>CM035406.1:207744322-207756822 GCA_020310875.1 Ceratopteris richardii | reverse complement strand
TGACCACTAAATTTCTTCTCGAGAATTTGCTCTGCTTTATGTCTATCGTGACGACCTCCAATCTTTCGAAAGTTGGATGTAGATGAAGCTGCCATGAGGGCGAAACACGTCGGTTAGTTTAAGACACCAAACTTGAGAGAGAGAGAGAGAGAGAGAGAGAGAGAGAGAGAGAGAGAGAGAGAGAGAGAGAGAGAGAGAGAGAGAGAGAGAGAGAGAGAGAGAGAGAGAGAGAGAGAGAGAGAGAGAGAGAGAGAGAGAGAGAGAGAGAGAGAGAGAGAGAGAGGGAGGGAGGGAGGGAGGGAGAGGGAGAGGGAGAGAGAGAGAGAGAGAGAGAGAGAGAGAGAGAGAGAGAGAGAGAGAGAGAGAGAGAGAGAGAGAGAGAGAGAGAGAGAGAGAGAGAGAGAGAGAGAGAGAGAGAGAGAGAGAGAGAGAGAGAGAGAGAGAGAGAGAGAGAGAGAGAGAGAGAGACCACTGTGTATACGACTAGCTGAACACAAGCGAACCCATTAGCTGAAAAGAAAAGCCAACGCGGGACGAGACAAAACTGTCGGGGCTTCAGTAGATTGAGCAATATTACGCCTTCTGCTTGATTGCCGAATGCCCAATATCCAGCAACTGCCACCGGAACGAATGTAGCCAACGCCACCATGTAACACACCGATAGTCCCTTAACCATCTTCTTGCTCGCTGGCTCAGCTAGGGATGCCTGCATGAGAGATGTCTAAGACTGTGCAAAGCCGATCATCATTTTGGTTTTTGGAGAAGTTCACGTGACTGGAAGAGAAAGGCGCATCTCACCGAAAACGTTTCCCTACCTGGATTTCAACAACCAAGGGATTTGAATAACTCGTCACCATAACGCAAATCGCTGTAAAGGATCCCAGCGTCCTTGCCATCTCTGAGCCTAGTACCGCATAATCCCGTCGAGGAGGCTCCTTGGATAACCCTGTTTACGCAGTAATCAAAGATAAACCTATCTTAGATTACTTGTCGGGCGACAAGGGAGAGTTCACAGTTTGACTCTTTTATTTCACTGCAATTCTCGCCATTTAGACTAAATTATTTCTACTTCAACCGTCATAACTCAACTAATATATGTTACTTCACTCAATGGTTAGATGTAATTTTATGATCTGAATATCATTTATCCACCAGAATAGCTCAACTAATTTTTTTCTACATTCATAGCATGAGAAATGTATCATCTTAGAGATAAACCATATCTGTTGCATGAATCCAGTTAGCATCTTATATGCGTATTGTACTGTTAAGTCAGTATTTCAGATGATGAATTGACTAAGAGAACGGATTAAGGGAAAATGTTGTTTGATGACTGCTGGTTAGAGGACAATGGAGTTCACTACACGCATTTGCATGTTTACCTGCGACAAGAGATCCAATGATGGCACAAAGACTGTAGCCAAAGCATAACATGATGGAGACCATGTTGAAATGTCTTAGTGAATGCATGGATGGTATTTGAGCGAGAAAAAGCACCAAGATGCCAAAGAAAGCGATAAACTCAGAAAGTTGCACTGTTCCTTCCTCGTTGTACGTATAATACATCTCCTGTCACATAATACAACCAACCATCATTCAAAATGAGTCATAAACCTCTATTTGTGCAGGAAAAAAAGGCATTTCTACGTTGTGATCGTCCATCGATATCTGGCTTACTTTCATTGTTTGACCTCCAAGCAAAGTTCCTCCAATTACGACCATGAAACAAACGCCCAATTGAAGAGGGGCTACAACGAACCTTGTCCATGAAGAACCTGCAGATGCATAGGAAGGTTCTTAATGGCATTCATCAATAGCATATATGCTCTATTCCATGTTTATTAGTATGTATGTTCCTTCAGCAGAAATTTATCTTCATATAGTCCATTGATTGTGACTACCTAGGGCAGGATGCATGTGCACATTTGTTGGTTCCCCTAGCGAAAGTAGCTACCATGATCATAAATAATCGAGCACTTTTCATGTTCCCAAACATTTTCATTTTTTATTTAATTGTAGATTACTGTGGGGATATAGAGTCGACAAATTTAGCATGGCTTCATGATTTAAAAGCCACTCCATCCAATTTATTTATTTCTCTTTGTTTTTTATATGGTCAGCATGTGATGTTCTTACAAGAGACACTATAAGACCAATTAACTCGTTTTACTGCCTTGGGTCTTTCCAGAGGTTCATAAATGGAGAACTAATCCAAAACTATACCTTCCAAGCTACTCCGATTCTTTATATATGCTTTTTCTCTTACGTCTTATATTAATCGATCTTGTCATGTAGAGGATGAATCAAACAAGTCTAATTTTTGAGAATATGAGATGAGGAAAGTTCAATGTTCAGCTTTATTTTTACGATAATATATTATCACATTATATGTTTCCTATGTAATAACTCAAGAATTCCATGAAAAGAAACGAATGCACCTGCTACTTCTCTTGTGGAGAATAATCTCATTTGTTTCTTCATATATTCAATTTTAGAATTCTCCCAAAAAAAAATTTATCTCTCCCTTTGGTTGTGGGAGGTCCTTAGACTAAAACATGAACGTATATGTAGATCACAGCTTGTTAATACCGACCGGGGATCTTTTATATCCTCTATAATGTGATCATGACACAACTATAACTATATTTTCTTGTATTACGAACATTTCATTAGATTGGTTTTGTAAAACCATAAAGGATTTCAACTTGTAATGTTATGTACGATTTAAGAGGATTATTTCAAGTCATGTTGTTCAATGTGAGTGCACTGTTGGCCTATACACATATGCTAGTCTAAAAATGCAATGCTTTTGGCTATTCTAAAGTAGTTGTAACTAGTTGTGAGTTTGTCTAACCCCTACTTTGTGAGATAGGGGGTCCTGAGTGTAATCTTCCAATTCACCTATTCGCTATAGGAGTAAGCACTTGCTAAACCTCCATTTTAAAAAATATAAATGGATAGGAGTATAAATGTGGTCAAGGATGCGGATCCACATCCCGTAGGGGAATCCGTTTGACTCTGGCCTCTTGAGGAGGAGGTCCAAGATTCAACCCTCGGATTGGATATGAAATGGCTTGGGTCAGTTACACCTGGTTGGGTCAGTTACACCAGTTGTAATCAAGTTGTCCCCTTGTCTAACCCTTACTTTGTCTCCTTCCGCACCACAGCCGCAGAATATCCCTTCACTTGAGTGCGGGAAGGTTATTCGTGAGTCGTAAGGACTGACATTGACGTCAGTCCTTGAATCCGTTAAGCACGCCTGCGATACGAGCGTTTACATGGTTCCTTCTTCTGTTCGATTTGGTGGAAAGTAGCGATTACGTCTACGAAGCCCAAGCCTCTCTGTTTAACGTTCAAAAGAACATTCGATACAAGAAGGCTCATTGTTTTTGCGGAACTGCGACATGTTCGATTCCAAAATTTAACTAAATTGATCAGACCATCCAAACAACACTGCGTCGTGGCCTACAGCCCATTTTCTCGTTTTAACGCAGGATTCTTTCTACCGATTGAAAAACTTCTTACCGAGAATATGCTCGCTGAGATCGCAGAAGCGAAATGAGCGTTTGCCATGCTTCTCCATGTGATCCATCGCCCGGGACAGCACAAAGCAGGCGTAGAAGGTCACCGCAGCCCCCATGAGCAGCGCCAACACCCCAGGACCCCAGCCCAGCGCTGCCATCGCGTAGGGCAGGCTGAGTAGGGGTGGCCCCGCTGTTGCTGACGTAAGGTGATAAGCCGCATGCATCCACGTACCTACACCAAATGGCCAAAATAAATACCAACTGTTTATATATATATATATATATATATATAATTTGCAAAACAATTCAGGTTTCAATGACATGAGAATTTCCAGCCTCCAGTAGCACGTCTCCTGTCTGCATGGTCCTTTGATCTCCCCGGAACATATACTTTCACTGTGTGCCGCAATTCATTGGATGGAAATGTATATGCACCGTGGGCTGATAATAGACCACTGCTCTGGAGGAAAGAGACCTACAAGTGACCTTGCTAATGCTCACTGCCTTGTCCCTGTATCTTCTCTCGGAAAGACCAGAATGAAACAGTGTGTTCTAGTGATGGCAATTACTGACTACGAAATTCATAACCTCTTGTGATCGCTTAAGGCATTCCACCTAAACTCTAACCCCAAAGGAACAGAATCACCCTTCCTTCCTGTCTTGAATACAAAGACTTGGGGATGTTATGCCCCTTGTTTATAATTTTACAACTCAACTCGTCCAAACCGCCAATTGAGAAAAGATGTGTAAATAAAAGACATCTTAAGGCCGTGCTCTTATCTTGAAGAACTTAAAGAATATATGGCTAACATCATGCATTACATAGTCCATATTCTCCCCTCTCTATTAATTGAACGAAAAAGGGTAAAAAGAATACGATCATCATCTATCGTTAAGTCGTACTAAGGTATGAAATAAGTCTTTCAAAAAGTTCATGACTGTGGCCGTCAAGGGCGATGCAAAAGAGTCCATATAATTTGAAGTTACAAGAGAGTACAAATTCAGATATGTTCTCTAATAAAAAGAATAGCATAGTAAACAGCCGATGAATATCGACGAAGAAAAAAATTTAGCAACTTCTCTCAAAAAGACTCTCTCGGTGCACCGCAATCTCAACGAAAATTGGTGCAATAGTTGAACTTAAATTAGATGGGATTTGAAGTTCAAAAAAAGATTTGGCATCCTTTAGTGGAAAGCAAGAAAGTCTTCTTCTTACGGTGTAGAATGTGGACCAATGCTAGGGCAAAGGAATCTGTGTTCCACCATGATGCAAAAGGTGCTTTGGGCGAAAACAAAATATCAAGCACTTTTTCGTCACGTGCCTGAAGAGTGCCATCATGTGGAAGCAAGTTAGCACATCCCTCCAACTAGATGTTATGATAAATTGGAAGCAAGCTTTCCTAGAGGCCATTGATGTTATGATAATTTGGAAGCAAGCTTTCCTAGAGGCCACTGGATGCCAAAAGATTCTTCGGAATGTGATTAAAAGTGAAGCTACTTTGGAAAAATTGAAAGGAAACATATGTTTTCCAACTTTGGGAGACATTGAAAGAATGGATCATAGAGAAATCCGTAGATTTTACAGCAAGATCTAATCCATTCATCCTCAAGGACCTTTAAACACGGAGATGGAACGTTGGGCGATTCAATAGATGGCTATCGTTGCCCAATTACAAACGATTGTCCCTGCTGAGCCAGAGTACTATTCTAAATACCGTTCCATCTCTCATTGCTCATTACTCCGAAGTCTTTAAAATATTCTCAAGGGATTCCTTTTGAGTCTTCCTTTGTCAGTTTAATATTCCACCTGAGAAAAAGATTAAACAGCTAAAGGCGTGCATATACCGCTATCCATGACCTTATACGTAACAGATTCACAGAGTAGACTGGTACTACGTGCATGACAACAGGTGAGGATAAAAAAACGCACGGGAAAAAGGAGAGATAGCTAAGGTGCCCACGTAAATCAGAAAAATAGTTAGGAATAATATTATGCATCCAATAAGTCATCCTTGATGACTTCATGTTCGTTCTTTAAGCACCTGCCACCAGCATTCGCGTTAACATTTTCATGATATTATCAAACCTCGAGTTTCGAATATTATGTCATTTCTTTCTCTCATACACACACATACAAACACACACACACACACACACACGTATGACATTTTCAGACCCAGAGAGCTATCTCTTCCCTTTAAGTAGATATATTTGTCGAATGCATGTGCCCTCAATCTTCACGTGACAGAAATAGTCAAAATTGCCTTGAAAAACAGCCTTGATGTCAACGTAACATCAGTCCTCAGTCAGATTTCCTTGACTTCAAAGTCCACTACCTCACGAAACGGTAAGGCTTGCACCGCTATCAATGAGGGAATTATCATCAAGCGGTGCAATATCCAGAGCGGAGATCGTCTTTCTCCATAAACATTCACATATCCAATCAACTACACGAACGAGTGATCTTTGCATGTTTACCGTTCTTTCACTGTGTCTCACGAGGCTCTAACTCACATAATTGGGGTTATTAAGGCTCATTCAATGAATCACCTGCGTTCTACCATACTTTTTGGATAGATAAATGCATGCATACATAGATACAGACATGCATATATACATAACTACATGCATACATACAAGCAGGTATATCTCTTCGATTCAATCTAAGGCCAGTTCAGATAGAGCGGTGGCGGCACCTGTTCTCTGGAGCTCATCCGCGAATAATATCTAGACGCATGTCTCTTTTCTTTCACCAAGTGCAGCAGCCCTCAAGTGACATGCAACCTCACGGTATATATCCGGAACATTGCAGCCGAATTAGTATCACTAGTTTATTAATTTTATTTTTTTTTGGATTCATATATGTGTCAATCATAAGATGCATTACAATCTACTTGTTCCGCCATGTTTTATATTCGCAAAGTACAGTGGCCACAGAGTACCCATATGATGTTCCACGTCCTGTGTGAAACAAACGACTGTGGATTATGAATTAAAACAGTCTTGCACTCAGAAATAGAAGATTTTAGCTGAGTATTCCACCAGTTCTGTATAAACCTAGCCTGATATTTCACCAGTGCTTCAATAAAATGGAGACTTTTATCCCCATCAATTTGGAAATTATCATTTAATTATCTGGTGCCTCATCATGGAAATTATCATTGAATTATCTGGTGCCTCATCATGGTATCATCTCTCCTTGGAAAATTCGACATATCCAATAAACTACATGCGTAGGTGACTTTATGTTTGCCACAGGGAGCGAGCCCATAAATTTCGGTTTATACTTAAAGATTCAAGGCTCAACGATGAGGCCGCCTAGGCTCAGCTATCTTTTGGATGAAGACGTACATACGTAAAATTGTACGAACCACATGAAAACTGTATACATAGATATATACATACACGAATACATACATGCACGCATGCATACAGACATACACGATGAACATGGGTCTGGTTTACTTAAATCTTTGTAATTTTCACGTCTGGCAGCCACATGATATATGTGGATGTCAAAGGAGAAATGAATCTATTTATCATGCTCGGACATGGAAGAAGTTATATTCACTGTCATGCGCACGAGAATGTACACTGCTTAGGCTTAAGTGTTTTCTCGCACATGTCTCGAATATCTTGACACTCGGTTTTCTTGTGACATGGTGGAATAATATTTCAACTAATAATGCTGATATATCAGAAGGTTTTTGAAGCCTTACTTTTTTCCTCCCATGTGAATTTGGCAATCATAGCTGCCCTAGCTCCAACAGCCACGTTTCATAGAGTCTACAACTTACATGAAGCAGCTACAAGTTGTTTGTAAACTTCGCGCTTGCATAAAAAGTCATGCAGACTTACACACAGCATGCCCCCATAAGGTGCTCATTTATATATGGTTGCATTCCGAACAATTTTCGGTAACCACTTCCCAAGACAACCAATACCCATTTCATGCTGGCAGTGTTTTTCATCAACCTGGCGATCCTATGCAGAGTAATGTACATACATTAATTCCTTGGAAGACCCCTACTAGCGTTATGAGAGACGTTACAGTAAGGCAGCATAAAAATAGAGAGAGAGAGAGAGAGAGAGAGAGAGAGAGAGAGAGAGAGAGAGAGAGAGAGAGAGAGAGAGAGAGAGAGAGAGAGAGAGTTGCAGAAAGCCGTGTTTGGCAATCATGGGGCCATTGGAGCTCATGAATGCGAATCGGAAGCCTTAACAGTCAGGGACGCACCTTTGCACTCGATATGCGCGGTCTTATGCAGTAAGCCGTTGCACTTGCCACCAATGTTAAGACTACCGTACTGACTGTTAGTCGCCCCCACTTCTAGATAACTGGCATCGTATTTCACTTGGTTGCAGGAAGCGATGAAAAGCATTTCGTCCTTCCTGATGCCCTCTTCCACACTGATGCTTTGTTGGCGTGTCATGCTTAATGTCAAAGCCAAATACCCGGTCTAATGGCAGCTGCTAAAATGGGGCTAGCGCAATGAGGTTAATTGACCGTGCCAATGATATTTTGCTTATTGGTTTCTTGTCACTACGTTCTCTAGGACACCGGGGTTAGCTGGTGCGATGGCCACGTCTTGCAGAGCCAGTCAGGTGATCGTTTCACTGGTTGACACTACTTGTACTAAAGCTCATCAAAAGAGCGACAATTTACTCAGGACGGCCAAGGCCCCTCTTCTGTGTACTCGAATTCTGGGAGACTTCACATAGAGGTGGAACAGGGCTTCCAGCATCGGACCCTTTTATAGGCCCCGTCGTTCACTTGTCCCTTTGTCGACCAGTGGCCCCTTCTATTGGCTCTACTACAGCTCTGTTACACTCAGTATGCTAGAGACTTCTTCTTTGTCTTACATCAATTAAACTGTAACTCCTCTTCAAGTCGATTATACAGCTACACATGCTACACATTAAGGAAAGTAGCTTTTGCCCACTTGGTGGCTTAACCACTTGTTAGACAGTGGGCCAAACCGCGTCAATTCATCAACTATTCAACAACAAAGCAAAATGTGACTTCCAATCGATGCCTTTCGACTATGGATGGAATTCAAGCAACCTGCCGAGAGAGGCTTCTCCTCTAGCGAAGGCCAGGTTGCACACACTGGAGTGCCGGAATCTTTTAGTGAGATGAGTGGCACATCACTTGTGAAAACCAGGCAATATTGATGGATAAGGGAGTGCCAAAGGATCTTTCCATATTCCCTTCCTGTCCATTGAAAGGTGCAAAATTTTCATTATTCACCTGCTCCGACTGTGCTTGCCTATAACCATAGCTTAATTATTGATGCAACGAAAGGAAGTAACTCGCAATCTTCATTGCTTACTCATCCAATGCAAACGCCATCCGTCGCTTATTCGTACCGTCTGACGCTGAATGCATGTGAGACATGTCGAACTATTACGGCCGCTTTTTTCACAGCAATAGTACTCTCTGCACTCAGAGAACAATAAATTATGTGAAAGCGAAAACGGAAACGCTAGCAGACCGTTTTTGCTATGGAGCTTATTGTCCTTGTTGTCCTTATTCTCCAGTATTGGATTCTCTCTCTCTCTCTCTCTTTCTCTCTCTCTCTCTCTGTGCAAGGCGCCATGCATACGTGAAAGTTAGCTGCCGGAGTATATATGAGGTCACTGTCGCATAATTCCTGATTACATTCGAATTGAGATCGCTCTATGTACCAAAAGCGTGTACCTGGCCTCATCAACAAGTATTCCGGCGACAAAACGTGGTGACGACCTTTTGTTAGAATCAATATTTATTCTTGTCTATGGCACACGAGAATGACATTGCTTCTTTTCGCTTCGCATTCCGAAATGAATGCCCATTCATTCACTAGACTGTCTCTATAATTGTTGGGGTGTTTTCCTCCCTACAGGAAACTTTCATTTCAATTACAGAAGTATGATAAGAGCACAAGAGGTTTCCATGGAAGCTTATAAAGTCTTTTGGCGAACTGTTCATCCCAATAACACAGAGCCGCATTATTTGTTATGTATTATCAACCTGTAGAATCTCTTTGAAATACGTAAATATTGAATATTTTCTACAATTATTGATCCTTTGGAAATGATGATTAAAAACTTTTTTAAGTAGAAGAATGCATTCTGTGTCTTAAAATCTTGGCGAATTTCTTGCCATAGTGTCTTTCCTCTTATCATGGTGTGTTTATAAGAGAGTTGTGGCTTCTTATTGAGCACAAGGCTTTTCAGTCTCCCCACAATTATTATACTATGAGTTGCACAAGACAAAAAGACACGAGTTAGAATATATTCGTTGTTCATCTTGCACGCCAAGAGCTACCAATCTTGAATCTTTTCACCTTGGCATTGGTTCTTATTCCTTGATGGGTAATGAGTAGCATGATCACTTATTTTCTTCTCCTTTTTTCATGGATGTGACAAGCTTTCACGCTTTGGTTTCGACCTCTTTTTATCCTAATAAATACACAAACATGTTATGGGGCTTTAAGTAAAGGCCCACAACCACTGTTCGAAATCAACAGATAATTGGTGGTTTTATGTAGTGGTCTCGTGGTGAGATTCGTGATCCCTTCCATATGAAGCACTCTTTATGCATTAAGTGGTTTCTGATCTCTAGTTTGTTCAGTATTTATCGCTTACAAAGAAGGTCAGTTCGTTTTCTGTAAGTATGCAAGCTTCATGTAGTAATCTTCAAGTAGGTTAAATATCCAAGTTTTCTTCAATGTATTGCAAATATCGTAACACTTCAAGTATCTTGATCCAACAATTAGCCGCTCTTGCATGATCGTTAATAGTGAATCGGATGTTCCTAATTACAGAAATCCTTTTGAATTCTCCAAATTTCCAATCAACTTGAGTAACATCAACTACTTATCTTACAACATGCAAGGCATGCAAGAAGTTCCAAATCGGTTGTTATTCACACCATCTTTGATATGTCTATTGTAACCCCTTAGTGATTTGTTCATCTTAGTGTTTTGACACATTAACACCGTAAAAAGCTAATCTCTAAGATACAATCTAAACTTTACGATTTACTTTCTCACCAGCTCTTTATATACCCTATCAACATAAATTATCACAATTCCTTCTTATGTTTCATGAAGAAAACTTACGTCTACTTTCATCATCATCACAATAGCTCTCTTAGCTTTCTCTAATTACCCAAACTAGTCTCTATAGTATATGCTCACTTCATGAATAATGAATTCGTATAGACTCTAATGAGAGCAAAGTAGAAAGACAAAAAATACCATGTCGTCTCTCAACTTAGTTCTTTTTCTACAGAATAATGGATTTTCTAGATCCGATATACATAATGTCCATGAACACAAAAACAAAATCAATATTCTTCAAGGACATTGCATACGTTGCATGGTAGGATGTTATCTTTTGTATAGGAGTAATGGGGACCTAGATGAGATGAAATGCAAACATGTTCTCTTCTGAGTTGATGGCTTCATTACTCAAAATAAAGTCCATGTATCTCATTAAGATATTTAAAAAAAGGATTATGTGGATAATCATTAGAGTTTCAGTTGATGATTCATATTCATCCTATAAAAAAAGCTTACAATTCCAAGTGGTCATCAACAACAATATCCTTTACATCGTGGCAAAAGGAATATCACTTGAACGATCTTATGATATGTGTTTTGCCTCACTTTTCCATTATTCAAACTCATAGATAGAAAGCAGCATGTTTAAATAAGGACGAAGATAGGTTAATGGATAAATTTCCAAATCTTTTGCTGTTTTTTTATTAATGAAACTTATGAAATGCTCTTCTTCAAAAATACATAGATACATATATACATTTAAACATACATAGATACATATATACATACAAACATACATACATACATACACACATACATACATACATACATACATACATACATACATACATACATACATACATACATACATACATACATACATACATACATACATACATACATACATACATACATACATACATAAATATATACATATGTAAGAATATACATGCACACATACATACATACATGAATACATACACACACAATACCTACATACATACATACATTCATACATACATACATACATACATACATACATACATACATACATACATACATACATACATACATACATACATACATACATACATACATACATACATACATACATACATACATACATACATACGTACATACATACATACATACATACATACATACATACATACATACATACATACATACATACATACATACATACATACATATATACATGCATGCATACAAACGTACATACATACATACATACATATATACATATATAAATACATGCATATGTAGATAGACATAGATACATATATATGTAATTAGTATATACACACACTCATACATACATACATACATAAATACAAACAAATAAACATACATACATACATACATACATACATACATACATACATACATACATACATACATACATACATACATACATACATACATACATACATACATACATACAATACATACATACATACATACATACATACATACATACATACATACATACATACATACATACATACATACATACATACATATGTACATACATACATACATACATATATACATGCATACATACATGCACACATACATACATATAGATATATACACATTCATACATACAATAATGCATGCTACATACATACATACATACATACATACATACATACATACATACATACATACATACGTACATACATACATACATACATACATACATACATACGTACATACATACATACATACATACATACATACATACATACATACATACATACATACATACATACATACATACATACATACATACATACATACATACATACATACATACATACATACATACATACATAGATTCATTCATTCATACATACATACATACATACATACATACATACATACATACATACATACATACATACATACA
>CM035406.1:207731822-207739322 GCA_020310875.1 Ceratopteris richardii | reverse complement strand
TGGTATAAAAACAACTTGCTCACAGTGTTCGGGAAGTACAAATGTATCCCTTTTAGCTGTCCATAATCTTGTGGAGTCGATTTGAAGAAAACCGCTCTTATCCCGTCTCACTATTGCGTTTCTTCCAGAGGTGACTACTTTGAACCATTTCACATAAAAAACAAAGTAATCAAACTTTCTGAAAGATAGTTTCAAGATGTCTTGAATCACACCACAATAATCTAACTCACCTTCTAGAGCATTATCATCTCTTGCACTTGCTCTACTTTTTTGCAAAAAATTCACCATCACCCCACTATCAAAAGTAGACCTATTTTGATCGATTCGTGCGATTCAAAAGTGTCGCCCATGAGACCATAGTGCACCATATTTAATATACTCCCAATCACATCCTTTGGCGAGTTCTTCTTCTTCTTCAGAGATATCTTCACCTGCTGCCTTTGCTTGGGAAACCGCTGTATCTAGCCATCTGCTCGTTGGAAAAGGTGGGAGAGGTCGAAGGTTTTCTGGAAGAGGCAAAAATTGAGTGGAACGATTTCTTCGAAACTGAGCTCTTTCCTTTGCGTTAGTTTCCTTGGCAAGTTCATACCTTTCTAACCACTTTTGCATAGGCTTAGAGTTAACTATGCAAAACTTCATTGCCTTCTCTCTGAAAGCTGCATCCATTTTTCTTTGCAATCCTTTACCTTGTGGTTCATCGCCTACGAGACGAACATCTTCATCATCGATCCATAAGCGAGGCATTTCGGGATCCGATATACGTAGAAACTCAGTTATGAATACAAGAGATTCTTGTACAAGCCATCCCTCTGCCATGCTACCCTCTAGACCTGCTCTCTGTCGAACAAACCCTTTTAATGTCTTCATAAAGCGCTCTAAGAAGAACATCCATCAACTATGGACAGTTCCTGCTATTGCAACTTCATCTACCACATGAACCAGTAAATGAAGTTGAATAGTGAGAATACTTGTGGGAAAGTATTTCTCTACCATACAAACAACCTCGATAGCATTGAGTTTCGCACTCTCTATGCTCTCTCTATTTATCTCTTTAGAAGATATCCACCGTACTAAAGAACTAATTTTATAAATGGTTTTTAGTACATCCTTTGAAAGACAATCTTTTAGGGCTACAGGGAGCACAAACTATAAAAACTTGTGCCAATCATGAGACTTGAGTCCTGCAAGATCGTTGTTTCGTGTGAAAGCAGTCTTTAGATACCTCATGCATCCAGTAGGTGTACGAAACTCTGAAATTGTTTTCTTCACTTGTTGCTCTTCCATTCTGCGAAGCACCCAAGGAGCTCTTGGTAACGATACTGTTCCGTTGGGCTTAGTAATTGCCCACAACTCTCGCATACGACCTCGCTCTTCTAAGTCATCCCTTTGTGCTTTGCTTTCTTTCTTTCCGATAAAAGTTTTCCAAAGAATCTCTCCTACATTCTTAAAAATATGCATCGGGTCTACCAAATGATTGATCACCAATTCACTCCAATAAGGGAGTTCATGAAAAATGGACAACCGTTTCATGCCAGCAACTGGATTTTCTGAATCCCACAGTTGTTTCCAATCGCTAGCTTTCATTTGGTGTTGCGCTTGTCGACCAATTTGTCATTCACGTAAAACATGTCCATCAGGTAAATATCTATGATGTCCTTCATAGACAGTTTTATGTAGTGCTTTGGAACAACGTGCTTCGAGTCGTGGTCCGCATAAAGGACAAGCATGGTAACCCAAAATCGATAAACCTGAACATTCACCATAACCAGGCCAATCATGCATTGTCCACATAAGTATGCCTTGCACTCGCACGTCTCATCTTCTTATAGGTTGAGACATTTCATGCACAGTAATCCCATCCCATAAAATGCGTAGTTCTTCCACAAGTGGTGCAAGATATACATCCATGTTTTTTACCTTATACTTACCTGATACAATAAGAACTAATAATAAATGACCTTTCTTTGTGGCCAACCATGGTGGGATATTATAATTGACCAAACATACAGGCCATGTGCTCCATGAAGAACTGCGTAATCCAAATGGATTCACTCCATCCATAGCTAGGCCTAGACGTATGGACCGAGGCTCACTAGCAAACTCTGGCCATTTACTATCTATGTGCTTCCAAGCATCAGAGTCAGCTGGCACTCACATTACATTATCTGTAGACCTGCTCTTTGTATGCCATGACATTAACTTAGCTATAGATTTGCATCAACATGTTCTTAATTCGTGGAATAATAGGAAAGTGGCGAAGAACCTTTGCGGGGATTGCTTCGCCTACAACGTCTTCTCTAAATCTATTTGCTTCACACTTTGGACATACGTGGAGATGCTCATACTCATTCCGAAAGAGAATGCAATCATTCGGACAAGCATGAATTTTAGTATAATCCATTCCAATGGACTGTAAAAGTTTTTTCGCATCTCCACGTGTTGGAGGCATGTCATTGCCCTCTGGCAAAAATTGATCTTTAAGAAGCCTGCAATAAGCAATTAAAATGATATTAGTAAATGAAGTTATTGTGATACAACAATGAAAGCCAATTTGTTCTCCACTTACCTGAACAATTCAGTGACACTACTATCTCACCATCCATAAATGGATTGCAGATTGAGCATCACGAGTGAAGCACGTAGTAAAGATATCTTTGCTCCATTGTAAAGTGGTAAACGAGCTAATCTTCGCATGTTTTCATATTCTTCATCAACTTTTGATCGTGGAATTTCTGTTGTGTCCATCTCGACACCTTCTTCACCATCATGATCTTTGTCCATCTCATAAAATGCTTCAAGCATCTCTTCCATATGTTCATTCTGTGTAATATTATTAGTGCTAATTGCTTGTACATCTAAGTCCTTTTTTGCTCTCTTTTGTCTACGAGAGGTTACCGGTGCAATGTCGTTTGGGTCCATGTGCTCACCTGGGGGACCATGCAAATGATAACGTAGATTTTCCAGTCGACTCCTATCAAAGGATCCATGCTCTCTAACATGTGCAGTACAAATCCGTCGTTTTCCGATAAATTTGATACTTGCACTCTGTGCAAGGACATGCCATTCTCTTTTCAGGATCCAAAGAAGCCATCTGCTACAATATGGACATTTTAGAACATTTGTTTATTTATTAAACCTAAAAATCTAACTCTTAAAGACTTAAATCTGAAATACTAAACCTAAATACTTAAATACCTAAAAAAACTTAAAACCCTAATTTTAAAACCCTAATCTATATAGTTATCCTATTTTATCTATATATTCAGATTTTTTCTTGATTGATCCTATTTTTTATATATATTTATTTATTTATTCAGATTTTTCTCCTCTTAATTGAGTTATATGTATGCCTAAACCCTAAAACCCTAATTTTAAAGATCTAGTCCTAAATTATGTATATTTCTATACACATGTGTATATACATGTATATATGTATTATATGTGTATGTGTATGTGCGTATATATATTA
Organism: Ceratopteris richardii; assembly: GCA_020310875.1. Lineage (NCBI taxonomy): Eukaryota > Viridiplantae > Streptophyta > Polypodiopsida > Polypodiales > Pteridaceae > Ceratopteris > Ceratopteris richardii. Next base: position 207,735,853 of record CM035406.1, on the reverse strand, counting down.
TGTAGGTGTTAAAACCCTAAAACCCTAATCCAAATGACCTAGACCTAAAACACACACACACACACACACACACACATATATATATATATATATATATATATATATATATATATATATATATATATATATATATATATATATATATATATATATATATATATATATATATATATATATATATATATATATATATATATATATATATATATATATATATATATATATATGCATGTGTATATATATGTGTATATCTATATATATGTGCATATAGATAGGTGTATAAGTATGTGTGTTTGTGTATTGTATATATATCCACTCTATTTAAAATGATTAAATTTAAACCTATTTTTATATATTTAATCATATATATTTCATTTATTTATTTAAAATACTAGTTCCTATCATATTTGTTTATCTATATAATTATCCTACCTTATATATATATATAATATTTATATATTCATATTTTTTCCTTACTTAATCCTATTTTTATATATTTAATTATAAATATTTAATTAAAATTTTTAAAACACTAGTTCTTTTTATATTTATTTATCTATATAATTATCCTATTTTATATATATATTTATTTATATATTCAGATTTTTTCATTACGTAATCATATTTTTATATATTTAATTTTATTTATTTAATTAAATTATTTAAAACACTAGTTCTATTTATATTTATTTATGTATATAATTATCTTATTTTTTATATATATTTATTTATATATTCAGATTTTTTTCTTACGTAATCCTATTTTTATATATTTAATTTTATATATTTAATTAAAACCCTAATCTTAAAATTCTAGATCTAAAATATGTATATTTTTGTATGCATGTGTATCTACATGTATATATGTATTATATGTGTATGTGTATCTGTGTATATATGTTATGTAGGTGTTAAAACCCTAAAACCCTAATTTTAAAGATTTAGACTTAAATCTGAAATACTAAAACCTAAATACTTAACCGCCAATAAAAATCTAAACCCCTAATCCTAAAACCCTAATCATATTATATATGTATGTTTATTTATATATTCAGATTTTTTTTCTTATTTTTCTCTATATATTTCCTTAATATAAATATAATTGAGTAATATGTATGTCTAAACCCTAAAACCCTAATCTTAAAGATCTAGACCTAAAATATGTATATTTCTGTATACATGTGTATATACATGTATATATGTATTATATGTGTATGTGTATGTGTATGTGTGCATATATGTTATGTAGGTGTTAAAACCCTAAAACCCTAATCTTAAAGATTCAAATATAAAATATGTATATTTTTGTATGCATGTGTATCTACATGTATGTATGTATTATATGTATATGTGTGTTTGTGTATATATGTTATCTACGTATTAAAACCCTAAAACGCTAATCAGAAAGACTTAGACTTAAATCTGAAATACTAAAACCTAAATACTTGAACACCTATCAAAATCTAAACCCCCAATCCTAAAACCCTAATCATATTTTATATATATATTTATTTATGTATTCAGATTTTTTTTCTTATTTTTCTCTATATTTTTTCTTGATATAACTATAATTGAGTTATATGTATGCCTAAACCCTAAAACCCTAATCTTAAATATCTAGACCTAAAATATGTATATTTCTGTATACATGTGTATATACATGTATATATATATATATATATATCTTATTTTATATATACATTTATTTATGTATTCAGATTTTTTTCTTACGTAATCCTATTTTTATATATTTAATTATATATATTTAATTAAAACCCTAATCTTAAAATTCTAGATCTAAAATATGTATATTTTTGTATGCATGTGTATCTACATGTATATATGTATTATATGTATTATATGTGTATGTGTATGTGTGTATATATGTTATGTAGGTGTTAAAACCCTAAAACCCTAATTTTAAAGATTTAGACTTAAATCTGAAATACTAAAACCTAAATACTTAACCACCAATAAAAATCTAAACCCCTAATCCTAAAACCCTAATCATATTTTATATATATATTTATTTATATATTCAGATTTTTTTCTTATTTTTCTCTATATTTTTCCTTAATATAAATATAATTGAGTTATATGTATGTCTAAACCCTAAAACCCTAATCTTAAAGATCTAGACCTAAAATATGTATATTTTTGTATACATGTGTATATACATGTATATATGTATTATATGTGTATGTGTATGTGTGCATATATGTTATGTAGGTGTTGAAACCCTAAAACCCTAATCTTAAAGATTTAAATATAAAATATGTATATTTTTGTATGCATGTGTATCTACATGTATGTATGTATTATATGTATATGTGTGTTTGTGTATATATGTTATCTACGTATTAAAACCCTAAAACCCTATTCAGAAAGACTTAGACTTAAATCTGAAATACTAAAACCTAAATACTTAAACACTTATCAAAATCTAAACCCCTAATCCTAAAACCCTAATCATATTTTTTATATATATTTATTTATGTATTCATATTTTTTTCTTATTTTTCTCTATATTTTTTCTTAATATAAATATAATTGAGTGATATGTATGCCTAAACCCTAAAACCCTAATATTAAATATCTAGACCTAAAATATGTATATTTCTGTATACATGTGTATATACATGTATATATATATTATATGTGTATGTGTATGTATGTGTAAATAGCGTAAAAACCCTAATCCTATTTTTATATATTTGATGTAAAAAAAAACTTCAAAATAAAAATAGGATGATATGTGTGTATGTATGCATGTGTGTATATATGTGTGTGTATGTATGCATGTGTACATGTGTGCATGTGTATGTATGCATGTGTATACATGTGTGTGTATGTGTATGTGTGTGTATGTAGGCATGCATGTGTGTGCATGTGTGTGTACGTGTGTATGTATGCATGCATGCATGTGTGTGTAAGTGTATGCATGTGTATACATGTGTGTGTATGTGTATGTGTGTGTATGTATACATGCATGTGTGTATATGTGTGTATGTATACATGCATGTGTGTATATGTGTGTGTGTGAATGTATATGTGTGTATATATGTATGTGTGTATATGTGTGTGTGTGTATGTGTATGTATGCATATGTGTATATATGTGTGTGTATGTATGTGTGTATGCATGTGTGTGTATGTATGCATGTGTGTATATGTGTATATGTGTGTATGCATGCATGTGTGTATATGTGTGTATGTATGCATGCATGTATGTATATGAGTGTATATATGTGTATGTATGTGTGTATATGTGTGTGTGTATGTGTATGTATGCATATGTGTATATATGTGTGTGTATGTATGTGTGTATGTATGTGTGTATGCATGTGTGTGTATGTATGCATGTGTGTAAATTTATATGTGTGTGTATGCATGCATGTGTGTATATGTGTGTGTGTATGTAAGCATGCATGTGTGTATAGGTGTGTGTATGTAAGCATGCATGTGTGTATAGGTGTGTGTATGTAAGCATGCATGTGTGTATGTATGCATGTGTGTACATGTATGTGTGTATGTATGCATGTGTGTACATGTATGTGTGTATGTATGCATGTGTGTATGTATGCATGTGTGTACATGTATCTCTCTCTCTCTCTCCCTCCTTCTCTCTCTATCAATAAAGAATGAAAAAATCACTTACAAGTATGCCCCTCTTTTGGATCGTTGTCGTCAAAGCGTAATGTATGTCGTCTATCGTCCAATTCCGAACAATTGATGCCAAAGAACTTCTGCAAAATCGAAGAAAAGAGAAATTATAAAACCTAAAGCATAGAGAAACACAAATGCTAACAGTACGCGCAACACTTACCAAGACGTGAGATCTAAGCCGAGAGAGAGTGTGTGTGTGTGTGTAGAGAGAGAGATCTATGTGTGTGTGTGTGTGCACAAGACAATGCAGGTTCGGTTCGCGTGCGCAAGTTCGACAGAAGACCAACAGTATTCAAACACGCGCAAAAATGTGAAGTTTTGCTCTCGGGTTCGCGGTATGTTTAAAACTCGCCGCCGGTATGCGCG
>CM035406.1:207626822-207724322 GCA_020310875.1 Ceratopteris richardii | reverse complement strand
AATCTCTCTTTCATCCAAAATATGGATCAATAAATAAACCTGAATATCAAAAAATGAAGTTGGAAGCTCTTTATCCATTAGACATAGTAGCTCTTTGCATTCACATTTATTCTATGGGATTGAGTCCTTAATCTCTTTTAATGTAGTCCATCTATTATTAAACATAAATTGAATTATAAAGAAAATCATTCAAAATAAAAAGATATCAAATAATCTTATATATTACCTTGTAAGCGATCAAAGAAGATAGATCACTTCTTGTACTCATTTTGTTGAATATGCATTGATAGCAAGAGATAGTGTGTTTTAGAAAGTTATGCCAATCATGTATCTTTAACCTACATAAGGTCTCGTCATCTAGAGTGAACATGTTCTAGAAAGATGCTCCATATCATGTAGGTGTACAAATCAATTGAATCCTATTGTTGATAGTTTGCATCTCTTTTGTTGTAAGTACCCAAGGAGCAAGCTCATAACTTGTTTCCTGTTTATTTTATCATAAATTGGCCATAACTTTGGTTTTGAGTTTTGATTATTTAAATTATTACTTGATGCTATTGCATTTCTTTATCCAACAAGATGTTGCCATAATGCAAAACCAATATTCTTCAATATATTCACAGGATCAAGAATATGATAGATATTTAACTCTCTCCTATATTCCAAAGAATACCATATCGACATGTTCTTTGGTACTAACCATCTTCCCTTATGTCTAATCTTCAAATTCTCATCATCTTCACCCTCACTAGAGATTTTGGATTATGGATCTACAAGAAGACCTTTTGTCTATTTTAGATACCAATCCATTGGTATCATTGGTTTGGGAAACTGGTCTATTTCAATCTTTCCATTAAAATGTATTACTTCTCTTTTGCATCATAATGTATGATCATCAATCAAGAATTGTTTATGTCAAAGATAAATATTTATATTGAGTATAGTACTAGAAATTGATCTCAACCAATCACCATAGTAAGCACAAACCTTATATCCATGGGTAGATATTCTTGCATGCAAGGAAACCATAAAAGTATAAACTTTCATGATCGAATCCCCATGTCAAAAGCTTTGATAATTCTCATATTTGAAGCATATGTTTGATTCATGGAGCCAATGAAAAATATCTCAATATCTTCTTTGGAAGGAAGAATGGAATTTCATGTTCTTCCTCCTTATATTGAGGAGATTGACATTTTGAACATGTCAAAGAGTCTGCATTTTCACCTCTATATAAAATACAATCATTGAGACATGCATGCATACAATGATAATCTTTACCAAGACTATTGATCATCTTCTTCATTTCATCATGTGATGTAGGAAGAAATATTGTTTCTTGTTAAAAATTTTCAAACAGTAGCCTACAAGTTCATGAAAAGAATAATTATTATGTATTTTTGCATGTGTGTATGTCTCTCTCTCTCTCTCTCTCTCTCTCTATATATATATATATATATATATATATATATATATATATATATATATATATATATATATATATATATATATATATATATATATATATATATATATATATATATATATATATATATATATATATATATATATATATATGGAGAGAGAGAGAGAGAAATATACCTTAATAGTATCAAAATAGATATATTAATCCATCCAAAATTATTTTGCAGATTGAGAATAAGTAAACTTGCACTTAGTTATGTCAAGCAACTCCCTTCATAGATGTGCTTTAGACATTCTTCTCAAATATATTTTTTCAGTTTTAGAAATGTCAACTCTCTCATTGTCATTTTGATACCATTCCTCAATAAAATCCACCATGCCATTATCACCATCATCGCACACATCCTATAGTTTTTCCTCTTTGGAATATACTTCTTTCAAAATTGCATATTCTATAGGATCACTTTTGTGTAGTCTCCTCATGGATGCTTCTAATAAATGAGGTCTTACTCATAACTCTAAATGGTGTGGTGGAAGATCATCAATATGATACACTGGAAAATACATACATAAATCAAAATCTTTAGTATTCCATACCTGAATGAAAAATAAACTTAAAACACAAATTTAAATACGTAATTGTAGAAAAAAAAAATTATTATCAAATTTAAATTTGTTTAAAAGAGTTTCAAAAAAAATTATCATTTCTAATGCCCACTAAAAGGTGCTCGAACGTTTACGTCATCCGTAGCTCATTAATAATTCATCGCCAGCATGTAATGAAGTAGTCGTATTCACAACTATGTATCTTACTACATCTCTACTCATGTATGCTAATTCATGCGTATTTTAATGCTCTTCATATATGCAATTAGTTTTTGAACTATTATATCCTCCGCTATAGTTTCTTAAACTTGCTATATTTCCATGAGTGTAAGGTCTTCTATCAATATATAATCTTTCATTTTTCTACATGTGTAATCCCTCTGCTAGCAAGAGAAGCTACATTTAGACATAATCCATAAGTAAACATGCTTTGAATGTAGCATCTAAGTCAATGTCAATCTCCCGATCTATATATAGGACCAGAAAAATGACATAAGAGTGACTTCATAGTTGGGAGGCACATACACATCCTCTACAATAGAGAGACCATGACCAAAACTAGTGATAGTGGAGGGAGAAATCATATAGCAATTACCCCAAAAGTTTAAAACATCTTCGTCAAAAGGAAGTGGTCATCTATGCCATCATCTATATCTTCTTTTGTCGTATGTTTTTACTAGCTGACAATGATCATGAGTTGCTAATGGATAATCTCTAACCATTTTAGTTTGCAGACCAAGAGCTAGAAGATTTAAGGAAACCTTGTCTTGTAATTGATAAAGGGCATGTCCATATTCTGTATTAGGAGTATTTGAGCTATGAATAGGAGAATCATCATCATTGAGTAAATATTCTTGTATATTTAGTATAATTTTATTATGTGTATATGATTTTAATATAAAATAATTACATTAAATTATGGAATCAATACATTGCAATCATTATCGTGTCGATCAAGTGGTGGTTCTCGCTAAAAAGTACCATAATCTTCCTCATTTTCAATACATTCTAATCATAGCCTTTGACACATGCCAGGGCAAAGATTACACCAACATATAATATGCTCTTGATAATAAACATCAGCATAATTCATATTGGACAACACCATTGAAGTCATTGCATGGGTAGGACGTGGTGGAGTACCCTCTGATTGGCATGACAGTAAGAAACATTATATTAGTCATGTATGTATCTATCAAATATTAGGACTAAAAGTTTTATATACTTACAATAATTAGTCCTTGCATGGGTAGGAGATGATAGCAGAGTTTTCTCGAATTGATAAGGATATGATTGTGTAGCATAAAAGGTTATTAGACATTAATAAGTTGATTATATACATACACACACATTCAAATGTACACATTTACACATACATAGATAAATACACATTCACATATACACAGATACACCTGTTCTAACATATAAGTACACATAAGCAATCACACAAATACACATACACACATACATACATTTACACATGCACATCATGCACACATACACATCCATATGCATGCCTATATATATTAAAAGTTTTATTATATTATGATCCAATAGTTTCTTTTCCATGTATGTGTGTGTATATGTATGTGTGTGTATGTGCATCTGTGTGTATGTACATGTGTGTGAATGTGTATGTGTGTGTATATATGTGTGTGTGTGTATTGAGAGAACTTGGAGAAGCTTGGAGAAGGTGTGAAATTGAGTGCAAAGTGATGAAGGTAGTCAAATAGAATTTTCAAGCATGTAATTTGTGCAATAAAATTCAATGGGTACCTTAGAATATCAATAAGAACAAGCTGAAGCAAAACAGATGACTTGTCCATTCACTAGCTCACAGAAAACTTTATATTCTTGGACGGAAGCTATGAGTTCAAACACTCAGATCAGCCAACACAATAGCAATTGGAAACATTCCTTTTAGGAGAATGTTACACATAGGGCTGGCTTGCTATAGTGCATAAAATCCCTAATTTGTATCAGCCAATGAAAGATAATTAAACTTAACATTGATTGTGTGTACCCCCAACTTTTCAAGGCTATGTAGAAATTGACGTCAAGGCCCTCAATTGGAGATTTCTCTAAATCTAGTAAATCAAATGAATTGAAAATTTACAATAAATTTGAAGCTCTATAAAGAGAGAACTAGGCTCTACAAGATGACTTCATTCAAGGAAGAAAGAGCAGAGCATAGTGAAGAAGAACCAGGATGATCACCAATGTATATGTATTGCTTCAAATATCATAAAATTTAATTGTACAATTTTGTGAGTCATTATATAAACTCTTGGGTACCACCACTAAAACTCATTTGATTTTTAATTCACATCTTGTGGTGTAGTTTGTTGAAAGTGATTTGAATCTTTTCTTACAATCTACCAAAAGCAAACGTTGGAGTAATGCCAATTTCTTGATTGATTGATTGAGAATTAATCTCAACCACTTCCACCTCGTGGATTTTGTACATTTTACTCTTCCTATTACAAATGTAAATATCTTAAACCTTAATGAGTGATCATATAAATAATCCAAAGGAAGAATGTGCACTTAAGTGCTACTCTCAAGGTACATGCATAAAACTATCCATATGATAGTTGAAGCGGGAATGTTTTTTTCAAGCATAGTGAAGGCTTGGTGCTCCAACAACTCCCGCTTAAGCTAAAGTATGCTTTGAGTCTTCATTCTCTCATAGATTGAGGACCTACCATAAATATGAATCTACATAGCTTTATCCCATTAATTGCCTTTTTCATCATGTTTGCTCTTTTCTTTTTAGTAGGAACGAATGAAATGTCATTTTCTTTTGCCATAAGCTTCTCTCTTACAAGGTATTTCCTTTGTGTGAGGAACATGCCTTTCTCTGTATATAAACCTAGGAAGTATGTGAGCAAACCAAGATCATTGATCTTCAATTCTTCCTGCATTTGAGTTTTGATTTTTTTGTTTCCTTCTACATCATTTCTTCTAATGATTATATCATCAACATATACACATACGTATATGAACTCTAAATTATTCCTCTTAATGAAGAGGGAATGATTTGCCTTGCTTACATTAAAACCTTTATCCTATAAGTAAGTAACAAGTCTATGGTTCCAAGCTCTTTGAGCTTGCTTCAAGCCATACAAAGCTTTCCTCAATCTGCACATATGTTCAGGGTATGATTGATCTTCAAAACTAGGAGGTTGAGCCATATATACCTCCTCTTATATCCAACCATTTAAGAAGGCATTTTGAACATCCATTTGATATATTTTCCCATTTTTGGAAGATGCAACACTCATGAGTACTCTAATAGTAGGCATTTTTGTAATAGGTGGAAATGTTTCTTCATAATCAATACCTTGAGTTTGTGCAAATGCTTTGGATACAAGCCTTTCTTTGTACGTATTTATTGAGCCATCAAAATTCTTCTTTACCTTCTATATCCATCTCGATCCAATGACCTTCATAGATGGTTTCTTGGGTACCAACTCCCAAGTCTGATTCTCTTGTAAAGCTTCTGTTTCTTCTTCCGTGGCACTTCTCCATTCTGACTTCTTCTTGGCTTCTTCACAGGTAGAAGTTTCTACAAAGATTGAGTCCTATGCTATATATGTTGGGTGTTTAGTGACCAACGAAGTATCATAACCATACCTTTCTAGCTTCTTTTTCTCCCTAGTAGACCTTCTTATAGTTTATTGAGATGAATCTGCCACATCTCTCAATTGTTGCACTTTGGCTTTGCCTATGGTGTTCAAAGAGTTTAATTCCCTTCTTCGATTCTTTTGACCGTCATTAGAGTCACTTGATGCTGCTTCAATTGTAGGCTCATTCTTCTTTGATAATGTTGGAAAATCATCCTCTAGATCATAGGGAAGTTTGATTTTCTTGCAATCATCTTCTAACCAAGATTTGTTTTCATCAAACACAACATCTCTACTTATAATAAACCCTTTGTTGCTTGGATTAGGTCATAACCAATGAAGATGCATTTCTCTATTATAGGATCCTATTTGCATCTGATTTGTGAAGGTATGTGTGCATATGCTATGCACCCAAAATTTTTGCAATGATCAAGGCTAGGTCTTCTTTCATTCCATGATTCATATGGTGTTCATGATGGGAGTCTATTGATCAAGTATGTGGTTATAGATACAGTCTTCCCGCAAGTAGTTGGGTAGTTTCTTCTAATTTAGCATTGACCTTGCAACCCCCATTATTGTTATGTTTCTTCTCTCTACCACTCCATTTTGCTCTAGTGTATACCTAGTAATGATCTCTCTTTTGATTGCTCTCTCTAGGAGATAAGAATCAAGATCATGGGAGAAATATTCTTTGCCTCCATCTGACTTTAGTCTCTTCAAGGTTTTACCTGTTTGATTTTCTACAAGAGCTAGGTATTTCTTGAAACATGAAAAGAACTTCATTGAGGTTGATCCAATGGTACTAAATCAAACATGCATTTTCAAACAGAGATTCACCTTTAGCCGTCCAATGAGAAAGAAAATCTAATGGTCCACATGTCATGAGACATTTTTCCCTTGTCTTCTAAATAAGAACAACATGATTCTTTTATGATCCAATGGCCTATGTTTCAAGTTTCCTTGACTTTTGCAAAATAGCACCATTCATTAGATTTTTTTAGATGATTTAATGGCTATGATTCAAACTTCCTAAATTCCAAACCACTCTTCTCACAAAACCCATGAATTCATAGTCGTTTTAGAGGCTTTGACTAGCATAATACAAGGGATGCCTAGTCCTAGTCTAGTGAATTGCGAATCTAGATTGTGGCCATAACCCTCTTCTCATTGGTCCATCACTAATCACTCCTTAATCCAAAATGCCCATATAGGGTTGATTTTTTCCCCTAATTCCTAAGAATTGGGAGTCAACCTCCAGCCTGAGGTAGGTGTACTTTCCCCACACTAGTATGCAATCCCCCCTAGCAGAGGTTCCACCACGTTCACATCTTCCAAATCACCAAAAAATATAGTTGCCATACACTTATCAATACCAAACTTCATCACCCACTTCTCTACCCAAAAAATGTATAGTGTCCAAGGACTTCTAAAGCTCGACAAGAGATTCCACTAGCAAGACAAGATCATTAGCAAACAAGAGTCCTTTGAGCTTACCAAGACCATGTACATCAAGTCCCCATGACTCTCCCCCATCAAGAATGTTATTAATAAAAATATTGAACAATGTAGGGGATCTCAGACATCCTTGGTAGATGCCACATAGTATTAAGACAAGCTCACTTGAGTGTTGTTCCTCCACATGAATTTGGAGCAAGGATGAATCATAAAGGGCTTTAAAAAATAGTAGAGCATGACGTATTAGATCTGTGTCTTCAAGCTTAAGAAAGACTGCTTCATGCGATAAAATTTCATATTCTTTAGAGAAAACAATATAGGTTGCATACGTGGGGAGTTTCTTTGTCGCCCTTCTGAGTATCACCCCTTCAAGGCATACGACTTGTCCAAGATGCTCTTGTTTACTGAAATCTAGTTTGTCTTCGATAAACAAAGTTTAGAGCCTCTAGGGCATCCATGATCCACTTCACTAACACCGAGAGAAGGATCTTGACTACCACCAAGATGAGAGAGATTCCATGATAAATATCCACACAAATTTGATCTCCCTTCTTTGGAATGGAGAACACATTCAACATATCCACACTGTCGGGGATCTTGCTCATCTTGAAGAGGTCGTCAAGAACAAAAATAAACACCCTATCCATCTCTATCTTAGGGATTGAAGAATCATGTCATGATGATGGCCTTTATCCCCAACTAGAATTTTAAAGAACTCAAGAGGGATGCCATCACCCCTAGGGGCTTTATGCCTCTTCAATTTCCTACAATCTTGACAAACTTCATACCATTGCACTAGTTGGTTAACTCTAGCAATCCTTGGCCACACCCTAACATCATGGTTGCACCACACCTTGACATCCTTACTCTTAACATTAGGGTCCCCAAAAACTCTCTCATAGTGCTTCTTCCAAATGTAGAGTTGCTCCCTCAGGTATGGGATTAAAGAACCTTGATTATTATGAATTGTTTGAGAGGACATCGCCCTCCCCTTACCTACACACCCCTTGAGCAAGTTAAATAACTTCTTATGTTGTCCTTCCCTTAGGTACTCCTTACCTTTATTTACCATGTGCCTCATAACATCATGACCACTAGCTTTAATCAACTGCCTCAGTTCCATAACCTATTGGAGTTAGATGTTTGCGGAAGCATGCACACATCACAAGGAAGAAGAAGAAGCTTGGAGCACAACAAACAATACTGGATTGTATTACCACTAGAATGTACAAAGATCTGTTAGGGCTATAGGCGTATATACAAGCCGGGGAAAAAAACCTCCTAAAGAGGGAAAAAGTTGCCCTGGTGGTCCTAGTGTGTTCAAACACATCACTACCTAAATATATCAACAAATACCTCCTAGGAGTGATGCAGTGAAGAAGGAGTTGGCACTCATGTATAAGGAAGTGCCAAGCTATGTGAAATCAATCCACAAAAGGAAGTAAGCCCAAAGCTTTGCGGAAAGCTTCAAACTTCTCCCTAGGCGGAGCCTTCATGAAAAGGTAAGCAATGTTCTCCTGTGTGGGCACATATGCCAAGCTTATCTCTCCAGCAGAGAACCTCTCCCTGACATAATGATAATGCATCTCAATGTCCTTAGTGCAAGCATGGAACATAGGTTTCCTTGCAACTGCCAATGCACTTTGACTGTCAGTGAAGATGATGGTGGTAGAAGATTGACCAACACCCAAATCAACCATAAGGCATATGAGCCACACACACTCAATGATCACTACGAAAGCTACCCTATACTCAGCCTCACAATTGGAAGTGGCCATATTAGGCATTTTCTTTCTTAGCCAAGATATCGATAAGCTACCAAGCATGAAGCAAAAACCAATAGTGGCCACACGAGTGTCATAGAAACCATCCTAGTCAGAGTCATAAAAAGCATGTAAATCTGGTGGTAGTGATCCCATCCCCCCTTGGGATAAAACAATCCAAGTATCGAGGTACCACTCAAGTAGCAAAAGATGCGCTTAACTGCCTGCCAATGCTTGACTCCTGGGAAACGCATAAACCTGCTCATCTATAGACAGCAAACTAAATATCTAGTCGAGTAATGCATAAGTAAATCAAACATCCAACAGTTTGCTTATAGAGGACAACATCAAATGCACCTCCAACATCATGAAGACTCAGTCATAAACCTATCTCCATAGGAGTAGCAATAGGTTTATAGTCTTCAAGGCCAAAATGCCGGAGTAATGTGTCAATATATTTTGTTTGACACAAAGCCATTCCACCATCAACATGCACAAATTGAATGCCCAAATAATGATGCAAATACCCCAACTCAGACATCTCAAATGAGGCATGCAAATCAGCCTTAATATCAGCAATATGCTTCTCATGAGGACCAAAGAGCATCATGTCATCAACATACACAACAATGATCAGAAGTACATCATTAGCATGCTTAACATATAAGATGCTTTCAATTGGATTGTTCTCCAAATCATGTGCGATCAGAAAGGCATGTATCTTTTCATAACAAGCACGTGGTGCTTGCTTTAAACCATACAATGCCTTCTTTAACTTGCATACTTGGTTTTCATGCCCGTTTTGCACAAAGCCAAAGGGTTGAAAAACATACAATTCTTCATGCAAGTCACCATTCATAAATGCAATTCTAATGTCCAACTGATGTACATTCCACCCATGATGAGCTGCAAGTGCACAGATGCTATGAACAGTAGTCATTCGACAAGTAGGAGCAAAGGTCTCATCAAAATCAATGCCTCTTTCCTGAGCATAACCCTTTGCAACAAACGTAGCCTCAACCTCTCAATTGCTCCATCATGTTTACGCTTCAGTAGTATACCCACTTAGTGCCAATGATCTTCTTGCCAGGAGGCAAGTCACATAAAGACTAGATATTTTTCATGATATCATCATATTCAGATTGCATTGCAGCCATCCAATGTTCAGAATTTTGTGCTTCATCAAATGAAATAGGCTCAGTCTCATCACAAAGACTAGACGCAATCATAGCATAGCAATCTGATGCAAAAAAGGCACTATGAGAGCCTAAACGAGTACAGTATGATAGAGGTGTATCTAATTTGCTATCACACAAAGTTTGCACTAGAAAATTTGGCAGAGTTTTTGCCTCCTCAATGTCAGCTCTCTCATGAACAAGTGCATCATGTAAATCTACATCAAAAATTGAATGATCTACATCATCACATGAAGCCTATAAAGGCTAAGAAGTTGCCTCATTAGGACCAGCACTAAACTGTCCACCTCTAAAAACGTTATGAATTATGGAATATGTTGAACAAAGAATTGTTGGAGTGTTAATTTATTAATGTATTAATGTCTTCTGGTGTTTTTGATATAGCAGTTGAAGGTTCATGAGGAGCGTGAAAGGTAGTGAGTGAGAGAAAGGATCTAGGAATAAGAGGAAGGGTAAGGGAAAGGAAAAGAATCAAGGGAAATGGCAGTGGACCAAGAGCACATGAGTAAGGAGAGCATGCGACCCTGAGAGTCAATCATTGTAGTTGGTATTGGTTTGTCTATGTACTGAAGGGGCCTCCATTTCCCTCTTTCACAATCATATTCGAGTATTAATTGGTGATTTAGAGCAATGCAAGTGGACTGATTTCGAGTAATTTGGGCAAAGCATAAGCGTGTATATGCAGCTTTTCCTTGGGCATAGGACCTAAACACATGCGTACATACATACATACATGCATGCACACACACACATGTATATATACATACACTCACACATGCATACACATACATGAACACACATGCACATACATACATACACATCACACACACAAATGTATATATACACATGAACATATCACACACATACATACACATGACACACACATGCATACATACACATGCATTCACACATGCATATACATACTCACATTCATACATGCATGTATACACACACATGCACATACATAAATACATACACATCATACAAACATGCACATACATACATACATGCATACATCACACACCTACATACATACATATATGTGCATATACACATGCATACACTGATACATGCACACACATACACACTCAAGCATACATACATACATGTATGCATACACACACATGCATACATATATACATACATACATGTATGTGCACACACATGTATATATACACATACTCAAACATTCATACACACACATGCACATTCATACATACATACATATCCCACACACATATACATACATACACACATGTATATGCCTACGCACATGCATACATACACATGTACACACATGCATACAAACTCATAGGCATACTTCCTTTCTCCTACACTCTTCACACATGTACACTCCCACACACTCTTTTTCACTCTCTTTGTTACTCTTGCATGCCCACACTTGCCCCCCTCTCACACTCTTTCCACACACATACACTCATACACACACACACACTCTTTCATACACACATATGCTCACACCTACAACACACACACACACACACACACTTGCACACACTCACTTCCTTTCTCCTTCTCTTTCACACACTCACAACCCTAGCTTTCTCTCTTTCTTCTTCCTCTCTCACTCAACCCTTCTTCTTCTTTCACATCCATACACCCTTTCTCTCGTCCTTGCCCCTCTTTCTCACATTCCTCTCTCCACTCTCACAATTGCCCTCTACTTAAACCACGAGCATGACATACACAAAACCTCAGCTAATTATCCCTTGCTTCAGTTATGATATTACACATACATATTTTTTACATCTTGCATGAAAAAAATTCCTCAGTTATTATATTACACATACACATTTTTTACATCTTGCATGAAAAAAATTCCCACACAGAGTCAATTGCAACCACGTGCAATTCTATAAGCATTCTCTCATTACTCTATATATACCATATCCTTCCCCATTAGAATAACGTAGTAGATTTCAATCACCAGTCCTCGGGTTAATAAGTGAAATCTTCATAACCATGTACTATCATAGCATTGGTGCATCCATCCATGGTATCCCTACGTGACATTTGGTATATAAAGAATAGATGAACCTTGCTAATGGTCATCATGATTTCAGGTCGAATGACCACATGATACGAATTTGTGAAAAATAGTATCGCTTGCTACAGCGTTGGCACTACACATAATCAGCTCTTCCTTACGTTGTGCAAATTTTTTATCGCCATAGATTTATATATACAAAGATATGCTCTCTCATACATTCTTTATTGCACGTAGTAGACCCACAACTTTTTCTAAATGCCAAGGGAGACATCAAACTTAGTAGCGGAGGGAGGAATGGAGGAAACCAGCTTGGTATTCTCACAATTCTTTTATAGACTAGAAAATTTAAAGGATTATACGAGTCTTGAAACACCAATTCTGCGTGAAAAATTATATCTTCTCACATATCCTCATGAAGATAAGTAAGCTGCAGCGTCATTTCCACAAAATCAGTTTCAAAACTTATAACCCCATGCCTTTAAGCCATACGTGAGTACGAACGAAACTGACACAAGAGGAGACACCTCTTGGTGGGAGTAGATAACTTCAAACGATAGCTTTCACTCTAGCTGGATCTTTATACGTGTGCATTGAAGGACATAGAAGGGGAGGAGACAACAATTATGCCAGTGAACAAAAAGACAAAGCCCACGCATAGCTGTTTGAATATGCATTTGCGTTTTGCTGTTGTTCGCATCAATGATGATCAGGTCTATATAAGCGTGTGTATTTCTGAGTAAGAGAGGGATGGGCAGAATGATGTGTGTTTGTATGTGTGTGTAAGGGAGATCACCTTCGGAGTAGCCATAATTGATAGATAGAGATCAAGTATGTCATTATGGATGCGTGCAGCAATGCTGGTGTTAACTGTATCGATGGTTGATTTTTTTGTTCTAATATGTCTTCATCGTGTAGAGTAGGTGATTGTGGTAAAGGAGAAACATGTGTTGACAATGATAAACTGTGACTAAATGAGCTTAAAAGCTGGTTGTAGTGTAGGGGATGGGCTAAAATCGTAAGTCCAATACGTTTCATGCACACATCTTGAAGCAAACATGAAGTCCCTGATGAATGTCACTCGTCAGCTATGATTCACTCCATGTCAAGCCCAAAACAAAGCAGAAATGTTGTGTTGCAAATGAGTTGTTAGAAGGCAAAAAGCTCCATTGCTGTCTCAAAAATGGCCTTCTTAAGAATCTTTTGTTAAGAAATCGCAAGATGCTATCACTTGTTTTATAGTTGCATGAAAAGAATGGGCTCTCATGGAATTCCTTATTTACAGCACATGCACGTGATGATCAATATCAACAGGCAATATGTTTTCCTAATTTCATACAATTGATGACTTGTCGCGCATATGCCTTTGTGCGTAAGACCCATCATGGTGGCTTCTGGAAGGTGTCAGAGAGAAGCGAAATGGGCTGTGAATGTACACACGATTTGGAAAAAAGGGAGGATCCATCGGGCTTCTTCTTCGTTTTTGTGTGCAGGAAGAAGGGGGGGGGGTGTTTGCTGGCTCTTCAACGGGGGGCGCCCATAGTCGAAGGAAGAACGATAAAGTGGGGTGTGCTTGAAAGATCTGGGTCTTTTTTTGGGGTCTATTTGGACAGTCTCCAGGGCAACAGAAGAGGATTCGAGGAGAGCAAGGAGCTGTGCAAAGGCGGGGGGAAGAACCGACAAGAAGGAGAAGGGGTTTTTTGGGAATCGTTTGTGGACGCAAGTGCACACGGGTAACAGCAAGCAAGGGGAGGTCCTTCGTGGAGGTCACTGAGGGAAATTGAGGGTGCAGGCATACGCATTCAAAGATTCGAGAGAGATTTGGAGCTTAGACTTCCTTGAAGAAGATGCAGATGAAGGAACAAGGGGAGTTGGCGAGTCTTCTTTGGTGGTTGTAGGGAAAAAGGAAGCTGAGGAACAAAAGGGGGGGCAGTTCTTCTCTGAAGGGGAAAGTTTTGCTGGATATCATAGAGGTGTGTGTGCAGGTGGGCTTGGGTGTTTTTTTGCTCTGACATATTGGGTTTTTTCTTTCTTTTCTTTTTCTGAGCTGGAATGATGCGATCGGGAGCTATACAGACCTAAGTCTATTACCTACAAACTCTGACGGAGGCATTGAACTTCTACAATCCAGAGAATACATTGCTAGTTTGCCTTTCTCAAAGCAAACTAGGGTGTATGCCGTGAGACAGTGGCGGTCATCACAGAGAATATGACATGAAGAAATGGGTTCGGATCACAGTAGCTGGCTTTGCTATTGTTATGCAACTCTGCTGGTGATGAACATCACGAAGAGCAGGAGAGGCTTGAATCCTCATACCTGTACATTCGCAACAAGGAGTTCCCATGGGGACCAGATGGACTGTTAGAGAGAAAGCATCATGATCATTAGTTTGAGGCAAGATGTATTGAAGCATTTGAAGGCATAACAGCGTACATTTTCGGTGAATGTTTTTGTTTCCAAGGTGTAGGTAAGGAAGGGGAAAGTGTGCACAATTATACGGGCAGCCACAGAGGAGGCTCCGGGAGTTTTTGGTACATTGTGTAGAGTATGCACACCCAGCAACAGGGGGCAACACTTAGGATGATTGGCTTGTCCAGTTTCACACGAGAGCCCGAGAGCAGGAGGACTCCACCATAGAAGTTTGGGGGGGAAACAAGAGAGAGGATTTCCTGCTTCTTACTCGGTGAAGGGAGGAGGAATAGCAACATGCCTGAAGGGTATCCAAGGCGGGAGGGAATCCCCTTTGTGGGTTGATTGCCGTGCTCTCTTCTAACATCACAGCAAAAGGTGATTGGGGTCCGTTCGGAAGTATGCTAGGGGTTCTTCGTGGAGGAGAGAAAGGTACTTTGGGGGCTTGCTAGAGCACTCATGATAGAACAGAGGAGGGAAGCTCCCGTTGTGGGGTTCTGTTTTTGTGTGCAGGTGGGCACGCAAGAGCAGAAGAAGGGGAGAAAGGTTCGTCAGGAAACTTCTTTTGCAGGCAAGCATCGTTGTTGCGGAGGAGCATCGACGACGGAGGATCAGAAGAGAAGCTCCGACTTCTTTTTCTGTAGAGATTGAGGAAGAAGGCTGCTCTGGAATGGAAAGGCAGGAAGGCAAATTCAGAGGGTACTCCATATGAAGCTCTAATCATAATCACTGGCATATGTGTTTGATCCAATAACATAAAAAAGGGATGTTCAGTAGTGAATATCTTGAGAGGAGATAGAATTCCTCAAGATGATGATGTAATGTATTTCTATCTGATTACTGGAACCAATAAGTTGTTGCAAAGAAACTACGCCTATAGTGGGAAGCAATGTCAATCCTACCACTATTTATAAAATGAAAGATCCAAAAGATTCTTCTAGTGTCACCTACTCAGATCAAGATAGGAGAAATTGGGAAGTTACGGATACAGAAAGATCTAGACTCTGGTACATAGGTTTGCTGGTGTTTTCCACCAGGGATCAAACAACCACTTCTCAAAATCCTTAGAGGCAACAACAAAGCTAGGGAAACCCCATCTTAGGGCAAAGTAATTGGCAAAGTGTTCCACGAGACCCCATGTCCATTTTCCTACACCAAATAATAACGCAATACCCAACATCCAATTTGGGGGGGGGGGTTTGAGATGATGAACAAACCACCCTTTCCTCCAACAATTTCACAAAGAAGAGGACAAAGTGTGCCTCCAGTTATTCCAATTATTCCTCAACCATTAGATGTGGGTAGAAGGTTGAGACCTTACTGGTTGGAAAAGTGTCTAACAAATCACTATGACACGTTGAGAGATTCTTATGATCATGTGGTTGAATTTTAACAAGTATTCCAAGCTGAGCACATATAATTTTTTTATTCAATATCAATCTTTTGGACTCACATTGATAAGAAAAACTTTGACATGGTTCTAGCCCTTGGATCCCAATAGATTTGGCAACATTGAGCAATTCCTAGAAGAATTCATTTGTGAGTTCACCAAGAGATTGATAAGACATAGTACCTCTCCTTTGATTCACAACTTAAAAAAAGCAAACAATGAGTGAGTAAGACTTGTAGCCCAAAAGTTTTATCACTAATCACACTATTGAAAATTGCCCTCATAATCGAGACCCTAGGCAACCACAACCTCCTCAATATAGGCCAGATGGATATCAACTCAGAGAACAAGTCAATGAGGCTCCTAGGTATGCTCCATATCAAGGACCCCTAATGGCTCAAAGACCTTATGAGTATCCAAGGTATACTCAACCTCAACTACTGTTGGGACAACAACCACCTCATCCTCAAAATGTATTGCCATTCAAGTACACACATCCTGAAGAAAACCTAGAGAGGGCCCGTTGACAAACTTAGAAAACACAAGTCAATGCTACATGCAGAGCTATGGTGATTACTATGCATATGACCATAATTTTATGGGATATGAGTCTAACATACGAACACCAATACTATGAACATGATAGCAATGATATTCATATGGATCTTAATACACCAACCTTATGTATGCTACACCTAGAACTCAAGCCCTATGAAGATCATCCGTGAGACCACCTTCACTGAGAGGATCTTCTTATAGGTGCAGAGGGGATCATTTCATTAGGGAACATCCAATGCCCTACCCTCCACCTCCTGAAAAGGTATGGGAAGGATATTGTAGTGATTGTGAAAAAGAACATATGTTCAGGGATTGTCCCAAGAATCCCTCTAAAGCACCTTCCACTACACAAATAAATATGATTGAAGTAATAAATTCCTCTGGTAGTTATAAATAATACATGGTGCCATTAAAGGCCATCACAAGAGCTAAAGCTAAAGAAAGCAAGGAAAACCTTAGTGAGAAAAGGCCCGAGAGTCTAATAAGTGAAAATGAAGTAGAATCCTCATCCCAAATGGTAGAAGATTCAGAAGCATAGTAAAAAATATTAAGGAAGAAAAAATCTCAAAAATGGAAAACTAGAAGGAAAAAAATCAAAAGCAAGTGGATGAAGAAATTGGCTAAAGAAAGGGAAAAGTCTGCACAAGACATAGGTTCTATTCAAATCATCCTAACCAAACAAAATAATGATGTGGTAAAGGAAGAGCACATGAAGGACCACGTACGATCAATCCTACTGGATCCTATGCTTGAAGACTTACAAATTTGATTGAAAGCTTATGAGTCTAGAATAGAGGCAGGATCTAGTCTAGAGCATCATGACTCATGTTACCCTAGAGGAGATATGGAGAAGAAGATATTGGAAGTATGTAAGAAGCTGATTGAAATTTCTTAGAATATGCTAAAAAAAGCAACACCAACCACTTCTGAGATGAGAATTCCAATTAAATTATTCCATGAATGTTTAGAAAAATTCAACTTAACACATGCAGGCCCAGAACCACCTAAGGTAGTTGAAGGGGAATTAGGGTTAGAAACCATGGACATAGGTTCCTTAACTCCTGAGAAAGAAGCGAATTGGCCACAAGACCTATGGGCCAAGGTTCAAGAAGATAGATTGTAAAAGACTGAAGGTGAGATCCCTCCCTTCATGGAACTAGATGCTTCTACAAATCAACCAATGATAGAACAAGAGGTAGAATCAGAGGATCTATCTAATCAAGACTAGTAGACAGATGAGGAAATTATCCAAACTACACTTCCAAACTATATGGGTGAGTATGAATAGAAATCAGATTTCTTCCATGCTCCCACATTAAGATTTAAGGAGAAGAGAGCTTTTGCAAAAGTTTCTACCACTTTACAAGGGTTGAGAAAGGCTGAATTTCATTTCTCTTTAACTTTAGAAGATCTTCTACAAGTAAAGTCCCAATTGTGGAATAAGTTAGCTAATCATTTAAACTTGAAAGAACATAGTACATTTGATAAGGAAAAGAACATTGAAGAAACCCCAACAATCGGAATACATGTGGATAAGGTGGGAGATTTCAATGAAGGTGATGAAGGAAATACCTGACTTCCAATAACTTTTCAAGGGTGCATGACTAAATCCATACTAGATACGAGAGTTGGAGTAGGAATAGCTATCAAGGGAATTTGGGAAAAATGAGGAAAACTAGCCTTAAAACTGACACAGATAAAGTTGCAAGTGGGAAACGGTCATGTAGAGCATCCCTTTAGGACTCCTAGAAATATATCAATTTTGGAAGGCAATAAACTATAAGATGATCTTAGGATGACATTTCACGTGACAATTGAAGGTATTTCAAGATGGGGGACAAGATGTTTTGTATCTTCAACATGAAGGCTCCACTACAAAAAAAAATCTCCCAAACTTCTCTTATCCTTATGTTCCACCTCTTCAATGGAATCCCATCCATAAAGATGAAGATGATTTGTCAATCCATAGTGTTGGATCCAATCACCAATCTTAGATAAACAAAGATACTATTGGAAGAGATGGTGGATAGTCACAAGAGATGAAGTGGTGTAGCTAGATCCTGCTTCACAACTGCTAAGAATGATGGTTGGAGAGTGTAATGAGCCTCTTTAGCTTGATAATGAACACAAATAATCATACATGTTTCTTGGAATATTATACACTAATTGATGGATCAAAACAGATAGGTAGGAAGTTGATTCAAGAACAAAAAGCTTGCTATTTTTGTTCTTACACTTGTTTAGTGTTTTGAACAATTCTGTGAGCAAAGCAGCAATTGGCTTAATTCCTTTTGGGGAACTCTAATTAACTTAGTAATCTATCAATCATGAGTGATTTCATGAAAAATGTTGGACTACATGCAGAGAAAGATGTTTAGGAAATCAAAGCTCTATCCTGACATTCACGACCTGCAATAGTCATCAAACCAGTGAGCAATAATATATTAATATCTCACGATCCCGAGAAGCAATGCTAATGAACCTTTTTAGGTTTATTATAGATAGTATGTGAATTTAACATGCTTTAAATCATGGCAAATGATCAACTACACACTGAGAACAAGCTCTGAGAAGATCACTATTCTGACGGAGTTATACAGAAAAGTAAAATGAGAAGGTAATGATCATAAATGTACTAAAACATGTACAAATAAAATTTCATTGGCAATCATACATTTCTCAATGTGTGAGAGGTGAATGAGCTATGAGATGAGCTCTCACTTCACAATGAATGTCCTACAAAACGATCTCTCAAGCTCGAGATACATGCAGGTCCTTTTTATCCTTTTCTTATAGTCATGCTTGGAGCCAAAGTTTGAATTCAAGTTCAAACCACTACCTAAAAGGTGAATCCTAAAGTGTAGGATAGATTTCCTCATTACTCAACTACTAATTGATTCGTGATTTTAAAGCTTCCTAACTCCACGTGGGTATAATGCACTTTTACAAGGATAGATGTGAAGAATTTTTACAAGAGGCTGATCGTATGAAGCTTTGCATAAGTTATGCCAATAAATCAAGCATAAGCTAATTAACCAAGTATGTGGGCTTGGGTTCGATTGCACCAACAGGCCCCCTCAAGCCTAACATGCTTGGTCTTTATTGCTCCTTGATTTCCTACAAACCAATCATCAATTTGAACATGTTCATCTTTGTCCCATCCGATGACTGTGAGTATATCTGCACATTGTAAATGAGTTGATACATAAGATAGTTGAATATCCTTGCTAAGCAATTTTTTCCTTACATAATGATAATGCACTTCAATGTGCTTAGTCCTTGCATGATATACATGATTAGCAGCCAAATGAAGTGAGCTAGTGTTATCTCCAAAGATTATTGGAGTAAGGGAATGTATCTCCAAACATGCATATAGTTGCTTAAGCCACATAACTTCTTGAGTTCTATTTGCCAAACCTCTATACTATGCTTTTATGGAAGATAAGGCCATAGTTGGTTGCATCTTAGATGACCAAGATATAAGCTTTGAACCTGCAAAGTAGGTACCCTGAAGTGCTCCTCCTATCCTCCTTGGAGCAAGCCCAATCAGCATTAGAATACATCTTTATATCTATGTCAGAGGTGAAGGGCTAGAACAAATCTTCATTCATTGTACCTTTTAGATACTTAAGCACCCTCTTTGAAGCTTCCATATGAGGCTTCCTTGGTCATGCATAATCTGACTCAATGTACTCACTCCATAGGCAATGTCTACTCTTGTTAGAGTAGCATAATTGAGACTTCCCACAAGTTGTTGATAACATGTAACATCATCAAGTAGTTCACTTTCATGTGGACTCAGTTTATGGTTGAGTTCCATAGGAGTACCTGCAATTTTGGTGTTCTCCATCTTAAACTTTACCAACATATCATGTATGTACTTCCTTTGAGTGATAAATATACCAAAATCTATATACACAAGCTCTAAGCCAAGAAAGTAGGTTAATAAACCAAGATCACTGATTTTAAATTCCTTCATTAATTGAGCCTTGAACTACTTGATGCCATTAGCATCATTCCCTATAATAATGATGTCATCTACATAGACACATAAGTAGAAGAATCTACCTTGCTTGCCACAAACCCTTGAACCTGCAAATAAGTAACAAGTCTATGGTTCCAAGCTCTGGGAGCTTCCTTGAGACCATAGAGTGCCTTCCTTAGCTTGCATACATAACCTGTTTTATCTTCATCTTCAAAAACTGGTGGTTGTGTCATATACACTTCTTCTGATATCCATCCATTTAAGAATGCATTCTCGACATCTAAATGATATAGATTCCAATTTTAAGAAGCATCAACACTTACCAAGACCCTGATTGTTGGCATCTTTCCGATAGGTGAAAATGTTTCTTCATAGTCCACTTCTTGAGTTTGGGCAAATCCTTTTGCAACTAACCTTGCCTTGTACCTATTTATAGAGCCATCTAAGTTATTTTTTATTTTGTATATCCACCTGGATCCAATTACCTTCATGCCTGGCTTCTCATGGAGTCTTTAGTGATATACACAGAGTGCTTGGTGGCTAAAGATGTACCATATCCATACCTTATGGGCTTCTTGCTTTCTATTTGTGATCTTATTACTGCTTGATTTGAAGACTCTGGTATGTCTTCTAATTGCTTGAGTTTGATCTTGCCTCTTGACTTCCAAGCCTTGAAGCCAGTCTGTTCTTCATCCTCTGAGTTGATATCTTCTGCTACGTGTTGATCTTCTTGAGTGAGGTTTGGAAAATCATTTTCCAAATCATATGGTAACTTGAGTTTCCTGCAATCATCTTCAAACCATGAATTTTTTTCATCAAACACAACACCTCTACTAACTATAAATGCTTTGTTAGTGGTATTGTACAACCTATAGCCCTTTTGGTTCTAGTCATACCCAATGAATATACATTTCTCAAATTTAAGGTCAAGTTTTTCTCTGATTTGTGAGGGGATGTGTGCATAGGCAATGCAGCCAAATATTTTGCAATGGTCCAATGAGGGTCTCCTACCATTCCATGCTTCATAGGATGTCATACCATCCAATGATATGGATGGAAGCCTATTGACCAAGTAGGTGGTTGTGGAAACAACCCCTGCCCATAGGTAGTTAGGTAACTTCTTCTCATTTAGCATAGACCTAGAAGCTTCAACAATTAACTTGTCCCTTCTCTTTGCCACTCCATTCAATTCACGAGTGTATCTTGTTCTTATTACCCTCTTTATGCCTCTGTCCTTTAGAAATGAATCAAATTCATGTGAAAAATACTCACCACCTCCATCAGATCTGATCCTCTTCAAGCTGCTTCCTGTTTGTTTTTCAACTAGTACCAAGTACTTCTTGAAATATTTAAATACCTCATCCTTATGATTCATGAAATAAAGGACTGTCCGTCTACTATAATCATCAATAAATGAGACATAATACCTTGAACCTGAGATGGATGGATCTTTGTGAGGACCCCACACATCAATGTGTGCAAGCTCCAAATAGTCTTCATGAATGTATCCTTTCATGTTGAATGGTTGCTTGCGAGCTTTTCCAAATTGGCATGCTCCACATTTGTATATCATATGTTGCTTGGCCACATTGGGAATGCCAAGCACACTTTGATCCCTGCATATTTGCTTCAGATTTTTTTCTCCTATGTGTCCTAGACTTTTGTTCCATGTTTCTAACTGAGATAAGGTTTGATCTCTATATATGAACAAATCTATGCTCCTTGTGTCTTCAATCTCAAATGTTAATAATTTACCAAACTTCTCACCTTTACCAATCCTCTTCAAGCCTTGTTGGGGGTCTTCCACATATGCTTCATGCTTAGTGAATCTGACCTGTAAACCTTTCTCAACAATCTGCCCAACACTAATTAAGTTGTTGCTTATAGTTGGCACATATAGAACTTTACTCAAAAGGTTCATGCTATCATCAAATGTTTTGACATAATTTGCTTGACTGAGTGTTTAATATCATTACTTGTTTGTACTTCATGCTTCCCTTTTGATTCTTCAAGATCAAATAATAGAGCTACTTTTCCAGCCACATGATTGGAACAACCTGAATCAATGTAGAAAAGATGCTCCTCATCTTTACCTTGCTTGCATGTCATGTTCATGATGAGCAATGAGTCTTCTTGGTCTTCAGTATAGTTGTTGTAGTCCCTTCTTCCTCTTAAACCCCCTTGATAGTTGTTGTTGTTGTAGCCTTGATTGTAGTTATGGTTGTAGTTGTCTCCGCCATTGTTGTATCTACCTCTTGATTGCCCATAGCTACCTCTATGGAAGCCTCTTCCCCTTTGATTCCTAGTATTCTTGAAGCATTCTACTATGATGTGGTTGTTAAGAACACAAATGTTGCAAGCCAGTGTATTGTTGTAGGGTTCCCCCTGCCTTGGTTTCCTCCTCTTCCCCTTCCTCTAGCACCTATTCCTCTTCCTGCATAATTAGCTTGAGAGGTTCTAGCCTCTTCTTCATGCTTCTTGCTCTTATCTTTATCCTTAGCTTTATTCTTATCTGTATAAAGGGCAGAAGATTGGTTACCTCTAGAGTTGTCACCATCCTTGTTGAGCTTTGTGTCATGGGTGAAGAGTTTCCCCATCAAAGTGTTGAGGTCAGGTATTTGCATATCGATGTAGGGTTCCATTACTGTGGTGAAGGAATCCCACTTCTCATCAGCCTTGATTCCATTAATGATCAGCCTCACTATGTGTTCTTCATCTATTTCCTCTCCACATCTTTCATCTTGGTTACATAATTAGCTACTCCTTTCTTTGGTTGTTTCTTTAGATTTGTAAATTCCATCCATAACCAATTCTTCCTAGCTCTTGTATTTGAGGAGAAATATGAGGAGAGTACTTCCCAAATCTCTTGGGAGGTCTTGCAATTCCTAACATGTGGCAACAAGAAATCAGAGATTGATTTTAGTAGATATGACCTGGAAAGAGCATCCTTTGCACACCATCTAGTCAACCTTTCTTGCTCTTCCATTGTAGGTTGTTGCTTGCTCCTAAAGATTGGCATCTCTTCATCTCCTGAGATGTATCCATATAGACTTCTCCCTTGAAGGTAGGCTTGCATCCTAATGCCGAGTAGTTGTTCCTGTCCAATTTTTCAATGAAGAATGGAAATCCATCTCCCATTTTGATTGTTGTTGCTCTGATACCACTATTGGAAGAGATGGTGGATAGTCACAGGAGATGAAGTGGTGTATCTATATCCTACTTCACACCTACTAAGAATGATGGCTAGAGAGTGTAGTGGGCCTCTTGATCTTGCTAATGAACACAAATAATCATATATTTTGCTTGAAATATGATCCACTAATTGATGGATCAAAACAAACTGGTATCAAGTTGATCCAAGAACAAAAAACTTGCTATTTTTATTCTTACACCTATTTTGTGATTTGAACAATTCTTAGAGCATAGCGGCAATTGGCTTAATTCCTTTTGGGGAACTCTAATTAACTTAGTAAGGTATCAATCATGAGTGAATTCATAAAAAATGTTGGACTACATGCAGAGAAAGATGTTTAGAAAATCATAGCTCCATCCCAAAATTCACGCACTGCAACAGTTATCATACCAGTGAGCAATGATATATTAATATCTCATGATCTCGAAAAGCAATGCTAATGAAACTTTGTAGGTGTATAATAGACAGTATGCAAAATTTAACATGCTTTAAATCATGGAAAATGATGAACTACACACTGAAACAAGCTCTGAGAAGATCACTATTCTCATGGAGTTATATAGATAAGTAAATGAGAATGTGATGATCACATATGTATTAAAACATGTACAAATACAATGTCATTGGCAATCATACATTGCTCAATGTGTGAGAGGTGAATGAGCTATGAGATGAGCTCTCACTTCACAATGAATGTCATTCAAAATGATTTCTCAAGCTCGAGATACACGCAGGTCTTTTTTATCCTTTTCTTATAGTCATGCTTGGAGCCAAAGTTTGAATTCAAATTCAAACTTCTACCTAAAAGGTGAATCCTAAAGTTTAAGATATATTCCCTCATCACTCAACTACTAATTCGTGATTTTAGAGTTTCCTAACTCCACGTGGGTGTAATCCACTTTTATAAGGATAGATGTGTAGAATTTTCACAAGAGACTGATCATATGAAGCCTTGCATAAGTTATGCAAATAAATCAAGCATAAGCTAATTAACCACGTTTGTGGGCTTGGATTTAATTGCACCAACAGACACCCAACTATGGATTTGGAAGGCAGCTCAAAGAGAAGAAGAATGGCTACAATATTAGAAGCCACGTTAGGTGGGAGAGCGACCCTTAGAAGACCCTGCTTACATACCTCAAGTATAGCCTGGTGAAGCTTTTGAACCCCATGGATGGATGGAAATACTAGGAACATTATATGTATGCATAAAATATGGAATAGAGGAAGAAGATCAATGACATGACTACTTTGAAGTTCTCGAACACTTCAAGAGGTATGAAGTGGAAGAGACAAAGATTGCAATTCAAATTCCTAGGAGAGAGGCACAAGATAGAGTAGCATATGATAATAAGGAGCAAACCAAAAAGATCATAGCGACTAGATAAAATGACAAGGACAAATGTACTTACATAGGCAAGGATTTATCTATAGAAGAGGAAGACGAGCTAATAGATTTACTATGAGAATTAGAGATGTACATACTTGGACTTACAAGGATTTGAAAGGACTAGATTCAACAATTTTCTCTCATTGAATTCCTATGACTCCTAAAGCTAAGCCTTCAAAGCAAATACCTTATACATAGAATGATGTCTACTCTACCAGAATTAAACAAGAGATAGACAAGTTGCTAGCTATTGGACTTATATACAAGATTGAACACATAGATTGGGTTTATCCTTTAGTGGTTGTCCCTAAGAAGAATGGAAAACTTAGGGTTTATATTAACTTGAAAAAGTTTAGTGCTACCACTATCATGGATTGTTATTCATTACCCATTACTGGTCATATTTTGGAAAGAGTAGCAAGCAAGGAATTATATAGCTTTCTTGATGGATTTTCAAGATATAATCAAGTAGCTATGGCTGCTAAAGACAACATAAAACGACCTTTGCCACTAAATGGGGAGTATATGCTTTTAGGGTTATGCTTTTTGGCTTGACTAAAACCCCTACCACTTTCTAGAGATAGATGTTCCATGTCTTTTAAAAATTTCTAATGAAGAGTATGGAAGTATATGTGGATGGCCTTTGCACCTATTTATCTCAATGTTCTAGTCATATACCAGAGTTGAGAAGAATGTTTGATGAATGTAGATAGAACCAAAAGTGCTTGAATCTAGAGAAATGTGTCTTCATGTTTAGGCAATGCACAATACTAGGACACATAGTGTCTAAAAATGGTATCTCAACTAAGGAAGATAAAATTAAGGTGATCCTAGAATTCCCTACACCTAATAATGCAAAGGAACCACAAGCCTTTATGGGCCACTATGGATATTATCATTGATTCATTCATATGTATGCAATTATCATGAAACCCTTATATGGACTCTTGAATCTAGTTAAGTGGAGCAAGGAATGTGAACAAGCATTCAATGAGCTAAAAATAAGCTTGAGATAATCTCCCATCTTGAAGTGCCAAACTAGAATAAACCATGTCACATTCATGTTGATGCATCTAATTTTGATATTGGATGCATATTGGCACAACCAGCCGATGAAGGAAAACTAGATCATCCTATAGCGTGTGCTCACACTAGAGCCGATCATCTATCTAGAATGACTCATGGAGAACTTCGAATAGGATTAGCTGATGAGTTTCTAGATACCTACTTGTTTAATTTAGTAGTATGTCCAACATGGGCTGAAAAATTGTTGCCTATGCTCATGCATGGACCTAGTCATAGGATCAATTTAGCAAAAAGTAAGCAGCTTTGGAAAGTTAGAAACTTTCACATTGTGGCATGTAGCTTATATTTCAAAGATTCTAATGGAGTACTTTTAAGGTGTGTCAAAGATGAGGAAAAAACAAATTTGATCTGACAAGTTAATGAGAATAAATGGAAAATACATAAAGGTGAAAGTGGAACATTCTACTTGTATGTTCTACTTGCTTCAAAAACATTTTGGCCACATTCTACTTGTATCTATATATTCTCAATATTTTGCTTGTAAGAGTATTCTTGTTGTTTATTTTCTTTGTTGTGATGTCAAATGCCAATTTTTGCTTACTAAAATTGATTCTTGTTTTAATTTTAAGAAAAGTCACTTTTGTTAAAAAGTGGGACCCATCACTTAAAAATCCTAGAAAATCTATAAATTAGAGTCCTGTCTCCTTATTTCTCACTTTTGCAACTATGTAGAGAGTGATAGATCAGTTCTTTGTGTGTTTGCAAGCTATGGCTTCCACCTCTGTACCTCCTAAGAGTGCACACCAAAAAGTTTTGGAATTTGGAGGATTTGGATTATAAAGGTCAACATGACCTGTATGATGTTCTTGCCAAGGTTTGTGACCTCCATGGTACAATGAAAATGAATGCAGATGCCTTGGAGGAGCTACTTCAATATATGCAAGTTCATATATTGTGTTTCTCTATCAAAATACCACCATATGATGGACCTTCTCAACCACATTCACAAAGATGTCAAAGCATTTAAAAAAAAATTTTGAAATGGTTCCACGCAAGTGAACAGGAAGTAGGGCACCTCTTTGATGAGACTATGCCAAAAATAAATAAATTAAATAGGAAACATAGATGGGTGCAAAATACCGATATTTCAATGCTACCAGAATCTTCATTCTGAATGAAGAACCACATCTAGGTCCTCATGACATCCCTCATCTTCTTACAGGTGGTTTTGTTGATGATAAAAAGGAACCACCCCAAGAGCCCTTAAATCTCCTATTAGAGAGAGAAGAGATCAAGAAAACTTATCCTCATTGTGTGGATGATAAGTTGGAAGAAGTACATGTGTCATCTACCTCTTTGAAGATAGAACGGACTATCCTAGAGGTGGAGATCAAATTTTTTTGAGTGGTTCTTATTGAGAGACAAGAATATTTATTCTTGCATGATGTTGAAAAGGCATTCAGGTTACAACTCGATGAGTGCCTGAATTTATTTTGTACCATGTCAAAGTGCCCTTTGGATAGAAGCTTTGAATTTTTGGAGAAGTGTTTTCCATTTGGTGAGTCAATGGTAAACACAATAAAATTGGTTTGTGATGACATACTTATAAGTGAACATCAACAAATCATAGAAGAAGAATTCAATAATGTGCACGCAAGGATATTGGAATCAATGGTTCCTCACTCACTAGTCATCAAGCAGAGTGGGATGTCCCACTCTAGTATTAATTTACATTCTCTAGAGAGAGGAGAAGAACAAGATAGAGTTCAAGATGTAAGTATTTTCAATTGATTTCATCCATTCTTACAATGACATTTAAATACTAATCACAAAACTTTGTTTAAGAGGTGATCGAAGCTGACGTTTACAACTAGGAGTAGAGGGGATCAAGTGTCTCATGGAGGTGTCTTGTCCCTTGATAACTACTTTGGGAAACTTCCCAAAGAATGTCTTGTAATTATCCATAAAGACTTTAGTCCTCAGAGCCACTTCATAGTCAAAGGATGCTAATGAGCGTTTCCTACATCGCATTCCAAGTGGAGTGCCTCTCAGTTATTGGACACTAATTTTTAATTTCCTATTTATGCTCTCCTTTTCTTCCATATGCTTTTCAAGCTTTGCAAGTTGTTCTTGTAAAGATATGATTGTGCTTTCTAAATTGACCACCCTTACATGATTGAGTTGATATTGTTGGATCCAATACTTGATAGTAGTAGTTGAATGTGTAGATAATCATTGGTAATAACCTAAGAGTCCAACTTTATCAAGACTGATGAATCGAAGTAAAGTTAAGAGTTTTATGGAATTTGGATGGTAATATGACATTCGATCATGAGGATATAGTGAACCATGAGTTCAAGGATCACTAATCTTTTCTCCAACTGCACGAAGTTCATTTCAAGAGTTCACATCATTGTTGCACTGTGTATTTGGAGTAAACTCTCTAGACACATGGACATGGATACTTGTGGATGCAGGGTCATGAGGATGTCCCAATGTGAGGTTTGTAATAGGTGTCAATTATGAGAAACGGAGTAGAAATTTGGTTGGGAGGGACTCTAGAGCATGATTTTCATAGGGAAATTCTATTTTCTTGGATGTGGATGGGTCAATGTGTGTTTTTCCAATGACTATGGCTAGAAATGATGAAACTTGAAAAAAGTCATTCATTTTTTGGTGGAATCATAGCTATAAATTTGATGATGAGGCACTCTACTTTTGGAGGGATTTCGAAAATATTAGTTTTTCCAAAAGAAACTTAAAGAGCTAAAAAAAGTCACTTTTTGATATATTTTTGGGTTATTTCAAGTAAATAAACACTACAATTGAGACTAAAAAAAGCATCTTTTTATTTCCATACATGTTAGAACTTGATGATGTGGAAAGTAGATTCTCTTCATCTCTCTCTAAAAGAAGAGAGAGAGGAGCCTAGTAAGCCTAAAAAATCCTAGTCCAACCTACAAAAAAGTTCCCTATTAAATGCATTTTCTCCTCTTAAACAATAATAGAATTAGGCTTAATCCCTAAAAAATAGGGATCCTTACAAGGCCCATGTAGGGATTCTTTTTTTCCCTAATGAAGAGTCATGAATTTAATGCATGAGGCAAGAATGAGGTCCACCAAGTTACAAACCAAAGAAACTATGTCTTTAGACACAAAACTATAGAAGGCCTATGTCAAAGATGAATGGACACCATGAAATGTTAATGACAAACAAATCATATCCATTAGGGTTATGGCAAAACCCTCCAATGTAGATGTACATGCGAAAAACAATAGTCCAAGGTAAGTCCTGAGAAACATGAAGAACAAACCAATGTTCATCTGGAGATCAGACAACCATTGAATGAGACTCTACATACTATACAAGGAAAGGAAGTGAAAACGGATGAACCACCAGTAATACCAAAGATGTGGTTAAATGTGGATTTGGCACAAGTGAAGCCTATTGTGAAACATATGATACAAAGTGCCATAGACACACAACAAGAGTTAATGGACACAGACCAAGAATATGAACAAGCATAAGTGAAAAAACATCAATTCAAAACATTAAGAGAGAATTTATCAAAGTATCTAATGAAGACCAAGGCTAAGTTAGAGAAGGGAGAGGAAGAGTTAGTAGATGCCATGACCAAGATAGATACATTAATGGTTAAAAATACTACCTGGAAATCCAAGTTCAAAGAGATAACTCAAGAATCAGAAAGAACAAAGAAAGAGAATGCAGAGCTATAAAGTAAATACTCATAGAGTGAAGTTGAAAAGGTACGCATTACAAATAGAGAAAAATTAATGGAATCAGAGCTAAAATTTTATATTTAAGCAGATTCCCTAAGGAGCCAAAATAAGGATTTGATGGCATCATCGCTCCTAAATCAACCGATTGAAGCACATACATTAAATGAGGAAGAAATTCAAAGTTTCAAGAAGTAATCAGAAGATTATGCAACTCACTTGGAAGGAAAAGAACACATCTTACACATTTAGAATCAAAGTATGTACAAGATTCTATTGAACTAAAAAATAACTAGAACAATGCCATCAAGAACTATGCTAAATAGCCTCATCGGGACATAGAGTAATTAAATGAAATATGCAACAAAAAGATCAAGGTAGAAGCTAAACTAAAAGAGGTGGAGAACCAAGTAATGCAAAAGGATTAGCTTATCATGCAACTTCAAGTACAAATCCTCAAGCTTCAAAATGAGAAAAGCGCTCAAACGACGAACATGGGGACACTAGTCTTGCTCGATACTCACATGGCTATTGCAAAGATTGAGCTATGCCCTCTTTCTCACCCCATTGTTCATTATCCTATTTAAGAAACACATGAAGAAATCCTTGAGGAAGTCCTAATGTTGTACACTGAAAAACTAGATAAAAAAGAACGGGCACTACTAGTGTCTCAAATGAAATAATAATTTTAAGTAGTGGTACATGTCATGAAAGAAGCCAACGTTTGAAGCAAAGATCTTGATGAGATAATGAAGCCCTTCAATGTAGTAAGGAATAATCAAGGAGCAAACACATCGATACATAAAGAAGGTTACCTAGAAGGATCTAGATAATGATTTAAACCTCAGAGCTACTACATTTACATATACACAACAGCAATTTAATGCAATTGATCTTATTTGACATAAATGATTTTCAAAAAAGAATATGACACTTTGCTACACTGGCAAGAGGCACCGTATCTATTACAGGTTAAGCCATTTTTTTGCCTAGTGCCTAGAGGAAGATTGTGGCTAGAATTTTGGGAAGTTCCACAGAAAGGTGCCATTAATAAATAGTGGCTTAAGTTTCCATTACTGTTGAGCCCACCACATGATTATTTACCTACCAAAGATATATGATACACATTGTAGAATTTCGGCTCACAAACATGCCCATGTCCCTGATCTAGCAATCGAACTCACCAATAAGATCCGAGTATAATCCTTATAGTTTTCAAAGTCTTCAAGTGTGTGGAGTATAAATTTTTGAATTTCATCATCATTAACCAGGGAGTGTCCCCATTTCTCTTTGATTTATCAGTAACACTTAACCAATTGACCATATTGGCATATTATTCATAGCTAATGTCTTTTCTAAGTCCATACTTACAGACCTTTCATGGGATTTTTTCAAGTGGACTGAGATATCTTTTTGAAGATGTCGGCCATCCTAACCAAGAGATGAGATAGGTTATGAGCTATACTTTTTTGTTGAACATCACCAAGCATCCCATGATGGTGTTAAATGTGAACAATGGATGCAATTCCTGATCCATGAAGTCAATCAAATCAATGCCAATGAGGAACATGTATATTAGACTTACATGTGTCTCCATCAAAAGCCTGCCAAGGATGGAAAAGTTCACAAGGAGGGATGTGCAGAGGGAGAATGAAGCAAAAGAAGAAGATGAAAAAAAATAAAAGAAAGAGGTAACAAATCAATAATCTTATAGTCTACCTAGAGCGCCCCCCCTCCCCCCAAGGGCACACATTAGGCTAAAGGACAATTAAGGAAAGAAAAGACACATCTTGAGTAAATGGAACATACCCTAATGGATGTAAGTAAAGAATTATAAACAGGATAAATTAAAGCACCAACCAAAAGATGAGAAACCAGAAAGGGGCAATAAGGACAATAGCCCTTTCTAGAAAAGTTTTGACCGCTTCCTCAATTACTAGTGGTGTGCATGAACAATGACAATACAAAGAGTCAAATGGAATAGATTAAGAAGTAAAAGAAGGGAAATTGAAGCACCAACTAGAGAGGAACAAGTTGGCAAGAGAGAAAAAGGAAAGCAAACCTCATTCAGTTGTCGTGGATGAAATGTCATCCATTGGTTGCATGTGGGGCCAACAACAATGAAACAAGCCTTCTCTAGAAGAAGTTTTGAACACTTCCTCAGCTGCTAGTTGTCTACAGGGTTTACAAAGAATAACAAAGGTGCATTAGAGACTCGATGTCTCCCAGGTTCACCCACTTGTAGAGTAATGGATAAGCACCATAAAAATCTTGTCAAGGGATGATAGAGACTAAGAGGGGGAGAGTGTTGCAGAGGAATGGAAAAAAGAGAAAAGATGATAGGCACACAAATTTTTTTCGAGAAATAGACACTTTTAACTTTTATAATTTCCAACATAAATCATAGAAAAG
Organism: Ceratopteris richardii; assembly: GCA_020310875.1. Lineage (NCBI taxonomy): Eukaryota > Viridiplantae > Streptophyta > Polypodiopsida > Polypodiales > Pteridaceae > Ceratopteris > Ceratopteris richardii. The sequence continues at coordinate 207,692,141 of CM035406.1, read as the reverse complement.
CTTGTAATGCACTAGAGGATTCCTCTAGATGTGTATCCCTTAAGATTGTAATAGTATGTATGTACATTAGTAGGAACTCATAGATTTCTACAGAAAGTGTCAGTCTCTTATGTGAAAGCACCAAACTTAGGGCACATGTATATAAGTAACTTTGTGACTCATTTGTAGATATGTTTGCCATAATTGAGTAGTGATTTCTAAATTTAGAATTTGCTTCTTCTAGCATGTGTAACTTCTATGCATGCTTGAGGCATCCAATGTGTGCTTGGAGGTGTTTTCTACCACTTCCTCATCTCTTTTCACTGGAATCTTGTGTGTATGTGTGTGTGTGTGTGTGTGTTTGTGAAGTGTACAGAATTGTTAGGTGTAAGTACATGATTCCCACCACTTTGTTTTTAAGGCATAACTTGAAGAAAAGTGTCCAATCAAGCAAAAAATACCACCATTGGATGGGTCTCATGGAGAGATTAAAAAAGAACCTAGTGTTGACTATATTTGGGTATCCGAGCTAGGAGGTGCCATGTGAGGTGGATAATCACTTGTGCATGCATTACTTGAGCCTTTATCACATCTACCATCACTAAAGCACATGTTTCCATGCACTTGAAGGGGTTGTAGAATCGATTTGATATTATAATGTGTGCATCAAACTGCCACTATGTGCAATTGTTGGATATGTGGGAACACTCTACTCTCACTTGTCATGCATGCATAGGATCTTGTGAGTGAGAAGATCACTATCTATCTATTTATATATTTATCTATCTATCTATCTATCTATCTATCTATCTATCTATCTATCTATCTATCTATCTATCTATCTATCTATCTATCTATCTATTTATCTATCTTTCTATCTATCTTTCTTTCTATCTATCTATCTATCTATAGCTTGATGGCATTTTCCATGTATGATCACTATGGTAGCTCCTCCGTATGAGAGTAGAGCATGCTCTTGTAAAGTATTTGGCATGTGAGATAGCATTGTGTTATACGTTCCAAGTTTATGCCATCATGAGATTGATCATAGCATTGTCAATGGATGTATAGTGGCATTGTGGTATATATATTTTGCTTATGCCACTTGCTTATGACCATACCTGTTAGTTGCACACAATTTGTGAGATTTGATTTTGGATCTTGGTTAGTACTTTTATTTTTGTTTTTGTGCAGGTACATGATCCAGATTGGAGCTTCGGCTGCACATTCATTTGTCACCTTGATTGGCTATTATTTTAGCATATAGTCATTGATTTGATATCTATTTGCAAGTGTGAATCTTGGCATACGTGGATGGTGATTCCCATATGGTTATTTTGGTTCAGAGTCCATTTTATAGAGGGGATGCTATCAAACTTTTGTTAGCTTTTATGCTAGAAGAGTTTTCTAGATGATCCTTTATGCTTGTGAGATAGCTTTGGATCATTACTTATCTCCATTCATTTGGACCTGGTCACGGATTATTTGTGACATGTTGGGACATCTTGTAGGATTCATTCTTGAGTGGGTGATGTATCACCATTGTATTGGCATTTATTACTATTAGTTTTTGGCATGTGTATTTGCCATTATCTTTGATTGGATCACTGATAGGTGATGATGGGTTACTCATTGTTCTTTTGTTATTGGTTATCTTGTTTAATTGCTCAGTTTACAAGGGATACTCTATCGAATTTTTTCTAGGATTCTTTCACATCCACTTGGTTAGTTTGGAGACTTGGTGAGCAGGCTTATGCTCATGGTTTTATGTGCATGCTAGATGCATGGTTATGTAATATGTGGTTCACATGGTTTTCTTCTCTAGTGAGACATATGTTATGTGGATTATGCATATCAATATGCAAATGTGATCTTATTGAGGATAGAGTATTATTTCTAGTCTCTTGTTACATTTCTAGTCTCTTGGATTGCTAGCATGGTGTCTACTCGATTTCATGGCACTCACTTTTCGAGATGTAAAGATCAAATGTGGCATACATTGGTTCGTGCAGGGTACATATGTATGTGCATAGAGATGCACACAGACCTCATGACATGCCCAACCATGTATGGATGGATATGGATGCATTGGCCAGCTCTGCTATCTAGTTACAACTTGTGGATTCTATCTATGTATGAGGAGACAAGTAGTACATTATGGTAGAGACTACATGATATGTATGCAAGTCCATTGACCCATGAGAAACATAGACCACATCAGCAAGTTCGATGTTGGCATTGTGGTCATAAGGGTCATGCTTAATGACGTTGCTTCAGGTCGATGGGATGAGGACATCAGAGATATGCAAGTGATGCAGGTGAGGTAGTGGTTTTAGGAGAGCCTATGGCAGTGGATTATCCCAGTGATGGTGATGTCACTTTCTCCTATGGTTCATCTCAGGATTCCTCTTGTTCATTGAAGAGCACACATACAGCTTGGTTGCTTGGTGCATTAACCACTTTTCATGTTACTCCACATCACAAGTGGTTTTGACGATTCTGATGTGAGAGTCATGGATGTGTTTATATACCCGATGGTATGACATATGACATTGAGGGCACAAGAGATGTATGCCGTATGCTACCTATTGGAGTATCACTTATACTCGCACATGTGCATTATGTGCCTTCATTCCCTAGCGATCAGATGTTATGCATTCCTCAATGAACATCATTTAGTGAGTCATAGGAGAGTAGATAATATGAATTCCTCAATGAACATCGTTTTTAGTTGTAGTTGGGATAGCTTATGCTTGTCAGAGGTGCCAAGGTTGGGCTCAAGTATCCACTGCAGGTACTCCATGTGAGAGACAGTCTCACCTTAGTGGGAGTTCAGCCTTATGTGTGGTGTGAGACTAGTCATGTGTGATGGAGAGTGTTAACCTCCAAAAGAACAAGCTACTCTTGAAATTAGAGCACCTCTATATCAAAAGTAACTCAAAATCCTCACCAATTTAGAGGATCAATACTTAGTCTTCAAATTCTTGAACAAACTGTGAAGGAGATGATCACACAGAAAGTCTGTTGCACATAACTCACGCATTGACTTATCAATTGTGTAAAGTTTTTTATAAAAATTTGCACAAGGTGTCATCTATAGTTTGCACACCTCCTCCAAGTTAAATCATTTCAAAAGCTCAGTAGATCTTGAGAAATAAACTTAACAAGTCACCTATGTCTAAAACTGTTCTTCTGAGAAGTCGATTCAGACACCTGTAACTTTTAACACTTGGTTCTCTCATTTTAGAGCCTATTTAGGCAAATTCTTTTAGTCATAGGTAGCTTACCTTCCAACTTAAAGAATGAGTGCTTGCTTGCTCAAAACTTTACACTATGGAAGGAGAACTGACTAAAACATTAGCATCAAATTTTGCACCTCCTGCAACTTCTCTTCTTTCCATTTACACATGTAAATGTTCCTACACTCAATTCTCTCAGCCTGATCACAACTAGAAGCTGAAAATTTTTACAAAGGTTAATCAACTATAGACTTAGACTTGTACAAAAGCATTTCACAAAAGATTCAACACAGAAGGAGAATACTCAGAAAGATCGGGCGCAACATTTCTTCATTTCTGGAAGATTTTTACATCTGAGTGATGAGAGAGATCCTACTCACTTCTAAAGTGTCTAATGACATCTAATTCTCCTCACATCTTGTTCTTACACAATCTCTCATATTTGCCCCGACCTTTTCCCTTGTATATATAGTCAAATATTTACAAGTTCCTAACTAATTAAAAGTATAAGTGAGCTAACTCTAAATTAATGTACATATGCGTACACATCTTCATCTTCTAGATGTGCCCTTCCTTCATGATTCATAACTTGTTCTTTTCTTCACTCCTTGACTTCAATTCTTCATCAAAACATCAATTGTTGATTGCCCTGCACCAACAGCTCCCCCTCAATCATCAATTGAGGTTTTCTCTAATCTTTTTATTCCTGCCATGTCTTTGAATCTCTGTAGCTTTGGTCCATCCAAGCTTTTTGTTAGCATATCAGCTATCTGATCTCTTGTTGAAGTATGAATTCCTTCAATCTCCTTATCCATCACCTTCTCTCTTAGGAAATGATACTGAATCTCAATATGTTTAGTCCTTGCATGAAAAACAAGATTAGCAGCTAAATACAATGAACTCATGTTATCTCCATGAATAGTGGGTGTATTCTTAATGATGTCAAAACTCTTCATGAGAGTCTTTAGCCATATCACTTCCTTTGCAGCTTCAACCATCCCTTTGTACTTAGCCTCTGTGGATGATAAAGCAACTGTGTGTTGCTTCTTTGAACACCATGAAATTAACTTATCTCCCACATAACACAAGTATCCATATGTTGATCTCCTATCATGAGGATTACCTGCCCAATTTGTATCACTATAGATCTTGATGTTTGTATCTGATGTAAAACCATATTCTTTGAGTGTACCTTTAATGTACCTCAACACTCTTTGACGTGCAATCCAATGTTCTTTCCTAGGACAATGCATAAATTGAGATAATATTCCAACTGCATATGACAAGTCAGGCCTAGTTAATGTAGCATAGATTAGACTACCAACCAAACTTTGATATAGCTTCATATCCTTGAACTCTTCTCCTCCATATGTGCTCAATTTGTGATTCACCTCCATTGGATTAGGTGCTACCCTGCAATCATTCATCTTAAACTTGATCAAAAAGTTTCTCAAATACCTTTCTTGAGTTACATACACTCCATGTTGAGTGTATGAGATCTCCATGCCCAAGAAATATGACAAGTCTCCCAAATCACTAATTTTGAACTCTTTCTCCATTTGCTTCTTTAGGCTTTGAATGCCTTTCTCATCTGTACCTGTAAGAATTATATCATCAACATATATGCACATGTAAATGAACCCATCTTCACTTGCTTTGAGAAGCAAGCTATTATCTGCTTTAGATACTTGGAGCCCAAGTTCTTTTAAGAACTTCACAACTCTATAGTTCCATGCGCTTGGGGCCTGCTTCAAACCATACAAAGCTCTCTTGAGCTTACACACATGATCTGGATACCTTTCATCTCTAAATCCTTGTGGTTGCTCCATGAAAACATCATCTGAAATATAACCATTTAGAAAAGCATTCTTCACATCTAGTTGACATAACTTCGAACCTTTACATGCAGCAATGGCTATGAGTGTCTTGATAGTTGTCATCTTTGCCACAGGACTATAGGTTTCATCATAATCTATACCATATGTCTGAGCAAACCCTTTCACAACAAGTCTATCTTTATACCTAGACACACTTCCATCTGCAAACCTCTTTGTCTTGTAGACCCATTTGCATCCAATGATCTTCTGACTATTTGGTTTAGGAACCAAATCCCATTTCTGATTCTCCATCAATGCATCATACTCTTCTTGCATAGCTTTCTCCCAATTTTCCTTACCTTTTGCCTCTTCATATGTAGAAGGGTCTTCATCTGCCTTTATCATATAAGCATAATCTTTGGTAGCCAAAAAAGAAGTGTCATAGCTATACCTTGTAGGTTGCCATTTGTGTCTTGATGACCTTCTGAGTTCTCCACTCCTTGAGGTTTTTGGTTCGTCACACTCTGGATCGAATCTTGGAACTTCTTCAACTTCAACCTGTACTTCATTGTCCTCCTCTTCATCAAATATCTGAACCTTTGATTTAGCTTTCTTTTGATTCACAACTTCTTCATCACCTGCATAAATATTGATTGTACATGCATACCAACTACCTTGCTCATCAAATGTAACATCTTTAGACACAATGAATTGCTTTGTGGATGGACTCCACAACCTATAACCCATCTGCTTATCATCATATCCAATGAATACCTACTTTTCAACTTTAGGTTCCAATTTGTGCCTTAATTGTGATGACACATATGCATATGCCAAACATCCAAATACTTTGCAATGGTCTAAGGTAGGTCTCTTACCCCACCATGCTTCATATGGTGTCATACCCTGCAAAGCTTTACATGGTAATCTATTGACCAAATATGTAGCTATATTTACAACCTCAGCCCACAAATAATTTGGGCAATTCTTCTCCTTCATCATGGATCTTGCAAACTCAACAAGAGTTCTATTCTTTCTTTCTGCTACACCATTTTGTTGAGGAGAGTACCTGCAAGTAATTTCCCTTTTTATACCTGCATTCCACAAGTAATCACTGAACTCATTAGAGAAATACTCTCTCCCTCCATCTGACCTTAGTCTCTTCAGCTTATGACCTGTAATTCTCTCTGCATACACATGATAATGTTTGAATGTATTGAATACCTCTGACTTATCTTTGATCACATAGATAGTGATCCATCTGGTAGCATCATCAACATAAATCACATAATACCTTGAACCATTGATACTGAAACCTTTTGATGGTCCCCACACATCTGTGTGTACCAACTCAAGCTTCACTGAATACATAAAACCATGCTTGGAATAAGATTGCTTATAAGCCTTAACTAATTGACATGCCTCACATCTGTATGTCATATGTTGACCTACAACATTAGGCAATCCAAGCATTGAACCATTGTTAACCATATCTTTAATACCTCTTTCATTAAAATGTCCAAGCCTTTTGTGCCAAAGATCTAACTCAGAGCTCTTATGTCCTCCCTAAGTGAACAAGGCATGACCAACATTACCTTGAATCTTCAATGTGAACAATCTTCCTTCTTTCTTCCCTGAAACAATTTGTTTATACCCATTGCTAGGGTCTTCCACAAACACTCCTTCATTAGTGAACCTAACTTCAAAACCTTTTTCAACAATTTGTCCTACACTTATCAAATTCTTTGGAATTGTAGGAACATACAAAACCTTACTCAAGAGAATACTACCATCCTTGGCCTTCACTGATCCAATTGACTTCACATTGTGCTTTGTATTGTCACCTATTTGAACTACATGATTAATTACCTTATTCTCTAAATCAGTCATCAAAGCTATGTTGCCACTCAGGTGATTGCTACACCCTGAATCAATGTAGAAGACTCTTTGATCTTCACTTTGCCTTTCACAAGTTGCATTCATTATCAATGTTGAATCCTCCTTCTGATCTGAAGCATAATTGTAGTAGGTATTGTTGTATTGTTGACTTTGGAATCCTCTATGTGCATTTCTTCCAAAGTAACCTCTACTACCTCTACCTCTGAAATTACCTCTTTGATTTTTGCCACCTCTTCCTCTTGAATTAAAATTCTGATTATATCCACCATTACTCTAAGTATTATGCCAACATTCATTAGCTAAATGATTTGTCTTACCACAAATCCAGCAAGCTTTGACTCCATCTTTATTACTCCTGCCTCTTCCTCTACCTTTGCCACCTCCTCTTCATCTTAGGAAGTTAGCTTGGCTAGTTGTACCTTCATCTTCATTGGCTTGTTGCTTCCCTTTGATATTCTTCTTCTTATCCTTTGAATACATTGCTTGACCTGCACTTTTATTATCAAGTGATAATTCAGTAGACAAAATGAATGGCTTCCATTTGTCATCACCTCTCAAACCTTTGAGAATTTGCCTTACCATTTTATCCTCCTCAATATCTTCATCAACTGCTCCTAATGCATCTGCAATGTCCTTCATCATTGTTACATAGTCTAAGATGGATTGAGAGGCCTTCTTCTTGAATGTGGTAAACTATGCCCACAAGGATGCCTTCCTTGACTTTGTGGTGTTTTGGAAATGCTCCTCCAAAGCATTCCATATATCACTTGCACTTTCAAGACCTCTAATGTGAGGTAGAAAGTAGTCACTAATTGCCATATAGATAATGCTCCTAGCTTGAGCATCTCTCTTCATCCAAATCTTCAAATCTGATAATTCCTCCCTAGTTGGAACACTAGGATCTCTGAACTGAGGTTTTTCTTCTTCACTTATGATATAACCTATCAAGTCTTTGCTCATAAGATGAGCTTCCATCCTCATTGACCATGTTGGATAGTTCTCTCGATCCAACTTCTCTATTTGAAGAGAATCTCCCATCCTTTCTTCACCTGTGTATTGAATTCTTCAAACTTTATGAGTAATAGATGTACCTTTACTTCTAATGAAATTCCTTTTGATCTTCTTGATAACTTCTGGTCTCCTTCTCTAGCTTTGCTTTCAAGCTTTCACCTTTTGAACCTTTCAGATGTTGAATTCTTTACAGGTGCAGCAGTCGGAGTCCTCCTTTCTTCAATTTTCATGCTTCCTACTCTGATACCACTGATGGAGAGTGTTAATCTCCAAAAGAACAAGCTACTCTTGAAATTAGAGCACCTCTATATCAAAAGTAACTCAAAATTCTCACCAATTTAGAGGATCAATACTTAGTTTTCAAATTCTTGAACAAACTGTGAAGGAGATGATCACACAAAAAGTCTGCTGCACATAACTCACTCATTGACTTATCGATTGTGTAAAGTTTTTTATAAAACTTTGTACAAGGTGTCATCTATAATTTTCGCACCTCCTCCAAGTCAAACCATTTCAAAAGACTGAGTAGATCTTGAGAAATAAACTTAACAAGTCACCTATGTCTAAAACTGTTCTTCTGAGAAGTCGATTCAAACACCTGTAACTTTTAACACTTGGTTCTCTCAATCTAGAACCCTTTTATGCAAATGCTTTTAGTCATAGGTAGATTACCTTCCAACTTAAAGAATGAGTGCTTTTTGCTCAAAACTCTACACTGTGGAAGGAGAACTGACCAAAACATTAGCATCAAATTTTGCATCTCCTGCAACTTCTCTTCTTTCCATTTACACATGTAAATGTCCCTACACTCAATTCTCTCAGCCTGATCACAATTAGAAGCTGAAATTTTGTAGAGAGGTCAATCAACTATAGAATTAGACTTGTAAAAAATCATTTCACAAAAGATTCAACACAGAAGGAGAATACTCAGAAAGATCGGGCGCAACATTTCTTCATTTTTGGAAGATTTTTACATCTGAGTGATGAGAGAGATCCTACTCACTTCTAAAGTGTCTAATGACATCTAATTCTCCTTAAATCTTGTTCTTACACAATCTCTCATATTTGCCCCGAAATTTTCCCTTGTATATATAGTCAACTATTTACAAGTTCATAACTAATCAAAAGTATAAGTGAGCTAACTCTAAATTAATGTACATATGTCTACACATCTTCATCTTCTGGATGTGCCCTTCCTTCATGCTTCATAACTTGTTCTTTTCTTCAGTCCTTGACTTCAATTATTCATCAAAACATCAATTTTTGATTGCCCTGCACCAACAATGTGCTCATATTGTCTACCTACACATAGGTCTATTGACATTCATGATGCACATGTATGGCAAGATTCAATGCTCTGATGGATGCACATGTAGAGAATGTTTTGGATGCCCATGATGCTTATATGTATCATATGGATGCTCACATGGAACACACTTTGAATGATCATTTGGATGCTTATGTAGAGCATTGTGATGATACTCATTTTGATCCGTATGGGTTGAGATCCAGACTCTTCTTGTACATTACTATATAGTCCTACATCATTCTTTGTATATGTTACCACTTATGGTCACATTGACCCTTTAGTGAGAGATTGTTGGGGATTGAAAGATCATGTGACCTTACCCCTATATTCATATATGCATCATTTATAATGCATTGCCTCAAGAGAGATCATTATGCAGGTTTTGAGGCTCCTATGCATGTGTGCACGTCTCTCCTCTCTTCTCTCTCCTTTGATCTCGTCCTTGATCCTCTTGTTTAGCACACCAATGCCCTTCTCTCTCTCTCTCTCTTTATATATATATATACATATATATATATATATATATATATATATATATATATATATATATATATATATATATATATGTTGGAAGCAGTCAGAGGCACAGTCAGAGGCATAGACGACATGGAAGCATGTAAAGACGGAGCAGGGAGCCAGTCGGATCATTTTTTCAAACAATTATGTTTTTATCACCTCTTCAAACACCCAACAGTGATTTTCATCACTCTTGTAACATATGTAATATAGACAAAACCCCATTTTGTAATTCATAGCTCCATTTTGTGCAAGCCGAGGAGTCCTCGAGCTTGAGGAGCTTAGGTAGAATGCTCGTATCAATTTTCGTTATTTTTAGACATCGTTTACCCTTCCAAATAGCATCTAGGACCTATTTTTTAACTATGCCGGTCACTAGATGTGAAACCGGTCAAAACTAGTCTAGAAACTATAAAAAGAGCTAGAGAGCTCATTTTGGAGGTTAGCTTGTTTGAGATTAGAGTTCTTTTGAGCTTGTAATAGTGACCTTGGGTAATAGAACTAATTTCCCACCTTCCATTGTGTCTTGCTTGTCTCTTCATTGTGTGTGTGTATGTGTGTGTGCATCTTTGTGCTTCTCACCTTCACTCTCACATCATCTCACGTTCACGATCTTCATATCACTCCTATCTCTTCCGCGGATTGACATTAAGGAGGTGAAGTTCTTAACGTGGTTCTCACCATTGTGCTAGAGCAACACCAAATTTGGCGCCGTTGCCGGGGATCGAGTCTAGGACGAATGTGTGATGGTAAGAGTATAGCAAGAAGTGGCGTTGGAAGGTAAAAATTTCAGTTTTTTGTTGTTGTTTTTACTTAGTTTTTAGTGTTTTTCACCTCCCCCACACTTCATCTTCATCATCGCATCATCATCATCATCTCCAAAAAAAAAAATCAGAAAATTCACCATATCCACCCATTCACCTCATTTCCCCTCATTTGTGCATGCGAGAGAGCGAGAGAGAACTTTTGTGCTTGTGTGTGCTTGTGTTTCCTTGAGTTTTCTTGCAGGTACAGAGCTCCAGTGCAACAGGAAAGCTTGGAAAAGGTAAAAATTTACTCTCTGTCAAAGATCTGCCGAGTGTGGCGGACCATCGCGATGGTCTGCAACCTTCGGAATTCTTGGTAGGCGACCACACCACGAGGTAGGCGACCCTTGCGCATCTACGAATCCACAGGTGCATCTCAAAAATCATCAGTTTGGTGGACCATCGCGATTGGCTCAGACCATCGCGATTGTGTCGCACCATCGCGATAGGCTCACGCCATCGCGACGGCTCGGTCGGACCATCGCGACGGTCCACTTGGACCATCGCGATTGTTCAGCTGATCCTGGACCATCGCGATTGGCTCATGCCATCGCCACGACAGTGCCACGTGTCACGATAGACCATCGCGACGGTTCATTTTTCGGACCATCGCGACAGCCCAAAATCGGACCATCGCGATTGGCTCACGCCATCGCACTTGTGACCATCGCGACGGTTCACTCCGGACCATCGCGATTGTCCACCTTTGACCGTTGACCCGCGTCATCGCGATCGTTCACTTCGGGCCATCGCGACGGTTCATCTTTTCGCGCCATCGCGACTGTCCAAATTCCACGCCATCGCGACGGTTCGCTTGGACCATCGCGACGGTCCCAGACCATCGCGATTGTGCACCCCCATCGCAAATTTAGGGTTCCATTTTTTGACCAATTTTGGGGGTATTTTTGAGAAATTTTTGGACCATTAGACTCATAGGAGACCCCTTAGCTCATATTTGAAGGAAAACCTGATTGTCAGTTTTTACCCCCCAGGGCCTGAACGCTCATAACTTTTTCATCCGAAGTCTGTTTTTTGAGCTGAATAGCTCGTTAGAAAGCTTGGGACTAGGAAGCCAGGGGGCAAGTATTGAAATTTTGGGCAAAAAGGGAAGGGACTAAAAAGGTGTATATACTCAAGTGCTTGATCATCCTGTGAATTGGTCTAATATTGGATTTTTCCAGGTCTAGCAAGGGCAATCAAAGGCAACCAAGGCAAGGCAGTGAAGGGCATAAAGCTTGGGAAGCGCGGCTTCTTGGGCATCAGAGCAACCAGAAAAGCTGACTTGAGGTTGGAAGATTACTCAACCCCCTCAGTCAATTCTTAGCTTAGGCTAAACGGTAGTTGTGGATTAAGGACGATAGGAACGCCTCAAGTTCAAGATACTTAATTCTTTCAAGTTTAAGACTACAAGTAAAGGTGTGTGTGACGAAAACCTAAAGAAAAGAACCTAAGTCTGACGGAACGAGAACTCAAAATTATAACAGAAAGTCTAATTCCTGACGCATACATTAAGACAAGAATCCAAAGAAAATAAAAATAATCAAGAAAGTAATAACAAAGAACCATTGACGATCTAAGTGTGTAATTGAGTGTGCAAGGAAGAAAATTAATGAACCTTAGATCAGGGAGACACATAGGTAAGTCAGACCGACAAAGCCTTAGATCATCAGAGGCTAGTGTAAGAACTACTGCACGATCTTGGGCTCAGCAATTGAATAGTAATTACTGTGAAGAGATGGATAGGTATGTGTTGAAGATGAAGAGGTGTTGCAAAATCTTTGCTCTACACCAGCCAAATGAACTCCAGGAGTAGATGGTGGGCCCTTTTAGCTTGCCAATGGATGTATTAGACACCCTATGTACCTTGGAAGATCACTCTCAAAAAGATAGATCAAAACAGATAAGTTGGAGTTAGCTCAGAGGTGAAAACTTGCTATTCTTGGTTGATACACCTGTCCAGTGTTTTACATAATTCTCTGAGCACAGCAGCAATTAGATTAATTCCTCTTGGGGAAGGCTAGGTAGCTTAAAGAGCTAACTTTAGAGAGTAATCTCATCAAAAATAACAAACCACACACTGAGAATGACTTTTAACAAGTGATGACATCATCCCGATTTTCACGGGCTGCTACAGAAATAGACCAGTGAGTAGAAAAATTAACATAACTCAAGATGTAAGAATCCAATGATCATGCAAATTTGTATTCTTATCCTAGACAGTAAGCTGAATCCAACAAGCTTGCAATCACTGAGTTTGGATGAGTAAACACTGAGAAATGACTCTGACAAGATGACTGAAAAAGTCGGGTACCTGACAGAGAAGTGAAGATGAACATACCCTGTTGACTTCAAATGAACATAACTGAAGATTCCAACATCCAAATGACATGAAAATTTGTGAGCATATAGTAGACTTATAGAGCTAACTTTACGAAGTTAAATCACTGAAAATGATGAACCAAGTGCAGAGAAACAATCTCTGCAAGCTGACTGAGAAAAACTGAAGTAATGGCAGTGAGTAGTACACATCACAAGAACATGGAAAGATGAACTCAAATAATCATGAAAATGAAAGTATATTTCTTGTACAATACAATGAATTACTGATACATATGTGTGCCTTGTAATCACACCTTGATATGGCATAAAGCTCAGCTCTTGGAGGTCTTCACATAGGTCTCTCTAACCACGACTAAAACTGCCATCTATTTATAGTTGAGTTTGGGAGGCTAACTTCCCTCAATCACTCTCCAATCAATCAATGATTGATTTGATTCTCTACCTACCACAAATCACGAATTCGTGGCTCCTCTTTCCATTCTTGATCATGTGGGCTCAACCACTTAAGATTCTCTTACTTTTACATTAAGTAAACTCTTCAAAAGTTACAAGAGGTAGTTCACAAGTGAACTTTACATAGTCTTCATTTTGAAGCTTCTTTAATGACTTTGTGAGACTCAAGCCAATACTTAGGCTTGTCATAGACTTGCTCCAACAGCTCCCCCTCAAGCCAAGTATGCTTGAGGTCTTCAATCTTCCAAGATTACCTGCAAACCAATCATAGCCTTGAATTTGCAAAGCTTTGTACCATCCAATGCTTTAGTTAGAATATCTACACATTGTTGATGAGTGGACACATATGATATTTGAATCTCTTTGCTTAGAACCTTTTCTCGTACATAGTGATAATGAACTTCAATATGTTTAGTCCTTGCATGAAAAATAGGATTAGCAGCCAAATGAATAGAACTCATATTGTCACCAAAAATAGTTGGAGTTCCAAACTCCAATCCAAGATCTTTGAACAATGTCTTCATCCACATAGCTTCCTGTGTAGCTATGGCAAGACCTCTATATTCAGCTTCAGTAGAAGAGAGAGCAACTGTGGGTTGCTTCTTGGATGACCATGAAATAAGCTTTGAACCTGCAAAGGTAAGATAACCTGAAGTGCTCCTTCTATCTTCCTTGGAGCCAGCCCAATCTGCATCAGAAAATAGCTTCAAACCTAAATCAGATACATAAGGATAGTAAAGTCCTTCATTTATGGTTCCTTTGAGATATTTGAGTATCCTTTTGGCAGCATCCATATGTGGTTTCCTTGGTGTGTGCATAAATTGGCTTAGCACACTCACACTGTAACATATATCTACTCTTGTCAATGTGGCATAGTTGAGACTACCCACTAGACTTTGATATGATGTGATGTCCTCTATGAGTTCACCTTCATGTGAGCTCAATTTGTGATTAACCTCCATTGGAGTACCTGCAATCTTACAATCTTGCATCTTGAATTTTGCCAACATGTCCTTAATGTACTTTCTTTGAGTGAGAAACAAACCATGATCTTTGTAGACAACTTCCAAACCTAGGAAGTAGGTAAGTGAACCCAAATCACTTATCTTGAACTCTTCTCTCATCTGATCTTTGATCTTCTTCATACCATCTGCATCATTTCCTGTCAATATAATATCATCTACATATACACATAGGTAGATGACCTCGGAATTACTCTTTTTAATAAAGAGTGAAGGATCTGCTTTGCTTGGTTGAAAGCCTTTGTCCTGCAAGAATGAAACAAGCCTGAAATTCCAAGCTCTTGGAGCTTGCTTGAGACCATACAATGCTTTGTTAAGTTTACACACATAATCAGGATAAACTTGACTCTCAAAACCAGGTGGTTGTGCCATATATACCTCTTCTGTTATCCAACCATTCAAGAATGCATTCTTTACATCTAGTTGAAGTATCTTCCAATTCTTGGAAGAGGCAATACTAAGCAAAACCCTAATAGTAGGCATCTTTGCCACAGGAGAGAAGGTCTCCTCATAATCAATTCCCTGAGTTTGTGCAAAGCCTTTTGCCACAAGCCTTGCCTTATACCTGTTAATTGAACCATCAGAATTCTTCTTGAGTTTATAGACCCATCTTGAGCCTATTACCTTCATGGATGAAGTCTTGGGCACCAAATCCCAAGTGTTGTTTTCCTCGAGTGCTTCAATCTCTTCCTTCATTGCATGCTTCCATTCTATTTTTGCTTTGGCCTCTTCAAATGATGATGGCTCCTCTTGGTTTATGTCCTGTGCTATGTAGATAGAATGTTTAGTTACTAATGAGGTGTCAAACCCATACCTTTCTGGTTTTTTCTTTTCCCTCATAGATCTTCTTAGGCCATGATGTGATGATTCTGCCTCATGTCCAAGTTCCTGCAATTTTGCTTTACCTTTAGACTTCCATGCTTTGATCTTTTCCATCTGACATTCTTCATCATCCTCTCAGGTGTCTTGTTCTTCAATCTTTGATTGTTCTCTACCAAGCTTTGGAAAATCTTCTTCGAGTTCATATGGTAAATTGATCTTCCTGCATGAATCTTCATACCATGAATTGTTCTTATCAAAAACTACATCTCTGCTTACCAAGAATCCTTTGTTGGTAGGGTTGTATAACCTGTAGCCCTTTTGATTGTTGTCATATCCAATAAATACACACCTTTCTGCTTTTGGATCCATCTTGCCTCTAACCTGTGAAGGAACATGAGCAAAAGCAATACATCCAAAAATTTTACAATGATCTAAACTTGGTCTTCTTCCATTCCAAGCCTCATATGGAGTCATCCCATCAAGGGATTTTGAAGGCAACCTGTTAATCAAGTAAGTGGCTGTAGATACAGCCTCGGCCCATAAGTAATTAGGTAAATGCTTTTCATTTAACATAGACCTTGCAGCTTCAACAATTGTCCTATTCCTCCTTTCTGCCACTCCATTTTGCTCAGGAGTGTACCTTGTAGTTACCTCTCTTTTGATTCCTCTTTCTTGAAGAAAAGAATCAAAATCATGGGAGAAGTATTCTCCCCCTCCATCTGACCTTAGCCTTTTTAGTGATTTACCTGTTTGATTCTCCACAAGAGCCAAATATCTTTTGAAACATGAAAAAACTTCATCTTTGTGTTTCATAAAGAATAGGATAGTCCATCTGCTGCAATCATCAATAAAGGAAACATAATACCTTGATCCTGATATTGAAGCTTCCTTGCTTGGTCCCCATACATCTGTATGAACCAACTCCAAGAGATCTCCATGCATATAACCTTTCTTCATGAATGGTAACCTGTGAGACTTTCCAAACTGACATGCACTACACTTATAAATCATATGTTGTTTTGACAAGTTAGGCAGTCCAAGTACACTTTGGTCCCTGCAAATTTGCTTTAATGACCTTTCACCAATATGTGCTAACCTTTTGTGCCATACTTCCAATTCTGTGAGTGTCTGACTGCCATAATTAAAGAGAGCAATGTTTCTAGTGTCCTGTAATTCAAATGTGAACAATCTACCTGTCTTTTCACCTTTTGCAATTCTTCTGAATCCTTGACTTGGATCTTCAACAAATGCTCCTGCCTTTGTGAACCTGACTTGCAACCCTTTCTCTACTATCTGCCCAACACTTATCAAATTCTTTGTAATGGTAGGGACATAGAGTACCTTACTGAGTAGGTTGATGTTTCCATCAGGTGCTTTGACATTGCCTATTTTCTCCACAGGATGTTTT
The DNA here is from genome assembly GCA_020310875.1 of Ceratopteris richardii. Taxonomy (NCBI): domain Eukaryota; kingdom Viridiplantae; phylum Streptophyta; class Polypodiopsida; order Polypodiales; family Pteridaceae; genus Ceratopteris; species Ceratopteris richardii. The sequence goes on along the minus strand of CM035406.1, from coordinate 207,675,520 downwards.
GTATCATCTCCTGTTTGTACCTCATGCTTATTCCTTGGATCTTCTAAATCTGATAGGAGTGCCACATTTCCTGCCACATGATTTGAACAACCTGAATCTATGTAGAAAATATGCTCATCAGATTTACCTTGTGGCATAGCCATGTTCATGATCAATAATGAATCCTCTTTGTTTGAGTCTTCTGTGTAGTTATTGTAGTCTCTCCTTCCTTTGTAGCCTCCTTGATAGTTTGAATGATCGTAGTTGTTGTAGTTGCCATGGTAGTTGTTGAACCTTCCTCTTGAGTAGCCATAACTTCCTCTATTGTATCCTCTGCCTCTTTGATTCCTGGAATTCCTAAAGCAATTTTCAGTTGTATGATTAGTTAATCCACAAATAGAACATGAGTTGGAGTCTTGGGATCTCCCCCTGCCTTGTCTACCTCCTCTTCCTCTACCTCTGCCATGTCTTCCTCTACCTGCATAGTTAGCTTGATATGTACCTGCTTCATCATCCACTTTCTTTGCCTTTCCTTTGTTATCTTTAGACTTGCTTTTATCCGTGAATAAAGCTGAAGATTGATTACCTTTAGAGCTTTCTCCATTTTTTATAAGCTTTGCCTCTTGAGTAAGTAATTGTCCAATGAGTGTGTTGAAATCAGGTACATGCATGTCCATGTACAAATCCATAGCTGTGGTGAATGCTTCCCACTTGTCATCTGCCTTCAAGCCATTGATGACCTGCCTTACAATTTGCTCTTCATCTATTACCTCTCCAATGCTTCCCAACTGATCTGCTATGTCCTTGAGCTTTGTGACAAAATCAGTCACATTTTGTTTGGGAGCCTTCTTGAGAGTTGTGAAATCCAGCCATAGTTGATGCTTCCTAGCTTTAGTACTTGAAGCAAAGAAAGCTTCAAGTGCATCCCACACTTCCTGAGATGTCTTACAACTTCTAATGTGAGGCAACAAAAAATCTGAGATAGAGTTGAGGAGATAAGACCTTGCAAGTGCATCCTTGGAGCACCATGTGCTCAATCTTTCTTGCTCTTCTTGTGTTGGTTGACTTTTGTTCCTGAAACTTGGCATAACTTCATCTCCAGCCACATAACCATATAAACTTCTACCTTGGAGATAAGCTTCCATTCTTAATGACCAAGCTGAGTAGTTACCTCTGTCCAATTTGTCAATTGATGAAGGAAATCCATCTGCCATGTTGTCCAACCTTGCTCTGATACCACTGTGAAGAGATGGATAGGTATGTGTTGAAGATGAAGAGGTGTTGCAAAATCTTTGCTCTACACCAGCCAAATGAACTCCAGGAGTAGATGGTGGGCCCTTTTAGCTTGCCAATGGATGTATTAGACACCCTATGTACCTTGGAAGATCACTCTCAAAAAGATAGATCAAAACAGATAAGTTGGAGTTAGCTCAGAGGTGAAAACTTGCTATTCTTGGTTGATACACCTGTCCAGTGTTTTACATAATTCTCTGAGCACAGCAGCAATTAGATTAATTCCTCTTGGGGAAGGCTAGGTAGCTTAAAGAGCTAACTTTAGAGAGTAATCTCAACAAAAATAACAAACCACACACTGAGAATGACTTTTAACAAGTGATGACATCATCCCGATTTTCATGGGCTGCTACAGAAATAGACCAGTGAGTAGAAAAATTAACATAACTCAAGATGTAAGAATCCAATGATCATGAAAATTTGTATGCTTATACTAGACAGTAAGCTGAATCCAACAAGCTTAAAATCACGGAATTTGGACGAGTAAACACTGAGAAATGACTCTGACAAGATGACTGAAAAAGTCGGGTACCTGACAGAGAAGTGAAGATGAACATACCCTGTTGACTTCAAATGAACATAACTGAAGATTCCAACATCCAAATGACATGAAAATTTGTGAGCATATAGTAGACTTATAGAGCTAACTTTACCAAGTTAAATCACTGAAAATGATGAACCAAGTGCAGAGAAACAATCTCTGCAAGCTGACTGAGAAAAACTGAAGTAATGGCAGTGAGTAGTACACATCACAAGAACATGGAAAGATGAACTCAAATAATCATGAAAATGAAAGTATATTGCTTGTACAATACAATGACTTACTGATACATATGTGTGCCTTGTAATCACACCTTGATATGGCATAAAGCTCAGCTCTTGGAGGTCTTCACATAGGTCTCTCTAACCACGACTAAAACTGCCATCTATTTATAGTTGAGTTTGGGAGGCTAACTTCCCTCAATCACTCTCCAATCAATCAATGATTGATTTGATTCTCTACCTACCACAAATCACGAATTCGTGGCTCCTCTTTCCATTCTTGATCATGTGGGCTCAACCACTTAAGATTCTCTTACTTTTACATTAAGTAAACTCTTCAAAAGTTACAAGAGGTAGTTCACAAGTGAACTTTACATAGTCTTCATTTTGAAGCTTCTTTAATGACTTTGTGAGACTCAAGCCAATACTTAGGCTTGTCATAGACTTGCTCCAACAATTACCCCTACGAGAGCTCAGATACTAGCGAATCAGAAATGGCATTTAGCACAGACAGACCAGAAGGAGGGGCGAATGTAGCCTACTTAGAAAAACCTGAAGGACCCTATAGAACGCAACTAGAGTTTCTCCGAACCAACCGATTAGGTGCTCGCATCTATGAGGATGGTTTGCGAAGGCAAGTGGTGCAACTGCACAACCCTGATCAACCTATTGGATTGGAAAGACCAGTGGTGAAATTTGAGAGAGACGCTTACATAGACAAAGAAGGAACCATGTACATCCTAAGTACGCAGCCAAACGACACTAATGAGTTTGGCACAATTCAGTTAGAGACGGAAGCGAAATTTCAAGAAAAAGAACCGTTAGAGGAACCTAGGACACCTAGAGGGAAATCCGTATTAACAAGAGTACTCATCCCAGAGTGGATCCCTCAAGATAACAGGAGCACCGAGTTGTTTGTAAATAAAGAGACAGATGAAGCCTTTTGGAGGTACAGAAAGGAACACCCTGGTGAGGTAGGCATCATTACAATTTATGAATTCAAGGACCCAGATACGCCTGGAAAGGTGGTATATCTGGATGAGACTTCAGAAAGAGTCTTTGTGGTGCCTGACCGCGCTAGAAACACATACACATGGAGAGGTGAATTGGTATTCCCTCCACCTAGAACGAACATGAATACAAGTCAACAAGGGGCAGGAACATCCTCAGCCCATGGAAATCAAAGAGAAGTAAATAAAGAGAGACCGGAAGTAAGCTTTAATCACCCCATAGGGAGAGATAGAACAACCACGAACACTAATAGAGCGGATAGACAAAGAGATCATGGAATACCAGGCGGTAGAGATGATTTCCCTCTACCTAGACCACGTGAACACGCAAGAGTATTGAGACCCACTCAATTAGTGAAATCCATGAAGAATTATTTTGATGGGACAGGAGATCCCTATGACCATGTCGCAGAATTCAAGCAAGTACTAAGAGCAGAACAAGTTGAAGACATGTTCACGCAATACAATGCATTTGGACTAACATTAAAGAATACCGCTTTAACTTGGTTCCAACCATTGCAACAAAGGCAATTTAGAGACATCCATCACTTTTTAGAGTCATTCATCACTGAATTCTCTAAAAGTGGGATTAGACACGACACGTCTTCGTTGATTCATAGCTTTAAACAGACCCCTCAGGAGACAGTTAGACTGGCAGGACGTAGATTCAGACAATATGTCGAACGATGTCCAATGCAAGAGCTACCCTCACAAGCCAAACAGGTATCACTGTTCCTAGATGGCTTGTTGAGCGCTAAACTACGCTCCTATGTGTACCTAAAAGAACCCAGAACGCTAGAGGAGTGTGTAAGAATATGTATAGACATCGAGGACAACCTAGGGGATGAATTAGAACTCTCAAAGGTCTACAAGGACTCAGATTGTTCTTCTCTAGCATCCACAAAATTGTCTAATTCGATAGAGGACCTAGCAGAAAAAGTGGCCCAAAAACTAGGAGTTTCTAGTAAACAGGTGCCCAAGCTACCAACTAATGTACGTTGTTACACTTGTGGTGGAAATCATTTGGGAAACGTGTGCCCCAATGCACCTCAACCTCACGCCAACCCTAGTGGCCAATATTGCACAATTGAGAGAAGATACACGAATCATACGGCTCAGGACTGCCCATACAACAAACAAACCGTGAGACAGAACTACCCGCAAACATACCAGCAGCCAGGTAGGTATCAAGGCCAATACAATGCTCAGCCTTATTACTATAGGCCTCCTCAGAACTACCCGTACCAGGCTCAACAGAGACCTCAACCCGTCTTAGCTCAGCAGCCACCCCCACCAGCGAATGTCATCTCAGTCAAATACGCTGCTGCAGAAGAGAACCTAAGTAGGGCCTTAGTGCCTTCTTCACCCTTGATCATCGAAAGTGACCCGAACTCAAACAGTTTTGACTCTACTCATGTAACTAGTCCACCCGCTTATTACACGGAGTCACCAGAGCATGTGGAGACGTATCATTATGATAGTCCACCAATGGAACCTAGTTGGGAGCCAGACTATGCTAATGTGATGTACGCAAACCCAAACCCACGGCCCCAATTGAGACAACAAAGACCACAGGGCCCTAGAGGACCATGCTTTAGGTGCCAAGGAGATCACTTCATAAAGGATTGTCCACATCCCCCAATAGCAAGGCCATCACAGTACTATAGCATACAAGGCTTTTGTGCCGATTGTGGCAAAGAGCACGTAATCAAAGATTGTCCTAAGAACCCAGTTAGCGCTTCGAATGTGACACCGATCAACGTGATAGGTATTGTAAACAACGCAGATGGATCCAACCCTACATACGTGCCTATCCAAGCTATAACCAGAGCCCAGGCGCTCTTACAAAACCAACAGCTTAATCAAGAGAAAGTAGCCGGAACTAGTGAAGTTGCAGAATCTAGCAGTAAAAAGACAAACTCTTGGAAAGATTCTAGAGAAAGAATCAAGAGAAAGTGGAGTAAAAAGATAAGTGAGTTGGAAGGAAGTTTAAGGGAATCTAGAGCCAAAATACAAGAATTGACTTCACAAGAATTAAACCAAGAAATCCCAGCTCTGAAATCAGGATCGGTTTTAGCGGAACCCATACCAGAAGATCTAGACATGATGTTTCGTGCATATCAGGCTAGAATAAAAGAGGGACCTCAAGTAACGGAAATGAGTAAAAACTACCCTCGAGCTGATCTAGAAATTGAGAGAACTAAACTTTGCATGAAAATGGTAGAATTAGCACAAGCCTTGTTTGAAGCCTCTAGATATCTTAATTGGAATAACATGGCAAAACCGGAACTACACTTTCAAGGACTAATGGAGAGGCTAGAACACTTGATAGAAAGCAAAGAGAAAAAGGATCAGCATAGGAACCCTATTGTCACAGAGACACAGGAAAGGAAGGCACCATCCCTGTCTCAAGTACCCAATACAGAAAGTCAAGACAACTTGTCTTCCATACATAGGTACTCGCATGAATTTTTGAGAGAAATACAAGAAGAGAAATGGGGAAAAGAACAAGGAACCCATCCTCCTATTCAAGAAATAGACGACTTGCAGGAACAATTTCCCCAAGACATCCCCTCTATATATGATGAGGTAGAGGTGGAACAACTGAGTGAACCCACAGGATTTGAATCTAATTCGTTACAAGAATTACCTCAGTTCACAGGACCTTGGGAAGCAAAGTCTATTAGTATGAGAGCACCCACGATAATAGTGAGGAATGAAGAATCAGTGATCCCTAGGAACACGGAAGTGATCAAGAACACTAAAGTACAGTGTAATCTCACTCTGGAGGAATTGTTAAAGGTAAAACCAGAATTGTGGAAGCACGTAGCAAATCAATTCCCTGAGCTTGCTACCACACCCTCTCAGATAGGATCACATAAGAGGGTACCAGAGATACCCGTGGAAAAGATTGGAGACGTAAGCGGAGGAGAGGAAGGTAACACATATCTTCCAATAACCCATCAGGGCTACACCACGAAAGCCATCTTAGATTCAGGAGCCGGAGTAGCCATCGCTACCACCGCTTTGTGGAAACGTTGGGGTAAGCCAGCACTCAGACCCACCAGGATGAAACTACAAATGGCTGATGGACACATAGAAAAACCATTAGGCTTACTAGAAGGCATATCTCTCACCACTTGTGGTGTAGAATTTGAGCATACCTTTGCCATTTGTGACTTTGCGAAAAATCGTGCTTATGAGATGATATTGGGACGACCATTCATGCGTCAATTGCAAATTGTACAAGATTGGGGGGAACTAATTCTTTGTACTTGCAACATTTAGGAGTGACTACTAAAGTCAATCTTAAAGACTATTCACACAAGAGATGTACCCCCAATACAATGGAATACCATCCATAAAACACCAGTAGAGACGGAATCCGTGCACTCATTAGAATCAGATCCTTCTTGGTTGCATGAGGATACCCATTTATGGATGTGTAAAGTAGCCAAACAAGAGGAAGAACGATTAGAAGCAAGGACCTTAGGTGCAGAACAACATCCAAGAACCCTCCAAGATCCAGCCTATGCACCTGTAGTATTCCCAGATGAAGAGTTTGAACCCCATGGTTGGGCAGAAATCCTAGCAACCATGGATGTAGCCATCAATGAAGAACAATGGACACCCCACTGTGACGAGGATGGCTATGACATTTCAGTTTTTACGATAGAGCCAATCATGGGTGATGCAATTTTAGAAGAGTGTGAACCGAACACTGATGCATTTGAGGATGCAAGCGATTTTGATTTAGAATCAATTATCATGGACCCGCCCTTTGCATCAGAAGAAGAATATTTCTACGAAGTAGAGACTCACACTCAGAGACATGAGGAAATTACGAATGAAGTGAGGTTAGCCACTCAAGTGACTACTAAGAGTGAAGGTAAGAAAAGAAAGAAGAAAGAAACCATGTCAGAAAAAGAAGAATCTTTGTTTGAAGTACCCGAGAACTTCAAGAAATACGAAATCGAAGATAGAAGAATCATGGTACGAATGCCTAATAGAAAAGCGAATGATGGACAAGTATACGATAACCGAGAGAAAACCAAGAAAGTAATAGTTGTCATAGAAGGAGAAGAAGAAAAATGTACATACATAGGGCATGATTTGACAACTGAAGAAGAAGAAGAATTAGTTGCCTTATTGCGCGAATATAGAGATGTTTTTGCTTGGAGTTATAAAGATTTGAAAGGAGTAGATCCAGATATATGTTCTCATAGAATCCCTATGACTCCAGATGCAAAACCGACAAAACAGAAACCGTACACGTACAATGATAACTACGCTGCGAAGATTAAAGAGGAGATAGATCGCTTGATAGAAGCAGGATTCATTTACGAAATTGAACATACCGAATGGGTATCCCCCATTGTGGTTGTGCCCAAGAAGAATGGAAAATTGCGTGTGTGTATTAACCTTAAAAAAGTTAATGCCGCCACGATTAGAGATAGTTATCCTCTTCCTATCACGAAACACCTATTGGAAAGAGTTGCGGGCAAGGAAGTTTACAGCTTTCTTGATGGATTCTCAGGCTATAACCAAGTAGCCATTGCTCCAGAAGATCAACACAAGACGGCTTTTGCCACAGAATGGGGCATATTTGCATTTCGTGTAATGCCATTTGGCTTAACAAATGCACCCGCCACTTTCCAGCGACTCATGTGTCATGTTTTTAAGGAATTCTTACGCAAGAGCTTGGAAGTTTATGTCGATGACTTATGTGCACATTCAAATGTAAGGCAGACACATATCCCAGAGTTAAGACAAATATTTGACAAATGTCGAGAATATCAGGTTTGTTTGAACCCAGAAAAATGCGTTTTCATGGTCAGACAAGGCAAAATTCTAGGACACATTGTGTCAAAAAATGGAATCTCCACGGATGAGGAAAAGGTGAAGGTAATTGCGGATCTACCCAGACCAACTAATGTGAAAGAGGTACAGGCATTTATGGGCCATTGCGGTTATTATAGGAGATTCATACACATGTATGCAATCATAGCCAAGCCTCTGTACTCTCTTTTAACCAATTTTGAGTGGACAGATGAATGTGAAAATTCATTCAATGAACTTAAACGACGCTTGTGCTTAGCACCTATATTGACAACCCCAGATTGGAGTAAGCCATTCCATGTACATGTGGATGCATCCAATTACGCCATAGGATGTGTGTTAGCACAACCCACGAATGAAGGTAACATAGATCTCCCCATAGCTTACGCTAGTAGACAATTGAACGCAGCAGAAAGAAATTACACCACGATGGAACGAGAAGGATTAGGGATGATCTACGCAATAAAGAAGTTTAGGCACTACTTGTTGGCCAACAAGTTCAAGTTCTTTACAGATCATCAAGCCCTATTATACTTAGTCAACAAACCATGTAACACAGGACGATTGATACGTTGGTTTCTATTACTCATGGAGTATGATTTTGAAGTGGTAGTCAGGAAAGGAAAGACGCATCTTAGAGCTGACCACCTTTCAAGATTAACCTCAGGAGAAGCTCCTCAAGGAGTAGCGGATGATCTACCAGATGCATACTTGTTTAACCTTGAGATAGCACCAGAATGGGCTAAGCCTATAGTCCATATTCTGACATACAGACCCAAGAATCCTAGGATTAAGATCAAAGAAGGAGAGATTACCAAGTCTCAGAGGTACCAAATAATGGCAGGAAGCATATATAAACGGGATAATCAAAAGATTCTTGCTTGTTGTGTAGATGAATCAGAACATGCGAATTGGTTGCAATTAGCACACATAGGTGCACTAAAGAAACATTATTCAAAACATCGAACATTACAGACTCTGCATAGATTAGGAGTATATTGGTCTTCGATGGAAGCAGATGTCTACAAGTTGTGCAAAGAATGCCAGGTTTGTTGTGAAAGACCACCAGTAGAGCATGCTACATTATATCACGTGTCTCTCACACCAGATTGGAGCGAACCTTTAGTGACATACTTGAGGACGAACACATTCCCTCAAGGCATGACCTTAGCTCGACAACGCAGTCTAGAGCAGGAAGCTCAAGACTATTCACTTATTGGCGGTAATCTATACAAAAGAGGACGAGATGGATATCTAAGACAATGTGTTCATGAGAGCGATTATCTGAGCATACTAGAGACTGCACACCAAGGTGTTGCAGGAGGACATTTTGGACCCGATAGGATAATCAAAGCCATCCTCTTTGCAGGATTATGGTGGCCCACTCTTCACATGGATGCACATACCTATGTAAAGAGATGTGATGTGTGCCAAAGAACTCAGTTTCCTACTCGCAGAGATGAAATGCCATTGAAACCCATGATGGGCGGACGTGCATTTTCAAAGTGGGGTATAGACTTTGTAGGACCCATTAACCCCCCTGCAAAAGGTACACATGCGGAATACATTATTGTTGCCACAGATTATCTAACCAAATGGGTAGAGGCAAAAGCCACAAAAAAGAATGATGCTCACACGACTGCAAAATTCTTATTTGAAAATGTCTTTTACAAGATATGGATTGCCTATAGAGTTAGTGAGCGATCGAGGCACTCACTTTCTAAACCAAGTCATTGAATATTTGTTACAGGATTTTATGGTGATTCACAAGAAATCCGCACCATATCATCCTCAGGCCAATGGTCAGGCTGAAAGCACTAACAAGATACTTTGTAACGTACTGACGAAACTCGTGAACAACAAACGTTCAGATTGGGACAAACAGTTACACCACGCTGTTTGGGCATATAGAGTGGCCTACAAGACTGTACTCAATGCAACTCCCTTTCAGATGGTTTTTGGTCAGAATGCAGTGCTTCCTTTGGACTTCTTGATACCGACCCTTAAGGTTGCACAAGAACATCAATGGACCGGCCATGAATTATCAGCGAGAATAATGGACTTGGAACGAATAGGAGAAACCAGGCTGAAAGCAGCAGCAGGAATATACGCAGCAAAGAAGCGACAGAAAGCATATTTTGATGCACATGTGAAAGATAAAGGGTTAAAAGAAGGAGATTTAGTTCTAGTGTATACGCTGAAACAACACGCACGGAAGTTAGAAAAGCGAGGTTATGGACCTATGATCATTAACAGACTTTCGACAAGTGGAGCAGTACAATTAGCCACTTTAGAAGGAGATATAATGCCTAATTATATTAGTGGCTGTAGAGTCAAGCTATATCAGGAACCTCTTACTGAGGATATGCTTAGACGACTCACGTTGGCAAAGAAGCGTAAGGAGGAAGAAAACAGAATACGAGCTGAAGCTCAGGCAGAAGCCATAGAACGCATTAAGCGCATGAAGCTAAGAAGACAAGGACTAGGGAGAGAACATTATAACCATCTGGAAACATCACCCAGATATCCCATGGCCATGTGTCAAGTAAAGTCAACCACTCATCCTAGCATAGTGGACAGGAGACCATTCATTACAGTTAGGCTAGAGCACGGCAACCCTTGCCAAGAACTCAGGGCTTTAATTGACTCAGGTGCTGCGACTAGTGCGATTAGATGGTCCCACTATAAGGATTCAGGAATAGAAATGCGGCCAATTGAAGCATACCTCATAGGCTTAGGAGGCATGGAAACCCCTTGCATGGGTGAGGTGGACCTTCCTATCCTCATTAAGGATATGACCATGACAGCGAAGCTACTAGTGTGCCATGATGACGACCTGATAGAACCCCTAATCCTTGGCCAAGATTGGCTATACGATCACTCAGTGGACTTAAATCTTAGACAAGGCTCCTTACAGATTGGAACCTTAGAGCAGAAGCGAGTGATACCGCTTGACTTCCCTAACGGCATTCCGATTGAGGTTTGTAACCCTAGACCCTATGAAACGCATGCGACGGAAGACCGGAAGATCTTGGGTCAGACCAGTCACGTTACGTCTACACCAACCCACTCGGGCTTGGCTATGGACAGTTGTCAATCAGAAGGACGATAGGAGATCTTCCCTGGGACTTCCTGCAAACTAGAAGAGGCAGTTACCCAACCGCAAGGGCAGATGGACGCAATCAGCGGTCAGGTGGGTTGCATCAGCGGCCAAATGGGCACGACACCCTGCGGTGCTCATCCTTCCAAACTTGTTGCGGACTGGCCTAGATCAAAGTTAAAGAACGAATCACTTCCTAATGGGCAGGTCACGCAAGTGTTGGAACTCCCTTCTTTTCCAAAGCAGAGCGTCCATCCGACCTCTCTACCTCAACCACGACAGAGTCAACCACGACGAAGGAACCCAGACCGACTGCAGTATCAGAAGACACAACAAGGAAAGCAGACTAGACCACCCAAAGGAAGCGGCACCAGACAAATATGGGTGCCAAAAGGGCAAAAAGCACTGAAGAACTCCAACCAAGCAGAGATCGACAAGCAAAAGGCAGGGCAGAAACAAAATCAGTATCCACCATCCCCTCGACCTTCTTCTACAGGTTCGAGCATTCGACAAATTTGGATCGCCAAGAAATACCTTACCCATAGACCCACACCCACGCAGATTTGGGTACCCAAACCATGTATCATAGCTCAAACCTTAAGCCATGTAATATATACCCCTCACAAATCTTTCCATCCCTCAATACCACCACACCCGATACTACCTTTTGCCCCTCAGCAGAAACCCACCACCCACTCAAAGACTCTTAGGAAATGGATACCGAAGCGTGTCCAACCGTCTCCCCCTAACCACATGTCTGACAAAACTACCCCCCCGACTAACATACAACCTTGTAATAAATCACTAACCTTTAAACCTTGTATAAATTCACCCACCATCATCACACATCACTCATAATCTCATCTCATCAAGAAATGTATGCATGATCTGAAACGTGTAGGTGTCTAGAGACCTGCACTAGTACTGCAAGAAGCATTGCATCCATCACATCACAGCACTTGGCTACACGGGTTACGCATCAGTTATGGAAAGGGATTGCGGTCTCACTTTAATGGGATCATAATTAATTTCCATGCTAATGTGTTAATCTTTTGTAGCAGATCTTTCTCATTAGCGCACCAGTCATCATGCAAACTGACGCAGGACCATCAGGAGCAAGCCCCAGTGTAGCTGTGGTGCCCCTCAACGTGTTACGAGTAGAATCCCACCCGACTGCTCCACCGCCAGAATTCCAAGGATTTCCAGGGCCCATGCCGATCGACAACCCACCCATGGGCTACATAGAAAAGATACACCGTAACTCCCACTGGTTTCAAGGACTTGCAGGACCCTTAGCGGACGCGGAGTTTATATTTGAATCTAATTTGACGTTTGATGACCACACTTGGGGAAAATACCAATTCTTCTCCAGAGAGTTCGAAGCCCTACAGAACACACAGGATTTAACTCACGTTTGGGCCAGAGCAGGCTTCACGGAGTATTTCAGTGATCCCCTGCCCAAACCCGACTTTTATAGGTGTTATTATTTAATCACTACGTTGCGGGCCTCAGGGAATAAGGATATCCCAAGAACTTTTATTTTGCCCTCTTTAGTGGATGATCCACCTTACAAAAGGTTTTACCTCTCAAAGGATTTAATCAGAGCTGCCATCAAAATTCATGGCACCCACACGCCCACAGATCGAGAAAGATTGATTCCAGACCCTATGAAACGTGGGGATGTCACTAAGTGGGAGGAGATCTCAGCACTTACACCTGAGCTGTCAAAGCCGCTACGGATATGCATGCAACATTTTGCATTCCCCGCTCAGGACAGATTTACCATGCCACATAAAAGAATATGGTTTGGATTGTACTTGGCATGTACGGGACCTCAGACGGTTGATCTGGCGAGCTGGATCATTGATCAAATGTATTTGGCACAACACAGATGGGAACGAAAGAAAGTGCTTAATGGATGTTGTGCGCTCACAAGAATTGTTTATATGTGCTTGGCCTATGATTTGCCAATTGAACGTGCATTAACAGGAGAAGAGCTGAAAGCATTCAGAGGAACGACAAAGAAAGCCAGGAAGCCCAGCAGAACACGGGGAGGTAAGCGCATGAGAGGCACCATTCCTTGCCTCCAAGTGCCAGAGTCACCATCACCACAACCCTCTCCAGCACAATCACCGACAGAAGCCGCTCCCACAGTGCAACCTATTCGCATAAGGTTATCTAGACCAGTGGTCACGGAGGGCACTACTAGTACCGTTGCACCTCAGGCAGCTGCAACCACAGAACCCACCACCACAACAGCAGATGCTCCCACCACTATTGGTGCGGAAGCCTTTTCTTTCCCATTACCACACATGGAGGCAGAACCAATAAACACAACATTCGATTTTGAAATGCCGGATGCATTCTCAAATGAGTTCCAGTTTTCAGAGGCACAAATGTTCTCTCAAGAATATGAACGCCCCAGCTACCCTACCACACCGCGGGATCTGCCACAGGGACAAGTTGTGTCTAGCTCTGATGATGAACGAACAGCCACAGATGACGATGAAGGTGACGATGAAGCCAGCCAGGGCACGCATGATTCCCAAGAACAAGGACAGACAGACGGCCAAGGTCAACAAACCGATGCACAAGGTGTCACGCATGAAGAGGAGACTTTCGAAGCAGCAGCTTACACGCTGGCAATCAAGAAATTATATCGTACGATGGAGAAAGTCTGGGCACGGAAGAAATTGACTGAAGAAGAGAGCCAGACCCTAATCGAACAAGAACTAGTCTCCGGAGGATTTGAAGAAGTCTACATCAGAGGGTTCAGAGAACTGGTCCAATCCATCGGCCCGGTCGAAGCACTGAGGTATTTACAAAGGAAGCCACTCCCCCAATATGACCCTCGCAGAGTTCGCCTGTTATCGAAGCCCGGTGAATATATTCGAGTTCCGGTAGGTGCTCAATCATCCCACCAGGCGCAAGATGCACGCTTACGTCCGGAAAGACCCATCACCGAAGAAGCCATCCTAGTTGACTCCCCACCACGTACTACCGTTGTACATACTACCACTATCCTTGAAATAACATCCACACCATCTACTCCTCTCTCCCCTCATGTTTCACCAACCCATCCTGTATCCCCAGCACACCCACCTGCTCCTCCCACATCCACACCAGTCCACGGCAACATAGCCACACCCTTTGCCCTGCCCATTCATGCCACCATGCCCGTACCCACCCCACCTCGTCTACATGTTAACCCCTTCACCCCTTCATCCTTCCCATCTTTTCCCCCACCTTTAAGACACCCTTTCACCTTTCTAACCCCACTAACCTTCTCACCAGTTTCACCTCCCCAACCCACCGTAACCCCTATTTCCCCTTTTCACCAAGCTGCTCCAACCATTCCCCCTGTAAATTACTCTACATTTGTAAATCCCGTCTTCACACCTACACAACCACCCACATACACACCGCTTTTCACAGTCACCGCACTTGACACGTCCAATGACATGGACATATCACCACCCACCGCACCAGCACCCACTCCACTCACAGCACCATCATATTTAGGTACGTCACAATTTTCCACGATCACCACCGCATCCACCTTCCCAACCCCATTTCCCATTCCCGCTGCATCTACTTCCACTGCATCCTCACTTAGCACTCCATTACTATTATCGCCAACCATAGACACTGCACTTCAACAAATGTTCACATGCATGACACAAGTACGAGATGAGTTCGCATCTCTGGGCAACAATTATCAACAGCTGCAGAGGACGACAAATGAATTGCAGTCGCAGCTTAATTCATTATCAATCGAGAATGCCTCTTTAAACACGCGACACCAAGAACTAAGAGAGGCATATCATAAGCTAGAGCTAGAAAGTGAAGAGAAAACAAAAGAGGCCACTGCTGATCTGGACAACCTGCTTCGAGCCCAAACAATTAGGAACGCGACGCTGACCAGGAATATGGGCTTACTCAGAAGACACCTAGCCGCAGCAAAAGAGGAGAACCAGAGACTCCAAGAGCAGAATAGAGAGAATTTGGAAGCGGCCTTGGACCATCCTGAACAACCTTTAAGTCCTAGCAGATTCAAGGCAATCCCATCCGAATCGATGCGGATGTTGCTAGATGACCATGTTCGACTGCTAGAGGACTATGATCGAATGAACGAAGAGCATCAGAAGCTAAAAGAAGATCACAAGTTACTACAGCTCAGAGAACCGGCACCACAACAAGTACCAGTGGCAGCAGAAGTACCAGAACCTGTGGACCCCTCTCCTGAACTCATAGAGGAACTAAACGCATTACGGGCCCAGGTAGCCACTCTCCAATCACGAATAGATGTATACGAAGCACCACCACGGCCTGATTCCCCACCGGAGATCCCAGCTGACGACGAGAACATAACCATTCCGGTGGAGGAAACGTTTGAAGAAGCATACGAGCCAATACCCATCCCAGACGGACAAGTCACGGCCGAAGGCCAGATGACCTATGAACTTCCTACCCCCGCGTGGATGAAAACGATCGAAGAACTTGGAACGACACATTCGGCCAGAGTAGAGGCACAGTTACATGCCATGGCCATGATTGAAGAGAGAATCTTACAATCCCCCTTCTTTGCTCATTTGGCCCCCCGACGCTATATATCTGGGCATGAGCTGCAGTATAAGCCATACTTCATGTTAATGGCTGAATATCAGCTAGCTATAGAGAAAGAAACCGGCATGAAACCCACGCATGCTACACAATTCGAGCCGGCGGACTTGCCACCAAATGCGCAAAGAGGAGAAATCCATCAACCTGATTGGCGCAAAGACCTCCTCCAGAAGTACCCAGAAATGATGAGCACATGGGTGAAAGCGCCCTTACATTTAAAGTATAATCCTTGCTAGGGACCAGTACCACGACGCCGCTCCTGGACTGCATTCGCTATCAAAGTACAAAACAATAGGCAGTGTCAGGATTGGCTGAATTACCCCTACTTCAAGCCACCCACCGAGTTGCCCACTGTTGGCTATATGATGGCTACAATCCGTCACTGGCTCCCTCGCCTGAAGCATATGGATGACATCGCAGCGCATATGACTGTCAAAATTTTTGACATGATGCAAATGATATTTAAAGTCTTCCGACGCGTTAAGGCACCGCATGTAAACACCCCGGGATTTGAGCATGGTAACTTTGATCTAGTATATGACATGAGCACAACGCCATCGCTCCGGGTGTGTTATGCCTGGCACTGTAGAATAAAATACCTACCGGCGTGCTACAAGCAAACATTTGAAGAGATGTTCACCATCGGATTTTGGGAATACCATTCCGAGGTATTCATCAGCAGGCCCACACATTTATTGCAACTTTTTGCCTGTGAGCGAATGGTTTATTCCACGCATTATCAACTCCCGCCACCCGACGAACCGCAACCGATCGACTGGGAGAAGCTCGAGGCTGATCTGGCCCGAGGCATTCGAGTATCTGAGCACACCCTCGCTCACGACCTCCTACAAAACTACATCCGGTAGACCGCACAACAACGTTCTGTCGAGGACGACAGAAGCGAGAGGGAGGGGGGTGTTGGAAGCAGTCAGAGGCACAGTCAGAGGCACAAACGACATGGAAGCATGTAAAGACGGAGCAGGGAGCCAGTCGGATCATTTTTTCAAACAATTATGTTTTTATCACCTCTTCAAACATCCAACAGTGATTTTCATCACTCTTGTAACATATGTAATATAGACAAAACCCCATTTTGTAATTCATAGCTCCATTTTGTGCAAGCCGAGGAGTCCTCGAGCTTGAGGAGCTTAGGTAGAATGCTCGTATCAATTTTCGCTATTTTTAGACATCGTTTACCCTTCCAAATAGCATCTAGGACCTATTTTTTAACTATGCCGGTCACTAGATGTGAAACCGGTCAAAACTAGTCTAGAAACTATAAAAAGAGCTAGAGAGCTCATTTTGGAGGTTAGCTTGTTTGAGATTAGAGTTCTTTTGAGCTTGTAATAGTGACCTTGGGTAATAGAACTAATTTCCCACCTTCCATTGTGTCTTGCTTGTCTCTTCATTGTGTGTGTGTATGTGTGTGTGCATCTTTGTGCTTCTCACCTTCACTCTCACATCATCTCACGTTCACGATCTTCATATCACTCCTATCTCTTCCGCGGATTGACATTAAGGAGGTGAAGCTTCTTAACGTGGTTCTCACCATTGTGCTAGAGCAACAATATATATATATATATATATATATATGTGTGTGTGTGTGTGTGTGCATGTGTTTTTGTATGCATTTATCTATCTATCTATCTATCTATCCATCTATTTATCTATCTATCACTACAAGGAATTACGGTTGCATAGTGACGGTTAATGCGACACAATTTCATCACTATAAAATTGTATAAAGCATTGCAACAAGCATCGAGCGTAGAACGTCGGTTAAACAACAAAAACTTTGATGTTTTTATCGACATGTGGCATGATGGAAAATGTGATGGTTACATTGAGCATCACTAAAACAACAATTTAAAAAAGTGTTGCATAAGCGATGTTGTTTTGTGTCGCATAAGTGATGCTAATTATCATCACTTATGCGACGCTATCTGGACAGGAGTTTACGATGCTTTAGCATGAGTTACACGATGGGTTTTTGACGAAAAAAATAAAAATGTTGGAGGCTCTTCGATTGGCATCTACACACATCTGATCGAAGAGCTCTCCAATGTTCACAATTACGCTATGCTTACGAGTTGAAACACTTACGAGTTGAAACAATCGCTTGCTGAATTGATGTTTTGTCTAATCTCTATCTTATTGTCTCTCTCTCTCTCTATTTCTCTCTTTCTACCTCTTTCTCTCTTTGAATTATCTCTCTCTCTCTCTCTCTCTCTTTATTGTAGGTTATTCAAGAAGTTAACCAAGCAAAAAATATGGCTAACTATTGTAAGTACAATTTCCATTCTTTGTATATCATTTGAATTGTGTTATTTTCATTAATTAGCATACTCACAATTATTGATATGCACATATACACTTATACATGAAGATACACGTTCACACATATAAACATATACATATGCACATACACACACATATATACATACACATACATGTGCACATACACTTACACACACACACATACACATGCATATGCACAAAAACTTCTACAACCACATAAAAAGACTTGCATGCATGCATTATTGCATATATACATACACACATTAACACATACTTAAATACATGTATATGCACATCCGCATGCATGCACATTCATATGCATGCATATACACATGGATGCAAATGGAAATCCACATGCACATGCATGTTTCATACATATACACATGCATATACATACACTTGTATATGTTTATACACATATACATACATATGCACATATGTACTAGGTACACACATGTACATATACACACATATACACATATATGCACATATATATGCACATACATATGCACATATACGTACACACACATATTCACATACACACACATGCACATACATACATATACACATATACATGTACATACACACATATACACATACACTTACACATCTACATGCACATACATACATATACACATACATATGCATATACACTTACACATGGACATGCACATACATACATAAACACACACATACACATGCACATGCACATGCACATACACATACATATGCATATACACTTACACATGCACATACATGCATATACACATATACAGATGTACATACATACATATACACACACATATTACACACATATACATGCACATACATACACACGCATATCTGCGTGTCATTCCTCTCTTCTCTCTCGTTCCATCTCCTCCTTCCTCCTCTTGTTCTGCACACCAAAGCCCTTCAATCACTCCTATCTCTTCCACGGATTGACATTAAGGAGGTGGAGCTTCTTAACGTGATACTTACCATTGTGCTAGAGCAACACCAAATTTGGCGTCGTTGCCGGGGATCGAGTCTAGGACGAATGTGTGATGGTAAGAGTATGGCAAGAAGTGGTGTTGGAAGGTAAAAATATCAGTTTTTGTTGTTGTTTTTAATTAATTTTTTGTGTTTTTCATCTCCCCTACACTCCTTCTTCACCACCACATCATCTTCTCCCACTCCGAAAAAATCAAAAAATTCACCATATCCACCCATTCTCCTCATTTCCCCTCATTTGTGCATGCGAGAGAGAGAGAGCTTTTGTGCTTGTTGTGTTGTGTGTGTTTTTGAGTTTTCTTGCAGGTACAGTGCTCTAGAGCAACACGAAAGCTTCCAAAAGGTAAGAAATTCACTTTCTGTCAGAATCTTCCATTGGAGTTGGACCATCGCGATGGTATGACAAAGTCGGCATTTTTGGTAAGCGACCACACCACGAGGTAGGTGACCCTTGTGCACACATGAATCCACAGCGGCATCTTCAAAATCATCATTTTGGTGGACCATCGTGACGGGCTCATGCCATCGTGATTGTGTCATACCATAGCGATTGGCTCACACCATCACGACGGCTCGGTCGGACCATCGCGACGACTCGGCCGGACCGTCGCGATGGTTCACTTGGACCATCGTGACGGTCATTGTCCATCGCGACGATCCGGTCGACCCCACACCATCGCGATTGGCCCACGCCATCTCGATGACCCCCTGCCATGTGTCAAATTAGACCATCGCAACGATACTAGGTATGCCATCGCGACGCTTCGAAATTGCACCATCGCGATTGGCTCAAGCCATCGCACCTCATGACCATCACGATGGGCTCACACCATCATGATGATTGAGTTGACCGTTGACCATCATGACGGGCTCACGCCATCGTGATTGCTCATTGGACAGGCATTGCGACGTTTCACTCAGACCATTGTGATGCCTCGCACGATCGAACCGTCGCGATTGTACCACGCCATCGTGACGGTCCCAGACCATCGCGACGGTCCTAGACCATCGTGATTGTCCACCCAAAATGCCAAATTTAGGATTTAATTTTTTGGGCAATTTTGAGGCTATTTTGAGAAAATTTTTGGGTGATTAAGCTCACTGGAGAACCCTTAGCTCATATTTGGAGAAAAACCTATTTGTCACTTTTCACCCCCGAGGACCTAAACGCTTATATCTTTTTCATTCGAAGTCCGTTTTTTGGGCTTTATAGCTCAGTAGAAAGCTCTTCACGAGCTCTATCAAGGTTGATTTTTAGATAAGAAAATTTGAGGTTGACCTATTGTTGGGACTAGGAAAGAAAGGGGGCATTTGGGAAAAAAATTTGACCAAAAAAGAAGGGACCTAAAAGGTGTATATATCAAAGTGCTTGATCATTAATTTAAGAATTGGTCTAAACATTGGATTTTTACAGGTCTAGCAAGAGCTATCAAAGGCAATCAAAGCAAGGCAGTGAAGAAAGCAAGGCTTGGGAAGTGCGACTTCTTGGGCATCAGAGCAATCAACAAAGCTGACTCAAGATTGGAAGAATACTCAACCCCCTCAATCAATTATTAGCTTAGGCTAAATGTCTAGCATTGTGGATTAAATTAGAACCACGATAGGAATGCATCAAGTCCAAGAGATTAAATTTTTCAAATCCAAGACTAAGATAAAAGTGTGTGATATGAAAACTAAAAGGAAAGAATTTAAGTCTGATGAAATGAGAACTCAAAAGTATAACCCCAAATCTACCCCTGACGTATACATTGAAGACAAGACAAGAATCTAAAGCAATTTAAAAAGAAACAAGCAATAAAGAACAAAGAGACATTGACGATTAGGAAGTGTCAGGAAGTAAATTCATGAACCTTAGACCGGGCAAGCATATAGGTAAGTCAGACCGACACAGCCTTAGATCATCAGAAGCAAGTGTAGGAACTACTGCACGTTCATGGGCTCAACAATTGAATAGCTACCTTTACGAGTTAGGCTCAGATACCAGTGAATCAAAAATGGCCTTTATCATGGAAAGACCAGATGGAGGGTTAAATGCAGCATACTTGGAAAGGCTCGAAGGACCCTATAGAACTCAATTAGAATATGTCCGAACCAATCACTTAGGTGCTCGCATCTATGAGGATGGGTTGCGAAGATCAGTGGTGCAATTGCACAATCCTGATCAACCCATTGGATTGGATCATCTAGTAGTGAAATTCAAGAGAGACCATACATAGACAAAGAAGGAACAATGTACATCATAAGTACTCAGCCAAATCATACCAGTGAGTTTGGTGTAGCTCAGTTAGATACGGAAGCGAGAACCCAAGGAAAAGAACCATTAGGAGAAGAACCTAGGACACCTAGAGGGAAATCTGTATTGACAAGAGTACTAATCCTAGAATGAATCCCTTAGGATAACAAAAGCATAGAATTGTTTTTGAATAAAGAAACTGATGAAGTGTTTTGGAGGTACAGAATGGAACAACCTAGTGAGGTAGGCTCCATCATGATTTACGAATTCAAGGACCTACAATATACCGGGAAAAGTTGTATACTTAGACGATACTTCAGAACGAGTATTTGTAGTACCAGACCACGCAAGAAATGCCTACACATGGAGAGGCGATTTAGTATTCCCTCCATCTCAAACAAATGCAAACACGAGCCATCAGGGTGCTGGAACATCCTCAACCCATGGCACTCAAAGGCAGAAGAACAAAGAGAGACCAGAAGTAACTTCACTCATCCCATAGGGAGAGATAGAACAACCATGGACACCGATAGAGTGGAAAGACAAAGGGAACCTAGAATACCAGGTGGTAGAGATGATTTTGCTCTACCTAGACCACGTGAACACCCCAAGATTTTAAGACCCACTCAATTAGTAAAGTCAATGAAAAATTACTTCGATGGGACAAGAGATCCCTATGACCATGTTGTAGAATTCAAGCAAGTGCTATGAGCAAAGCAAGTATAAGACATGTTCACGCAATACAATGCATTTGGACTAACGTTAAAGAACACGGCTTTAACTTGGTTTCACCCATTGCAACAAAGGCAATTAAGGGATATCCATCACTTGTTAGAGTCATTCATCACGAAATTCTCTAAAAGTGGAATCAGGCATGATACGTCTTCGCTCATTCACAGTGTTAAGTCCTAATGCCCACGAAAAAGATGCTTATACAAGCCCTTATTTTGCTCAAACCCCGTGGAATTGGTCCACTTGGATTATTTGGAATCCACAATGATCTCGCAATGGATTCTTCCTATGTCTATGCACTAGCTCATATGTTCCCGGCAAACGCACCAAAATGAATATTTCTTTTGGTCCAAGGGAAAGTGTCTACCCAAACTTACCCTCTGCTCAATTTCCTTGGAATTTGTCACCCCGGGTTGCTTGTAAACCACAATTTGTCCCTCAAAGTGGAAACTTCACGCTCTCCCCTACGTACCCTACTCTCATGCATTCACACTCATTGACCCTCAAGCACTAACACAGTCCTTCCCCTTTCTTGATCCGTTGACCCCTCCCTTTTATCTAGCTTTCCCTTTTTCACTTGCTTCCTGCTTCCCTTCCTCTCCTTCCCACTCAATCACACTCACTCACATATCCCAATACTCACACTCACACCTATAGGCTTCCACACGATCATTCTCGTATTCATGCACATGCCCATTATACACACTCTCGCACGCACATCCATCTATAAATACTCATACACACACCTCGCCACATGCACTCCCGAATCCCGATCCCCTACTTGCTCTCGCTCTCTCTCTCTCTCTCTTACACTTACATGCACGCATAACCACACTTTTACACCCCTTCACTTTCTCGCCCACCAATCAGCCCCATACAAAACATTTGTGGGTTGAACATGCAGTAAAATCACTGAATCATCAAGCTTGAGATAATTTGCCATTGCCCCTTTCACAACAAATGCACTCTCATCACTGAGATCTACAGCAACAACTACTTTACGGTTCCCTGTTTGTAAAGAGGGTGGCGGCATCCTGCACAAGCAATACTCCACAAGTCTGCTCAAAATTTGTGCTATCTTCAAGCGACTGCTAAACTGCCATCTTAAAATGTATCATATAGAAACGCATGCAAAAGCAATTATTATGGAAGTCCTTCTAAGTTGTGAATTTTTTTTTTTTTTAAATAGCCTCTCGTGTGCCACATCATATCATTATTTAACAAATGCACATGGATTTCAAGGCTTGTGCTCTAAAACATATGAGAGCCCGGTGCTTCTTTTGATCACACGTCTGCAATTACATCTCTAACCGTTATGGCAGCATCACTAATAATATAGAACTTGATATAACAATATCACACCCCATATTATCACCAAAATGCGTGCGAGTTCGACTACCACATGCATAGGAGAATAGGTCCATCTCACAAGAATTTTACAAGTCATATCCTTTGGATACACCCCTTAACATACGAAGTGATACCTACTCAGCATCCTTTTTGAGACCTCAGGAGAAACCCTCAAGAACATGCCCAATCAAATACATGTCCTCCGTGAGATTAATCCTAAATTACTAAAAAACCGCTGCATCAGGATTTCATAGAAGCGTTTTGAGAAAAAAATTGTGTTTTCTATGCAAATCGAGGAAAACGTTCTCTAAATGTTCACCCGGAGAGCAAGAAGATTGCCAACATGTCTTAAAGACAGTAAGATCAACATATTTAAGATAGTAACGTCAACATAGTGCTATGAGTATGATCTCACCTGACGTAACTGCAACGATACTGGCTGTGATAACAGTCCAAATCCAAGGATTAGATGACTGTAATGATAGGCCGCTGGATCTCTCTCAGATTCTCCGCTGCCCCATGGCGATGTCTTTTTTCACCGTCTTCCACCGTCCTCTTTCCCCCTATCTTGTCTATCCTCCAGTAGGCGGTAAGGACTGGTGCCCTTCCACTCACGCCTGCTGCTCTGATATTTCCTAAGAACCCTCGTGCGCAACCCCCTGCTCCTCCAAGCCCTCGAGCTGTTCTCCACGCGTGTCAGGTAGAGGAGAAAAAAATAAGCACCCTTTTTGCCTATGATACATCCCCTTTTTCCTGGAGGTACATCGACTGCAGATAGGATCCCCTGCAACTCGAAAACCTCCGCCTTTTTCTCCTCTCTCTGGCCAGGAAGATCTGGCCAATCTTTATACCCCCGCATCAACACAAAAAAACGGCAATATAGAGAACCCCTGAGCTTTAATTGCCACCTGGACAATGGCCCCCAATTTCTTTACCATCTTCTCATGTATATGCAGAAGAAACTTTACATCATCAGCTGCTACACGCTTCCTTCTCTCTGTCGATGGCCTTTGCTTCCACAATTCTCGATTCAAACCTCCTCCTTCTCATTATAAGAGATGCCACCATAGCGCTCATCTGCCAAAAGATCATATTGGTAGAAAAGTGCCTTGCTGTCATGCTTGCAGTTGTGGATAACTTTTGTTACATATGCAGATTCTAACGCAGGTCTACAAGCTTGAATCAGGTCACCTCCCCCTTCCAATGCATCAACAAGATAGATTCCATCATTAAATGCCAGCAATTGAAATGGATGGGTGGAAATCTCCTTATCGGTTGCTGCAACTCCAACTATGACAGAAGTCCCCCAACCCGTATGATAGCACTCTAAAGCTGTTCTCATTATGTGGATATTGCCAATGCACTCAAAGCTATAGTCCACTCCTCCCTCCGTGAGATTGAGGCTCGCTTTATTATCTATGTCAGTACCAATGATCGGTAAAACCCCGTCAAAAAACACCTGAATCCATCACACACTATGCAAAAGGAAGCTTGTTAGTGCATAGAAACCAACCACTTATTGAGCTAACATACTTCCCTCTTTTTAATTGCGAAGTCGTCCCCGACGAGCGATATGCTACCTGCACTCCAGTTATCCAACATGTGATCATCACTCAATCAAATACAAATCTTTACCTTGCGTGACCATACTCTTCTTCCTCAATGTAGCACCTGAAATCATACTCATACAATCATTTGTTAGTACCAAAATCCAATCATTTCACTTACCATCTTTGTCCATCTTCTCGCATTTTCATCGACATGTCCACCTGTCTGCAAACTTCATTAAAACATTAGAACCTTTCTTCATCAAATCACAATATGTACAACCAAAATGAAAAGACAATTATATCCTTCATCCACATCACACATATATATTCAGCACACACATCATGATCCCGCATCACTCATGCATTCTCGTCATGCACAAAAACATACATGCAAACAGAAGACATGTCCACATTCCCTCTCCCGTCATTCCTCTCCATTCACATGCAATGTGAACACAAGTAAAAACCGCAGTCAATTCTTCTTCTTGGTATCCTTTTAGGCCTCAGTATCGCTTTCCTCCTACTTTTTCATACACACAACATACATTCATGCAAGATCCGCATCCGTTATTCCTTTCCGCTACTCTTTTGGTTTATACGTTCTCTTGCTTAATTTCTTTTCCACTTCTATCAGACCCTCTTGCCCATTTTCCATTCCCCTTTGACCTAGGGTTTTTACTACCCGCTTGCCTTCCTGTCTATCTCTCTGTTTTTCTTGCTCGTCAACTAGATCAGATGCTAGGTCACCACCACACCACTCTCACTTGATGGATACACGATAAGGAACACTCAAGCCTAACACGAGCTCACTCTAACAAGATCACTCATCGTCGACGCGATTCCGAACTTCTCAAGTTGTCATACCACCTAAGAGCCAAACTGAACTCTTCTGGAAGGTTTGCAGACAAACAATGCAACTAGCACGATTGGATTTTTCAAGTCCATGCTTTCCATAGACACATCGCAACCAAAACCCTAGCCGAGCTTAAGCTTCAATTTGACATGTTTCATCGGGGGCCCACACATAACCCAAATCCCCACAACACAAACACATATATTCCCATCCGAGCATCATGCTCTCTCACCTCTCTTATGTCCCCCCTCGAGCGAGGAATTCTTCTCATTCATTTTTTCCACATTTTTTCTCTCTTTTTTCATCAATTTTTTTTTTCATATTTACTCACACTTGCCGGCCTACGCTGAAGCTGGATGCGACTCGTGGACTCGACCACCCGATCGAGTTTGTTCCACCCATCTACCAACCCAACGCAGCGCACGACACACAGACAGCTAGCCCTATGTGA
Source organism: Ceratopteris richardii (assembly GCA_020310875.1). Classification (NCBI taxonomy): domain Eukaryota; kingdom Viridiplantae; phylum Streptophyta; class Polypodiopsida; order Polypodiales; family Pteridaceae; genus Ceratopteris; species Ceratopteris richardii. Next base: position 207,649,454 of record CM035406.1, on the reverse strand, counting down.
AATCGACGTCGGTTCGTGGCTTTGACCACCCGGTCAAAGTGGGTCCACCCACCTATCGGCCCACATAGGCGCGTAGCCACATGCACATATACATAAACATATATTTTTCTCATCTTTTTTCATACCCGCATCTCGCGAATTAGGAGACAAAAGAAAGGACTTTTTCCCAACCCAACCAATCATGACACACACACATATATCCCCTCGTGGACATCCCAATGAGACATATCTCCTCTCTGCTGTCACTCAAGCCAAAATCCAGCCACTAATGCCATGGTCAACCCGTCCTCGCAAAACCCGCACATACTAACCACCTTGTCGACCTGAAACCTCAAAAAGTGTCACTTTAGTCCTAAGTGTACAACAGACTTGGTCCATCCGTCCTCACATCTCAGACTCGTAATCCGCAAAGCAAACCCTAGTCAGACTACAGCCGTTCTAACCGGCATCCATCATATCATCTTTTTCTTTTTCATCTCCATCCTCTGCCTCGCAGAGATTCCACATGATTCGACAGCTTGCTGATATTGTCCTCTAGCCAGGCGATACGGTCTGGAAGGCCACCATTCATTACTACACCTCTTAATGCCTCGAGCTTCAAAGCTAAATCCCTTATCCCTTCTTCTTTTCGCTCATCACTGCCTTGGAGTCGAAAAATCTCATCATCCACTTGATGGAACCGAACCCACATTTTCTTCTTCTCCTCTTCTAAATGGCTCATCTTTCTTTCTATTTCCAAAGGAACCTCCTCGCTCCTCCCGACTTGGCCAGACAACTTTTCAACCTCTTCTCGAATCGACCTCTCCTCCCAGATTCTACTCATATTTTCTTCATCCAGGTCATCTACCTTCTTCGACAATTCATTCTTCGTCCTTTCTAACTCTGTTCCGAGCGCATCCAACCTATCCAACACCGCTTTCAGCTCTTCCTCCGTTTTCCTCGCTCTCGGATCCTCCACTTGTTCTCGGGTCTCATCGTCTTTCTGATTCATCCACCTACCGAGCTTGCTACTCAGCCTTGCATTCTCTTTCTCTACCCGTCTCACTTTCTCATCACTCTCTGCTTGGGCACTTTTCATTCTTTCTAACTCCAGGTGGAACTCGTCACATGCCTTACCCGCTTGATCACTGTATGGACAGATTATGCTTTGTACCTTCTCGATTTCATGCTCCATTCCCTCGACTCTCCTCATTAAGTCATCCTTGTCTCTGGAGAGCTCTTCTTCTATCGCAACTCCAAAGCAGTCGGCTACCATCAAACCAGATCTCAAGTCCCAGACCACGTTTTCACTCTCGGGCTTCACAAGATTCTGCCTCCAGCTTTTGTTTACTCTTTTCCACTCCTTGTTTTCATTTTTCAACATTCGTACTTGCTTTTCCCAAGTTCCTAGGACCTCGACCATTTTCTCTTGATTTTCCTCTAATTTCGCTATTTTGATCCTCTCGTTATCTCGCTCCACATGCAACCAATTGACTTGACATTCCAAGCTCTTCACAAGTTCTACCAAGTCTCGATCATGAGATCCAGTATCCTTGCTTTCACTCGCTCTCGCAGTTTCCGTCGATGAAGTAACTCCACCTTTGTCAACTTCCACATACAAAGAGGATAAGCACCTATCTGGTTCATTCGTTGCAACCTTTAGGTCAATCACCTCTTTTGAGCCACACACGTGCTCGCATAGTCTCTTTTTCCCGCAGTCCGCACATGTGGGGACAAAATCCAACGGGGTGCATACACGACGGCAATATTTGGCTATATGCCCAATCTGCTCGCAACACCAGCATCTCACATAATTTGATATCGGGCCAAATCGCCACCCTCGGTTCACATGATGTCTCATGGTCGGACGAGAATCTATCCATCTCCTATTTTGTCCAAAATTCGGTTGCCTCATGTTGGCCTTCTCAAACCCACATGCTTGCCTTTGTTGAGCCATTTCTTTAATGAAGATCAAAGCAGATTTGGGATCGACTTGGCTGTGCCACACGATTGGGGCACCAAGCGAACTCGTAGCACTCTCTATGAGATGTGCTAAGCCAATCCCCAGTAGGATCGCCAAATGTTAAGTCCTAATGCCCACGAAAAAGATGCTTATACAAGCCCTTATTTTGCTCAAACCCCGTGGAATTGGTCCACTTGGATTATTTGGAATCCGCAATGATCTGGCAATGGATTCTTCCTATGTCTATGCACTAGCTCATATGTTCCCGGCAAACGCACCAAAATGAATATTTCTTTTGGTCCAAGGGAAAGTGTCTACCCAAACTTACCCTCTGCTCAATTTCCTTGGAATTTGTCACCCCGGGTTGCTTGTAAACCACAATTTGTCCCTCAAAGTGGAAACTTCACGCTCTCCCCTACGTACCCTACTCTCATGCATTCACACTCATTGACCCTCAAGCACTAACACAGTCCTTCCCCTTTCTTGATCCGTTGACCCCTCCCTTTTATCTAGCTTTCCCTTTTTCACTTGCTTCCTGCTTCCCTTCCTCTCCTTCCCACTCAATCACACTCACTCACATATCCCAATACTCACACTCACACCTATAGGCTTCCACACGATCATTCTCGTATTCATGCACATGCCCATTATACACACTCTCGCACGCACATCCATCTATAAATACTCATACCCACACCTCGCCACATGCACTCCCGAATCCCGATCCCCTACTTGCTCTCGCTCTCTCTCTCTCTCTTACACTTACATGCACGCATAACCACACTTTTACACCCCTTCACTTTCTCGCCCACCAATCAGCCCCATACAAAACATTTGTGGGTTGAACATGCAGTAAAATCACTGAATCATCAAGCTTGAGATAATTTGCCATTGCCCCTTTCACAACAAATGCACTCTCATCACTGAGATCTACAACAACAACTACTTTACGGTTCCCTGTTTGTAAAGAGGGTGGCGGCATCCTGCACAAGCAATACTCCACAAGTCTGCTCAAAATTTGTGCTATCTTCAAGCGACTGCTAAACTGCCATCTTAAAATGTATCATATAGAAACGTTCAACATCTTAAAATGTATCATATAGAAACGCATGCAAAAGCAATTATTATGGAAGTCCTTCTAAGTTGTGAATTTTTTTTTTTTTAAATAGCCTCTCATGTGCCACATCATATCATTATTTAACAAATGCACATGGATTTCAAGGCTTGTGCTCTAAAACATATGAGAGCCCGGTGCTTCTTTTGATCACACGTCTGCAATTACATCTCTAACCGTTATGGCAGCATCACTAATAATATAGAACTTGATATAACAATATCACACCCCATATTATCACCAAAATGCGTGCGAGTTCGACTACCACATGCATAGGAGAATAGGTCCATCTCACAAGAATTTTACAAGTCATATCCTTTGGATACACCCCTTAACATACGAAGTGATACCTACTCAGCATCCTTTTTGAGACCTCAGGAGAAACCCTCAAGAACATGCCCAATCAAATACATGTCCTCCGTGAGATTAATCCTAAATTACTAAAAAATCGCTGCATCAGGATTTCTTAGAAGCGTTTTGAGAAAAAAATTGTGTTTTCTATGCAAATCGAGGAAAAAGTTCTCTAAATGTTCACCCGGAGAGCACGAAGATTGCCAACATGTCTTAAAGACAGTAAGATCAACATATTTAAGATAGTAACGTCAACATAGTGCTATGAGTATGATCTCACCTGACGTAACTGCAACGATACTGGCTGTGATAACAGTCCAAATCCAAGGATTAGATGACTGTAATGATAGGCCGCTGGATCTCTCTCAGATTCTCCGCTGCCCCATGGCGATGTCTTTTTTCACCGTCTTCCACCGTCCTCTTTCCCCCTATCTTGTCTATCCTCCAGTAGGCGGTAAGGACTGGTGCCCTTCCACTCACGCCTGCTGCTCTGATATTTCCTAAGAACCCTCGTGCGCAACCCCCTGCTCCTCCAAGCCCTCGAGCTGTTCTCCACGCGTGTCAGGTAGAGGAGAAAAAAATAAGCACCCTTTTTGCCTATGATACATCCCCTTTTTCCTGGAGGTACATCGACTGCAGATAGGATCCCCTGCAACTCGAAAACCTCCGCCTTTTTCTCCTCTCTCTGGCCAGGAAGATCTGGCCAATCTTTATACCCCCGCATCAACACAAAAAAACGGCAATATAGAGAACCCCTGAGCTTTAATTACCACCTGGACAATGGCCCCCAATTTCTTTACCATCTTCTCATGTATATGCAGAAGAAACTTTACATCATCAGCTGCTACACGCTTCCTTCTCTCTGTCGATGGCCTTTGCTTCCACAATTCTCGATTCAAACCTCCTCCTTCTCATTATAAGAGATGCCACCATAGCGCTCATCTGCCAAAAGATCATATTGGTAGAAAAGTGCCTTGCTGTCATGCTTGCAGTTGTGGATAACTTTTGTTACATATGCAGATTCTAACGCAGGTCTACAAGCTTGAATCAGGTCACCTCCCCCTTCCAATGCATCAACAAGATAGATTCCATCATTAAATGCCAGCAATTGAAATGGATGGGTGGAAATCTCCTTATCGGTTGCTGCAACTCCAACTATGACAGAAGTCCCCCAACCCGTATGATAGCACTCTAAAGCTGTTCTCATTATGTGGATATTGCCAATGCACTCAAAGCTATAGTCCACTCCTCCCTCCGTGAGATTGAGGCTCGCTTTATTATCTATGTCAGTACCAATGATCGGTAAAACCCCGTCAAAAAACACCTGAATCCATCACACACTATGCAAAAGGAAGCTTGTTAGTGCATAGAAACCAACCACTTATTGAGCTAACACACAGCTTCAAACAAACCCCTCAGAAAACAGACAGACTTGTAGGACGTATTTAGACAATACGTTGAGAGATGTCTGATGCAAGAGTTACCCTCACATGCTAAGCAAGTGTCATTGTTTTTAGATGGCCTCTTGAGCTCTAAACTACGCTCCTATGTATACTTAAAGGAACCCAGAACATTAGAGCAATGTGTAAGAATTTGTATTGACATTGAGGACAACCTTGGACACGAGTTGGAACTCTCAAAAGTCTATACGGACTCAGATTGTTCATCTCTAGCTTCCTCAAAACTATCTATCTCAATAGAAGACCTAGCAAAAAAAGTGGCCCAGAAACTAGGAGTTTCTAGTAAACAGATGCCTAGGTTGACAAAAAACAAGCATTGTTACACCTCTGGTGGTGATCATATGGCAAATGTGTGTCCCAATGCAACACAACCGCAAGCCAATTGAGAGATGATACACAAATCACACGGCTCAGGATTGCCCATACAACAAACAAGTAGTAAGACAGAACTACCTGCAAGCATACCCCCAACCAAGGAGGTATCAAGGTCAATCTAATGCTCAGCCTCATTACTATAGGCCTCCACAAAACTATCCTTATCAAGCTCAATAGAGACCCAACCTGTTTTAGCTCAACAACCAATGTCATCCCAATCAAATACACTGCTGCAGAAGAGAATCTCAATAGGGCTTTAGAACCCTCTTCACCCCTGATCATAGAAAGCGATCCGAATTCTAACAGTTTTGACTCTACTCATGTAGATCGTCCACCTGCATATTACATGGAGTCACCAGAACATGTGGAAACATATCAATACAATAGTCCACCATTGGAACCTAGTTGGGAGCCCAATTATGCTAATGTGATGTATACCAACCCTAATCCATGGCCCCAATTGAGACAACAAAGACCACAGGGACCTAGAGGACCATGTTTTAGGTGCCAAGGAGATCATTTCATAAAGGATTGTCCACATCCTCTCATAGCAGGATAGTCACAATACTATAACATATAAGGTTTTTGTGCCGAGTGTGGTAAAGAGCATATCATCAAAGACTGTCCTAAGAACCCTTCTAATGCTTCAAAAGTGACACCAATCAACGTGATAGGTATTGTACATAATGCAGATGGATCCAACCCTACATACATGCCTATCCAAGGTATAACAAGAGCTCAAGCGCTCTTATAGAATCAACAACTTAATCCTGAGAAAATAGCCAGATCTAGTGAAGTTGGAGAGTCTAGTAATAAAAAGACGAAATCTTGGAAGGATTCCAGAGAAAGAATTAAGAGGAAATGGAGTAAAAAATAACTGAGTTGGAAGGTAGTTTAAAGGAATCTAGAGACAAAATCCTAGAATTGACTTCTCAAGAATCTAATCAAGAGAACCTAGCTCAGAGATCAGGATCAGTTTTAGCAAAACCCATACCAAAAAACCTAGACATGATGTTTCGTGCATATTAGGCGGATTAAAAGAAGGACCCCAGATAGATGAAATGAGTAAGAACTATCCAAGAGCAGACCTAGAAATTGAGAGAACTAAACTTTGCATGACGATGGTAGAATTAGCACAAACTATGTTCGAAGCCTCTCGTTATCTTAATTGAGGCTAAGGCCACAAAAAAGAATGATGCACACAGGGCTACAAAATTCTTATTTGAAAATGTCTTTACAAGATATGGATTGCCTATAGAGTTAGTGAGCGATCGAGGAACTCACTTTCTAAATCAAGTCATTGAATATTTTTTACAAGATTTTATGGTGATTCACAAGAAATCTGCACCATATCATCCTCACACCAATGCTCAAGCTGAAAGCACTAACAAGATCCTTTGTAACGTACTGAAGAAACTCGTGAACAACAAACGTTCAGATTGGGACAAACAGTTACACCACAGTGTTTGGGCATATCGAGTGGCCTACAAGACCGTACTCAATGCAACTCGCTTTCAGATGGTTTTTGGTCAGAATGATGTGCTTCCTTTGGACTTCTTGATACCCACCCTTAAGGTTGCACAATAACATCAGTGGACCGGCCATGAATTATCATCAAGAATAATGGACTTGGAATGATTAGGAGAAACCAGGCTAAAAGCAGCAGCAGGTATATATGCAGCAAAGAAGTGACAGAAAGCCTATTTTGATGCACATGTGAAAGACAAAGGCTTAAGAGAAGGAGATTTAGTCTTAGTGTATACGCTGAAATAGCATGCATGGAAATTAGAAAAGCGAGGTTATGGACCTATGATCATTAACAGACTCTCGACAAGTGGAGCAGTACAATTAGCCACCCTAGAAGGAGACATAATGCCTAATTACATTAGTGGCTATAGAGTCAAGCTTTATCAGGAACCTCTTACTAAGGATATGCTTAGACGACTCACGTTGGCAATGAAGTGTAAGGAGGAAGAAAAGAGAATATGTGTGGAAGCTCAAACAAAAGCTATAGAATGCATTAAGCGCATGAAGCTAAGAAGACAAGGACTAGGGAGAGAACATTATAACCATCTGGAAACAACACCCAGATACCCCATGGCCATGTGTCAAGCAAATTCATTTACTCATCCTAGCATAGTGGATAGGAGACCATTCATTACATTAAGGCTAGAGCACGGCGACCCTTGCCATGAGCTTAGGGCTTTAATTGATTCAGGTGTTGCGACTAGTGTGATTAGATGGTCCCACTATAAGGACTCAAGAATAGAAATGCGGCCAATTGAGGCATACCTCATAGGGCTAGGAGGCATGGAAACCCCGTGCATGGGTGAGGTGGACCTTCCTATCCTCATACACGACGTGACCATGATAGCAAAGCTACTAGTGTGCCATGATGACAACTTGATAGAACCCCTAATCCTTGGCCAAGATTGGCTATACGATCACTCAGTGGAACTAAATCGTAGACAAGGATCCTTGCAAATTGGAACCTTAGATCAGCAACGAATGATACCGCTTGACTTCCCTAACAACACTTCGCGTGAGATATGTAACCCTAGACTATATGAACTACATGCAACGGAGGACCGAAAGATCTTTGGCCAAATAAGTCACGTTACATCTACACCAACTCACGTGGGTTTGGTGATAGACAATTGTCACTCAGAAGAACATCAACAGATTTTCTCTTGGTCTTCCTGCAAATTAGAAGGGGTCACCAACCAACCAATGGGCCAAATGAGGACCATCAACGGTCAGGTGGGCTACATTAGCGGTCAGGTGGGCTGCATGAGCAGCCAAATGGGCAGGATACCTTGTGGTGCCCATCCTTCCACAATTACTACCTATGGACTGGCCTAGATTAATGATACAAAATGTTGCACTTCCTAATGGGCAAGTTTCACAAGTGTTGGACCTCCCTTCTTTTCCAAGGCAGAGTGTCCATCTGACCTCTCAACCCCAACTACGATGGAGTCACCCACGACTAAGGAACACAAACCGATGACCCTACTAGACGACGCAAAAAAAGCAGGAGTTTCAACACTAGAGAGCAAGCAACATGAGACAAGTATGGGGGCTAAAAGGGCAAAAAGCACCGACAGATGTCAACAATGCAGACAATGACAAGAAGAAGCTAAGGCAAAAGCAGTGTTACCATCTAACATCCCCTCAAACTTCTTCTACAACTACGAACAGTCGATAGATTTGGATCACCAAGAAGTACCTTACGAAACAACCCACACCCATGTAGATTTGGGTACCCAAACAGTGTATTATAGCTAAACACTCAAGCCATGTATCATATACCCCTCAGAAATCTCTTTGCCCATCGATACCACAATATCGGAAATCATCTTTTGTCCCTCAGCAGAAACATACCACCCCCTCAACCACTCTTAGGAGATGGACACTAAAATGTATCCAGAAGCCTTCGCATGACCTATTGTATAACATTAATCCCATCCCGAACAACCAACTCCCTTGTAATAATTGTTTCACAATTGAACCTTGTATAAACTCATCCACACTAATCCAACATCACTTGTAATAACATCTCATCATGCAATGTATGCACTATCGAAAGCATGTAGGTGTCTAGAGGCCTGCATTAGTTTTGCAAGAGTCATTCCATAAACGACCTCACAACACTTGGCTACACGGGTTACACATCGATTATGGAAAGGGATTGCGGTCTCACTTTAATGGGATCATGATTAATTTCCATACTAATGTGCTAATCTTTTGTAGCAGATCTTCTCCACATTTGCATCCATCATCATGCAGACAGAAGGACCATCTGAAGCTGACCCTAGTGTACCTGTGGTCAATTTTGGCGAAATACTGGCTGAATCACATCCTACGTCACAACCACCTGAATTTCAAGAATTCCCTAGACCAATGCCAATTGATGACCTTCCTAGGGGATACACCAAAAAAGTTCACCATAATTCCCATTGGTTCCAAGGTTTAGCAAGGCCTTTGGCGGACGTAGACTTCATTTTTGATGCCAGGTTGACTTTTGACAGTAGTAAGTGGGGCAAGTATCAGTTTTTCTCCAGAGAATTTGAAGCGCTCCAAAATACAGAAGATTTAAAGCATGTTTGGGCTAAGCCGGTTTCACGGAATACTTGAGTGACCCATTACCCAAACTGGATTTTTGCAGATGCTACTACCTGGTGACCACACTCACAGCCTCCGAGAACAAGGACTTGCCTAGTCCTTTCATTCTGCCGTCTTTGGTAAATGACCCCCCATTCAGGAAGTTCTATCTTTCAAAGGATTTGATTCAGGCAGCAATTAAGATCCACGGAACTCACATGCCAACAGAGCGAGAAAGGCTGATTTCGGAGCCAATGAAGCATGGTGATCTTGTGAAATGGGAAGACATTTTGGCCATTACACCTAAATTATCTAAGCCGTTACGTATATGTATGCAACATTTTGCATTCCCGGCTAAGGATCGTTTCACTATGCCTCACAAGCGTATTTGGTTTGGATTTAGCATGTATTGGGCCCCAAACAATAGATCTTGCAAGTTGGATCATTAATCAGTTGTACTTAGCTCAGCAGTGATGGGAAAGGAAAAAAGTCATCCATGGATGTTGCACTCTCACTTGAATTTTTTGTATGTGTTTGGCATATGACTTGCCTATAAATGCGCAATGATGATTGAAGAATCGAAGGATTTCAAAGGAACCACCAAGAAAGCCAAAAAAACTAGCAAGGGATGTGCAGGCAAGCGCGTGCACGGATCTATCCCATGTTTGCAAGTTCTAGAGTCCCCGTCACCTCAGCCATCTCCAAAACAGTCACCTACGGAACCCCCTGCACTGATACAACCCATACGTGTACGCCTGTCAAGATCGATTATCATAGAAGGAACTACTGTTATTGTTACCTCTCAAGCAACCACATTCTAGGAACCCACCACTATAGCAGCAGAAATTCTCATCTCCATCGGATGCTTTTTTGAGCGAATTTCAATTTTCAGAAGGACAATTTTTCTCTCAAGAACATGAACGACCAAGTTACCCTACCACACCTCCGGATCAACCGCAAGAGCAAGTAGTCTCCGGCTCTGAAGAAGAAAGGATAGAAACTAACGATGAAGATGGAGATGATGAAGCTAGTCAGGAGAGCTAGGACTCTCAAGAGAATGTGCAGATTGATGAACATGAACAACACACTGACACTTAGGGTTACACAAGTACTTACGAAGACAAAACATTTGAAGCTGCTGCCTACACATTGGCAATCAAGAAGCTATACCGCATCATGCAAGCAGTTTGGGAGAGCAGAAAAATATCCAAGGAAGAAAGCCAAGCGCTAACTCGCCACAGGAGGCTTCGAAGAAGCTTATATTCAAGGTTTCAGAGAACTGGTTAAGTCAGTAGGCACCAATGAAGCATTACGATATCTACAAAGAAAACCACTTCCAAAGTTTGACCCGCGATGAATCCGGTTGCTCTCAAAGCCCGGTCAATATATTCATGTACCAACAAATGCTCAGTCTTCACAACAGACCAGGGAAGCACGCCTCATCCTTGAAGATTCTTTGGTAGAAGAAACCATCGTGATTGACTCCCCACCTCGCACTTCTATTGTAAACATCCCTAACATCGTCGAAGTACCCACCAGAACGATCGCCCCTCTTTCACCCCTCGCCCCTCCAATCTTACATGTACACCCTGCCTCTCCCAGACCATCCACATCCTTCGATAGTGTGATAGCAGAAGCCTTTGTTGCCTCAATTCTTCTCACCCTTTCTGCACCCATAGAACCTAGCCTCCCTCCTGGGATTTCCACCCTTCCATCCAGTCCATTTCTCCATCCATCTATCCCTTCCTTCCCCACCCCTCCAAGACCTGTATTCTCATTTCCCCCTCCACTAACCTTCTCACCCGTTTCACCTCCCCGCCCCACTGTATTTCCTCTCTCTCCTCTCTACCAAACAATACAAGAAATACCATCTGTAAATTATTCGACAACCTTTGTAAATCCTGTATTCACACCCACTATCACTCCACTCTTCACGGTCACTGCACTCGACACAACATCCAGTGACATGGATATATCACCACCCACCGCACCACCACTCACCTCATCCATTTAACCACCACATTTAGGCACATCACATTTCTCCACAGTCATCACTGCATCCACTTTCCCATCCTTATTTTCCCTTCCCCTTGCATCAACACCCTCACCCAAAGCATCTTCACTCACTCCATTGGTCATATTATCACCCACAATCAACATCACATTCCGTCAAATGTTCGCATGCATAACACAAGTGAGAGATGAATTTGCATCTCTAGGCACCAATTACTAGACACTGCAGCAGACCACGAATGACTTATAGTTGCAGCTAAATTCCTTAACCATCGAGAATGGCTCCCTTAACACACGCTACTAAGAGCTCCGCCACGCCTACCATACACTTGAACTAGAAAGTGAACAGAAGACAAAAGAGGCCATTATAGATATCAACAATTTGTTAAGGATTCAAACCATTCTCAATGCGACACTCATTAGAAACATGGGACTACTAAGAAGCCACCTAGCAATAGCCAAAGAAGAGAATCAATGCTTGCAGGAATAGAAAAGAGAGAACCTTGAAGCTGCATTAGATCAACCAGACGAACCTCTGAGTCCCAATTCTTTTAAAGTTGTCCCCTCTAAATCTATGAAGTTACTATTAGAAGACCATGTCAGACTATTAGAAGATTATGACAGTATGAATGAGGCATCCCAAAAGCTCAAGGAAGAACACAAAATCTTAAAGTTACCGGCACCTGTACAGCAAGCACCACCAGCTCCTGCGACCACATCTATTGAAATCATCGAAGAACTCAATGCTCTACGTGCCCAAGTAATGACTCTTCAAACACAGATCGCAACATATGAAGAACCCCCTAGGACGGATTCCCCACCAGAACTCCTAATGGAGGAAGAAACTGTATCTATCTCGGTGGAGGAAACGTATGAAGAAGCCTACGAACCATAACCCATCCCATGCATATGCGTCAGGGCTGAAGGCCAGACCACCTTTGAACTACCTATCTCTGCATGGATGAAGACTGTAGAAGAACTTGGAAAGACCCACTCAGCATGTGTGGAAGATCAGTTACATGCCATGGTTATGATAGAGGAGCATATTTTACAATCCCCTTATTTTGCTCACTTGGCCTCTCGCAGGTATATATCTGGGCATGAACTGCAATATAAGTAATATTTCATGCTAATGGTAGAGTACCAACTAGTGATCAAAAAGGAGGCAGGCAAGAAACCTCCCATGCAACTCAATTTGAGTCTGATGACTTGCCACCAGATGCGTAGAGTGGAGAAATCTTTCAGCCAACTTGGCCCTAGGACTTATTACAGAAATATCCCGAAATGATGAGCATATGGGTCAAGGCACCCCTGCATTTAAAGTATAACCCATGTTGGGAACGGATACCAAGACGCCGCGCCTGGAAGGCCTTTGCAATCAAAGTACAAAACAATAAGCACTACCAGGGTTGGCCCAATTACCCGTATTTCACTCCACCCACTGGACCACCCACTGTAGGATATATGATGGCAACTATTCACCACTGGCTCCCCCGCTTACGCCGCATGGATGATGTAGCTGCCCATATGATGGTCAAACTATTTGACATGATGCGGATAGTATTCAAGGTCTTCCATCGCATCAAGGAACCACATGTTAACACCCGGGCTTCAAGCATGGTAATCAGGATTTAGCGTATGATATGAGTATGCCACCATCACTCTGGGTGTGTTATGCTTGGCATTATCATATCAAATATTTACCGGCATGCTATAAAATGACATTCGAAGAGATATTTACTACTAGTTTTTGGGAGTACCATTCAGAGGTGTTCATCAGCAAGCCCACACACCTACTCCAATTATTTGCCTGTGAACAACTGGTGTACTCCACGCACTATAGACTTCCACCACCAGATGAACCTCAACCCATAGATTGGGAAAAACTTGAAGCAGATCTTGCAAGAGGTATTCGCATTTCAAAGCACACTCTCGCTCATGACCTTCTACAAAACTATATCCAACAGACCCCGCAACAAGGTTCTACTGAGGGTGACTGAAGCAAGAGGGAGGGGGGTGTTGGCAGTAGCCAGAGGCACAGACGTCGAGGAAGTATGTGAAGGTGGACTACAAAGAAGTATTGGGGAGCCAAGCGGATTGATTTTTCAAAAGAAATATGTTTTATATTACTTTTTCAAAAACTCTCAACAAGTGATTTTCATCACTATTGTATCATATGTAACATAGACAACCACTTTTGTAAATATATGCTCCATTTTGTGCAAGCGGAGGAGTCCTCGAGATTGAGGAGCTTAGTTAGAGTGATCCTACAAATTTTGGTGGTTTTTGGATCCCGTTTACCCTCTCAAATAGCATTTAGAACCTATTTTTTAACTATGTCGGACACTAGATGTGAAACGGATCAAACCTAGTCTAAAAATTATAAAGAGAGCTAGAGAGCTCATTTTTTAGGATAGCTAGTGTAGGATTGTATGAGTAGAGAAGAGCTTAGAGCTATTTTGAGCTTGTAATTGAGATCATGAGAATAGAGTCTATTTTCCTATCTTCCATTGTGCCTTGCTTGTCTCTTACATGTGTGTGTGTATGTGTGTCTGCATCTCTATGCTTCTCACCTTCACTCTCACTACATCTCACATTCATGATCTTCATATCACTCCTATCTCTTCCACGGATTGACATTAAGGAGGTGGAGCTTCTTAACGTGGTACTTACCATTGTGCTAGAGCAACAGTTATGTTAGGTCTCCTCTTATTTTTTCTACCATACAATATCTCTTGTTATTTTAATCTCAAACAGAAAAAAGGAACTAGAATACATACACATATATTCACACATATAGCATGTGCATACACATATACATACACTTACACATACATAGATACTAAATATATGCACACATACACATACTCACACATATATATATAGCATATATGTATATATATATATATATATATATATATATATATATGTGTGTGTGTGTGTGTGTGTGTGTGTGTGTGTGTGTATATATATATATATATACACATGCACACATAAACATACATACACACATACACTTATACATACATACATACAAACACATACACATATACATACCCACATACACATTTACATGCAAACATATACACATACATGCATGCTTACATATACACCTATACATATAACATAAACACACATATACATATCCACATATATACATACACACATACACATGCATGCATATACACACATTCATACAAAATACATCCATTTATCCCACAAGAATGTGTATTTGTGTATATGTGAATATGTGTGTATGTGTATATGTGAATGTTTATGTATGTAAATAATCAGATTATTAATATCTAATACCATTATTTGTAGATTCGGATCAATCAGACGGAACTCCACCACCATCTCCTAATCGTGCAAGGACTATATACTGTAAGTATATCAAACTTTTAATTTTAAATAGATTTGATAGATACATAGTTGATATATGTTTTTTTCTTGTTATTATCAGATTTTGATCAATCAAAAGGCACTCCACCACCTCCTATCCATGCAATGACTTCATTTGTGTCCTCTGATACGAATTATGATGAATTTTACTATCAAGAGCATATTATATGTTGGTGTAACTCTTGCTATGGCACGTACTAAAGACCACGATTAAAATGTATTGAACATGAGGCAGAGTATGATACTTTTGAGCGTGCACCACCACCTGGTCAACGTGATAATGCTTGGGTATGTATTTTTTCTATAAATTAATGTCATTATTTTATTTTAAAACCATATACAAAATCAAAATATTGTTAATATAAAGGAATACTTGCTCGATGATGATGATGATGATAATTCTCATACTCATAATGCTAATATACCTCATACACGTCATGGACTTTCTGTTCATCAATTACAAGCAGAGGTTTCCACATATGATAGAAGAAGATATGGAGGATGGAATAGAGGACCACTTCCTTTAGATGGAGAGTTTTTTAACTTTTGGGGTAATTATTATATGATTGCTCCATCCAGTATTACTAGTGTTGGGTGTGGTCTCTTTATTGTAGAGGATTTGTATGTGCCTCCAGACTCTGAAGTCACTCTTATGTCATTATGTGGTTTTATATATGGATGGAGAGATTGGCATCGACTTGCACATTATGTTCAAAGCAATACACATATAAAATACATATACACATGTACATATATATACATATACACATACACATACATATACACATGCACATGCATATACACATCCACGTACACATACAAATAAGCATACACACATATAAAATCATATGCACACACACACACACACACACATATATACATATATATATATATATATATATATATATATATATATATATATATATATATATATATATATATATATATATATATATATATATATATATATATATATATATATATATATATATATATGTGTGTGTGTGTGTGTGTGTGTGTGTGTGTGTGTGTGTATTTATTCAGTTATTTTTATTAATATGTCTTTTTTTCATGAACTTACAAGTTATTATCTGAAAATTTTTTACCAAGTCAGAATATTCTTCCTACCTCACATGATGAAGTGAAGAAGATAATCAACAATCTTGGTATAGATTATCAATGTATACATGCATGTCCTAATGATTTTATTTTATATAGAGGTGAATATGCAGACTCTTTGACATGTCCAAAATGTCAATCCCCTCGATATAAGGACGAAGAAGGTAAAATCCCAAAAAAGGTATTGAGACATTTCCATTGGGTCCATGGATTAAACATATGTTTCAAAACCCCGAATTATCAAAGCTTTTTACATGGGAACATGACCATAAAAGTACTGATGGAATAATCTGAATTCCTTATGATAGTGTTGCTTTTCAACATATTGATGCTACATGGCCTGATTTTGCACACAATCCATAGAATCTAAAGTTAGGATTTGCATTAGATGGGGTTAATCCATTCTCCATGAAATTTTGTAAATGATCAACATGGCTAGTGGTAGTCGTAAACTACAATCTTCCACCATATCTTAGCATTAAAAAGGAACATTTAATGCTTTCACTTTTAATCTAAGGAAAAAGACAAGTTAAAGATATGAACATATATCTTGCTCCTCTTATTGATGATCTCCAAGAGTTATGGAGAGGTATTAATATCATTGATGTATCGAAAAGCATCAATGAAAGATATACTATGGTTCATCGTATTGTGGCTTGGACTATTCATAATTCTCCAGGATATGGTGTTTGTTCAAGTATTAATGTAAGTTTTTTATTCAATATGCATACAAATAAATGTGAGTTAGTCTAATTATATTTTTGTCATTTTCATGATGCACGAATATCTACTAAGGGTTATAAAGCTTGTCCATATTGTGGTGATTGGTTGAGATCAATCTATAGTAAGAATCTCAACAAAAATATTTATCTTTGACATTGACGATTCTTGCATGATGATCATCCATTAAGATGTAAAAGAGAAGTGATACATTTTAATGGAAAGCTTAAACAGGTCAGTGAACAAAACCTATGACGCCTATGGATTGGTATCAAAAATGGACCGATGGATCTTTGATAGATCCAGAATAAAAAATCTTCGGTGATGATGAAGACAATGAGAATGTGAAGAGAGGTAAATGAAAATTGGCACTCACAGAGAATATATCAATATGGTATTCTTTGGAGTATTGGAAGAAGTTAAAAGTATGTCATCTTCTTGATCCTATGCATATATTAAAAAATATTGGTTATTCACTATGACAACATCTTCTTGGATTAAAAGACACCATAGCATCAAGAAATGATTTCAAGGACCAAAACTCAAAACCAAAGTTATGGCCAGTTTTTGATAGACATCGACAGGAAACAACTTATGCACCTACTCCTTGGGTACTTATGATGAAAGAGATACAAACTATCAACAATAGGATTCAATTGATTCGAACTCCTATAGGATATGGAGCATCTTTCCAGAACATGTCTACAATGGATGATAAGAGCTTATCTAGGTTAAAGACCCATGATTGGCATAACTTTTTGAAACATATTTGACCTTTGGTTATTGATGGATGTACAATGAAAGGAGTATGAGATGTGATCTATCATGTTGGATCTCTTATAATGTAATTATGATACTTTTATATTTAATATATATGAATATTTGATATCTTTTATTTTTGGATTAATTTCTTTATAATTTTTTTAATGATATGTATAGGTGGATTACATCAAAAGAGAGTGACAAAAACTCAATCCCACAAAAGAAACGTGAATGCAAAGAGCTACTATGTTTGATGGAGAAAGAGCTCCCTACCTCATTTTTTGATATTCAAGTTCATTTATTATTCCATCTTGTAGAGGAAATAGAGATTGCAAGTGTTATCAACACTCGATGGATGTTTTGGGTTGAGCGATTTATGTCAATATTAAAGGTTTATGTGCGGCAAAGAGCAAAATGAGAAGGATCCATGACAAAGGGTTGGATGCATGAAGAGAGCATGTACTATGTTAGTGAGTACATTGAAAGAGTTCATAAAGAAGTTCCACATGCATGGACCAACGAGTCTTCTTCAAAAATAATAGACGAGGTATTATCAGGTAAGGGAGTTCCATATTTATTTACATATCAAGAAAAAATGATGTTTCTACTTTTGTAGCATATAATAGTAAATGCATGCAAGCATTTGTTAGCGAGTACAAAAAGGAACTTTGAAATCTCTGAAGTAAAACATTGAGAAACAAAATATATAGATGTAGTCTTGATAATAATGAGATTACAAATATATCTTCTTTCATGGATTGGCTATATACTCATTTGCAACAAGACAATGCAAATAATGAAGAAATCTCAGATGAGCAGAGAGAGTTAATAATAGGTCGTGAATGAAAGGTAATTTTATTTTAATAATATTTTGTTTTTTCATATATGTATATTAATTTCTCTTTACTAATTTAATTTCTTTTGCAGGCTTGAATCTTCATTAATACAACATATTAGAATCAAAGCTATTGATTCTTTATGTAAAAGAGAGGATTCTAGTATTGTTGCTTCTTTCAAGCAACTATCACGTGCTATCTCAAAAGACATGAACCTTATAGATGGCAAGCTTGGTTATGTGGGAACTGTTGTTGGTATCTACAAAATATCATTTCATACATTCAAACAGGTAGAAAAACGTTTATATCTTTTATGATAGAGTTTATTATTTTTAAGCACCTAATAATGGTTTAGTTTTTTTTATATACACTGGTTTCGAGCCAAGTATAAAGGTAGTAATTCCACATTAAGAAAGGAATTATCTGGGTTTTGGGCAATTGATTCTTCCAAGGAAATGTGATCTACTAGAGAACCATATATTCTTCCTAGGCATATTGAGCAAGCATTTTTTTTATAAAAACCTTGATGCTCATCCTTGGTGGAAAGTCATTTTTGTTCAACCTAGAGGTAGGTCATTGTTTGAACAGTTTACTTTTACAAAGATCGAAGAAAGTCCTCTCGATGATTCACCATCAGATACTGATACATCAACATTTGAAAGAGAAATTAGAATCATTGTACATGATAATGATACTAATCTTTTTGATGAAGAGATAATAATCTACCTGCTGATTCTATTAATGATGAAGAGGAATTATCAAAAATGGATATTAGTCCATTAATAGATGATGTCATTCATGAGAACACATATTTGACAATAGAAGAAATAAATGAAATCAATAAGGATAATGGCGATGAGACTATATTTATGTCTTACCAAAATGATGGCAATAATGAAATCATATGAGTAGATTAGATAGTAAATCCTACTCTAGTTATCGATCAACAATTTGAATAATTTGAATGGATATTAGATAGTACATTCTTCTTTATTCAACTAGAGTATCAGTGAATCCTACTAGAGAGATGAAATCATGTTCTTTTAAGTTAGAACATGAAGCTTAGGGGTATGCCTAAAATTTTATATATAGCTTTATTTTTGAGGAGCAAATTTTTTTCATGTATGTATGCATATATGTGTGTATTCATGTGTATTCTATGTATACATGTGTTACTATCTACATATATGTGTTTCATGCATATGTATGTGTGTGCATGTGTGTGATATAAGTATACATGTGTTAGTATGCACACATGTATGTATGCATATGCATATGTGTAATATATGCAAGTGTGTTTATAATTGTGTATGCATGTATAAGTATACATGTGTGCATGTAGGCATGTATATGTGATGTGTATATATGTATATGCGTAAAAGTGTACATGTAGATATGTATGCATGTATATGTATACATGTGTGCATATAGTTATGTATGTGTGATGCATAATATATCTACTCCATCATTTTATATTTATGTATGTGTATCTACATGATCTGTATGTATCTTTATATATATTATGATCCTTGTTGATTCGAGTAGTTATATATAGAGGCATAAGGTTGGGAGGAGAGACATCTCTCTAGTAGGTGTTTGGAGGAATAGATGCAACGTGTACATATACTTCACTCATATGGCTAAAAGTCTGAATTAGGGTTTCTAAATTAGGATTTGTAAAAACCTAATATCAAAATTAGTGTTTCTGAATTAGGATTTTTGAAATAGGGTTTCTGAATTAGAGTATGTATAATAGGGTTTTTGAATTAGGATATGAATTAATTTTATATATATATATATATATATATATATAGTATGTATGTGTGCCTATATGTGTGTATGCATGTGTGTGTATGTGTATCTATCTATGCGTATGTATGTGTATGTGTATATATGTATGTAAAAATGATTATGTGATTCTAGGTGTGTGTACATATGATTATGTATGTGTATGTGTATGTGTATGTGAGTATGTGTATGTGTCTATATGGGTATTCATTATATGTGTGTAACTGCATGCATGTGTATGTGTGTGTGTAAATGTGCATGTATGTGTAAATGTGCATGTATGTGTACATGTGTGTAAATGTGCATGTATGTATGTGTATATGGATGTGTATGTGTGTGTATGCGTGTATGTGTATGTATGTGTACCTCTACTCGCACTCCTTTCTCTCTCTTTCTCATATACCTACATACATACATAAACACACATATGCATATCCACATATATATACATACACACATAAACATGTATGCATGTGACCTGATGTGTGTGTACATTTGTGTATTAAATATGTGTATAAATATATATGTAAATATATGTGTATATTATGTGTGCGTGTATATATATACTTACACATATAAATATAACAAATAAAAGCAATGCATACTCTGCATTATCACGACGATGAGCCATAAGTGTTTGCATCTCTTTTAGACACCACTTATGTGACCACCCAGTCCCAAAATCTATCTCAAGTGAACTAAGTACATATTTTTTACCCTCTGTATGTGTGTGTGTGTGTGTGTGTTTGTGTGCGTGTATGTGTGTGTACGTTTGTATGTGTCTATGTGTGTATGTGTGTGTTATAAGTGTGTGTATCTATGTGTGTATGTGTGTGTGTCTATGTCTGTATGTGTGTGTGTCTATGTGTGTATGTGTGTGTTTATGTGTGTATATATGTGAGTGTGTATGCATGTGTATGTGTGTGTGTAAATCTGTGTGTATATGTGTGTGTCTATGTGTGTGTATGTGTCTATGTGTGTATATGTGTGTGTATGTGTGTGTACACATGTAAGCATGTATGTCTGCATATGCATGTGCATTACATATGAAAATGTATGCATGTGTGTGTGTATGTGTGTGTATGCATGTAAGTATGTATGTATGCATATGCATATGCATTATGTATGCATATGCATATGCATTATGTATGCATATGTATGCATGTATGTGTATGTGTGTGGGTATGTGTCTCTACGTGTGTGTGTGTATGCATATATGTGTGTGTATGTGTATGTAGGTGTATATGTGAGTGTGTGTATGTGTGTAAGCATGTATGTATGCATATGTATGCATGTATGTGTATGTGTGTATGTGTATCTATGTGTGTGTATGCATATATGTGTGTGTATGTGTCCATGTATGTGTGTGTGTGTATGCGTGTGTGTGTGTGTGTAACTGTGTATGTGTGTGTGTATATGTGTGTCTGTATGTGTGTGTGTGTGTGTGTCTATGTGTGTATGGTGTGTATATGTGTGTGTGTCTTTGTGTGTATGTGTGTGTGTCTATGTGTGTGTTTATGTGTGTATATATGTGTCTCTGTATGCATGTGTATGTGTGTGTAAATCTGTGTGTATATGTGTGTGTATGTGTGCGTATGTCTCTATGTGTGTGTATGTGTAAGTGCGTATGTGTGTGTATGCATGTAAGCAAGTATGTATGCATATGAATGTGCATTATGTATGCATATGTATGCATGTGTGTGTATGTGTATGTATGCATGTAAGTATGTATGTATGCATATGCATATGCATTATGTATGTATATGCATATGCATTATGTATGCATATGTATGCATGTATGTGTATGTGTGTGTGTATATGTCTCTATGTGTGTGTATGCATATATGTGTGTGTATATGTGTATGTGCATATGTGTGTGTTTATGTGTGTGTATGCATGTAAGAATGTATGTATGCATATGGATGTGCATTATGTATGTATGCATGTGTGTTTGTATGTGTGTGTATATGTCTGTGTATGCATGTAAGCATGTATGTATGCATATGTATATGCATTATGTATGCATGTATGTGTATGTGTGTGTATGTGTCTCTCTATGTGTGTGTATGCATATATGTGTGTGTATGTGTGTATGTGTGTGTGTATGTGTGTGTGTGTGTCTATCTGTGTATGTGTCTATGTCTCTATGTGTGTATGTGTGTGCCTATGTGTGTATATACATGTGTATCTGTATATATGTGTGTGTATGCATGTGTATGTGTGTGTGTGTAAATGTGTGTGGATGTGTGTGTATGTGTAAGTGTGTATGTGTTTATGAGTGGGTGTATATGTGTGCGTGTGTGTATGTGTGTGTGTGCGCCTATGTGTGTATGTGTGTATGTGTGTATTGTGTGTGTATGTGTGTGTATGCATGTGTATGTGTGTGTGTAAATATGTGTGTGTATGAATGTATGTGTGTGTATGTGTGTGTGTCTATGTATGTATGTGTGTGTGTCTATGTGTGTGTCTATGTGTGTGTCTATGTATGTATATATGTGTGTATGTGTATATATGTGTGTGTATGAATGTGTGTGTGTAAATCTGTGTGTATGTGTGTGTGTATATGTGTCTATGTGTGTGTATCTATTTGTGTATGTGTGTGTCTATGTGTGCATATACATGTGTATGCGTATATATGTGTGTGTATGC
>CM035406.1:207226822-207621822 GCA_020310875.1 Ceratopteris richardii | reverse complement strand
ACCCATGAAAATCAGGATAGTGCTATGACTTGCTAAGTTCTTTTCTCTTTATGTGGTCCATCATTTTCATCAAATCACTCATGATTGTTAGCTTACTAATTTTAGAAGAGTTCCCCAAAATGAATTAGTTTAATTGTTGTTGTGGCCAGAGAATTGTTCAAAACTTTGGACAGGTGTATAAACCAAAATAGCAAGTTTTTTACTCATGGTTCAACTCCAACTTTTTTGTTTTGATTCATCTTTTTGAGAATGATCTTCCAAGGTACATTGGGCGTCAAAAACATCCTTTGGCAAGCTAAAAGGGCCCACTACATATCTCGAGAGTTTATTTGGATGGTGTAGTGCAAAGATTTTGTAGCACCACTTTATCTTCTCCAAGTTCAAATCCATCTCTTCACAATGGTATCAGAGCAAGGTTGGACAACATAGCAGATGGATTTCCTTCATCAATTGAAAAATTGGATAGAGGTAACTACTCAGCCTGGTCATTAAGGATGGAAGCTTATCTTCAAGGAAGGAATTTGTATGCTTATATAGATGGAGATAAAGTTATGCCAAGTTTCAGGAACAAAGGTCAACCAACAAAAGAAGAGCAAGAAAGATTGAGCACATGGTGCTCCAAGGATGCACTTGCAAGGTCTTATCTCCTCAATTCTATCTCAGATTTTTTGCTGCCTCACATTAGAAGTTGTAAAACATCTCAGGAAGTGTGGAATGCACTTGAAGCCTTCTTCTCTTCAAGTACAAAGGCCAGCAAGCATCAACTATGGCTAGACTTCACAACTCTCAAGAAAGCTCCCAAACAAAATGTGACTGATTTTTTCACAAAAATCAAGGACATAACAGATCAGTTGGGAAGCATCAGAGTGGTAATAGATGAAGAAAAAATTGTAAGGCAGGTCATCAATGGCTTGAAGGCAGATGACAAGTGGGAAGCATTCACCACAGTTATGGATCTATACATGGATATGCATTTACCAGATTTCAACACATTCATAGGACAAATACTTACTCAAGAGGCCAAGCTTATCAAGAATGGAGAAAGCTCCAAAGGTAATCAATCTTCTGCCTTGTATACTGATAAAAGCAAGCCAAAAGAAGACAAAGGAAGAGGAAAGAAAGTGGATGATGAAGCAGGTACACATCAAGCTAATTATGCAGGTAGGGGAAGACATGGTAAAGGTAGAGGTAGAGGAGGAAGACAAGGTAGGGGGAGATCCCAAGACTCTAATTCATGCTCTATATGTGGATTAACTAATCATACAACTAAAAATTGTTTTAGGAATTCTAGGAATCAAAGAGGCAGATGCTACAATAGAGGAAGTTATGGCTACTCAAGAGGAAGGCTCAACAATTACCATGGCAACCACAATAATTACAACCATTCAAACTATCAAGGAGGCAATAAAGGTAGAAGAGACTTCAATAACTACACAAAAGACTCAAATCAAGAGGACTCATTGCTAATCATGAATATGGCTCCCACATGGTAAATCTGATGAGCATGTTTTCTACATAGATTCAGGTTGTTCCAATCATGTGGTAGGAAATGTGGCCCTCCTATCAGATTTAGAAGATCTAAGGAACAAGCATGAGGTACAAACAGGAGATGATGCAAGACACCTTGTGGAGAAAATAGAAAATGTCAAAGCACCTGATGGAAACATCAACCTACTCAATAAGGTACTCTATGTCCCTACCATTACAAAGAATTTGATAAGTGTTGGGCAAATAGCAGAAAAAGGGTTGGAAGTCAAGTTCACAAGAGGAGGAGCATTTGTTGAAGATCCAAGTCAAGGATTCAGGAGAATTGCAAAGGGTGAAAAGATAGGTATATTGTTTCACATTTGAATTACAAGACACTAGGAACATTGCTCTCTTTAACTATGGTAGTCAGACACTCATAGAATTGGAAGTATGGCATGAAAGGTTAGCACATATTGGTGAAAGATCATTAAGGCAAATTTGCAGGGACCAAAGTGTACTTGGACTCCCTAACTTGTCAAAACAACACATGATTTATAAGTGTAGTGTATGTCAATTTGGAAAGTCTCACAAGTTACCATTCATGAAGAAAAGATATATGCATGGAGATCTCTTGGATTTAGTTCATACATATGTATGGGGACGTAGCAAGGATGTTTCTATATCTAGATCAAGGTATTATGTCTCCTTCATTGATGATTGTAGTAGGTGGACTCTATTATACTTTATGAAACACAAAGATGAAGTCTTTTCATGATTCAAAAGATATTTGGTTCTTGTGGAGAATCAAAGAGGTAAAACACTAAAAAGGCTAAGGTCAGATGGAGGGGGGGTGTACTTATCCCATGAATTTGACTCCTTTCTTCAAGAGAGGGGAATCAAAAGAGAGATCACTACAAGGTACACTCCTGAGAGAAATGGAGTGGTAGAAAAAAGGAATAGGACAATTGTTGAAGCTGCAAGGTCCATGCTAAATGAGAAGCACTTACCTAATTACTTATGGGCTGAGGCTGTAACTACAGCCACTTATTTGATTAATAGGTTACCTTCAAAATCACTTGATGACATGACACCATATTAGGCTTGGAATGGAAGAAGACCAAGCTTGGATCATTGTATGATTTTTGGATGTGTTGCTTTTGCTCATGTTCCTTCACAGGTTAGAGGCAAGATGGATCACAAAGCAAAAAGGTGTGTATTCATTGGATATGACAACAATCAAAAGGGCTACATATTATACAACCCAACAACCAAAGGATTCTTGGTGAGTAGAGATGTAGTATTTGATGAGAATAGTTCTTGGAATGAAGATTCATGTAGAAAGGTCAAACTACCTTATGATCTTGAAGAAGATTTTCCAAAACTTGTTAAGGATAATTCTTCTAAAGCTGAAAAGCAGGATAACTCAGAAGATGATGAAGCAACTCAGTATGAAAAACTCAAAATGTGGAAGTCTAAAGGTAAAGCAAAAGTGCAGGAACTTGTAGAAGAGGCAGAATCATCACATCATGGTCGAAGAAGGTCCATGAGGCAGAAAAGAAAACCAGAAAGGTATGGGTTTGATACTTCTCTTGTCACTACACATTCAATCTATCTAGCACAGGACATAAATCAAGAGAACCCCTCAACATTTGAGGAAGCAAAGAAGAAATCAGAATGGAGGTATGCAATGGAAGAAGAAATTGAAGCTCTTGAGGAGAATAGCACATGGGAGTTGGTTCCCAAGTCTCCATCAATGAAAGTGATAGGTTCAAGGTGGATTTACCAATTGAAGAAGAACTCCGATGGCTCTATTAATAGGTATAAGGCAAGGCTTGTGGCAAAAGGCTTTGCACAAACTCAGGGAATTGATTATGAAGAGACCTTCTCTCTTGTGGCAAAGATGCCCACGATTAGGGTTTTGGTTAGTATTGCCTTTTCCAAAAATTGGAAGATACTTCAATTGGATGTAAAAAATGCATTTCTTAATGGATGGATAACAGAAGAGGTATATATGGCACAACCACCTGGTTTTGAGAATCACATATATTGTGATTATCTGTGTAAACTTAATAAATCTTTATATGGACTCAAAAAATCCCCAAGGGCTTGGAATCACAGGCTTGCATCATCCTTGCAGGACAAAGGATTTCAACCTCGCAAGGCATATCCATCACTATTCATAAAAAGGAGTAATTCTGAATTCATCTATTTGTGTGTGTATGTAGATGCTATTATACTTACAAGAAATGATACAGATGGCATGAAGAGAATCAAAGAACAGATGAGAGAAGAATTCAAGATAAGTGATTTGGGTTCACTTACCTACTTCTTGGGATTGGAAGTTGTCTACAAAGATCGTGGTTTGTTTCTCACTCAAAGAAAGTACATTAAAGACATGTTGGAAAAATTCAAGATGCAAAATTGCAAGATTGCAAGTACTCCAATGGAGGTTAATAGCTCACATGAAGGTGAACCCATAGAACATGTGACAGGTCATCAAAGCCTTGTGGGTAGTTTGAACTATGCCACATTGACAAGGGTTGATATATGTTATAGTGTGAGTGTGCTAAGTAAATTTATGCACACACCTAGGAAACCTCACATGGAAGCTGCCAAGAGGATACTCAAATATCTCAAAGGAACCATGAAGGAAGGGTTATATTACCCTTATGTATCGGATTTAAGTTTGAAATTATTATCTGATGCAGATTGGGCTAGATCCAAGGAAGACAAAAGGAGCACCTCAGGTTATCTTACCTTTGCAGGTTCAAAACTTGTTTCATGGTCATCCAAGAAGCAACCCACAGTTGCTCTCTCTTCCAAAGAGGCTGAATTCAGAGGTCTTGCCATAGCTACTCAAGAAGCTATGTGGATGAAGAAACTATTCACAGATCTTGGATTGGAATTTGGGACTCCAAATATTTACTATGTAAGAGAGAAAATTGTTATCACTATGTAAGAGAGAAAATTGTTAGCAAGGAAATTGAGTTAACTTATGTGTCTACTCATCAACAATGTGCATATATTCTAACCAAAGCATTGGATGGTACAAAGCTTTGCAAATTCAAAGCCATGATTGGGTTTTGAGTAATTCTTGAAGATTGAAGACCTCAAGCATACTTTGCTTGAGGAGGAGCTATTGCAGCAAGTCTATGAAAAGCCTAAGTATTGGCTTGAGCCTCACAAGGTCATAGGAGAAGCTTTAAAGTGAAGACAATGTATGGAAATTGAGAGTTCACTTGTGAACTATCCCTTTTAACGTTTTGAGTCTTTAATTGATGTAAAAGTAAAAGGAATCTAAAGTCATTGAGTTCACTTGATGAAAAAAGGGAAAAGAAGCCACAAATTTGTGATTTAAGTTAGTTGGAGAATCAAATCAATCATTAAAAAGTTTGGAGAGTGATTATAGGAAGATTCAAATTCAAGTCTTGGCTCCAAAGATCACTATAAATACATGGCATTCTAGTTGCACTCTTTAAGTCCTACATGAGCTGAGCTTTATGCCATATCAAGGTGTGCTTTCAAGGCACACATATGTATTAGTAAGTCCATTGTATTTTACAATCAATATACTTTCATTTTCATGATCATTTGAGTTCATATTTTCATCCTTTTGTGAAGTGTACTATTCAGTACCATATCTCTCAGTTTTCTCTGTCAAATTGCAAAGATGATTTCTCTTAGCTTCCTGGATCATTTTCAATTATTTAAGTTGTTAAAGTTTTCTCTCTAAGTCTACTCTATACTCCCAAATTTTTCATTGAAATTAAGTTTTTCAGTCGTGAGCTATCTTCATTTAAAGTCGGCTATATGGCTTCATTCTCTACTTCTCTGTGAGCACTCCACTAGATCAGTGTTTTTCTCATAGTTGCTTCTAAGTATGTACTTCATCCTTTTCCATGATTAAAAGCTTGATAGAATCTGCATAGAGTCTAGTATATGCCTATAAAATTTCATAAGCATTGTATTTCTGAATCTTGAGTTATAATCCTTTTTCTGCTCATGGGTTTGAGTGCTACTATAGCCCGTTAAAATCAGGATAGTGCTGATCATTTTTTATCAAATCACTAATGATTGTTAGCTTACTAAGTTTATAAGAGTTCCCCAAAAGGAATTAAGGTAATTTTTGTTGTGGCCAGAGAATTGATCAAAACTTTGGACATGTGTATAAAACAAAATAGCAATAGGGTGTCAAATACATACGTTGGCAACCTAAAAGGGCCCAATACATATCCATGGAGTTTATTTGGCTGGTGTAGTGCAACGTTCTTGTAGCACCACTTCATCTTCTCTAAGTTCAAATCCATCTCTTCACACTATCTATCTATCTATCTATCTATCTATCTATCTATCTATCTATCTATCTATCTATCTATCTATCTATCTATCTATCTATCTATCTATCTATCTATCTATTTTTCTATTTATCTATCTACCTATCTATCTATCTATCTATCTATCTATCTACCTATCTATCTACCTATCTATCTATCTATCTATCTATCTACCTATCTATCTATCTATCTATCTATCTATCTATCTATCTATCTATCTATCTATCTATCTATCTATCTATCTATCTATCTATCTATCTATCTATCTATCTATCTATCTATCTATCTATCTATCTATCTATCTATCTATCTATCTATCTATCTATCTATCTATCTATCTATCTATCTATCTATCTATCTATCTATCTATCTATCTATCTATCTATCTATCTATCTATCTATCTATCTATCTATCTATCTACCTATCTATCTATCTATCTATCTATCTATCTATCTATCTATCTATCTATCTATCTATCTATCTATCTATCTATCTATCTATCTATCCATCTATCCATCTATCCATCTATCTATCTATCTATCTATCTATCTATCTATCTATCTATCTATCTATCTATCTATCTATCTATCTATCTATCTATCTATCTATCTATCTATCTATCTATCTATCTATTAATGGGAATATAAAATAGGGCGGTATGGGACACCAAATTTTATACTCAGATTGATGTAGGAAAGATGGTATGGGACATTGGACCATGGGATGATAATTACCTTTTAGTCCTAGATTGGATATTAAAGTTAGGTTTTGATCCTCAAAAGAATTAAGACTTCAAAGAAGGAGTTTAATTCAAGAAGGATAAAACTAGTATCCTAAGATACTTCAAGATAACTTCAAGATCAAGGAAACTGAAGATATGAAGTAAGTAACTTCCAAGATCTTCTTAGAACACTTCAAGATTAAGTGTTATCGATCATGAAATATTTGATAAATTTCTGAAAAAAGTTGGACTTTGATTTTGAGTTAATCTTTTCAACCAAGGATTTGGTTGACTTAGTCAAGCACCAAGTTCCTAGTGTAACTTGGTAAATTCACTCTTTTGACTCAAAGAAATGCACAAGAATCGCATTCCCAATAAGGAGTCAGAAAGACTGAATGTGACTTGTCAAGTGAAGCATTATTTGAATACTAAACTCATCAATAGAACCTCAGTGGGTCGACACACTGATGTTAGAGACCACACTAGTATCTCGTGGTTGGATGATGTTTTCGATTTTCTTTGAATCGTTTTTGAGAATCTAGCTTATTTCTCTTAAAGATAAGAAAAAATGCTTCAATATCCTGTTGAAGTGTTATCACCATAGATAGAAATCCATGATTTATGGTAGGTTTCACATACCTGAGAACTCTTTTGGTCACATTAAGATTCTCACTCCTCTAGCTATATGGAAATCCATGATTTATGGTAAGTTTCAAATACCTAAGAACGCTTTTGATCACATTAAGATTCTCAATTGTGACTATGTACATAAATTGATCTAATACTCATACAACATAGCTTAGATCGTGCCTTGATATGGTTGCATATATCAATACAATAATACAATTGTACTTCTATATAATTTCAAATAATCAAACACCTTGCAAGTTTTGAGACTCACTTCTAAATTTGAATCCATTAGTTGTGTTAGTACTTCTTTGCAATCAACCATGCCAAACCTGCGTAAAACATCAAAAAACTACTCTATTTGAAGAAGATA
This sequence comes from Ceratopteris richardii, assembly GCA_020310875.1. Taxonomy (NCBI): domain Eukaryota; kingdom Viridiplantae; phylum Streptophyta; class Polypodiopsida; order Polypodiales; family Pteridaceae; genus Ceratopteris; species Ceratopteris richardii. Next base: position 207,614,299 of record CM035406.1, on the reverse strand, counting down.
TATGCCTTCTTTTGCATAAACAAATTTCATAACAAGAAAATACTTCAACTCTCCTTATTCAAATACCTGAACTCCTTTTCAAGTTTTCTTTTGATGTTTGTTATACTTGCAATATTATTCCCCTTGATGATTAGGTCATCTCTATAGATCCATATGAGGACAATCTCTTCCTGTACAAAGATGGATTTGGAACACTTGGATGGTATACATACTTGCTCAAGTAACCAACCAAACTTTGGTTCCAAGACCTTAGAACTTGCTTAAGGCAATTCAAAGCATTCTTCAACCTACGTATAAAATCAAGATGCTTTCCATGCTCATATTCTATTGATTGGCTCATATAAACCTCCTCCTTAAATTCACCATTCAAGAATGCATTTTTTATGTCAAGCTAATAAATGGGCCATCTTTTGGAAGCACAAACAACTATTACAGTCTCAATGGTAACTTATTGGCTATTGGACTAAAGGTTTCTTCATAATGCACACGTTGTGTTTGAGTGAAACCTTTTGCTAATAGCCTTACCTTATACCTTTCCCGATTTCCATCTATATTTCTTTTGTTTTGTAGACCCATTTGTTTTGTAGACCACTACTTTTATAAAATCTTCATTTATCCTTCTTAGACAAAAACTCCTATGTGCCATTCTCATTTATATATTTGATTTTTTCATCCATACCTTCTTTCCATTCATCTTTAGTGGAAGCCTCTTAATATGATTCTTGATCCTTCTCTTAAACACCCTAGATTATGTAAGAACATTTTTTGGCCATGAAACTATTATAGATCAGCTTTTGAATGGGTGTCTTCTTTCTAGTAGACCTCTTCTCATTTCCTCTTTATCTTTGATAGTTTTGCTTATGAAGTAGAAACTTCTTCATAATTATCTTCATCTTCACTAAGGCCACTAGGTCGTTCATCTTCACCTTGAATTGTATTTTGCCTTGAGATAGGGGATGATGAATGACTTCTAAGTCTTTCCTTGCATCATTGGATATTTGATAAAGATGTTGAAGCATGTGGACTTGAAATAGAAGTGGACTATTCCTACATATGAACATCTAGATGAAGTATGTAATCATCCATATCATCTTCAAGTACCTCATTTTTACCTTTATCTCCATACCATGGCCTAGTTCATCAAATACCACATACCTTCCGGTTGTCAATTTCTTGTACTATGGTTATAGAGCTTATAACCTATTTCTCAAGAGAATATGCAATAAAGATGAATTTTTCTAATCTAGGATCTAGGTTACCTCTTGTGGTATGTGCACATAGCATATGCACTTGAAAACCTTCAAATGTTATAGATAAATTTTCTTGCAAAAATAAACTTCATCATGTATAAATTCATGTACTCCACTTGGGTATAAGGGCATATTCATCTCATTTATCATACACTCAGCTAGCTCTATTATTTAGATATCGTGTGTAATTACATGTAAATTTTCTTTTTATGCCATTATCCACGAAGTAACGAGATAATACCTTTGAGAAGTACTATTCCCCACCATCACATCTTAGTGATTTAATGCTACTACATGTTTTCTTCTCAACTTGTGATAGAAACTTTTGGAAAATGTACATTGATCAAATTTATAACTCCTGTACCAACATTCAAAGGCTGTGTGATTAGGTTTTCCACAATTATAGAAATTCATACCTTTATGGTTGTTGTTTCCTCCTCTATCTCTTCCTTTGCCTCTGTCTACACCACTTTGTTGAGTGTTTTCTTCATTTTATCCTTAACCTTCATCTTTCTTGGTTTGACGATTGCGTTTGTTTGTTTTAGCTCCTTCCTTTACCTCTTCTATCTCCTCTTCCTTTGCCCCTATTTGTGTATAGCATCTCATTATGTTCCTCATTTTATTTTGAGCAATCTCCATGTTGAGCATCCCTTTTTACAAGGTGTGGAATGAGCTCATCAAATGAAGGTGATGGGTCCCTATAAAGGATGGTAGTAATGAGGGGCTTCTATTGCACTTCACATATCATTCCATGAAGAGCTATTTTTACAATGTCTTTCTCTTGAATTGTGCATCCCACGAATGCCAATTGCTCCCTAAGCTCCTTGATGATCTTGAGGGTGTACTCAATGATGCTTTGATTTGGGGTCTTCTTGATTGTGTTCAACTCATTCTTGAGTTTCATCTTTCTTGAACTAATAGAGGTATCTTAGAACTTCTCCAATGCCTCCAAAACTTCCTTATATTTGTGTAGATTCTTTATGTGCCCTTTTATTATGTTGGAGATGAATTCTAATAGGAGAAGCATCACTCTCCTATTCCTCTCATCCCATTCTTTTGATTGCCCCTTTTGTTGATCTATGATATTTGGATATTAAAGATCCATTTGTGGTTGTGTATCTTCTCAGCTAACCATCCCTAAAAGGCCTTTCCCCATAAGGTCATTGGTTATGCTAGACTTCCAAAATTGATAATTATCCTTGTCTAGTTGTTCCACTATCTAAGCCAAATTTATCATCTCAAAAAATGAGGATTTTTAGATTCATCTTTTATCTATAGCCCTTGTTGATGATGATTCCTCTTGGTTTAGCACCTCTTCTTTTGGCCTTACCTTCCTCATTTGTTGAAGTAGTAGTGTTGTTGTAGCTGTCCTTTTACTCTAATACCAAACGAGGGGAATCACAATAAAAACTAGTGAACCTCTCCCAAAATCTATCACGTCATACATTTTCTACTAAAACTTGATTCAATCACAATTCATGCACGCAATGACTCTCATATCTCATTGATGCATAGTAGAATCTATTAGCTTTATAAGAAGCTATAGATCACCTCCAATTGGAGCTGAAATGGTTAAGAAAATAAATACCTAAGGATAGAGTACATGAGAACTTAGGTCATGAAAATATTAGAGGTCCAAAAGATCTTCTCTCAAGAACTATTGGGAAAGATTTTACTGGAGTTATTCAAAGTAGAATCAGTGAAGAGATCAGCTTTCCAACAAGATATCATATATATTAATTGGATCTTATAAAAAAAGAGAGAACTAGCATCTACAAGATGATTTTGTATAAGAAGATGTACTACTAGAATGCATATGTTCCTTGTAGGACACTATTCTAGGGAATTATCATATGATAGGATGTAGGTGTGACAATGTTTACTTGCTCAATATTTCCTTGAGTTTTGATCACAATATTATACCGTGCTTTTGTATTGGGAGAGATTGTTGATATATTTAGGTAGTGATGTGTGTGAACACACTAGGACCATCGCGGCACTTTTTTTCCTCTTTTAGGAGGTTTTTCTCCCCGGCTTGTAAATATGCCTATTACCCTAACATGTTACTTATCTTTGTACATTCTAGTGGGAATACATTCAATATTGAGTGAAGCTTTCCTTCTTCCTTGTGTTGTTTGTGTGCTTCTCTAGACGTCTAACTCCAAAAATTGGTATCAGAGCAAGTCACCACTTCATCTAGGGCATCATCAACACTCCTCTAGTCACAGTCTTAGAATTGCATGAAAAGGTGAGCATACTCAGGGTGATTAGTAGATCAAAACAACTTTGTTGTGTGTTGTCAAAATCGTGATCTGAGCTCGTTTCGGCCTCCGAATGCACTATCGTAGTGCTTGTGCAAGCTATTTCATCGTTTTTGTGCCAAAGATATATATAGGTTTTGGTTTGCTAGTATAAGCGTCTCAAAGTCTTCTGTAGATTTAGCAAAACTTGACAGGGTAATTCTATTCAACGTTTTGAGATACATTCATTTTTCTACATTAGGGTATTTTAGTCAATGGCCATGGCTGAAAGCAGTGATGTATTCCATATGTTGGCTGTTGAGATTAAGTTGGATGGTACTAATTACCCATTATGGGCTTATATGATGCATCATATACTGGTTGCAAAAGGGCAATGGAATATTGTGTAGGTTGTTGAAAAACGTCCTATTACACATACAAATACAGGCATTGAAGAGCAAATTTGTTGGGATGGGAGAGATGCTCAGGCACATGCTTTGATAGCCTTGTCTATCAAACAAGCCATTATTCCTCACATTCACTCTTGTGGAATAGAAAAGTATCTTGGGATACACTTACCACTTAATACCAGGTAAGGAATGAGGCTCATTTTGCTTACCTCTGAAAATAGTTGGAGAGTGAGCACATGAATGAATGTGATTCTATGGACAACTTTCTGACAAAGATCAAAGACTTGAAGGAACAATTGATTTTTGCTGATGAAGTTATACAAGGTAGTTCGCTTGCGAAGATTGTTTTGAATAGTCTTCCTTATTCATATTAGAGTTTTGTGTCTACTCTTCATTTGATGATGAAAGGCAATCCAAATCCCTTGACATTTGAAGAGTTAGTCTATGTTCTATTGCACGAATATGAGTTTAGATAGAACATGTCCATTATGCATGTTGCAAATCAATCTTTCATGGCTAGTCACAAGGGGAAAGGTAAATGGAGCTCATCTACTAGTAAGCAAAAATTTGCAAATGCTACTCATTCAAAGAAGGATGACAAAGATGAGAAGAAATCAAAAAAGTAGAAATCCTTTTGCAAGTACTATAAAGGAAACGTGTTGGGAAAGATGGATGGACACCTCAAGAAATGAGTTGGTATTGCTAATCCCTGCTTTGTACCAACCCTATTTTACTTAAGAGTTGAGTTGTAGGACCTTTTAGCTTTCCAATGAAACTAAATAAGTGCCCATTTACTTTGGAGATGATGCTTCAAACACTTTGATCAAAATAGATAAGTTTGCAACTAGCTTATGGCCAAAAAAGTTGTTATTTTGGTCTTGATACCTGTTGGAGGTTTTGCTTTAGTACTCATAGTACAGTGGCAATCTGAAAAATTCCTTATGAGGATATCTAATTAGCTTAGAGAGATAATGATTCCAAGTGGAATCACTTAAAATGATAGACTATACTCTGAGCAATGAATTTAGCAAGTAGAAGCTTACCCCGGACTTTTTAGGAACTCTACAGAGAATGACCACTTTGAGATAATTTTCTCCCAATTTTCTAAATGAAACTTCTTCAAAACTTTGAGAGCTTCTAGTAGACTTTGAGTTTGTTCAAATAACTATAGATCATTGAAAATGGTGGAGACATCACTGAGGTATGAGCAAGATAAGTTCACTATTCCAAGTGACAATGACAAAGATGAATGTAGATGTAATCATCAATGTAATGTATTATGTAACAATGTTGTACATGATCATTGTCATGACTATGATGCCCAATGATAGTCATAGGAGTAGGCTATAATGTGAGCCTCTCAATTACATCAAATGATCATCACGAAGCTCAGTAATGGGGCACATTAAGGCCGTGAGATTTCATGCTACTTTTATAGTGACTCTCTTCAAATTTGAATTTTGAAATTCAAATGAACTTCCACCTAAAAGTTCTTCCTCTAAACAAGGAGATATTCCCTCAAGGAAACTCATAACATAAAGTTCTAACTCCACGAGTTTAGTGGCAATTACAACATTCTTCTAAGTCAAATGACTTTTACAAAAGTTAATGGTGAAAACCATAAGCAATGGTTCATGTGGTTGTTCAACTAATTGCACATAGCTTCTTCCAATGCCTAGCCAAGTGTGAAGGCTTGGCATTTGCACCAACAGCTCCCCCTCAAGCCAAGCATCTTGGCTTGGTCTTCTTCATCAATCCTCTTGAATGTCGTGCAATCCAATCATAACTTTAAACATGCAAAGTGTAGTACCATCAAGTGCCTTTGTCAATAAATCTGCACATTGCATATTAGTGGATACATATGCCAACTGAATTTCCTTGCTCAATAGCTTCTCTCTCACATAATGATAGTGAACCTCTATATTCTTGGTCCTAGCATGATAGATAGGATTTGCTGCAAGATGTAAAGAGCTAGTATTGTCACCAAAAATCACTGGTGAGTTAGAATGTAATCCCAAATCTGCATATAGCAATCTAATCCATATGGCTTCTTGAGTAGCATTTGTTAATCCTCTATATTCAGCCTATGTTGAAGATAAATCAACAGTAGGTTGCTTCTTGGAAGACCATCAAATGGGCTTATCACCTGCAAAAGAGAGATAACCTAAGGTACTTCTCCTGTCATCCTTACAACCTGCCCAATATGCATCTGAGTATATCTTGATGTCCGAATCTGAAGTATAAGGAAAGTATAAACCTTGATTTTGAGTACCTTTAAGATACTTCAAAATTCTCTTGGTAGCTTCCAAGTAAGGTGCTCTAGGTTTGTGCATAAATTGACTTAAGACACTTACTCCATAAGCAATATCAATCCTTGTCAATGTAGCATAGTTTAGGCTTCCAACTATGCTTTGGTATCCTGCAATATTTTCAAGCACATCACCTTCATGAGCACTTAACTTTTGGTTTACCTCCATATGAGTGCTGGCTATCTTGGTATCCTCCAAGTGAAACTTCTTCAACATGTCATGCACATACTTTCTTTGAGTATTATAAATTCAAGAATTTGTATAGACTAACTCAAGTCTAAGAAAATACTTTAGTGACCCTAAGTCAATGATTTTGAACTCTTGCATCATTTGATTCTTGATCTACTTGATGTCATTGGCATTACTACCTCTAAGTATGGTATCATCAACATACACACATAGGTATATCACCTCTGAGTTACTTCTCTTGATAAACAGAGAAGTATTTGCTTTGCTCATGATGAATCCTTGATCTTGGAGATAGGTAGTCAATCTATGATTCCATGCCCTAGGAGCTTGCTTCAATCCATAAAGAGCTTTGTTTAGTTTGCACACATACGTTACCTTGCTTGAGTCTTCATAACTAGGAGGTTGAGCCATGTAGACCTCCTCTAAAATCCAGCCATTAAGAAAAGCATTTTTTACATCCAATTGGTGTATATTCCAATTCCTTGATGCAGGTACACTTACCAATACCCTTTTGGTTGGCATTTTTGCCACAAGTGAGAAAGTCTCTTCATAATCAACTCCTTGGGTTTGTGCAAAACCCTTAGCCACAAGTCTAGATTTATACCTGTTTATTGATCCATCTGAATTTCTCTTGATTTTGTAAATCCATCTAGAACCAATTACATTCATAGACTCCTTCTTTGGCACTAGCTCCCAAGTGTCATTCTCCTTGAGTGCTTCAATTTCTTCATCCATAGCTTCCTTCCATTCTGCCTTGGTCTTGGGCTCTTCATATGATGAATGCTCTTCAAGTGGTAAATCTTTAGCAATATAAATGGAATGCTTGGTAACTAAAGAAGTATCATACCCATTGGCTTCTTGCTCTCCCTTTGTGATCTTCTAATTGCTTGGTTGGATGATTCAGGTATGTCCTCCGACTTCTTCATCTTGACCTTGCCTTTTAATTTCCATGCTTTAAATTCTTCTAGGTTGATGATGTCCTCATCATCTGATTTGATGTCTTCAATCTAGTTTGTCTCCTCCTAGGTGAGGCTTGGAAACTCCTCTTCCAAGTCATAAGGAAACTTTACTTTCCTGCATTCACTTTCAAACCAAGAGTCATTCTCATCAAACACAACATCTCTACTGACCATAAAACCTTTGTTGGATGGATTGTAGAACCTCTATCCTTTCTTATTCAAATCATACCCTATGAAGATGCACTTTTTTGCCTTAGGGTCTAGCTTACATCTGGTGATTTGGATGGAAACCTATTAAAAAGATAAGTGGTAGTAGATAGACTTTCTATCCACAAATAATTTGGTAAATTTTTCTCATTTAGCATTGACCTAGTTGTTTCAACAATCAACGTATTTCTCCTCTCTGCCACCCCATTTTACTCAGGGATATACCTTGTTGTAATTTCCCTTTTGATTCCTCTATCCTGCAAGATAGCATCAAATTCATTTGAGAAGTACTCACCTCCTCTATCTAACCTTAGTCTCTTTAGGCTTCTTCCTGTTTGGTTTTCCACAAGTGCAAGATACTTGTTAAAGCAATTGAACACTTCATTTTTGTGCTTCATAAAATATAAGATAGTCCACCTACTGAAATCATCAATGAAAGATACACAATTCCTTGATCGAGAAATTGAGGGATCCTTGGTCCCCACACATCTATGTGGAAAAGTTCCAAGTAATCTTCATGCATGTAGCCTTTCTTTGAGAAGGGTAACCTATGAGATTTTCCAAACTGACAAGCACCACATTTATAGATCATGTGTTGTTTGGATACATTAGGTATCCAGAGCACACATTGATCTCTACATATTTGCTTTAAGGTTCTCTCACCAATATGCCCTAATCTTTTGTGCCAAATCTCAAGCTCTGACAATGTTTGATCTTTATAATTATAAAGTGCAATATTCCATGTATCTTCAAGTTCAAATGTAAATAATCTACCTATCTTTTCTCCTTCGTCAATTCTCTTGAATCCATGTTGGGGATCCTCCACAAATGCTCCATATTTGTTGAACCTAGCCTGCAAACCCTTTTCCACAATATGTCCAACACTCATAAAGTTCTTGGTAATTGTAGGTACATATAGAACTAAAATTCTTGGTGTCATCACATGTTTGCGCTTGGTGCTTTCCCTTAGGTTCCTCAAGGTCAGAGAGAAGAGCCACATTGCCTACCACATGGTTTGAACATCTTGAGTCAATGTAGAAGAGATTGTCATCATTCATACCTTGCTTTGAAGTCATGTTCATAATCAGAAGAGAATCCTCTTGATCCTCTATGTAATTGTTGTAGTATTTTCATGATTTGTAGCCTCCTTGGTAGTTGTTATTGTAATTGTTGTTTTAATTGTTGTTGTAACCTTGATGATGGTTGAACCTTCCTCTTGATTATGTGTAGCCACCTCTTTGGAAACCTCTACCTCTCGGATTCTTGAAGTTCATGTAACACTCATATGTGGTGTGATTTGATAAACCACAAATATTACATGGGGAAGAGTTGAAGGATCTCCCCCTTCCTTGCTTACATCCTCTACCCCTACCTCTTGAGCTCCTACCTCTACCTCGATAATTGGCTTGAGAAGTAGTACCTTCATCTTCACTCTTTTTATTTTTCCCTTTCTCTTTAGACTTGCCTTTATCTGTGTATAGGGCAGAAGAGTTGTTACCTCTTGATGAATCTCCATTTTTGTTGAGTTTGGCTTCATGGGTAAAGAGTTGCCCCATGAGTGTGGTAAGATCTAGAATCTGCATGTCCATGTATAAGTCCATAGCAGTTGTGAAGATTTCCCATTTGTAATGTACATTGATACCATTGATTACTTGCCTCACAACTTGCTCATCTTCAATCTCCTCTCCTATGCTTGCCAATTGTTCAGCCACATCCTTGAATTTGGTCACATATTCTAAAACACTTTGTTTTGGTTCCTTCCTTTGAGTGGTAAACTCAATCCACAATTGGTTCTTCTTAGCCTTGTGTTGGAAAAAAATACAAAGACAATGTATCCCAAGTCTCTTGGGATGTCTTACAGTTCCTAATGTGTGGAAGAAGGAAATCAGAGAAAGATTTAAGTAAGTATAACCTTGCTAATGCATCTTTGGCACACCATGAGTTGAGTCTTTCAAGCTCCTCTCTTGTAGGTTGTCCTTTGCTTCTAAAAATAGGCATCTCCTCATCTCCTGATATGTATCCATAGAGAATCCTTCCTTGCAAGTATGTCTTCATCCTCAAGGACCATGCTTGGTAGTTTTTCCTGTCCAATTTATCAATAAACGAAGGAAAATCATCTCCCATTTTACCTCAAGTTGCTCTGATACCATTGTTGGGAAAGATGGATAGACACCTCAAGAAATGAGTTGGTATTGCTAATCCGTGCTTTGTACTAGCCCTATCTTACTTCCGACTTGTATTTTAGGACCTTTTAGCTTTCCAATGACACTAAATAAGTGCCTATGTACTTTCAAGATGATGCTTCAAACACTTTGATCAAAACAGATAAGTTTGCAACTAGGTTATGACCAAAAAATTGCTATTTTGGTCTTGATACCTATTGGAAGTTTTGCTCAGTACTCACAACATAGTAGCAATTTGAAAAATTCCTTCTGAGGGTATCTAGTTAGCTTAGAGAGCTAATGATTCCAAGTGGAATCACTTAAAATGATAGACTAAACTCTGAGCAATGACTTTAGCAAGTAGAAGCTTACCCTTGACTTTTTAGGAACTCTGCAAAGAATGACTAGTGACCACATAGAGACGATTTTCTTTTAATTGGCTGAATTAAAATCCTTCAAATATTGGTAGCTTGTAATAGACTTTGAGCTTGTTCCGATTTTTGTTGTCTCATAGATGAGCAAGTTTATGCATTGCCCAGGTATCAAGCATTGGTAGGCAGTCAAGTGCATCTTTTGCTACTTGAATGGTACCTGGCTACTTGGATTATTTTATCCCAAAGGGGGATCACTACCACCAGATTTACATGCTTTTTTTGGGTCTGATTGGGTGGGTTTCTATGACACTCATGTGTCCACTAGTGGCTTTTGCTTCATGCTTCGTAGATCATGTATATCTTGGTTGAGCAAGAACTAGCCTATTGTGGCCACTTCCAGTTGTGAGGTTGAGTCTAGGGTAGCTTTCACAGCGACTGCTGAGTGTGTGTGGCTCAGATGCCTCAATGTTGATTTGGGTCAATCTTAATCTGCCACCACCATATTCATTGATACTTAGAGCGCATTGGCTGTTGCGAGGAACCATGTGTTCCATGCTCACACTAAGCAGATTGAGGTTAATAATCATTATGTCAGGGAGAGGTTCTCTACTGGAGAAATCAGCTTGGTATATGTGCCCATGTAGGAGAACATTGCAGACCTTTTCATGAAGACTCTGCCTAGGGAGAAGTTTGAAACTTTCCCCAAAGCTTTGGGCTTACTTCCTTATGTGGATTGATTCCACATAGCTTGGCACTTCCTTATACATGAGTACGAGCTCCTTGTTCACTGCATTACTCCCAAGGAGGATTTGTTGATATATTTAGGTAGTGATATGTGTGAAGATACTAGGACTATCAAGGCACTTTTTTCCCTCTTTAGGAGGTTTTTCCCCTCGCTTGTATATACGCCTATCGCCCTAATGGGTTATTTACCTTTGTACATTCTAGTGGTAATACATTCAGTATTGAGTGTTGTGCTCCAAGCTTCTCCTTCTTCCTTGTGTTGCGCACGTGCTTCCGCAGACATCTAACTCCAATAGAGACCTCCAGAGGATCATGTGAATATTCATCTACCCTTGCCTCTTCTCTCTCCTCATCACCTTCCATTGAATCTCCTTTGTCCTTCCATTGTGTTGAGTGACTTTGGTGATCCAATCCACTCCAATATCCAAGTCATAATTACATAAGCTTGTATTTTTATTTTTGACAACCGTGATGTTTATGCCTTGCTCCATTAACATATATGAGATATCCATGAGTTCGTTTTAATTTTGATATACTTAAGAACATAAAAACTAGATTTTGAATCTATTACATGTACCATTTTCACATTCTTTAATTTCAACCTTGAAAGTATGAATCATTCACATATGCATGCATCTAGAAATCCTTTATGTAAAAGAAACTCAACGAATCAAAATCATCTTTATACATATACAATTCAAATGCTATATCTTATCAAACATACTATGTCCACACTGAAAATACTTAATCATTAGTATGCTTCAATGATTTCTTCCAAGAAAATGCATATGGATACAAGGATACACTTGAAATAGAGAAAAACATAGGGAAACGTAAGAGATATATTCTTAAGATGGATCTATAGTCGCTTCAGACTCCTCACAAGCTTGTGAAAAAGTGCATGAACCTCTTCAAGTTTCCTTCCATGTTAAAATGAAGACTCAAAATGTTTGTAGAGTATGGAGAAGTTTTTGCAAAAAAATGATCACATAGACAAAGTAAAACTCTTATACAACTGAAATGGCATCAATTGTGAAATTCGCCACTTTCTTTCACCTTCCCAATAAATTAAAAAGTAAGATCTGGAAATCTATAGAATAAACCAAAGTTAAATCACTTCAATCGGATGATGAATGACAGCCAAATGATATTTGCATGATAGTTAGGTGTGGCTATTGAACCTTAAAAGTTGAGAAGGAAATTAGATATCAATGTTTTGATAGAGGCCTTTCAATTATTGGAAAGATTACTCGAAGAGCTTTGAACTGTGTTGGTTTTGTAATTAAATTTATACAATCTTAAACTGAGCGATACGTGTTTTTGGAAGCTTGGTGGGTTACTTGCCGAATCTTGGAGAAAAAGAGATTTGAAGAGATACAAGAGGGAGAGATGAAAAATGTTTCCCTTATTCTTATCGAGGATCTGGGAGTATACACGATCTCAAGATACATCATGGATCCATGAAAAAAAAAATACATACCACACCTTCTCTTTTTCTCCAGTCTTCCCTCTTCTTTGTCTTCCTTCCTTATCCTTCTTTAAATTTTTCTTTTGCTTATCCAACCCCAAATGTGGGTGGATCCATGCGTGTGCTCTAGAAAGTAACGCATATGTCCATGTTTATCCCATAAATGAGCATTTTCCTCTTTCGTTCACATAGGAGAAAGGGGAGAGAAGCATTTTCCTCTTTATGAACCCCGTTTGTAATTCGTCCCTCTAATGAAGGAGAGTCAATAAACAAATATTATGTTTCATGCTAAGGAAAAAGAAAAAGAATCTTATTATTCGTTCTCTCTTTCTTTTCCTCTCTATCTGTCCCTGTCTTTCTTTTTTTCTTTTTAAGAAGAAAGGAGAACTATTACACCTTATGCTATAATCTAGCCCTCTCTCTCTCCCCCTCTCTCTCTCTCTCTCTCTCTCGGAGAAGCCACACAATCCATCACCCTTCCACCATCAACCTCTCTCTAGCTGCCATAATATTAAAAAAATATCATGACACCCTCAGTAAGCCACGATACACCCTTATGACCTACGAAGGAGAACGAGAGGGCCAAGAGAACCCACCGCCAAGTCATAAAGGAGGAATGAGTTCTCTCTCTAAAGTGTTGATGATGTAAAGAGGAAATTAAAGCTTATGGAACATAAGCTTTTCCTCTCTGAAATGTTCTGTTGATACGCAGAAAAAAAGCAAAGCTTCTGACACAGAGCAAACCTATGGGCATGAGGGCCGAACCGCCGTCAGAAACCTTGAAAAGAGTGTGCGAAAGCTTCAACTAATGATGCAAAGGAGAAGGAAGATGTTGTCACCTTGGAACTCATGGGACGAAGGGTGAGGCAAGGTGATGATGAGAGCATGCAGACGATGACTTACTTCGCCGATTTCCGATCTGTAGCGATGGCAGCTTGGAGAGGGAGGACAATGCCTTAGAATGCAGGCGACGTGAGGAATCACGATAGCTTAAGTGTAGTGTAGGAGATGGCAACGCCCCACGTGCCCCCCGCCCAACACCGAAAGAGATGGCGAACGATGTCGCTCACAGGATATGGCTGACATGTTGTATCAGAGAGAGCTGTTGTCGCCTCAAAACTATACATGCCACTGAAGGTTAGAGGTGACTGACACAGACAGAGTCGCACGCTTGCCAATTCACATCACGTCAGTTGATGTCTGATGTTAATGAAAGGTGGTAGCAGAGAAAGAAAGGAAGGATTGATGGCACGGCAATGCCAATGCTAGATTCCACCATGGCACCTCCACGAACAGACCACCAAGCCCTCCTCTGTATAGTCTTATGGCCTGCCTTCTAGTGATGATGATGACAATGCTAGATTCCGCCCTGACACGACACTCATCCAAAACATTCATGACCATGAATTTTCCGTGGCTCAAAGCTTACGTTCCAAGGTACGATATGCACGGAGAAAGAGTTTTCTTTAGAACTTTGAGAGGTCTTATGTTTATTTATGTTAATTAAGCTTTATTTAACCTCTAATGAGGGATTATTTGATCATTATGCGTGAGTGAACCATGGAGATTGGGTCACATCTTTGCATGGCAAGGACGGATAGCAAATGCAATACAACAACTCCTACTTTAAGGGTCTTTTTTTGAGTGGAGGAGAGGCATGTGCTTAGCGTGATGGACATTCAATGTCAAGCTCAATAGAAAATGGAATACTAATTAGCCAAAAATTATGTGGGATGATCCGAAGTTTGCAAGCTTGTGGCATCCGCTTATTGAAGCTGAAAACATATCCTCCATCGGAATAGTCTATAAAGATCTATCTTGACCATTTGTAAAGCTTCAAAGTTACCTTGCCTCTTTTACGCATATCACGAAAGCTTCCAAATATGCATGGATGTTTAAAGAATAACCTTCCAACAAGGTGTGTTAAGAGAAGTGATGGGTTCATCTTCGCTGCTCTGGAATGCAATGGAGGAGAATTTTCGAAGACATCGAAGGAATTATGGGGTTCAAATTTAGCATTAAATCCATAATTCCTTCCATAGATAGTCCTCTACCTTGTTGGTTGTGCAATCAAAATCCATAAGAGTTATTCCCCCTTTGTCTACACATTGGAGTTCGTATTGGAATGAAATGAGATGAAATGAAATCCGATCACTAACCGAGGGATGAGATGTTTATTGATGTGCTACTAAGAAGCATAATATTTGGAAGGGCTATTTTACTAAAAATAAATTTTTCTTTTATTGGTGTGCTTTTTAGATTCTTTTAAATTTATTGTCTCATGACTTAGATTTTCAATATTGAGAATGATGAAGATTTTTTGACATATAAAGTTATTATAACTACATGAATGCTAATTACAACACGTTAGTTCATGACAAGGAGCAATGTTTGATTCTTTAACATGTGGTGGGTGATCTTTAACATTGCATGGCTCAACTATTATCATGAGGTTCAGTTCTTTCTTGATTTAAAAAATCATAAAATGACCTTTTCGTGACCGCTTTGTGGCACTAGTTAAGAACATACTTTGCGTGCTTGAGCGTTCAATGAATGCTCAACACCAGAGGGCCACAAAGATTCTTAAGGACTATTTGCAAAGTCTCATGAGTCGGAAGGTTACTCGATATTTCTCCTCTACTTTAGTGTACATGGATTAAACACTTCTCGAGTGTGCAGAGCCACCTCAAACATTGTCTTCAAACACTCCTTGGACATCAAGTCCTCCTCCTCCTCTTTAATCTTCTTCTTCTTCTTCTTCTTCTCCTTCTTCTTTTTCTTCTATGATTGGGGAACTCATACAAAGAACATCACAAAGAAGAAGCTTAGGAGCGCAACACACAATGATAATACTAAGTGTGCAGTGTAAGAAAATAATCAAACCATTATATAAAAGCTACTAGAAAAACTCATGGACAAGGAAAATGTGTCTTGCATACCTAAGTATTATAAAAAAACACTCTTGGAGTGATATGACTAAAGAGCTAGCACTCATGTATAATAAATTTCCAAAATGTGGATAGTATGATCAATTCCAACCCAAAATTTGCAAAAATCTTCAGATGTTGGAAAACATTTATGAAAACATCCATCAAGACCAAAAATAACATGAGGATAAAGATAAACTTAGCCATTCGCATTTATTAACGACAGAAACTATGACAAGATCTCTCTTTTATCTTTTAGTTTATAGCCCCCTCCGAAGTACATCCTTTCAAGCCAAATGTAAGAGAAATAGGCAAAAAATTGTATCTGCTATTTACCTCCTACGTACATATGCCTAATATCTCCAATACAGATTTTCTCCATGGCATAATGATAACAAACCCTAATGCTATTTGCAATTATAAAAAATTGGGTTCCTTGCTATTACCATGTTACCAATGCATCTTAACTATCAATATTGACGGTGGAGGAAGAAGATTGACCTATTCCATATCAGCCGCAAGGCATTTGAGCCACAAAAACACAAAAATATATATGGAAACTTTCTTATACACACCATTACAGTTAGACGTGACCACAATATGTTACTTCTTATTTAGCCAAGATATCCATGAGCTACCGCATAAAGCCTAACCACTCATGGATGCAGTAAGTGTTGTAGCATCCATCTCAATGTGAGCTTGAAAAATCACAGAGTTTGTTATCAAGGTCAAGGAGGTTGCGGATCAGTTAGCATCCATTGGAGAGCTGATCGAAGAAGAGGCTATCATGAGGCAAATTCTCAACGGCATTCAAAGTAATAAGCA
Source organism: Ceratopteris richardii (assembly GCA_020310875.1). Taxonomy (NCBI): domain Eukaryota; kingdom Viridiplantae; phylum Streptophyta; class Polypodiopsida; order Polypodiales; family Pteridaceae; genus Ceratopteris; species Ceratopteris richardii. The sequence continues at coordinate 207,598,235 of CM035406.1, read as the reverse complement.
ATGGCAATCCTTCACGACAGCTTATGATCTCATCATGGATATGCAAACTCCAGACTTCAACATCTTTTTTGGACAAATCTTCAATCAAGAGGCAAACAATAGCATAAAGGAAGGTATCTCCTATCATGGTAATTCAACTAGTGCTCTATATGCAGATAAGAAGGATAAGAAGCAGAAAGACAAGAAGAAGGAAGAAGATGAAGAAGAGACTTCCACAGCCAACTTCGCAAGCAAGAGCAAGTGGAAAGGGAAGAAGAAAAGACCAAAGCAAGACAAAGCCAAAGGTCAGAATGTTCAACCTTGTGCTATATGCGATAATATCAAACACACCGCTCAGAATTACTGGTTCAATGGGAAGACCCAGAAAGGAAGTGGAAGAGGTGAATATGGCAGTAATAGAGGCAGAGGTGGACACAACTTCAGCAATAATAATAGAGGCTATAATAGAAGGGACTACAACAATTATTCAGAAGATCAACCACATGAAGACTCATTGCTTTTCATGAATCTAAACCACAAAGAAGGTAAAGAAGATGATCATTTGTTCTATATAGATTCAGGATGTTCGAATCATGTTGCAGGCAACATTGCTCTTCTATCTGATTTGGAAAGTCCAAAGCATAGACATGAAGTACAAATAGGGGATGATACAGAGCACAATGTGGAGAAGATTGGTAATGTCAAAGCTTCCAATGGAAGGATAAACATTCTGAGTAAGGTTCTCTATGTACCCACTATCACTAAAAACCTAATAAGTGTAGGCCAAATAGTTGAAAAAGGCTTGCAAGTTAGGTTCAACCAACATTGAGCTTTTGTGGAAGATCCATGTCAAGGCTTCAGCCAGAGGTGAGAAGCATAGTAGGCTCTTTACTTTTGAAGTAGGAGAAACCAAGAACATAGCTCTATTCACTTTTGGGTCTCAAACCCTAAGTGAGCTTGAAGTGTGGCATAAGAGACTTGCTCATGTGAATGAAACAACCTTGAAGGATATATGCACAGATCAAATTGTTCTAGGACTGCAGAACATATCAAAGCAACACATGATCAACAGGTGTGATGCATGTCAGATTGGGAAGGCAGAAAGACAACCATTCAACCACAAAGGCTACATCCACAACAACTTATTGGACTTATTACATACAGATATATGGGGACCAAGTCAAGAATCTTCATTGGCAGGATCAAGGTATTATGTCTCATTTATTGACGACCATAGTAGATGGACTATTCTATACTTTATCAAGAGTAAGAATGAAGTGTTTGATTGTTTCAAAAAGTATCTAGCACATATGGAGAATCATACAGGTAGATCACTCAAGAAGCTCAGATATGATGGAGGGGGAGAATACTTCTCCAAAGATTTTGATGAGTTCTTGTAGGATAAAGGTATCAAAATGGAAGTGATTACCAGGTACTCTCCTCAACTAAATGGAATCGCCGAGAGGAGAAACAAGACATTAGTTGGATCAGCCCGAACAATGCTCGAAGAGAAGAAGTTGCCACATTATTTATGGGCAAAAGTTATTTCAACTGTTGTGTACCTTGTCAATAGACTACCATCCAAATCACTTCAAGGTATGACTCCTTATGAAGCATGGCATGGAAGAAAACCTAGTCTTGGACATTGCAAGGTTTTTGGTTGTTTAGCTTATGTTCATGTACCATCACAAATAAGAGGTAAGCTAGATGAAAGGGCAACAAAGGCAGTGTTTATTGGATACGATTCAACTCAGATGGGTTACAAGCTCTATAATCCTTCAACCAAGCAATTCACTACAAGTAGAGATGTGTTTGAAGAACACATGTCTTGGTATGATGAAGACAAACAAAAGGTAACTCTACCATATAATCTTGATTCTGATTCTCATCAATTAGGAAGCAAGCATGATACACAAGTCCAAGATCCAAGAAGTGATACAGACGATGACCAAGATGAAAGGGAAAAGGATTACAAGCTATGGAAGTCAAGAAGCAAAGCAAAGATGCAAGAGGTTGGAGAATGCTCCAAACAAGCACCTAGAAGATCAGCAAGAGAGAAGAAACAACCAGAAAGGTATGGATATGATTCTACATTTGTTACGAAGCATTCAATCTACTTGGCAAAAAACTCTATTTCAGAGGAACTCTCAACGTATGAAGAGGCAAAGGGAAACCCTAATTGGGAAAAGGCCATGAAAGAAGAAATAGATGCATTGAAGGAGATGGACACTTGGAAATTGGTTCCAGTGTCACCGAATCAAAAGGTAATTGGTTGCAGATGGGCATATAAAGTTAAAAGAAATTCAGATGGATCAGTTTGCAAGTACAAGGCGAGATTATTTGCCAAAGGATGCTCTCAAACGCATGGTATAGACTATGAGGAAACATTCTCGCCAGTTGCAAAGATGACTACAATCAGGACATTGATAAGTGGCACAACCACCAGCTTTTGAAAACCCTAATCATCCATCTTATGTTTGTAGACTTAAGAATGCATTGTATGGATTGAAACAAGCTCCTAGAGCTTGGAATTATAGGCTGGTTACATATCTTCAAGATCAAGGGTTTAGACCAAGCAACTCAGATCCTTCTCTATTCATCAAAAGGGATCATGATGAGGTTATCTATCTACGTGTATATGTAGATGATATTATTGTGACAGGTGATGATCTAAATGGAATTCAAAGGATCAAGAGACACATGCAAGAGGAGTTCAAAATCAGTGACTTAGGTGAGCTCACATATTTCCTAGGTATGCAGGTGATATACACAGATGAAGGAATGTATTTCACGCAGGGAAGATACATTCAAGATCTACTTCTCAAGTTCAAAATGGAGAACACTAAACCTGCAGATACGCCTTTAGAGATGAATCATAAACTTAGTGTTTATGAAGGTGAGAAAATTGAAGACATTAAAGAGTATCAAAGCTTGGTAGGTAGCTTGATATATGCTACTCATACAAGGGTAAACATCTCGTATAGTGTAGGAGTGCTTAGTCAGTTCATGCACTCGCCAAGAAGACCACACATGGATGCAGCTAAGAGAGTACTTAAGTATCCCAAAGGTACAATCAATGAAGGTATATTCTATCCTTACTCTTCAGATTTGGATATCAAAATCTATTCAGATGGAGATTGGGAAGGAGCTAAGGATGATAGAAGAAGTACTTCTGGTTACTTAGCATTTTCAAGTTCAAAGCTAGTGTCATGAAGTTCCAAGAAGCAACCAACAGTTGCTTTATCCTCGACGGAAGCAGAGTACAGAGGCTTGACCATAGCAACTCAAGAGGCAATATGGTTAAAGGCATTGTATACAGATTTGGGACTTGTTTCCAAACTTCACATATTTGGAGATAATGTAAGTTCCATGCATCTAGCGGCAAACCCTATTTTCCATGCAAGAACGAAACACATAGGGGTTCATTACCACTTCATCAGAGAGAAGCTCATGGCAAAGGAGATTGACATTTCTTTTGTTCCTATTGAAAAGCAAGTAGCAGATATGATGACGAAGGCACTTGATGGAATAAAGCTTTGTAGATTCAAAGTTATGGCAGGTATTCAACCTATCAGAGAATGAAGACTCAAGCATACTTTAGCTTGAGGGGGAGTTGTTGGAACATCAAGCTTACACTATGCTTGAGGTGGATTTGATCTACATCAAAGGCTTTTGCATCGAAAGAATATCCATTGGAGAGTTCTTTTTTCTTATGCTCACTTATTGTACTTTTTTAAAAGATTTTTCATGAATCTTTTACCATTGTAAAAGCCTTGAGCTTTACACATGTAAAAGTAGAAAGATAGAGCCTAAATCCCACGAATTTGTGGTGGTTGAGTTGCATTCAATCAAGAAATCAATCACCTAAAAGTAGATCAAACTAAATCTTCACTTTTCTTGGATTGTAGGAAAGTGAATTGATTCCCTCCAGCAACCATTCCCACCTTCATTTGAATTCAAATTCCACTTGTAGAAGTCGTGGAACACTCCTATAGTCTATATAAAGACTTGAAATCACTTGTACAATACATGGAAGTAATATACATAAACTTATGATCATCATTGTCTTTCTCCTTCAATTTTCTGCATCATCTTCTTCGCCAACAGTAATCTTGCAGAGGCTTCTGCTCTCTCTATAGAGCTCCAAATTGAGTTTAAGATGGCTCATTGGAAAGTTATTAGTGTATAGTTTATGTTTGTAAATTTTCATAGCATTTGGTTCTGTAGATTGGTAGAAATCTCAGTTTTTTTGTCTCGAGGTCAATCTCTGCGTATTCCTGAAAATAGGAAGTACCATTGTTGAGTGTTTGATTCATTCCTATAGCATATTTTGCTTGTTCCTTATAATTTTGTGCATTCTATACACTCCACCCTATGTGTATCACTCCCATAAAAAGATCTTTTCTAATTGTAATCACGTTGGTTGCTATGGGCATTTGAAGTTCATTGTCTCTTCCATAGATAGTAAGTTTTTTGAGCTAGTCGACGTGCGAACCTATCTATTTTGTATCAACTCTTTCTCCTTGATGCTCCAAAGTACATAGTGCATTTCTTTGCACTTATCGTATTCCTATAAGGTCTATTTGAGTCTCCATAAGCTCAAGGGATGGTCTTGTGCCGGTTGGCTAAACCAAACTTCATCACTTCGAAACGCACTTTTCTACCTCCTACAAGCTTCTCCAAGTTCCTTCAATTCCATCTCCTCAGAGTGGCCATATAAGGAGTTTTTGAACCTTAGAGAAGATTCTAGATGTGCCAAGGGCAAGGGCTATTTAAGGTTTGGCACGGAGAGTGGCAAGTGGCTAATTGGGATCTTTCACCCCCCCCCTCTCTCTCTCTCTCTCTCTCTCTCTCTCTCTCTCTCTCTCTCTCTCTCTCTCTCTCTCTCTCTCTCTCTCTCTCTCTCTCTCTCTCTCTCTCTCTCTCTCTCCCCCCGCCCCGCCCCCCCTCCCCCCCCGCCCCCCTCCCTCCCTGCCTCCCTCCCTCCCTCCCTCCCTCCCTCCCTCCCTCCCTCTCTCTCTCTCTCTCTCTCTCTCTCTCTCTCTCTCTCTCTCTCTCTCTCTCTCTCTCTCTCTCTCTCTCTCTCTCTCTCTCCCCCCCCCCCTCCTCCCTGCCCCCTCCCCCTCCCTCCCTCCCTCCCTCCCTTCCCCCTCTCCCTCTCTCCCTCCCTCCCTCTCTCTCTCTCTCTCTCTCTCTCTCTCTCTCTCTCTCTCTCTCTCTCTCTCTCTCTCTCTCTCTCTCTCTCCTTCCCCCCCCTCCCCCTCCCCCTCCCCCTCCCTCCCTCCCTCCTATGTCACTTATGAGCAGCTCTAACACCTATGCTCTGGAACATGTTGCTAACAAATCCCTACCACTGTCACCTGCGAGCAGCTCTAGTACTTGCACAGAGAAAACAAACAAACCACAGATAAACCCCACGGGATATGTACATTGATCACAAACCACAAAAACCCTAGGTGCAATATGCATATGAAAAGGAGCTACTGAGGCTTTCGAAGGCACAAAGCAATGAGATGGATGGTCTCTTGGGTTGGCAAGCCTACAGTCGTCATTTATTAAAAAATCGCTCTCGTTGTCTTCAATTGCTCGAAGTTTCGGGTTCAGCACATCTTCAACAACAGGATTCTAGGGCTACTAGGATCCCAAAACCATGATGTGAAATCAGTAGAACTAACAGCAGCAAAGATTGGATTCATTTAATTTCCAGAATCATAGTATGGCACCCTTGGAAAGAAGGAAAGCAGAGGAACTTATTACTCCAGCTATCAGAGAGGCTAAAAAAAAAAGCCGACAAAATCCTCAACCAAGAGATGAGGAAAGCTATGGAAAAAATCAAGAATCTAGAAGACTAGATAAAACAGCTCAAAGAGGATCGGGAGGCATCGAAAGCTGAGAAATCATCTCCAACAGGATATTGTGCACTTGAGAAGCTCCGAAGGAGAGATCATAAAAATAGAAGATTTCATAGAAGAAATTAAAAAAGAGTGCAAAACAATTATAGAGTCCACTCTAGAGATTTGGGTAGAAGAAATACGTAAGGACATTCAAAGGAAGATCAAAGATGATGTACATAAGGGTGAACTTATTCTCACTTGAATTGAACATGCAGATACCTTGTGGGCATGAGGGTAGAAGAAATAGAGAAGCGAGGCCATGGAGAGATGATCTCTTTCTTCAGAAAGAGACCAAGACTATGAGGATTATCAGGAGCATCTCTCTTTATGGACAAGGATCTTACAAAGTTGCAGATAAAACACAGATGAGTATGCATGCCTTAGATCTACAAGCCAGAAGGGAGGAAAGGAAGGCCTTTTATCGTAATGGTAAGGTCTTCACAGATGGACACCCTATTAAATAGGGACACATGGCCTATGAGACATCTTCACATCGGAACATCCTTAGAGGAGCGGTTCGGAATTGCAATGGAGCATTATGAACACCACCAAATCATCTGGAGGAGTTAATAGACACACGACTTCATATGTATCACAAAGACACATGAGAGTCCAGAAAGAGGTCTTCCCCATGTTTCAGGATTCCAGTGGAAGTCCACTTTCAGGACCACTATGAGGCAAAGCACTTCTCAAGGGTCTAGAGGTGTAGCGATTATGTTATGACAGAGCATCCATAAACATATAAAGGTCATGGGCAGGGATGAGGAGGCATGTTACATGTAGATCCACATTGAGTTAGCCAAAGAGATGGATATATATAGCTATATCTTACTTTGCTCCATGGGGATCACAATATGCTGGATATGGTGAGGGTGGATATACACGAGATAGTGATTCACCATACACTATTATTCTACTTTAGGTGAAGTCTTCCTCCTGGGAGACTTAAATGCACATAAGCAATCTTGATGGTGTGAGGTATATGATATGGAGCAATCACGAATCATGAGAAGTTTAGACCGAGAGGAGATAGAGGCTAGTGGATCATCAAATGATATAGGACAAGGTACAAATGACATAGGATAAGGCACAACAAGCTATGGGAGACATCTTCTTGAGCTCGGCAATCGTCATCATCTCATTATTTATAATGGAATGCGTCAATTGGCCAAATTTCGACAAGCTGACATGCTTTCCACAAGGTTTTTTCTCTCTTTTTTTTTTTGGGGGGGGGTGGGGAAGAGAGTAGAATGGACTATATCCTAGGCTCTCTCAATGAGGCCTCTCTTATCCCTTCTCTTAACATTGGCAGACCCCCCTTGGGTGCAGATCATACATACCTTACTTTTACTCTCCTTTCCTCGCTCACACCAAATCCCTCACCACCGCCACAGTTCGACACCACTATAAGTTTTACACATGATCTTGCATATCTGTGCACATCATCTCCATTCTCACTTACTCTCACTTGGCCCATATGCTCCCTTTGACACGCTCACTTCATAGATCATGTCTATATTGGACGACTCAGCCATACAGAGCTTCCCTCATCATACATATACCTACCCACCGTGCACGGGATGTATGCCCCAAAATAGTTGGTATGATGATGTGTGTTGTGAGACACGACATCATCTCAACGCAGCAAAGACTCATGGGAAATAACACATAGACATGCACAATGATGCATGCAGACTATTACCTTCCGTAATAAGCGGGATGGGAGGAGCAGCATTGGGATATATACCACTTACCTCATGAGCAAGGACAATTCAGAGAGAGGAGACACTCCACCCCTATCCAAGATTCCTACGCAAAGAGTCTATACAATTACCAAACCAGCCACCGATATCTATGCCTCAAAGCACACATCTGACTATTTCCACCTTCTCCACACAGAAGAAGGTAAGGAGAGTTATTTCACAATTCGAGCATGGCAGAGCCATGGATCAGTTTGGACTACAGATTAAACACATTATCTATGGGGAGATGACTCTAGCACCACTCATTGCCCACCTCTTCAACCGTGCATTGGTTGAGGGGTTTCCAGTTTCTTGAACAGAACATGCTATTGTGCCGATCCACAAGACCGACGACACTATAGACCTTGGCACTTATCAGACTAACATGATTGGCCCCATAGATCTTAGAGGAGTTGAGTACTGACTGAGGAGGGTTTTTGAGCTCCAAAGTCGGCATGCTTCAAACAAGCCTTCTCCACCATCGATCATATTTTCACCTTGAGATGTTTGATTGACTAAGCACGAGTGAGGAGGAAGAGACTACACCGTTGCTTTGTGGATTTTTGCAAAGCATTTGATATGGTATCTAGAGAGCTGCCTTTCAGACATCTACTTGATCTCGGTGTTACAAAAGAGTTACTATGGGGGATCTATGCCCTATATGAGAGGGTATCAAGTAGAGTTAGATGTCCAGGCAAGCTCTCGGACTCCCTTGTTAGCACTATAGGTGTGAAACAAGGTTGTCCATTCTCCCAGACTCTTCGAGATCTATATTGATGAGCTTGTGGATTTCATTCAGCAATGAGGAGGTGCGCGGATGGAGTTGGGAAGTGCTACAATACATATTCTTCTATATGCTCATGACATTGTGTTGATCTCCGAGTCTACCGAGGATTACAGAGCCATTTACATGCTCTAGATGATTTTTGCTCTATATGCTCATGACATTGTGTTGATCTCCGAGTTTACCAAAGATTACAAAGCCATTTACATGTAGATGATTTTGGCTCACAGAGAGGACTCTCTATTAACCTTGGGAAAACCAAGGTTCTTATTTTTCGCACATATGCATAAATATGAAGACAGTTACTTTAGCGCAGCTAGTGGTTTCATTGAGTTCAGCTAGTGGTTTCATTGAGGTCACAGACTTGTACATTTATCTTGGAGTGACTTAGACGGCCACATTAAGAGCATATTCGATATGATTTTCACACCCTCATTGACGTATGGAACATCCATTTAGGAACTAGGGTTAGCAGATTCGATATGGACTTTAGTAGAGAGGCCACAAATACTTATGATTTCCAAGCTCATTCGTAGTAAGCCTTCGATACCATATGACATTAATAGAGTAGAGCTTGGTGTACCCCCGATGCTTGTCGAGGCACTATTCCAAACACTGTATGTTACATAGGCTTCAGAATATGGATAAGGGCCACATCGCAAACAAGGCTTTCCAAGCTTCACAAGATTTAGCCCTTACACTAGATTCTTCATCTTGGTATGCTCGGGCTCGCGATTGGATGACCAGACATGGATTTGATATTATCAGCTCCCACCCATATAGTACCATATACATGCTCCCACCTATGCGCTCTCTCGACAGGAGAGGAATAGGATTACACGATAGGAGATATGGCACACATATATACAGAAGACCTAGGTCTCCCCCAGAGATTGCATGCTCTCTCGACAGGAGAGGAGTAGGATTACACGATAGGAGATATGGCACACATATATACAAGCGACCTAGGTCTTCCCTAGAGATTCACTACCAACAAAAAAAACTCCATTATCATCAGCTTTCTCTACAGATTTCAGACCTCGAATCCATAAATACCCCTCGATACATGCAGGTCTATATGCCACATCATATAAGAGTTGTCATTGGGCAATGTCGGGCCAAACTAGAGGAATACCCAAAGAAAAGTGTATATGTCTGACATGCCAGATAGAGATGGAGAGCGGCCGAACTAGAGGGATACCCAAAGAAAAGTGTATATGTCTGACATGCCAGATAGAGATGGAGAGTGGCCCAGCTCAGATGGAGAGCGGCCGAACTAGAGGGATACCCAAAGAAAAGTGTATATGTCTGGCATGCCAGATAGAGATGGAGAGCGAGGAACACTTTGTTATCCGATGCCCAACACATGAAGACCTCATAGGACAGTTCCAGATAGAGGGCTCATTACAGCACTGTATGGGAAGAGAGGATCAATGGCTATTCGAACACTTCCTCATCGCTTCATATCATAGACATGAGTTGTTGGTTCAGCAAAGACCCTCAAGAGCAAGGGCAGATAACAGACAATCACACATTTCTTCCAGAGGATTGAGATGCGACCCTACACTCCCCCCCTCCAGCCATAGTGTGAGTCTCACCCTCCGGCAAACAAAGACACAGAGAGATAAACGACGACCTCTCGGTTCTCGAGGCCCCAACTTTACTAGGAGGATTTTGTCATTACATGAGCAGCATATGGAGTCAAACGCATAGCCACGGCTTCGGATACCCTCCTCCAAAGGGTACTCCGACCAATCTCCATGTATCGTATCCTCCATCCATCCCTGAGCAGCATATGGAGTCAAACGCATAGCCACGACTTCGGATACCCTCCTCCAAAGGGTACTCCGACCAATCTCCATGTATCGTATCCTCCATCCATCCCCCCCCCCCCTCCCCCCCCCAAAAAAAAAACACAAAAAAATATTGGCCTACTAGTACAGAGTTACACCTTATATCAACATTTTATTCCGTGGTTACGTTCGCCAGATATAGTGCCACATCCTATGAGACTCTCCTTCTTGTACTATGTGGCCATTTTTTGCTGAGAAAGAGTCACACCTTCCTACATTAGAGTTGAGTTTTAGTTTGGTTTTATTTCTTTTATTTTTCCAATTTCTAGAGGATCACCGATGTATATGGTTTTGTCTCATAGCCAACTTTGACCTTTAGAAGATGATATTATAAGTCTCCCTCTCTCCCTCTCCCTCTCCCTCCCCCCCCCCCCCCCCCCCCCTCCCCCTCCCCCTCTCCCTCCCTCCCTCTCTCTCTCTCTCTCTCTCTCTCTCTCTCTCTCTCTCTCTCTCTCTCTCTCTCTCTCTCTCTCTCTCTCTCTCTCTCTCTCTCTCTCTCGAGCTCTACGTCTGCCCGAGCTCTGCGTGAAGCTCTGCCCGAAGTCTGCCCGAACCTCTGCGTGCTCTGCCCGAGCTCTGCGTGGAGCTATGCCCGAAGCTCTGTGTGAAGCTACTGCCCGAAGTCTGCCTGAAGCTACCCGAAGCTCTGCGTGCTCTGCCCAAAGCTTCCCGAAGCTACCCGAAGCTCTGCAGGTAGCTCCCGCGAGAGTCAATTACACAGGTGTCCTCTCTGCCCGCAAGTGCTCTATCATCTTTGCCCGAAGCTTTGCCCGACGAGGTCTTTGCGAGCTGCCCCGTTAATCCTCTCCCGCCATGCCCTATCACCCAACTCCATAAACCCTAACCACCACCATGTCCCCACCCCAACCCTAACCCTAACCCGAAAATAACCCTAATCTTAAACGTTAAAACCCAACCCACCCTACGTTGCCAAAGACTCCCAAAGTAACCTTAACCTCAAGCCAGAACCTTAAATCCCCACCTTAACCCTAACCCTAACCAGAGCCCTAATCCTAAACCTTGAAATGGCTCCCATGGACCGGAGGGAAGTGGACGACCTTATCGCTAAAGCCCTCAAAGAAGCCAAAAAAGAAGCAAACCGCAACCTCAATATGGAGATACGAAAGATGATGGAAAGGTTCAAAAGACTCGAAGAAGATTGAAATGTTTAGCGCATTTACATCTCAAAACTCATCAAAGTCCTGATTATTACATTCTACATAGCCCTTCAAATAATCTTTTGTATCATTCACTTGTTCAAAACTGACACTATCATTGTCAAGAAGTCTCAAAATTTGTTCAAGCTTCATAATGTATTGATTATGTCTATTTATAGAATCTTCCAGTCTTCCCCTTTCTCGTTGTCAATCTCAGACTCCAACTCACAGATCATATTATCTACTGTGCCAAGCTCTCTCTCTCTCTCTCTCTCCTACATCGACTTCTACTTGCCTTTGATTTTGCTGCGCACGCATCATATGCCTTCTCTCTCTCTCTCTCTCCACCTTTTCTTTCCAATTCCCTTTGCTTGCGTCTCTCTCCCTCTCTCTCTCTTCTCTCTCTTCTCTCTCTCTCTCCATCTCTCTCTCCATCCAGCATCACGTTTTATGGGCCTTCATTGCCATCTTTGTGTGTCCACCTACAACCGACTCGCCCTCCCTCTCCGGAGATGGTCAACAGAGAGTGGTCTGTATCAACGAAGGATGGCAAGGAGGACATGGATAGATGCTGGGCTTTATTAGCTTGGCCGGGAGTATTGAATAGAGCGCCCTTTATGTACAGATAACGATTCGAAGACGATCGGATTGCAGTGACAAACATCGCTCACAACTCCACAGTCCAAGATCCTGCTCCATCTGAGTCAACTTTGTCTTGCTATTAATGCATTATCCTCAGAAGTTTCAGAATTCTCAAAAAATCTCATACCATTCTCAATAATTAAAGCATTGTACTGGGCTTTTTTTTTTTTTAAGGAAGTTCGGCCTTAGTCTATTCTCCCGGACTTTATTAAAAAAAGAGGAAAAGTTACAAGTGACTGGGACTAGTGCCCATGGGACCCCCGAAATCCCACAATGCAGGGGAGGATTACGGCAAGCTAGAGGGCATTACAAATAAGGCGGACAAATCTATCATCTCCCTCATGTGGGACCCATTTGGGTTTCAACTTGTTGTTTTCAAGGAGATAAATGCAGTGATGTCTAAACGGTGGAGATCTCTTATCTCAAGAGATTATTTTACCTAGAAGGAACATCGATTTCTCAATCGACCATTCCTTTGGAGTTTGGCCAAAATTGACAGCACACCGCTCCCTCCAAATCTTCCAAAGAGTCTCACCTCTGATGGCATTCCACAGTCTTGCTGAGGAGCCAACCGCCTCACCCAACAACGCTTGTTGTCAATTGATTTGGTTCTTGAGTCTCAATACCCCCGTCACATGATGCCAGATAACATGGGACCTGGGGCAATTGAAGAACAAGTGAACTAAATCTTCGATGCATCGATGGCAATGCTTGCACCATGGTGGCATACCACAAATTTTGTTAGCCCTTGCATTGGACCAGATACCTTTATGCAAGATCTGCCACATAAGAACGGACTTTTTTATCTCAATTAGGGGGTGCCAAATAGACATGAACTTTAGTTCCCATTGAAGTTTGGTCCAAGAATGGCACCACCTCTTGTTAAGAGTGTGATGAACATCTAAGTTCTCTTTGAAGTTGGGGATTCTGGCTAGTTTCTTACCATTGCTCCATTTGAGGCCCTCCAGGCAAGGAAGATCCTGACCGCAGAGAAGGCAGGTAGTTGAGCGGTCCCAAGCTAAACACCTGTCTTGAAGAAGTGTCCATTCCTCGGGGGTAACTCTATGTCTCGGGTCTAAGTCGTTGAACCTAATCCACTGATTGGTCTCTTGTTTCTAGAGTTGTTTCCACTGTTTGAACCCCTTGTTCCATAGACGCTTTGCAATTTGGAGGTTCCCAGACGCCACCCCCTGAATGCCATTGATCGGGAACCAGATAGAGTCAACACACGAGGCTAGAGCCTTTAGGGGACACCGGGTGGGGGGAGAACAGAAGCGTGAGAATCCCTATGTCCTTCTACTGGGCTTAGTTATCTAGCGATAAAGCATTATTAATCTCTCTCCCTCACGTCGCGTATGTATGTGCTCAAACATGGAGACGATGTCATTAAGTTTTGAAGGCTTCCCTCTATGATTTGATGCACCCTTGTCTTCTTCTAGCCATAAAAAACTGGCAACGATAGCTCGAACATAGTGATAAAACATAAACAATGGGCTGCGGCAATTAGGACTCTCCTCTCTAACCCATATTGTTCCACACAAATTACGAACAATGTCAACATGTAGAAAAATCATTCTTACTCCATCCTCTCTCTCTCTCTTTCTATTGGCATGGTAGCCAGAGCTCGAAGCTCGAGAGTAAGGATCATGGATCATGGAAAGAGTGTCAACAATATAATTGTAAAGCATGAAAAGAGTAAAGCATGAATCAAGAAAAATAAAGAATAAACAAGAAAAGGCAAGGAGCATACCTGGAGAAAATCTATGGGGAAAACCAAATGAGCATGACGTATCTATTTATAGGTTTCCTCTATGAATTCTCTCTAGAATCTTCTAAACTCCCTATTGGTCCCTTTCTATTTTAAGAATCTTCTTTCATGTTCTTTTTCTATTTTTAGAAAATCCCATCTTTTATTTCTATTTTGATTTTTCACTTTTTATTTTTCTAATTTTTCTTTTTCTATTTTTGTTTGTTTTTCTTTTTCCCTTTTTATTTTTGGACTAAGGTTTGGTTTCACATCTTATGTACAAATTAAATTAAAGGGTTAGACTTATGGTAAATGGTAAATCTAATGTTCCAACCTAGGGTTTTTGATTGGGAAAAGTTAGGGTTTACCTATCATTAAGGTCAAACACATTAATTAATGGTTTTATTTACATTTATGACCCAAAATCCTAGGGTTTCAAAGGGTCAAACCTAAGGCTTCAAGGGTTAAAATTAGGGTTTCTAAGGGGTCAAACTCTAGATTTCAGGGCTTTAGAGTTAAGTTAATGAGCAATTTATAAATATACAGGTCTGATCTACAAGAATGGTATGGTTTCTCATCACATACATATCAAATCAATCAAAACATGCATAGTTTATAACTCTCTGTAGTCGAAACATCATATCACACCTAGAAATCCATGAAATGAACTTGAAAAGAATACTTGAGGTACACTTCCCTGAGGGATTTCATCCGCACATCTGCCCCCACTAAATCTGCATATCATCCTGATGGACCAACCTGCAAAATCCAACCGAATCATATCAGGATTCTTTTGAAAACTCTTTTTAATTTTTATGTCTTTCTTTTCAAAATTTGAAACATGATCTCATACATGCCATGCAAATTTATAAAGATTAGTACAAATTTTAGAAAATTAAGTAGATGGAAGCTTCACAAACATCTTACTATGTTTTCGCTTCTGTAATTAGATGAGTAATCATATGAATGAACCGTAGGCTTTGTAGATCTTCTGTTTGTTCAACTCGTTCAAATCCAGCAACTTATCCTAAGTACTAGCATATACTAAGCTCTACTAACTCAGTTTGTAGAAATATGCCCTGATCCCCTATTTATCTCCTATTGTCCAACTCTCCATTAGATCTTTTTCTTTTCTTTACTATTTTATTTTTCTTTTTCTTTTATTTTCTTTTATTTTTATGCTTCATCTCAGCTTAACACTTTTTCTTTTTATTTTTATTTCACAAGTCTACCTATGCCAAAATCAGGTGCAACTCATGGACTTGTCCACCTGGCCAAGTTTACCCCACCTGTTTGCCGACGCGCACGACACACACAACATCAACGCTACATGAAATCGACATCACCTAGCCAGAGTGACTCCACCTGCCTATCGACCCATGCAGGCACATGACAATAGATAGGTCAGGCCTACGATGAAACTAGTGTCAGCTTGTGGCCTTGATCACCTAACCAAGGTAGTTCCACCTACCTACTAGCCCATCGTAGCACACTAACAACGCAAGCACACAAATTAGAGCTCGCTTGAGTATGAAGGTTTTCTCTCAATCATGATCTATGTGGAGGTAAGATCTCACAAGAAAAAATAGTAGGATCCAAACAATCCCACTCACCAAGTGTTCAAATCTATCAGCATATACATGCACTCAATTTAAGCATGCCAGCACATTCCCAAGTTTTCACTCCCAAAAGTCTCTAGTCCGCTAATTGATTCTATTCATATCATTCCTAGTCTTTCATACTTCATATGAAACCATAATAAATGTTTTCTATTTCGATCCCTACTTAATTTTCTTAAACTTATATAGATCTTTAACACACACAACAATACAATGCATATATTTTTTAAAAAAGAAAACAAATTTCAAATTGCAAACATTTCACCTGATTAATTTGGTTCATCATCATCATTGTTTGATCTAGCTTTTATTGTTCTTCATCAATATCAGCCTCAGTGTCATTAGCATCCTCAAGTAGTTCTTGCTCAATCTCATAATCTACATCATTTCTTTTCTTGAACAACTTTATCCTCTTTCTTGCAATCAAAGACCTCATAGGAGTATTGTCTAATTCGAAGCGCATAAGTTCCATGTTCAAACATTGATGTCACTACATATGGCCCAAACCATCTTTTAATTAATTTCTTCCTAGCGTCATACTGAGTATCAAATGTACTATCGTACACCAACACCCAATCATCTATCTCAATCCTACGTGGTCTAAGCCGATGAGTTTTGTCAAAATAGATCTTGTTTTTCAACCTAGACTCCTTTATCTTCTGGATTGCTTCTATGAATTTTTCATTTCCTTGCTCTAGTTGCTTAATTCTTAATGATAAAAGCTCTTCTCTCGTCATACATCATTCCACAATAGCATCAACCATGTCAGTATCTGAGTTTGGATGGGGAAGACTGGCTTCTGATAGTACATCAGTTTAGCAGGCATGAAACCTGTGGACCAAGTATACGTGATCCTATCTGCCCATAACGCGAATGGAAGGAATCTAGGCCACTGCTTTATGTCATCGTTGCAGGCCTTAGAGATCCCCTCCGCGATGGAAGGGTGACCGCTCTCAATCTTTCCATTTGCCTCAGGGTTATAGGCAGTAATAAGAGACAATCAAATTCCATGAGGATCAAAGAACTCTTTTGCCTCTCTCACATCCAACTCTCCCCTGTCCGCAACCACTTTCTCAACATAACCGAATCTCAAAATGAGTTCTTCTAAAAGGAATTTGCATACATTATAAGTCATCTTCATACGGAGAGCTCGACCTTCCACATGGTTGTTCAAGTGCAATATACCTCATCTTATATGTCCCCTTGGGCATGGTTACAAGGTCAACCACCCACTTGTAATGAATACAAGGAGGGTAAGTCAGATGTAATGGGTCTCTATGCCTAGTTGATGAATGCACCTGGCATGTAGCACATGTCTACAAAATCTCGCACACTCACGTAAATCCCTAGCCACCAGTAGGCTTCCCTAATCTTTTCATACATTGCATAGAATCCTTTGTGACTTATCCATAAGGTCTTGTGCATCTCTCTCATCACCTTGCTCTGAAGACTCTCGGAACTCATTGCCCTTTGTGGACTCTTTACCTTACCTTTAGCATATCACCAAATAAGTTCATCCTTCAAGAAAAACTTGTAAGACTTCTTCCTAATGGATCTATACTTATTTGTGGGCCAGCTTGGGAAAGGTTTCACTGTACTCAGATATTTTCCTATGTCTCTCCATTCTGTTGGAGTTAGATGTCTGCAAAAGCACGCGAACAACACAAGGAAGAAGAAGAAGCTTGGAGCTCAACACACAATACTGAATGTATTACCACTAGAATGTACAAAGATAAGTAGCCTGTTACAACAATCGGCGTATATACAAGCCAGGGGAAAAACCTCCTAAAGAGGGAAAAAAGTGCCCCGGTGGTCCTAGAGTGTTCACACACATCACTACCTAAATATATCAACAAATCCCCTGTGGGAGTGATGTGGTGAACAAGGAGCTCGCACTCATGTATAAGGAAGTGCCAAGCTATATGGAATCAATCCACAAGAGGAAGTAAGCCCAAAGCTTTGCAGAAAGCTTCAAACTTCTCCCTAGGTAGAGCCTTGGTAAAAAGGCCTGCAATGTTCTCCTACGTGGGCACATATGCCAAGTTGATCTCCCCAGCAGAGAGCCTCTCCATGAAATAATGATAATGCACCTCAATGTGCTTAGTGCGAGCATGGAACACAAGGTTCCTTGCAACTGATAATGCGCTCTAACTGTCAATGAAGATGGTGGTGGCAGAAGATTGACCAACACACGAATCAACCATAAGGCATTTGAGCCACACACACTCAACAATCATTGTGAAAGCTACCCTATACTCAGCCTCACAACTCGTAGTGGCCACAGTAGGTTGCTTCTTGCTCAACCAAGATATACATGAGCTACCAAGCATGAAGCAAAAGCTAATAGTGGACACACGAGTGTCATAGCAACTAGCCCAATCATTGTAAAAAAAGGCATGCAAATCTGGCGGTAGTGATCCCCCTTGGGATAAAACAATCCAAGTAGTCGGGTACCACTCAAGTAGCGAAAGATGCGCTTAACCGCCTACCAATGCTTGACACTTGGACAATGCATAAACCTGCTCATATGTGAGACAACAAAGTGAATATCTGGCCAAGTAATGCATAAGTAAATGAAGCATCCAATAGCCTGCTGGTAGAGAACATCATCAAATGCATCTCCAGCATCATGAAGACTCAATCATAAACCTATCTCCATAGGAATGGCAATAGGCTTACAATCTTCAAGGCCAAAACACTGCAATAATGTGTCAATATATTTCATTTGACACAAAGCCATTTCACCATCAACTTGCATAAACTAAATGCCCAAATAGTGATGCAAATGCCCCAAATCAGACATCTTCAATGAGGCATGAAAATCACCCTTAAAATCAGCAATATGCATGCCATGAGGACCAGAGAGCTTCATCTCATCAACATACACCACAATGATCAGAAGCACATCATTAGCACGCTTAACATATAAGGTGCTTTCAATTGGTTTGTTCTCAAAACCATGTGTATTGAGATAGGCATGTATCTTTTCATACCAAGCATGTGGTGCTTGCTTTAAACCATATAATGCCTTCTTTAACTTGCACACCTAGTTTTCATGTCCTTTCTGCACAAAGCCACGGGGCTAAAAAACATACACTTCTTCATGCAAGTCACCATTCAGAAATGTTGTTTTAATGTCCAACTGATGTACATTCCAACCATGATGAGCTGCAAGTGCACATATGCTACGAACAATATTCATTCGACAAGTAGGAGTAAAGATTTCATCAAAATCAATGCCTCTTTCCTGCACATAACCCTTTGCAACAAGCATGGCCTTATACATATCAATTGTCCCATCAGGTTTACACTTGAGCTTGTATACTCACTTAGTGCCAATGGCCTTCTTGCCAGGAGGCAAGTCACATAAAGACCAAGTACCATTTTTCATGATAGCATCATATTGCATTGCAACCATCCAATGTTCAGAAATTTTGTGCTTTGTCAATGAAACAGATTCATTCTCATCACAGAGACTAGAAGCAGCTATAGCATAGCAATTTGATGCAAAAGAGGCACTATGAGAACCTGACCAAGTATGATATGATAGAGGTGCATCTAATTTGCTATCACGCAAAGTTTGGACCATCCATTTTGGCATAGTTTTTGCCTGCTCAATATCAGCTCTCATCAATAAGTGCATCATGTAAATCTGCATAAAAAATGGAATGATCTGCATCATCACATGAAACGTGCAAAGGCTGAGAAGTTTCCTCATTAGGACCAGCACTAGACTATCCACCTATAAAAAGAGGCAGCAAAATATCATAAATGTCTTTGGAGCTAACAGATGTCTCCTTAATATATGAAAGCAATGGCTGAATAGCATATTCCACAAAAACAACATCACGGCTAACCAGAATGCATTTAGTCTATGGATGATATAGATGATAGCCTTTACTTTCAGAACTGTACCCAACAAAAACACATTTTACTGCTTTATTATCCAATTTTCTGCAATGTTGTTCAGGCAGTAATGCATATGCCAGACAACCAAAAACACACAAATGAGAAACAGATGGATTCCGGCCATGCCAAGCCTCATATGGAGTGATAGAATACTTTAGTGGGACACATGTTAAGTACATATGTTGCACACATAATAGCCTCAAACCAGAAACTATGTGGTAAAGCCTGACTCTTGACCATATAGCTCGCCATCTCCATGAGTGACTTGTTCTTCCTTTCATCAACTCCATTATGTTGAGGTGTATATGACACTGTACACTCATGTTTTATCCCACGTGCAACCAAAAGTTAGAAGACATATATTCCCCCCTCGATCAGAATGGAGGGTGCCCATGCTTCCAATGGATATACCCATGCATGCCTAGAGAAATCATCAATGAAAGTCATGAAGTAAAGATAATTTCCAAAAGAGGGAGTCTGCATAGGACCACAAACATCACTATGAACAAGCTGCACTATCTGCATAGCTCAAATTGAACCATCTTTTGGAAATGAGGGATGCTGCATTTTGCCCAAAATATTGCCTTCACATACATGTTTACTGGGTGCCTCAAGTTTGGGCAAAGAGGACACCATTTCAGATTTCTGCAGGCACAGCAAACTAGTAAAATTCTGATGACCAAAGCATGCATGCCAAAGCTTTGCATCCCCATGAGATAAAATGCTAAAAGCAATAATCACGTCTCCGTTTGACAGATCATGAACTGTACATCTATCATCAACAAATTTCACAACCAAGCCAATCTTGGCTAAAGCTGAAACTGATAATAGATTCTTCTTGATCCTTGGGACAAATAAAGCATCTGACAAAGTGAAAGAACTAGCATCAGCAATAGTCAAAATGATCTTACCAACTCCCATGACAAGATAAGAGGAGTTGTAGCCGCGTGTGACAGTGTTCCCTGTAGGGGCAGGCTCTAGTGAAGAGAAGAAACTGCACTGCGAGGTAATATGTTTGGTCACCCCACTATCAAAGTACCAAACATGTGAGTCTACTATTGACATGCACTACTCATGAGAAGATGGGTCAAAACTGTAAATAGTAGTAAACGCCCATTCTTCATCCTACACAAGATTAGCAGACTTTGTTTTCGATGTAGAGGCCTCTGCAACAACCATTCCGGCCTCTTTCTTCTTTGCCTCTTTAGCAACCAGTTTTGGACAGTTCTAAATGAAATGATCATTTGCTTTAGAGTATTTGCAAAACAATTTTTGCTTTTCTGATTTCTCCTCATCTTTGTCTTCCTTCTTTGATTGTGCAAAATTAGCAGATTTTTACTTACTAGTTGAAGAGCTCCATTTTCCTTTGCCCTTCTGACTAGCCAGGAAAGCTTGATCTGCAACACGCATAATAGACATGTTCTGCCTAGATTGATCTTCCTGCAACAGAACAAAAACTAACTCTTCAAACGTTAAGGCGTTTGGATTGCCTTTCATCATCAACCAAAGAGTAAAAGCAAAACT
This sequence comes from Ceratopteris richardii, assembly GCA_020310875.1. Lineage (NCBI taxonomy): Eukaryota > Viridiplantae > Streptophyta > Polypodiopsida > Polypodiales > Pteridaceae > Ceratopteris > Ceratopteris richardii. The sequence continues at coordinate 207,577,385 of CM035406.1, read as the reverse complement.
CTGATATGAGTTAGGAAGACCATTTAGAACAGTCTGTACAAGTGTGTTGGAGAATTCCTCTCCTAATCGCAGCGGAAAGTGTAGAAGACCTTCTCAGGATCAAGACTCTTGCGAACAGCTGAACCTTCAAATGCAAACTGGTACCAACTGAAAAATGCAATGAACTCAAAACTTTGGTCACTCAAACTAGACACCTATAGCTTTAAAATGAGCTATCAAACACTCAATTTGGAGTAGATTTGGGTTGGAAATGCATTGATACAAAACAGGCTACCTGTCCACTCAGTTAGGCTGAAAATTGGACTTCACTAAAAACTGAATAACTCACAGAACATAAAGAATTTCATAGAACTGTTCTAGAGAAAGGAAGTACTTGAGATAAACTTTCCAACGAATGTTTAAACACTAAAATTGGATACATATATTGAGAGATATGACTCTCACAAGTAGACTACCCAGAAATGGGTGTGCGGTTGGACATACTCTATGAGAGTGAACTGAACGAAATGACTCAAAACAAATAAAGTAGCTATAAGGGGGCTTCCACGCCTTCTTCCTCTATACTTGAGTGTCCTCCCTTGCCTCTTTTATAGCCAAGTGACCAAAAAATCTCATGATGAGTTTGAGAGCTCTTCTCCATCATTTCTCCACTACTTTGGACAGCCACTCCTCTTACAGTTCAGTTTTTGGATTTGATTCTCTTTTGAATGATTCTCTTTTGGCCTCCACTACTTGCTGAAGTAAATGCTTCTATTTTTCATTTTTGTATTTTCCTTCTATTTGAAGAAAATCCTTTTTGCAAAAATATATACGAGCTTACTTCTTTATTTTTAACACTCCTCCTCAAGCTCACATGTGAGCTTGCACCTTCAGTCATATCCTGCAAGTTGATGTCATCCTTGAACCTCTTTAGCTTAGAGGCATCTAAGGACTTTGTAAACATGTCTGCAACCTGGTCATTAGTTCCAATGAACTTTATATCCACATCCTTGCTCAAAACTTTTTCTCAAACATAATGATAATGCACTTCTATGTGCTTGCTTCGTGCATGAAACATTGGATTGTTTGTCAAGTGAATGCTTGGCATGTTGTCACCATAAATTGGAATGGTCTCCACCTGCACATCAAGATCACCCAAGAGCTTCTTAATCCACATACCTTCACAAGTTGCAAAGGCTAAACCTCTGTATTCAGCTTCTGTAGATGATAGTGCAACAGTAGGTTGCTTCTTTGAGCTCCATGTGATAGGTTTGCTACCTATCATAAACACATAACCTAAAGTGGATCTTCTATCTTCCTTCGAACCAGCCTAATCAACATCATTGAATCCCTTTATCTGCAATTCTTCATCATATCTATAAAACAATGCATCATTGACAGTGTGCTTCACATATCTTAGCACTCATTTGACTGAATTTAAATGTTCACTTGTAGGAGCTTGCATAAATTGAGAAAGAACTCCAACAATATAACACAAATCTGGTCTTGTGATCGTAGCATAGATTAAGGAACCTATAATACTCCTGTATGTAGTTACATCATGTAACTTCTCTCCATCATTTGAGCATAGCTTCACATTTGTGTCCATAGGTTGAGTGAGTGGTTTGCATTCACTCATTCCAAATCTGAAAAGAACATCCAACAAGTACTTTCTTTGCATCAAGTAGATGTCATCTTTCCCATAGACTATCTCAATGCCTAAAAAGTATTTCAGCTCACCAAGATCTGAAATTTTAAACTCCTTACCGAGTTTCCTTTTGATCTCTTGTATTCCTGTAACATTACTTCCTGTTATGATGAGATCATCAACGTATATGCAAATATATACTTGCTTGCCTTCTTCTTTCTTCATGTAGAGAGAGGGATCTGCATTACTTGGACTATACCCACACCTTGTGAGGTACTCGACCAATCTTTGATTCCAAGCACGTGGTGCTTGCTTCAGCCCATACAAAGCTTTCTTCAATCTACAAACAAAATTTGGATGCTTTTTGTCTTCAAATCCAATCGGTTGACTCATGTATACCTCTTCTTGAAGTTCACCATTGAGAAACACATTTTTTATGTCAAGTTGGTACAATGGCCATCTCCTTGCTGCACTCAATGCAATCAAGGTTCTAATTGTTCCCATCTTTGCAACCGGGCTGAAAGTCTCTTCATAGTCGATGCCGTGAGTTTGCTTGAATCCTTTTGCTACTAGTCTAGGTTTATGCCTTGCTAGAGAACCATCATCATTTCTCTTTATTTTAAACACCCATTTATTTGGAACAATCTTCATACCTTCAGCCTTTGGAACTAGCTCCCATGTGTGATTGTCCTTGAGAGCTTTCATCTCTTCTTGCATAGCTTCTTGCCAGTCTTTTTGTGTACATGCTTCTTCATATGCATCCGGTTCTTTGTCTTTGACCACCTGTGGCATATATGCAAAATGCTTTGCAATAAAACTATCATAGCTCAGCCTTTCAATTGGATACCTTGCTCTTGAAGACCTCCTTTCATTTCCTTTTGAACATTGCTTCTTCAATTGGTTCAACTTTACCTTTGGTGTGATCACCTCTTCATACTCTTCTTCACTTGCATTTGAATCACTATTTTGGGCAGCACTTTCAGCTTTAGATCTTTCATAAGCTGATGTTGGTGATGAGGAATGACTCCTTAGCCTCCCCTTCCATGTCGAGATTTCTCCAAGTGATGAGAAGCTTATGGACCTGACATTTGAGTGCTTGTTTGCTGAAATTCTTCTTGGACAACACCTCCATCATCTTCGTAATCTTCTTCAAGAATCTTCTCTTTCCCTTTGTCTCCAAACCATGGTCTTAGCTCATCAAATACCACATCTCGTGAGACTCGTAGCTCCTTTGTCACCGGATTGTAGCACCTATATCCCTTTTGCTCCGATGAATATCCAATAAAAATACAATTTTCGGACTTTGCCTCCATCTTTGTCCTTAGTTCTTGAGGGATGTGAACATAACACACACATCCAAAAACTTTGAGATGTGTAAGGTCAGGTTTCTTACCGGAATAAACCTCCTCGGGAGTTAGATTATGCACTCCAGCCGTTGTGCACTTGTTCATCAAATAGACGGCCGTACTAGTTGCTTTAGCCCAATAGTTTAGTGGCATCTTCATCTCGTTGAGCATGCATCTTGCAACTTCTGTGATATGTCAATTTTTCCTTTCAGCTATTCCATTTTGTTGAGGTGTGTACCTACATGTAAATTGTCTCTTGATGCCATTTTCATAAAGAAAATCTGAAAATTCTTTGGAGAAATATTCTCCTCCTCCATCGGACCTCAAGGTCTTTATGTAGCGTCCTATTTCCTTTTCTACCTGTGCTTTAAATCTCTTGAACATGGAGAACACATCTGATTTTTGTTTTATGCAAAACATCCATACTTTTCTTGAATGATCATCGATAAAAGTGACAAAATATCTATTACCAGCCACTGATGGTTGTTGTGATGGTCCCCATACATCCGTGTGTATCAAGTCGAGGACATTCCTTGCCACATAGTTGCTCTTCTTGAATGGTTGTCGAGTTTTCTTTCCTAGTTGGCATGCTTCACAAAACTCATATAGTACAGCATCATTGAATCTTGGAAGACCTCTTACCACTTCATGGTTGCTCATGACCTTGAGCTTGGGAATGTTGATATGTCCAAACCTTTTGTGCCACAAATCGATTTCAGCAATCCTCTTGTTTCCAAACGGAATATACATCACCTTTTCGTGTGGTGGTTGAATGTCCAAGGTGAACATCCTACCTTCTTTCCATCCTTGAGCAATGACCTTGAATCCTTCTTTTGGATTCTTTATAAAGCAGCCTTTTTCATTGAAGATAACATGATATCCTTTCTCTACCATTTGTCCTACTGAAATCAAATTCTTTGCAATAGTAGGAACATGAAGAACATCAGCCAATACCTTTCTATCTCCAAGCTTGATATCTCCAACATGCTCAATTGCGTGTTGAGTTTCATCGCCGGTCTCCACACATCCTTTTCCACTTGGAGCTTGTAGCTTTGTGAATAAATCTCCTTGGCATGTCATATGGTTGCTGCAACTTGAATCTATGAACCATTTTTGGTCATCACTTCTTGAGTTGTTGTAGTCATGCTTCATGGAAAGCATGGTTTGCTTGTCTCCTTCACTTGATGTACTCGCATAATTATTTTGGCTCCTTTGGTTGCCTCCATTCAACCTTCCATTCTTTTGTCAACAATCATTTGCATAATGTCCTAGTTTACCACAATGATAACATGTTATACCTTTATGAGGATTGTATGAACCTCAACCTCTTCCTCTATTTCTTCCTCGACCTCTTCCATGTGTGTTGTCATTTGGGTTGTCCTTGTTGTCCTCCGAGTTGTGTTGGCTGAAATTTGTGTTGTTGTAGCTTCTTCCCCTTCCTCTCGAGCCTCCTCTTGAGTTCCTTCCTCTACCTCTTCCTACATATAACATTTGACTATGGCTGTCCTTACCTTTGTTGCCTTCTCCTTGTTGAGCTACCTCTTCAGCCACAAGATTTGGTATAATGTCGTCGAATGTTGGTAGAGGATCTCTATAAAGAATGTTTGTGATGAGGGGCTTCCACTTTTCTTCACTCCTCAAGTCATTGAGGGCTGTTTGGACGATGTCTTCCTCTTCTATCTTGCATCCAACTGATGCTAGCTGATCTCAAAGCTCCTTGATCCTCAATGTATACTCACTAATGCTTTGGTTTGAGCTTTTCTTCATGTTGTTGAGCTCGTTCTTGAGTTGCATCCTCCGAGACCTTGTTGAGGTAGCATACACCTTCTCCAATGCTTCCCAAACTTCCTTGGCTGTTTCTAAGCTTTGCACATGACCAATCATAGTGTTAGAAATAACTTGTGAGATGAGGAACATCACCCTTCGATTCCTCTCTTCCCAATCAACAAATTGTCTCCTTTGTGCCGGAGTAATGTTGGGATCTTCAAGGTCCACCGGTTGTGGATCGTCTCCACTAACTAGACTCCATAAACCTTTACCTTTAAGGTAATTTATCATTCTATACCTCCAAGACTGAAAATTACCTTTGTCTAACTTCTCAACTTGTTGTCCTAAATCAGCCATTGAAAACTTCCAAGATTGAAGTTTACCTCAAGTATTGTGTGGCGCTCTTCCTTGACTTTATGAAGCTCCCCCTTGATTTGTAGCTTCTCCTTTGCTTCACTTCAGTTCCAATGCTTTGCCTCTTCAAAATCCAATGCTCTGATGCCAATTGTTGGGGAATTCCTCTCCTAATCGCAGCGGAAAGTGTAGAAGACCTTCTCAGGATCAAGACTCTTGCAAACAGCTGAACCTTCAAATGCAAACTGGTACCAACTAAAAAATGCAATGAACTCGAAACTTTGGTCACTCAAACTAGACACGTACAACTTTAAAATGAGCTATCAAACACTCAATTTGGAGTAGATTTGGGTTGGAAACTCATTGATACAAAACAGGCTACCTGTCCACTCAGTTAGGCTGAAAATTGGACTTCACTAAAAACTGAATAACTCACAGAGCATAAAGAATTCATAAAACTGTTCTAGACAGAGGAAGTACTTGAGATAAGCTTTCCAACGAATGTTTAAACACTAAAATTGGATACATATATTGAGAGATATGACTCTCACAAGTAGACTACCCAGAAATGGGTGTGCGGTTGGACATACTCTATGAGAGTGAACTGAACGAAATGACTCAAAACAAATGAAGTAGCTACAAGGGGGCTTCCACGCCTTCTTCCTCTATACTTGAGTGTCCTCCCTTGCCTCTTTTATAGCCAAGTGACCAAAAACTCTCATGATGAGTTTGAGAGCTCTTCTCCATCATTTCTCCACTACTTTGGACAACCACTCCTCTTACAGTTTAGTTTTTGGATTTGATTCTCTTTTGAATGATTCTCTTTTGGCCTCCACTACTTGCTGAAGTAAATGCTTATATTTTTCATTTTTGTATTTTTCTTCTATTTGAAGAAAATCCTTTTTGCAAAAATATATACGAGCTTACTTCTTTATTTTTAACAAAGTGAACTATCAAGAAGGACTTCATCAATAGAAATCAATTGTTCTTTCAAATCCTTGATCTTTGTCAAAAAACTATCCATAGAATAACCTTCATTCATGTGCTCACTTTCCAACTGTTTTTGGAGGTAAGCAACATGAGCCTCATTCCTAGCCTGGTACAATGTGGTAAGTGTATCCCAAGAATTCTTAGCTATTCTGCAAGAGCAAATGTGAGGAATAATGGCACATTTGACAGAAAAAGCTATCAATGCATGTGCCTGGGCATCTCTACCACCCCAAAAAAATTGCTCTGTAGTGGATGCAACAAAAACCGAAGCATGAATAGGAATCTGCAGAATATCACCATCTTTGACACCTTCTACATGAGCTTCAGTATGTGTAGTTGTAACAGTTGGAGGTGTGATAGGATGTTTTTCAACACCCTGCACAATGTTCCACAATCCTTTTGCAACCAATACATGTCGCATCATATAAGCCCATAACGGGTAGTTGGTACCATCCAACTTATCCTCAACAACCAACATATGGAATACATCACTCCTTTCACCCATGGCCGGTGACTAAAATACCTTGATGCAGAAAATTGACTGTACCTCAAAAAGTTGAACAAAATTGCCTAGACGAATTCTGCTAAACCTGTAGCAGAAGTCGAGACGCTTATATTGGCGAACCGAAACTGGTATATACGTTTGGCACAAAAAGATGAAATAGCCTACATAAGTACTATGATAGTGCGTTCGGAGGTTGAAATGAGCTCAGATCGTGATTTTTGACACCACATAGCAAAGCTGTTTTGGTCTCTAAAACACCCTGAGTATGCTCACCAAAATTCATGCGATTATGAGACTGCAATCAGAGAGGTGTCTACGATGCCTTAGATGAAGCGGCGACCTACTCTGATGCCAATTGTTGGAGTTAAACGTTTGCGGAAGCACGCGAACAACACAAAGAAGAAGAAGAAGCTTGGAGCACAACACACAATACTGAATGTATTACCACTAGAATGTACAAAGACAAGTACCCTGTTAGGTCAATAGGCGTATATACAAGCCGGGGGCAAAAAACCTCCTAAAAAGGGAAAAAAGGGCCCCGACGGTCCTAGAGTGTTCAAACACATCACTATCTAAATATATCAACACACTCACCATCATACTCATCCTCACGGAATTGCTCATATACATATACTAATGGATCGTATCTCATCGTGTGTGTATCTCTTTCTACCTCATCATCTTCATCCAAATCATCATCGAATTTTGCTCTTGAAAGCATATCAGCTACTGTATTCAACTTCCCAGCTATGTGAACAAAAGTGGGGTTTATAAACTTTACATAAGAGATCCATCTAAGCATAGCAATATCTAGAGAACAACAGTTTGTTATCATGCCAATCAGTGGAAGACAATCGATCTCAACTACCACATTCACTCCAATGAAATACTCTTTATCAGTCTTTAAAGCAGTCACTAGTCCCCATAGATCTCTCTTTATTTGCAGATATTTTCTTTGAGTGTCATGTTGAATGTTTGCACCAAAGCGAACTGCATATCTCTGCCCCTCATCATCATCTTGTCCTATGACCTAGCCTATACCAATAGGACTGGTATGAACAGCCAAAATGATAGGCCTTTGTCCTGAATAATCAACACACTTCAAAATCGGGGCTTCAATTTAGTTTACACATCACTCTTGACTGTTTCACATTTTCAATTCTCTCGTGAGGCAACATGATTCCTAAATCTTTATAATATCTTTCATGAACTTTTCTAAACTTATTTGAAACATTTTCTTTTTGTAAGCATAGCAACTTTTATGCGGATGAATACATAGAGAAACTCTCAAAGCTATGTACAAAGTCGCGCGAGACATCAAACCAACTCCCACTGTTGTCTTGCCCAACAATGGATCCTAATAGAAATTTCGATTAGTAGAAGCCCCGTACTCTCCTATGGGCATACAATTATCATGGTCATGAGAGTTAATGGGTCTCTTTCTTATATTCTTTCTGTTTCTTGAATGATTTGGGCACACTGTCAATACTTGTAAAGAATGAAGACCAGATCTTGAACGGATTTGTGCATAGGCAGATCCCTCATCCATCACTTCAGTTTCCATTCACACTTTAGATATAAAAGGTTGCCCAAGGATAGCCTCCATACAAACAAAGATCTTGGACAAAGAAGTGGAATTCCTCAGAAAACCCTCCTATTGTCAGAGGTACAAAGGTGCAGGCCCCAAGCAGAGCTCCAGAGCCATTATCCGCCATCCTCATCCTCCATCCAAGGTCCTTATCTATAGGCCACCTAAACTCATCATATATCTTCTTAGAGATCATATTTATTTTTGACCGTGAGTCAATCAAGGCCAAAGAAAAACATGAATCTTCATTGCTTCCTAATTTCACCTTGATTTTAGGTGGCCCTCTTACCCAAAAAGTCCTAGTATACTCACTATTTGTCCTTCTCATCTCATCATCGGGTGTTAAGGAATTCCTATGGCACCTTGCGATCTCATCTTCTTCATTGTCAAAAGTATCACTCATGGCTACTACATTTTTCACTTGCGTATCTTCAATCACCTCTTCCATTTCCACATCCTCAGGCAATGGAAATATTTTCCTATTTATCAGTTTTATAAAGCTATCCTTGAATTCAGGCTTTGCTATAGAGAAAACATGCTCCAAGGACATGGTCACTTGGCTCTTTAATAGAATATCATTTAATATCTCTCTCGCGTCATTCTTCTTTTCTAACTCAAAAATCAATACCACCTTTGGGGTCTTCTTCTTTTTCTTCTTCTTCTGTTTATCTTTTTCTTGAAGAGTTTCTTGAATGTCATCAGTCTTTTGAGCAGGTTCTTATTCTTTCTCCTTCTCTTTACTTGGCGCTTGAATTTTGATTAGCCCAGCTATCCTCTTTCCCTCTTTTATTTTTTTCTTCTTTGCCTCTGGCTGAGAAGCAACAGGCTCTTTAAATTGAGCTCTCTTTTTAGGTTCTTTAGCCTTCTCTTCAGCTTCTTTACTTTGCTTTCTTGTCACTCTTCTCTTTGGCTCAGCCTGTTCATGGTTCTCATCCCTGTTCCCTTTTTCCTCTACATTGGCTATATGTGAGTAGACCGAGAAATGATCTATAGGAGACTTCCAAGTAGTCTTCTGCACGATCTCATCCCTAGCTTTCACTAAAGTTTCTATAGAGTAGTTTCTTTGAGGTTGAGGCCTAATTTCATCTTCATCTCCTTCCTCTAGCGACTCTAACTGCATTGCTAATGTGTTGGCATTATTACTTGAAAAATTCTCATAAAGTTTCTTCATTCCTCCTTTCCCCTAGTTCACAGGTAGAGGAAGATGATTCCTAAAGTCACATAGTTTCTTATTTATATCTATCACCAATTGATGTTCCTTGGCTTGCTTTAGCTCTTCACATGCATAGGAAAAATGTTCCTCTGTGTCGCACCATACACATCTCTTTGCCCCTCCTAACCCACCAATTCCTCCTCTCTTGAAAGGCCTAGTGTTTCTCTGAAATGTGGGCTGAGTTGGTGGTGCATGTGTTTGTTGAGCAACATGCTACACTGGAGGTGTAGGCTGAGGCATTACATAACCTTGCATGTTTGGAATTGGCATAGCATTCCGTTGTATCAGGTCTACATAACTAGTACTTGCATGAGGAGGAGTGGGGTCCTTATACTCCATAGAATAAACTTTATTATGTATGCTGGCCATTTCTTTAGACATGGGTGCCTGCATTGACATAAGGTTCATTTGCCTGCTTAGGATCTCAAGCTGCAACTCAATTGGTGATCATGAAGTGGACGCAAAATTAGCAGAAGTTGATGCTACAGACACATTCAAAATTGCTGGAAGAGGTGCCTCCCTAGGTGGTTGTGGAGCCGTTCTTGTCAGTCTATCTTATAATATAGCCTGTCATTGCCTCATATGGGCAACTGCTTCCACTTCTCTCCTAACTATGGCCCAGTCTTCTGTCAATCCAAAACTTTTACCAGGCTCTTCTATCCTTCTCTCGACTTTAGTCTTGTCTTCGGGACTTAAGATCTTAAGAAAGGAAATGACTAAATCAGGCTTTAGTGAATCCAAATCAGTTTGAGGTAATTGGGCATATCAAAAATTCATTTAAGAGATGAGTGAGGAATGCAGTAGGCTTTGGAGAATTTACCCATTGCAAGAATCCTTCTCTACTATGTTGGGAGAAATCTTCTAAGTAAAATAACTTATGTAAATCCTTTCTCAATTCAACCCAAGCCTTTCCTATGTGGACTAATATGGACGCCAATATAGATCCTGAAACTACTCGAGTGAAGTAATGGGTAAACATTTCTTTAGGTAGCCCATAGATCTGTGCCTCATCTTCAAAGACATCTAGATATTCAATCACATTAAGTCCCATGAACTTCCCTTTTTCTCTCAAGATTGCTTGGACTATACGAGCCCCCTATTTCTCTATCACTAATTCATTAAACACTTCATCTCTCTTCTCTGGTCTATCCTAGAATGTAGAGTGAGGTCCAGAGTGAGTGGCTCTACTATCTCTCTTAGCTCAAAGTAGAGCTTAGAGAAGAAACTCAGTGGGTCACGAGCCAGGAGGTGGAGGTCAGTCTAAACGCTCTCTACCTAAGCCAAAATTTGATCTAACTCACTTGATCTTTCTTTATCTTGACTTGAATTTCTACTTGATCTTGATCTTGATTTCCTCTTTGATTTATTACTTAATTCTCTCTTCATTTCCCTTTTTTCCCTCTCTTCAATGCCCAAAAATTTCAATGTGTTTTTTGACTCTTTCTATGATATTTTTCTAATGTTTCTAATGTTCTATCGAAGCAACGAAAGTGTCAAATTCCTAGTCTAAGCAGGAATGAAAAAGATACACAAGCATATGGACTAAACTAATGTGGATCATGAATGCTCAGACTCAGGTAAACCAATCAATCTTTCTATTTTAAAGTGCATGGAACAATGCAAAAAATTCAAAGAACTTAAAATGGTATGTGGAGATCTCTGTCTGATGCCAAGGTTCCTATTTTCTCTTCACGAGTGGATGGCATGTTGAGGATCCCTGGGCAACCACCTTGCTTCACGTCGGGTTCAGGTGTCAGGAAGAGAACGAGGTCTAGAAGAGGAGAGTGGCATGGGGTTGGATCAGGCCTCACTGGATGTGCGTCGCCCCCCAATCCGATGAGCCGCATATGCACGCTGGGCACCTCATCCTAGTAGGTGGTCCTCATCTTGTAGGCCGACACCTCAAGAAAGGAAACAAAGAGAACTTGATCACGTGGAATGAAGTCATAGGGCGTATGCATCGCAAAAATGTGGAATGATAAATACAATGCTAAAAATCGAAATCACCAGACTCCATGTGCCAAATAAACCAACTCTGCTCAATGACGGCAATGAATATACAACTGATGTCACCAAGTGACTCTGAATAATACAAAAAAAATTCCGTTATAGTGCTGATCACTTAATACAAAATAGTCACTCCGCTAGAGTGCAAAAGGACACCCTTCAACTTCTCTTTGGTCTTTGCAGTAGGATCTTTGGTTTTTGTAACTCCAAAAGCTTTACTTCAAACACCTTGCTTTACTTCAAAGCCACACAATAACCTGGAGAAAATCTACGGGGCAGAAAAACAATCATTTAGTATCATTAAAAAAATGCAATCCTTATAAATAATCATCACTTTGACCTTGGTGTTGATGTTGTGCAACTAGCTCATGTGGAGCATGGTCATACACTTGGTGTGGTAGAGCAGGATTCCTCTCATGGTATACAGTGTGTGATAGAGCAGTTTAGCTCTCGAGATGCACAACTAGACACACCCTTGGTTGAGAGGATGATTGATTTAGATATTGATGAGTCAACGATCATGCAATGATCCTTGGATTTGCTCGTGCCAGATGTTGACACAGATATGTCAGGACATGTTGTTCTTGACAATGGTGCTTTGGATGCCTTGGATATAGGCATGGATGATATGCTTAGGTTAGTCAGGATAACACATGTTTCATCAGCATTGGGGAGACTGATGTACAAGTTGTTATGCTCGAGACTAGACATTGAAGTTGCTATCAGAGCATTTGCACTTGGAGTTGTCAGTCGTTCAATGATTGACACAAACATAGAGCAAGTGGGAGCTTTGCAGGAACTTTATCAGTTCTTGCATCGTTTAGATGTGAGCTCGACCCTTATTGATATGAGTCTAGAGCAGTTTGAGGTGCATGGATACACCTTGTTCGAGGCAGTAAGTGTAGGACGTAGTAAGTGTAGGATGATCTATATGGGTTGAGATCCAGACTCTTCCTGTACATTATTTTATAGTCCTACATCATTCTTTGTATATGTTTTACCACTTATGGTCACATTGACCCTTAAGTGGGAGACTATTGGGGATGTAAGGATCATGTGACCTTACCCTTATGTACATATATATACATAATTTATAGAGCATTGCCTCAAGGGAGATCATTATGTGGGTTTCAAGGCTCCCATGCATGTGTGCATGTCTCTCCTCTTCTCTCTCTCCATCCAGCTTCTCCTTGCTCCTCTTGTTCTTCAAACCAAAGCCCTTCAATCATTGGAAGTGGGATGCATGAATTAGAAAACACAAATCTTTTTGGTTCCTGATTGCTAGAATCATGAAGTGGAAGGGGGAGTACCTCCATCAGGTTAAGAGGCTCCAGAAAAAAACTTTCGTAAGTTGGAATACCTTTTGAACCAAGATAGAAGACATTGGATCACATTTGAGGAGATTGATCCAAACTACAAAGTTCGCTATGACGCCTAGTGCATTATAAGACAAACCATGATGTGTGATATGAGTCAAATTCCTACCTCTTGATTATCCATGAGCTCCCTTGATTAGAAGGTCTATAGTGGCACAATGGCATCAAAATTAAGGATACTTTGAGAATCAAAAGAATTTTGGACATTCATCATGTGATTTATATATGTTTGAATTGGTGTTGGATTACATGAGAATTTAAGTTCGAGGAACTATCACATCAACTTATTGAAAACAAGAAACTATCTCTTATGTAACAAATGATTTATCATGGGATATGGACCAATGTTAAAACAAGTAGAATTTGCAGTGTTCTTGCCCTTGATGGATGCAAAACTCTAGTGGTAGGAAAGATGTGGGCCACTTCTTCTTTTCATGTCCTAAAAGCATCGGGACCTAGTAGTGCCTCATCCTACCCTTGATGCTACCTCATCAAGTTGATTGGAAGCAAACTCTTCTTGGTGAAGCGATTGGCTTCTCATGTGCTCTGTGGAATGCCATAAGAAGTGAAGCATTATGGAAGATTAGGAAGGAAAGATGTGCGATCAACTTTGATAAGAATCCCAAAGAGTGATGGATTCAGAGATCCCTAGGCCATTGTTGTATAATTATGTGGGGCAAGGGGTAGAACCCTTGGAATTATAGGTGTAAACCCCTTGATATTTATTATTTATTTACCACTATTAGATGGGTCTTTGAACCTTAGGGTTAATTCTCTAAAGTTTAGTACCTTAGGCTTGATTGGAAGCTTCTCCTAGCCACTTGATCATTAAAGCTCGCAGGGTCCTCTTTTAGAAGGCATGTGATTTCATGTGCTTTCCTAATCTGAAACCATGTGATCACTTTAGGAACCCATGTGATGGAAGGTACACATGTCCCCTTATGGTCTAGTTATCCCTTGGACTTGGGGCTATATATTGGAAGGGTTGGTTGGGTGGATACATGCATCTCTTTCCCTAGTGTGGTCTTGCTAGTTTTCTTAGTTGATTTAGTTTGTAGTTATACTACATGCATCATAGCCTATGATGGTGTTAGAAGAACTTTTTTACAAGTTTATATTCATGTCCTCGTGAGTAGTTGGCTATTGTGACCCATTGCAGTCCCCCTTTAGTCTCTTTTGGAGGGATATAAAAAGATCCTCAATATGATCCCCCCATTGGGAGAGAGTCATTATCAAGAGGCCCCTCAAGCGAGACCACAAGCGGTAAGATAGACCTCTAAACTACCTAGACATGTGCATCAAGGTGTGAAGCTAAGTGGATGCAACACTCTTGTGCACTCTACTCCATTCCTCCCCATGTGATGTCAAATAAGTAATCCATTTACTCTCTTATAGATCCTATAGGTGCAAATTGCCTAGGCATGTGGGACTACTAGATGAGAACTAGAGCATCTACATGGGATGACCCACATGGAACTTCTCTCAAAGCATCTTATGCACTAAAAAAAGCTCCTTGATGGCTAGCCCCGATGTCAGACACCCCTACATATATACTTGATGGAGATGCATGTGCAAGGAGCATTCCCTCCCACTCTTAGTTATGAAAAAACCTAAGTCAGATACTTTATAGGAAGCTTTCTACCTATTTACTTCATATATGAGATTTATGACCCCATTGGCAGAGATCCTTGAGTATGCAACATGTTCCCATCTCTCCACTTCTTTGCATATCTCCTTATGAGAATGTAGATGGAATTCTTTGGGAGATAAATGGTCATGGCATGATCAATACAACTTATATGAACTTTGAAAAATGCAAAAAAAAGGATTTCTCTTGCTTATCAAATGAAGCATACATGGATTCTCTTAATCATAATTTGAGGAAAGTAATTATTAAGTTTTTTTTGTTTTTATTTTCTTTTTCAAGCATATTTCCTTAAGATGTATATTAATATGGTGTATTTTGAGGAAGAATAGAATGGAGATTCCTTGCCCCATCCAAAAGCAACTAGTGATACTCTCAAGCATTGGGAACCTTACGAAGCAAAGAGTTTAACATGAAGATGGTCAAAGGCTCTTACCAAGAGAAAATTTAAAGAGAGAGTTTTGAGATTAAGATAAATATCTTTTTAATAATTCTCCTTAATTTTATGGCATGACATGCATGATTGGAATAGATAGTGGGATATGCCTAATGTGCATACTTCTTGATACACAAAGAAAAATTTTATGCAAAATGCTAGTACATGCATTTATAAAAGCATAATTCTTCTTTATGTGCATGGCATATGGAGATTGTATCTTCTAGTATGCATAGATAGAATAGATGCATATTTGAAAGTTGATGCATATTTTGGGCACATGAGTAAGCATCAAAACGCCCAAGAAGAACTTCAATAATGGAAGAGGTGGGATGACCCAAGCCTACATCACCACAATGGAAGTACTCAAGTGGATCAAGGGATGGAGGAAGCACAACCTTCAGATATCTTTTGACACCTTTTTCTTTGCTTTTCCTTGTAAACCATGGAACATGCATCGCATGATATAAAATACACGAATTAAAAAATAGATGCATAGGTTCAGATGGTCTAATTTTCTTGGTCACTTACACAATTATTCATGGAAACTATTTGCACTATGCATAAACTTCAAATGGTTTTGGAAAAGAAGATTGGTTGTGCATGATCATGGCCATGGTTTATGAAGTACACATTCAATGCATTATGGAAATTTAAATGCCCAAAAAGAAAGGCGCATAGAAATCTGGCACCATCTTTTGAATGAACAAAATTCCAACTAGGAACTTTTGCATGATTTAAGGAGGGGTCCAATTTCTAAACCTTATACATGCTACACCTCCTCCCCTAAAGGTATAAACATTTAGACACATACTAAGTATGCTTATAAAATGAACTACGTGGGTTTTTGGTTTTATAGGGATATTCAATTTATTTAAGATTAAGTTTGGTTACAAATTCCACTATACGAACAATGGTAGTAGAGACAATTTGCCTTATTAAACCTACCATTCACTTCCTATGTGTTTAGTTTATTATAATCCAAGTAATAAGTACATTAGTAAGATAGACTAAGCCTAAAGCACTTCTTATTGAATATGAAATTCCGTAAAAAGCCCATGGCATGCTTGATCAACAAGGCCAAGGACTTAAGTGATAGGTCAAAATTTTCTCTTTTTAAACCATGATACAACGGTGGTAACTTAGAGTGACTATTCTCAAGCCCTAAAGAAGAGAAAATGTAGAATAAGAGAATCCACGTAATATTTGAAGATGGAAGTATCGATTCCTCACTTTAAGGAAGTTCTCTATTTGAGAAAACCAAAGAACTATTTGGAGCTTTACATTATTCTTCCAAGAAATAGGAAAGATTGAAGAAAAGGTAGAACTAAGTGTCGTAACAAACCCTAAATACCATCTGCTTATGTCCTAGAAATTAAAGGAAAAGTTTCCAAAAAGTAAAGGGTTTTGCTATCTTCTTTCGATACATAGTGTGATTGACTAATCAATTATTCCTTTGCACTTCACATGCTCATTATGTCTGGAGATAATACTTAGTTGATACATAAACTACCTTTATTATCATGTGACATAAAAATGATCTTTTATATCATATTTGAACAAAGGAAGTGAAAAACCAATCTTTAACATTTCGTCTTTTCAAGTTGAAAAATACAAGTAAGACTTGGAAGTTGAAGTTTCATGTTCACATGAACCACTACCCTACTCTTCAATGGAATTAACAACTTCCAAGTCACAGGAGTAATAACTCTCACTTGATTCCAATAGAAGAAAGATTGATCCCAAAACCAAAGCTTAAATTACCTTCAGTAAAGTGGAAGTGTAAGTTGCATGGTATGGGACATCTAGGCTTACACTACTAGTAAATGTGAATTTGGTGCTATGGGACACCAGATTTATAGGTAATCAAAACTTGAACTTAGGGACATGTTTAGTAAGCTTGGAGGAGAGAAAGCAAAAAGCTCTAAATAGTTATTTCAATTGAGGGGAACAATAAAAGATTGAAAATAAACAATTTCAAAGTCTCCTAAAAGGTAATAGGAAGAGCACAATTTTCAATAAGCCGTCCCACAGTCCTAGAGGACAAAAACTCTTGAAGGGGAAAGTCCCCAAGAACTGTTGGAGGAGATGGTGGATAGTCTTCAGAGATGAAGTGGTGTTGCTTAAACTTGCTTCACACCTGCCAATAACAATTACTGGAGAGTGTAGTGGGCCTCTTTATCTTGCTAATGATCATAAATAATCACTAATGTTGTTTGGAATATGATCCACCAATCAATGGATCAAGACATATAGGTAGAAATTTGATCCAAGGTCAAAGACTTGCTATTTTTGTGTCTACACCTATTCAATAATTTGAACAATGTTCTGAGCATAGTAGCAGTTAGTCTAATTCCTTTTGATGATGTCTAATTAACTTAGACAACTACAAATCATGAGTATTTCAACAAAAATGATGAACTACACGTTGAGTATGATGTTTAGCAAATCATTGGACATGCCTGATATTTTTGGGTTGGATCAGTCAACATACCAAAGAGCAATAAAATGATAATATCTCACGATTCAGAGAAGCAATGATAATGAGATTTTGTAGTTACATAAGAAGCAGTATATTGAATCTATGATGCTTTAAATCATGACAAATGATCAATCATACACTGAGAACAAGCTCTAAGAAGATCACTGTACTGATGTAGTCATGGTAGAGAAGTAAAGTGAAGATGTAATGATAATGTATGTATTAAATCATGTACAAATACAATGTCATTGGAAATAATCTATTGCACAATGTGAGGAATGTGATTGAGCTATGAAATGAGCTCTCAATTCACAATGAATCCTTTTCAAAATGATCTCATAGAGTCGAGAGGCACACTGGTCTTTTGATCCTTTTTTTTATAGTTGAGTTTGGAGCCAATCTTTTGAATTCAAATTCAAAAGTCCACCTAAAAGAAAATCCTAAACTATAGGATATATTCTCTCATTAATCAACTACCAAATGAATCGTGATTCTATGCTTCCTAATTCCATGTGCAAGTAATGCACTTTTACAAAGGTAAATGTACTTGATTTTACAAGGGATTGATCATATAAGGTTCCATGATCAATATGCTAATCATCCAAGTATGTGGGCTTGGGTTCTCTTGCTCCAACAACTCCCCCTCAAGCCTAACATGCTTGGCCTTCATTCCTCCTTGATCTCGTGCAAACCAATCATCAATTTGAACCTGTTCATCTTAGTTCCATCCAAAGACTTTGTAGGTATATCTGGACATTGTAAATGAGTTGATACATAGGATAGTTGAATATCCTTGCTAAGCAATTTCTCCCTTACATAATGATAGTGCACTTCAATGTGCTTAGTCCTTGCATGATATACACACAAGATTAGCAGCCAAATGAAGTGAACTAGTGTTGCCTCCAAAAATCATTGGAGTGTAAGAATGTAACCCCAAATCTACATAGAAATGCTTGAGCCTTATAGCCTCTTGAGCTGCATTTGCTAAGCCTCTGTATTCTGCCTCTGTAGATGACAAAGCCACAATTGGTTGCTTTCTAGATGACCATGATATTAGTTTTGCATTAGAATACATATCTATATCTAAATCAAAAGTGAAGGGGTAAAACAACCCTTCATTTATGGTACCCTTTAGATACTTTAACACCCTCTTGGTAGCTTCCATGTGAGGCTTTCTTGGTGCATGCATAAATTGACTTAATGTACTTACTCCATAAGCAATGTACACTCTTGTTACGGTTGCATAGTTGAGACTTCCAACAAGTTTTTGGTAACCTGTAACATCCTCAAGAAGTTCTCCTTCATGAGAAGTAAGCTTATGGTTGAGTTCCATGGGCGTACCTGTGATTTTGGTATTCTCCATCTTGAATTTTACAAACATATCATGGATATACTTTATCTGAGTAATAAACACACCATAATCTATATACACAAATTCTAAGCCAAGAAAGTATGTTAACAAACCAAGATCACTGATTTTGAATTCTTCCATTAGTTGAGCTTTAACTTGTTTGATGACATTAGCATCATTCCTTGTAATGATAATGTCATCCACATAGACACATAGATAGATAACCTCTCAGTTGTTCTTCTTTATAAATAAAGAATAATCTGCCTTACTAGCCACAAATCCTTGATCTTGCAAATAAGTAACAAGCCTATGGTTCCAAGCTCTAGGAGCTTGCTTTAGGAGATAAACTACCTTTCTTAGCTTGCATACATAACTTGGTTTATCTTTATCTTCAAACCCTCGTGGTTGTGCTATATACACTTCTTCTGAGATCCATACATTTAGGAGTGCATTCTTGACATCTAATTGATATAAATTCCAATTCTTGTAAGCAACAATACTTAACAAAATTCTGATTGTTGGCATCTTAGCCATAGGTGAAAAGGTTTTTCCATAGTCCACTCCATGGCTTTGAGCAAACCCTTTTGTCACTAACCTTTCCTTGTACCTCTTTATAGAACCATCTGATAATAATGCTACATTTCCAGCCACATGATTGGAACAACATGAATCAATATAGAAAAGATGCTCATCATCTTTACCTTGCTTGGATGTCATATTCATGATGAGTAGAGAGTCCTATTGGTCTTCTGTGTAGTTTTTATAATCTCTTCTTCTTCTGAAACAACCTTGATAGTTGTTGTTGTAGTATCCTTGGCTGTAGTTGTGATTGTAATTGCTTCCTCCATTGTTGAACCTACCTCTGGATTGTCCATAGCTCCCTCTATGGAAGCCTCTTCCCCTTTGATTCCTTGTGTTCTTGAAGCATTCTTCTGTGGTGTGGTTGTTAAGGCCACATGTGTTGCAAGGTAGAGTGTTGTAGGATCTCCCCCTGCCTTGCTTTCCTCCTCTGCCCCTTCCTCTAGTATCTCTTCCTCTACCTGTGTAGTTAACTTGAGAGCAACTAGCCTCTTCTTCATTCTTCTTGCTTTTACCTTTATCCTTAACTTTATTCTTATCTATATAAAGGGCAGAAGATTTCTTACCTCTAGAGTTGTCACCATTCTTGTTAAGCTTTGCCTCGTGGGTGAAGAGTTGCCCCATCAAGGTGTTGAGATCAGGTATTTGCATATCCATATAGAGGTCCATTGCTGTGGTGAATGACTCCCACTTATCATCAACTTTGATGCTATTAATGATCTGCCTTACTATGTGTTCTTCTTCTATCTCCTCTCTGATGCTTGCAAGCTGGTCAACCACATCCTTCATTTTGGTTACATAATCAACTACACTTTGCTTTGGTTGCTTCTTTAGAGTTGTAAACTCCATCCATAAGTGATTGTTCCTAGCTCTTATATTTGATGAAAAATATGATGAGAGTAGTTCCCAAGTCTCTTGGGAGGTCTTGCAATTCCTAATGTGAGGTAATAATAAATCGAATATTGAGTTTAGTAGATAAGACCTAGCAAGAGCATCCTTTGCACACCATGTGGTCAACCTTTCCTGCTCTTCACTTGTGGATTGATGCTTGCTCCTGAATGTTGGCATCTCTTCATCTCCTGATATGTATCTGTGAAGAGATGGATAGGTATGTGCTTGAAGATGAAGAGGTATTGCAAAATCCTTGATCTACACCAGCCAAATGAACTCCAGGAGTATATGGTGGGCTCTTTTAGCTTGCCAATGGATGTATTAGACACCCTATGTACCTTGGAAGATCACTCTAAAAAAGATAGATCAAAACAGATTAGTTGGAGTTAGCTCAGAGGTGAATGGTTCATACACCTGTCCAGTGTTTTAAAACATTCTCTGAGCACAGAAGAAATTAACTTAATTCCTCTTGGGGAAGTCTAGTTAACTTAAAGAGCTAACTTTCAAGAGTAATCTCATAAAAAATAATGAACCACACACTGAGAAAGATGTTTAACAAGTGATGACATCATCCCGATTTTCACGGGCTACTACAGTTTGAGACCAGTGAGCAAAAAAATGTTTATAACTCTACATTTAAGAATCCAATGATTATGAAACTTTGTATGCTTATACTAAACAGTATGCTGAATCCAACAAGCTTTAAATCATTGAAGTTGGGTAAGTACACACTGAGAAACAACTCTGACAAGATGAGTAAAAAAGTCGGGTACTTGGCAGAGAAGTGAAAATGACAGACAGGGTTGACTTCAACTAAGCATAACTGAAGATTGCAATACCCAAATGAAATGAAATTTGATGAAAATATATTAGACTTGTAGAGCTAACTTTAACAAGTTAAATCACTGAAAATGATGCACCAACCTCAGAGAAACCATCTCTGCAATCTGACTGAGAAAACTGAGAGATATGGCAATGAGTAGTACACTTCACAAGAACATGGAAATATGAACTCAAATGATCATGAAAATGAAAGTATATTGCTTGTACAATACAATGGACTTACTGATACACATGTGTGCCTTGGAATCACACCTTGATATGGCATAAAGCTCAGCTCTTGGAGGTCTTCACATAGGTCTCTCTAACCACGACTAAAACTGCCATCTATTTATAGTTGAGTTTGGGAGGCTAACTTCCCACAATCACTTCCCAATCAATTAGTGATTGATTTGATTCTTCTACCTACCAAAAATCATGAATTCGTGGCTTCTCTTTCCCTTTTTGATCAAGTGGACTCAACCACTTAAGATTCTTTCACTTTTACATTAAGTAAACTCTTCAAAAGTTACAAGAGGTAGTTCACAAGTGAACTTTACATAGTCTTCATTTTAAAGCTTCTTCTATGACTTTGTGGGACTCAAGCCAATACTTAGGCTTGTCATAGACTTGCTCCAATAGCTCCCCCTCAAGCCAAGTATGCTTGAGGTCTTCAATCTTCCAAGATTACCTGCAAACCAATCATGGCTTTGAACTTGCAAAGCTTTGTATCATCCAATGCTTTGGTTAGAATATCTGCACATTGTTGATGCGTGGACACATATGATATTTGAATATCTTTGCTTAGAACCTTCTCTCGTACATAGTGATAATGAACTTCAATATGTTTAGTCCTTGCATGAAAAATAGGATTAGCAGCCAAATGAATAGAACTCATATTGTCACCATAAATAGTTGGAGTTCCAAACTCCAATCCAAGATCTTTGAATAATGTCTTCATCCACATAGCTTCTTGTGTAGCTATGGCAAGACCTCTGTATTCAGCTTCAGTAGAAGAGAGAGCAAATGTGGGTTGCTTCTTGGATGACCATGAAATAAGCTTTGAACCTGCAAAGGTAAGATAACCTGAAGTGCTCCTTCTATCTTCCTTGGAGCCAGCCCAATCTGCATCAGAAAATAGTTTCAAACCTAAATCAGATACATAAGGATAATAAAGTCCTTCGTTTATGGTTCCTTTGAGATACTTGAGAATCCTTTTGGCAGCATCCATATGTGGTTTCCTTGGTGTGTGCATAAATTGACTTAGCACACTCACATTGTAACATATATCTACTCTTGTCAATGTGGCATACTTGAGGCTACCCACTAGACTTTGATATGATGTGATGTCCTCTATGAGTTCACCTTCATGTGAGCTCAATTTATGATTGACGTACTTGCAATCTTACAATCTTGCATCTTGAATTTTGCCAACATGTCCTTAATGTACTTTCTTTGAGTGAGAAACAAACCATGATCTTTGTAGACAACTTCCAAACCTAGGAAGTAGGTAAGTGAACTGAAATCACTTATCTTGAACTCTTCTCTCATTTGATCTTTGATCTTCTTCATACCATCTACATCATTTCCTATCAATATAATATCATCTACATATACACATAGGTAGATGATCTCAGAATTACTCTTTTTAATAAAGAGTGAAGGATCTGCCTTGCTTGGTTGAAAGCCTTTCTCCTGTAAGAATGAAACAAGTCTGAAATTCCAAGCTTTTGGAGCTTGCTTGAGACCATACAATGCTTTGTTAAGTTTACACACATAATCAGGATAAACTTGATTCTCAAAACCAGGTGGTTGTGCCATATATACCTCTTCTGTTATCCAAACATTCAAGAATGCATTCTTTACATCTAGTTGAAGTATCTTCCAATTCTTAGAAGAGGCAATACTAAGCAAAGCCCTAATAGTAGGCATCTTTGCCACAGGAGAGAGGGTCTCCTCATAATCAATTCCCTGAGTTTGTGCAAAGCCTTTTGCTACAAGCCTTGCCTTATGCCTGTTAATGGAACCATCAGAATTCTTCTTGAGTTTATAGACCCATCTTGAGCCTATTACCTTCATGGATGAAGTCTTGGGCACCAAATCCCAAGTGTTGTTTTCCTCAAGTGCGTCAATCTCTTCCTTTATTGCATGCTTCCATTCTGATTTTGCTTTGGCCTCTTCAAAGGATGATGGCTCCTCTTGGTTTATGTCCTGTGCTATGTAGATAGAATGTTTAGTTACTAATGAGGTGTCAAACCCATACCTTTCTGGTTTTTTCTTTTCCCTCATAGATCTTCTTAGGCCATGATGTGATGATTCTGCCTCATGTCCAAGTTCCT
The DNA here is from genome assembly GCA_020310875.1 of Ceratopteris richardii. Taxonomy (NCBI): domain Eukaryota; kingdom Viridiplantae; phylum Streptophyta; class Polypodiopsida; order Polypodiales; family Pteridaceae; genus Ceratopteris; species Ceratopteris richardii. The sequence continues at coordinate 207,554,070 of CM035406.1, read as the reverse complement.
GTAATTTTGCTTTACCTTTAGACTTCCATGCTTTGACCTTTTCCATCTGGGATTCTTCATCATCCTCTGAGGTGTCTTGTTCTTCAATCTCTGGTTGTTCTCTACCAAGCTTTGGAAAATCTTCTTCAAGATCATATGGTAAATTGACCTTCTTTCATGAATCTTCATACCATGAATTGTTTTCATCAAAAACTACATCTCTGCTTACCAAGAATCCTTTGTTGCTACGGTTGTATAACCTGTAACCCTTTTTATTGTTGTCATATCCAATAAATACACACCTTTCTACCTTTGGATCCATCTTGCCTCTAACCTGTGAAGGAACATGAGCAAAAGCAATACATCCAAAAATTTTACAATGATCTAAGCTTGGTCTTCTTCCATTCCAAGCTTCATATGGAGTCATCCCATCAAGGGATTTTGAAGGCAACCTGTTAATCAAGTAAGTGGCTGTAGATACAGCCTCAGCCCATAGATAATTAGGCAAATGCTTTTCATTTAACATGGACCGTGCAACTTCAACAATTGTCCTATTACTCCTTTCCGCCACTCCATTTTGCTCAGGAGTGTACCTTGTAGTTGTTGGAGCAAGTCTATGACAAGCCTAAGTATTGGCTTGAGTCCCACAAAGTCATAGAAAAAGCCTTAAAATGAAGACTATGTAAAGTTCACTTGTGAACTACCTCTTGTAACTTTTGAAGAGTTTACTTAATGTAAAAGTGAAAGAATCTTAAGTGGTTGAGTCCACTTGATCAAGAATGGAAAGAGGATCCACGAATTCATGATTTGTGGTAGGTATAGAATCAAATCAATCATTGATTGATTGGAGAGTGATTGAGGGAAGTTAGCCTCCCAAACTCAACTATAAATAGATGGCAGTTTTAGTTGTGGTTAGAGAGACCTATGTGAAGACCTCCAAGAGCTGAGCTTTATGCCATATCAAGGTGTGATTACAAGGCACACATATGTATCAGTAAGTCATTGTATTTTACAAGCAATATACTTTCATTTTCATGATTATTTGAGTTCATCTTTCCATGTTCTTGTGAAGTGTACTACTCACTGCCATTACTCTCAGTTTTCTCAGTCAGCTTGCAGAGATGATTTCTCTGATCTTGGTGCATCATTTTCAGTGATTTAACTTGGTAAAGTTATCTCTATAAGTCTATTATATGCTCAAAAATTTTCATGTCATTTGGATGTTGCAATTTTCAGTTATGTTCAGTTGAAGTCAACAGTGTCTGTGCATTTTCACTTCTATGTCAGGTACCCGACTTTTTCACTCATTTTGTCAGAGGTGTTTCTCAGTGGTTACTTATCCAAATTCCGTGATTCAAAGCTTGTTGAATTCAGCATAAAGTCTAGTATAACCGTAAGAAGTTTCATAAACATTAGATTCCTAGATTTTGAGTTATGTTGATTTGTCTGCTCACTGGTCTCAAATTGTAGCAGCCCGTGAAAATCGGGATGATGTCCTCAGTTGTTAAAACTCATTCTCAGTGTGTGGTTCATTATTTTTTATGAGATTACTCTTGAAAGTTATCTCTTTAAGTTACCTAGAGTTCCCCAGGAGGAATTAAGCTAATTGCTGCTGTGCTCAGAGAATTATGTAAAACACTATACAGGTGTATGAACCAAGAATAGCAAGTTTTCACCTCTGAGCTAACTCCAACTTATCTGTTTTGATCTATCTTTTTGAGAGTGATGTTCCAAGGTACATAGGGTGTCTAATACATCCATTGTCAAGCTAAAAGAGCCCACCATATACTTCTGGAGTTCATTTGGCTGGTGTAGATCAAGGATTTTGCAACACCTCTTCATCTTCAAGCACATAGCTATCCATCTCTTCACAGTGGTATCAGAGCAAGGTTGGACAACATGGCAGATGGATTTCCTTCATCAATTGACAAATTGGATAGAGGTAATTACTCAGCTTGGTCATTAAGAATGGAAGCTTATCTCCAAGGTAGAAGTTTATATGTTTTATACATGGATAAAAGCAAGTCTAAAGATAACAGAGGAAAGGCAAAGAAAGTGGATGATGAAGCAGGTACATATCAAGCTAACTATGCAGGTAGAGGAGGTAGACAAGGCAGGGGGAGATCCCAAGACTCCAACTCATGTTCTATTTGTGGATTAACTAATCATACAACTGAAAATTGCTTTAGGAATTCCAGGAATCAAAGAGGATACAATAGAGGAAGTTATGGCTACTCAAGAGGAAGGTTCAACAACTACCATGGCAACTACAACAACTACAATCATTCAAACTATCAAGGAGGCTACAAAGGAAGGAGAGACTACAATAACTACACAGAAGACTCAAACAAAGAGGATTCATTATTGATCATGAACATGGCTATGCCAAAAGGTAAATCTGATGAGCATGTTTTCTACATAGATTCAGGTTGTTCAAATCATGTGGCAGGAAATGTGGCACTCCTATCAGATTTAGAAGATCTAAGGAATAAGCATGAGGTACGTTGAAGATCCAAGTCAAGGATTCAGAAGAATTGCAAAAGGTGAAAAGACAGGTAGATTGTTCACATTTGAATTACAGGACACTAGAAACATTGCTCTCTTTAATTATGGTAGTCAGACACTCACAGAATTGGAAGTATGGCACAAAAGGTTAGCACATATTGGTGAAAGGTCATAAAAGCAAATCTGCAGGGACCAAAGTGTACTTGGACTTCCTAATTTGTCAAAACAACATATGATTTATAAGTGTAGTGCATGTCAATTTGGAAAGTCTCACAGGTTACCATTCATGAAGAAAGGTTATATGCATGGAGATCTCTTGGAGTTGGTTCATATAGATGTATGGGGACCTAGCAAAGAAGCTTCAATATCTGGATCAAGGTATTATGTTTCCTTTATTGATGATTGCAGCAGATGGACTATCCTATTCTTTATGAAACACAAAGATGAAGTTTTTTCATGTTTCAAAAGATATTTGGCTCTTGTGGAGAATCAAACAGGTAAATCACTAAAAAGGCTAAGGTCATATGGAGGGGGAGAATACTTCTCCCATGAGTTTGATTCTTTTCTTCAAGAAAGAGGAATCAAAAGAGAGGTAACTACAAGGTACACTCCTGAGCAAAATGGAGTGGCAGAAAGGAGGAATAGGACAATTGTTGAAGCTGCAAGGTCTATGTTAAATGAAAAGCATTTACCTAATTACTTATGGGCTGAGGCTGTATCTACAGCCACTTACTGATTAACAGGTTGCCTTCAAAATCCCTTGATGGGATGACTCCATATGAGGCTTGGAATGGAAGAAGACCAAGCTTAGATCATTGTAAAATTTTTGGATGTATTGCTTTTGCTCATGTTCCTTCACAGGTTAGAGGCAAGATGGATCCAAAGGTAGAAAGGTGTGTATTTATTGGATATGACAACAATCAAAAGGGCTACAGGTTATACAACCCTACCAATAAAGGATTCTTGGTAAGCAGAGATGTAGTTTTTGATGAGAACAATTCATGGTATGAAGATTCATGCAGGAAGATCAATTTACCATATGATCTTGAAGAAGATTTTCCAAAGCTTGGTAGAGAACAATCAAAGATTGAAGAACAAGACACCTCGGAGGATGATGAAGAATCTCACATGGAAAAGATCAAAGCATGGAAGTCTAAAGGTAAAACAAAATTGCAGGAACTTGGACATGAGGCAGAATCATCACATCATGGCCTAAGAAGATCTATGAGGGAAAAGAAAAAACCAGAAAGGTATGGGTTTGACACCTCATTAGTAACTAAACATTCTATCTACATAGCACATGACATAAACCAAGAGGAGCCATCATCATTTGAAGAGGCCAAAGCAAAAACAGAATGGAACCATGCAATGAAGGAAGAGATTGAAGCACTTGAGGAAAACAACACTTGGGATTTGGTGCCCAAGACTTCATCCATGAAGGTAATAGGCTCAAGATGGGTCTATAAACTCAAGAAGAATTCTGATGGTTCCATTAACAGGTATAAGGCAAGGCTTGTAGCAAAAGGCTTTGCACAAACTCAGGGAATTGATTATGAGGAGACCTTCTCTCTTGTGGCAAAGATGCCTACTATTAGGGTTTTGCTTAGTATTGCCTCTTCCAAGAATTAGAAGACACTTCAACTAGATGTAAAGAATGCATTCTTGAATGGTTGGATAACAGAAGAGGTATATATGGCACAACCACTTGGTTTTGAGAACCAAGTTTATCCTGATTATGTGTGTCAACTTAACAAAGCATTGTATGGTCTCAAGCAAGCTCCAAGAGCTTGGAATTTCAGACTTGTTTCATTCTTGCAGGACAAAGGCTTTCAACCAAGCAAGGTAGATCCTTCACTCTTTATTAAAAAGAGTAATTCCGAGGTCATCTACCTATGTGTATATGTAGATGATATTATATTGACAGGAAATGATGCAGATGGTATGAAGAAGATCAAAGATCAGATGAGAGAAGAGTTCAAGATAAGTGATTTGGGTTCACTTACCTACTTCCTAGGTTTGGAAGTTGTCTACAAAGATCATGGTTTGTTTCTCACTCAAAGGAAGTACATTAAGGACATGTTGGCAAAATTCAAGATGCAAGATTGTAAGATTGCAGGTACTCCAATGGAGGTCAATCACAAATTGAGCTCACATGAAGGTGAACTCATAGAGGACATCACATCAAATCAAAGTCTAGTGGGTAGTCTCAACTATGCCACATTGACAAGAGTAGATATATGTTACAGTGTGAGTGTGCTAAGTCAATTTATGCACACACCAAGGAAACCACATATGGATGCTGCCAAAAGGATTCTCAAGTATCTCAAAGGAACCATAAATGAAGGACTTTATTATCCTTATGTATCTAATTTAGGTTTGAAGCTATTTTCTGATGCAGATTGGGCTGGCTCCAAGGAAGATAAAAGGAGCACTTCAGGTTATCTTACCTTTGCAGGTTCAAAGCTTATTTCATGGTCATCCAAGAAGCAACCCACAGTTGCTCTCTCTTCTACTGAAGCTGAATATAGAGGTCTTGCCATAGCTACACAAGAAGCTATGTGGATGAAGACATTATTCAAAGATCTTGGATTGGAGTTTGGAACTCCAACTATTTTTGGTGACAATATGAGTTCTATTCATTTGGCTGCTAATCCTATTTTTCATGCAAGGACTAAACATATTGAAGTTCATTATCACTATGTACGAGAAAAGGTTCTAAGCAAAGAGATTCACATATCATATGTGTCCACTCATCAACAATGTGCAGATATTCTAACCAAAGCATTGGATGGTACAAAGCTTTGCAAATTCAAGGCTATGATTGGTTTGCAGGTAATCTTGGAAGATTGAAGACCTCAAGCATACTTGGCTTGAGGGGGAGCTGTTGGAGCAAGTCTATGACAAGCCTAAGTATTGGCTTGAGTCCCACAAAGTCATAGAAAAAGCCTTAAAATGAAGACTATGTAAAGTTCACTTGTGAACTACCTCTTGTAACTTTTGAAGAGTTTACTTAATGTAAAAGTGAAAGAATCTTAAGTGGTTGAGTCCACTTGATCAAGAATGGAAAGAGGAGCCACGAATTCGTGATTTGTGGTAGGTAGAGAATAAAATCAATCGTTGATTGATTGGAGAGTGATTGAGGGAAGTTAGCCTCCCAAACTCAACTATAAATAGATGGCAGTTTTAGTCGTGGTTAGAGAGACCTATGTGAAGACCTCCAAGAGCTGAGCTTTATGCCATATCAAGGTGTGATTACAAGGCACACATATGTATCAGTAAGTCATTGTATTGTACAAGCAATATACTTTCATTTTCATGATTATTTGAGTTCATCTTTCCATGTTCTTGTGAAGTGTACTACTCACTGCCATTACTCTCAGTTTTCTCAGTCAGCTTGCAGAGATGTTTTCTCTGAGCTTGGTGCATCATTTTCAATGATTTAACTTGGTAAAGTTAGCTCTATAAGTCTATTATATATGCTCACAAATTTTCATGTCATTTGGATGTTGCAATCTTCAGTTATGTTCAGTTGAAGTCAATAGTGTTTGTGCATTTTCACTTCTCTGTCAGGTACCCGACTTTTTCACTCATCTTGTCAGAGGTGTTTCTCAGTGGTTACTCACTAGTCTCAAACTGTAGCAGCCCGTGAAAATCGGGATGATGTCATCAGTTGTTAAAACTCATTCTCAGTGTGTGGTTCATTATTTTTTATGAGATTACTCTTGAAAGTTAGATCTTTAAGTTACCTAGACTTCCCCAAGAGGAATTAAGCTAATTGCTGCTGTGCTCAGAGAATTATGTAAAACACTGGACATGTGTATGAACCAAGAATAGCAAGTTTTCACCTCTGAGCTAACTCCAACTTATCTGTTTTGATCTATCTTTTTGAGAGTGATCTTCCAAGGTACATAGGGTGTCTAATACATCCATTGTCAAGCTAAGAGGGCCCACCATATACTTCTGGAGTTCGTTTGGCTGGTGTAGATCAAGGATTTTGCAACACCTCTTCATCTTCAAGCACATACCTATCCATCTCTTCACAGTAGTTACCTCTCTTTTGATTCCTCTTTCTTGAAGAAAAGAATCAAACTCATGGGAGAAGTATTCTCCCCCTCCATCTGACCTTAGCCTTTTTAGTGATTTACCTGTTTGATTCTCCACAAGAGCCAAATATCTTTTGAAACATGAAAAAACTTCATCTTTGTGTTTCATAAAAAATAGGATAGTCCATCTGCTGCAATCATCAATAAAGGAGACATAATACCTTGATCCGGATATTGAAGCTTCCTTGTTAGGTCCCCATACATCTGTATGAACCAACTCCAAGAGATCTCCATGCGTATAACCTTTCTTCATGAATGGTAACCTGTGAGACTTTCCAAATTGACATGCACTACACTTACAAATCATATGTTGTTTTGACAAATTAGGGAGTCCAAGTACACTTTGGTCCCTGCAAATTTACGTTAATGACCTTTCACCAATATGTGCTAACCTTTTGTGCCATACTTCCAATTCTGTGAGTGTCTGACTACCATAATTAAAGAGAGCAATGTTTCTAGTGTCTTGTAATTCAAATGGGAACAATCTACCTGTCTTTTCACCTTTTGCAATTCTTCTGAATCCTTGACTTGGATCTTCAACAAATGCTCCTATTTTTGTGAACCTGACTTGCAACCCTTTCTCTACTATCTGCCCAACACTTATCAAATTCTTTGTAATGGTAGGGACATAGAGTACCTTACTGAGTAGGTTGATGTTTCCATCAGGTGCTTTGACATTGCCTATTTTCTCCACAAGATGTCTTGTATGTCTCTTGTTTGTACCTCATGCTTATTCCTTGGATCTTCTAAATCTGATAGGAGTGCCACATTTCCTGCCACATGATTTGAACAACCTGAATCTATGTAGAAAACATGCTCATCAGATTTACCTTGTGGCATAGCCATGTTCATGATCAATAAGGAATCCTCTTTGTTTGAGTCTTCTGTGTAGTTATTGAACTCTCTCCTTTCTTTCTAGCCTCCTTGATAGTTTGAATGATTGTAGTTGTTGTAGTTGCCATGATAATTGTTGAACCTTCCTCTTGAGTAGCCATAACTTCCTCTATTGTATCCTCTTCCTCTTTGATTCTTGGAATTCCTAAAGCAATTTTCAGTTGTATGATTAGTTAATCCACATATAGAACATGAGTTGGAGTCTTGGGATCTCCCCCTGCCTTGTCTACCTCCTCTTCCTCTACCTCTACCATGTCTTCCTCTACCTGCATAGTTAACTTGATATGTACCTGCTTTATCATCCACTTTCTTTGCCTTTCCTTTGTTATCTTTGGACTTGCTTTTATCAGTGTATAAAGCTGAAGATTGATTACCTTTAGAGCTTTCTCCATTTTTGATAAGCTTTGCCTCTTGCGTAAGTAGTTGTCCAATGAGTGTATTGAAATAAGGTACATGCATGTCCATGTACAAATCCATAGCTGTGGTGAATGCTTCCCACTTGTCATCTGCCTTCAAGCCATTGATGACCTGCCTTACAATTTGCTCTTCATCTATTACCTCTCCAATGCTTCCCAACTGATCCGCTATGTCCTTGAGCTTTGTGACAAAATCAGTCACATTTTGTTTGGGAGCCTTCTTGAGAGTTGTGAAATCGAGCCATAGTTGATGCTTCCTAGCTTTACTACTTGAAGAGAAGAAGGCTTCAAGTGCATCCCACACACTTCCTGAGATGTCTTACGACTTCTAATGTGAGGCAACAAAAAATCTGAGATAGAGTTGAGGAGATAAGACCTTGCAAGTGCATCCTTGGAGCACCATGTGCTCAATCTTTCTTGCTCTTCTTGTGTTGGTTGACTTTTGTTCCTGAAACTTGGCATAACTTCATCTCCAGCCACATAACCATATAAACTTCTACCTTGGAGATAAGCTTCCATTCTTAATGACCAAGCTAAGTAGTTACCTCTGTCCAATTTGTCAATTGGTGAAGGAAATCCATCTGCCATGTTGTCCAACCTTGCTATGATACCATTGTGAAGAGATGGATAGGTATGTGCTTGAAGATGAAGAGGTGTTGCAAAATCCTTGATCTACACCAGCCAACTAAACTCCAGGAGTATATGGTGGGCTCTTTTAGCTTGCCAATGGATGTATTAGACACCCTATGTACCTTGGAAGATCACTCTCAAAAAGATAGATCAAAAGAGATAAGTTGGAGTTAGCTCAGAGGTGAAGAACTTGCTATTTTGGTTCATACACCTGTCCAGTGTTTTGCATAATTATCCAAGCACAGCAACAATTAACTTAATTCCGCTTGGGGAAGTCTAGTTAACTTAAAGAGCTAACTTTCAAGAGTAATCTCATAAAAAATAATGAACCACACCTTGAGAAAGATGTTTAACACGTGATGACATCATCCCGATTTTCACGGGCTGCTACAATTTGAGACCAGTGAGCAAAAAAATGACCATAACTCCAAATTTAAGAATCCAATGATTATGAAAATTTGTATGATTATAATAGACAGTATGCTGAATCCAACAAGCTTTAAATCATTAAAGTTGGGTAAGTACACACACAGACACACACTGAGAAACAACTCTGACAAGATGAGTAAAAACGTCAGGTACTTGACAGAGAAGTGAAAATGGTAGACATGGTTGACTTCAACTGAACATAACTGAAGATTGCAATGCCCAAATGAAATGAAATTTGATGAGAATATATTAGACATATAGAGCTAGTTTTACCAAGTTAAATCATTGAAAATGATGCACCAAGCTCAGAGAAACCATCTCTGCAATCTGACTGAGAAAACTGAGAGATATGGCAATGAGTAGTACACTTCACAAGAACATGGAAATATGAACTCAAATGATCATGAAAATGAAAGTATATTGCTTGTACAATACAATGGATTTACTGATACATATGTGTGCCTTGGAACCACACCTTGATATGGCATAAAGCTGAGCTCTTGGAGGTCTTCACATAGGTCTCTCTAACCACGACTAAAACTGCCATCTATTTATAGTTGAGTTTGGGAGGCTAACTTTTCTCAATCACTCTCCAATCAATTAGTGATTGATTTGATTCTTCTACCTACCACAAATCACGAATTCTTGGCTCCTCTTTCCCTTTTTGATCAAGTGGACTCAACCACTTAAGATTCTTTCACTTTTACATTAAGTAAACTCTTCAAAAGTTAGAAGAGGTAGTTCACAAGTGAACTTTACATAGTCTTCATTTTAAAGCTTCTTCTATGACTTTGTGGGACTCAAGCCAATACTTAGGCTTGTCATAGACTTGCTCCATTAGTATCCATATAGACTTCTCCCTTGGAGGTAGGCTTGCATCCTTAATGACCATGCTGAGTAGTTTCTTTTGTCCAATTTTTCAATGAATGATGGAAATCCATCTCCCATCTTGCTTGTTGTTGCTCTGGTACCACTGTTGGATAGTCTTCAGAGATGAAGTGGTGTTGCTTAAACTTGCTTCACACCTGCCAAGAACAATTGCTGGAGAGTGTAGTGGACCTCTTTAGCTTGCTAATGATCATAAATAATCACTTATGTTGTTTGGAACATGATCCTCTAATCAATGGATCAAAATAGATAGGTAGAAATTTGATCCAAGGTCATAGTCTATAGACTTGCTATTTTTGTGCCTACACTTGTTCACTAATTTGAATAGTGCTATGAACACAGTAGCAATTAGTCTAATTCCTTTTTGTGATGTCTAATTAACTTAGACCGTTACCGATCATGAGTGATTTCAACAAAAATGATGAACTACATGCTGAGTATGATGTTTAGCAAATCATAGGAAATGCTCGACATTTTTGGCGTGCATCAGTCAATAGACCAGAGAGTAATAAAATGATAATATCTCATGATTCAGAGAAGCAATGATAATGAGACTTTGTAGCTATATAATAGGCAGTATATTGAATCTATGATGCTTTAAATCACGACAAATGATCAATCATACACTGAGAACAAGCTTTGAGAAGATCATTGTACAAATGTAGTCATGGTAGAGAAGTAAAGTGAAGATGTAATGATAATGTATGTATTAAATCATGTACAAATATAATGTCAGTGGAAATAACAATATGAGGCATGTGATTGAGCTATGAAGTGAGCTCTCAATTCATAATGAATCCCTTTCAAAAGGATCTCATAGAGTCGAGAGACACATGGGTCTTTTGATCCTCCTTTTTTTATAGTTGAGTTTGGAGCCAATCTTTTGAATTCAAATTCAAAAGTCCACCTAAAGGTAAATCCTAAACTATAGGATGTATTCTCTCATTAATCAACTACCAAATGAATTGTGATTCGATGGTTCCTAACTCCACATGCAACTAATGCACTTTTACAAAGGTAAATGTACTTGATTTTACAAGTGATTGATCATATAAGATTCCATGAGCAATATGCTAATCATCGAAGTATGTGGGCTTGGGTTCTCTTGCACCAACAAGAACCTATTCCATATGCACTAAAAAGAGCAAACAAGGCATTGTGAGGTAAAGGATATGCAAGAAATAGATAAATTTGAAGTACTTCCCCATATTCAAGTGCTTCATACTTCTTTCATTACATCTTCCAACTAAGATGAAGTTCTCAAGGATTTGGAGTTCTCAAAGAACTTCGATGAAGAATTTCATAAACCATAAGGATTCTAGAAATTTTATGTGGCTTTCAGAAAATAAGTTGGAAGAGAAATAAAATATATCCTAAAGTTATCTTGATGCTTGATGGGATAACACAACATAAGGTGTGGATTCCAATAGTGTGAAAACCTAAGGAAAATGGTTTCTTGTATGAAGCATAATAATCCGATCCCTAAATAAAACCCATGGGTAAAACATTGAATATGAGATCTAAAAAAGGTATATAATGGATAAAGAACTAGTCTTTTCTCTTATTTGGCTAAAGAAGAGAAGAACAGAAAAAAGGCCCAAAGTAAGGTTAACAATCAAATCAAACATTAATGTTTGATAAGATCAACCACACCACTTTAAATGATTAACCATATATTCTTGAAAATTAAGTAAGATTAGTTGTGGTGTATCCTAGAACTTTAGACTTTTCTCTCATGATTTAGGACCATAGATATAGAGAGCATTAATGAGGAAAAAGAAGGTGAAACACAACATTATAGAGATATAGTTTTGTGGGTTAGATATAGTATGGGATGGTGGGAACTAATCCCATTGAGTACTTTTTTCTTGATGTCTAGAAGAAAAATGGACTCATGTTCCAATGAAATACATCAACAAGATATTGTCAAAAAAATAGGCATCTTCTTCAATTATCCTCACTAAGGGAAAAATAATTTTTCTAGCAAGATAGTATAGTTTTTATCTCTCAATAAATTTCATGACTTGAGAGTAAGAAATAAAGAGAGTACTCAACTTCTCAGAGTTTGAAGGTAAACTCCAAAGGTTGAAGCTCTAAAGATTCACCCAAAACTATGAATTCAAGGAATACAAAGATGATCTAAAGTCAAGCCTTGAAAACTGATAATCTTTGAAACCTAAAAGTTTACTTGATAATTCAAGTTGACAAAAAGAATAAGAAAGATCCAGTCATGATGTCAACATAGGACATCTTAAAATAGATCTAGAATGTAAAGGGAGAAAATTTTGGAAGGATCTTTCTTTGAGATCCCACTAAAGACCCATGAGGATTGGATATCAATAAGAATAATGAAGAATTGGTTGGAATATCCATTCTTACATATACTTGTGACCTAAAACTTAATACAATATTCTACACTATGAGTTCCCATTTGTGACGTAGTTATAAAGATCTTAATCTTTCTAGAAGAACAAGTAAAATAGGTTTCAACCAATTAAAATCTTCAAAACTATATTGATCCCTATGGGCTTTAGTATATTAAAACAAAATCTCAAAATGAAGTAAGATTTGAAAGTACCTTAAGCCCACCTTAAAGTAAAGCTATTGTGTCAAAATTAAATAGGATATTATATCATTTAAAAAAAAGATAGATAATCCACATATACGATTTTATTGGTTGGCTAGGGATTATAAAATAAATTCCCTCTATTTAAATCGATCTCTTTATTGGAGGCAAATCACAAAAAAGAAATCCCCCCATTTCCCTAGTGTAAAGTTACAAAGTATGTGTACATTTTAGAGGAAGTGATTAGGGTAGGGGTTATGAAAGAGTCATCTTCTTTTCAAAACAAGATAGATTTTGGCTTAGCAATGAATTTAATAAGGAAGTCGTAAGGGTATTATCCACCTATTTTATTAGGTTCTTGCACAAGTGCTGCATAGAAACGGATCAAGATAGCAATTTAGTCAAAGAGTCTTTGGCTCCACCTAATTGACATGTTTGAGCTATTGAGGCCTAGTTTGCACATAAATAATTGAACAAAGTAAATATGCAAGGATGTTCTATTCCACCCTTGTCATTCTTTCCATATTTTGCACTCATTTATTTTTTCATATGCAAAACTAGATGGAGCTTTGAATGATGGGGGCAAGGTCTATGATCAATGAGATTGATCCTAGGCCACATGAAATACCCCAAGTTATATATCTCCACTCATTTACTAGGAGAAAAATGTTTTCAAGGAGGGGATGTTTTATTATAGAACCCTTGGGATTTATTTATCCCTATTAGATAGGTCTTGAAACCTCTGGTCTATTCTCTAATGTTGAGTACCTTAGTCTTGATCAAAAGCTTGTCCTACCCACTTGATTCATACATGAATGCTTGGAGGGTCTTCTTTTAGAAGGCATGTGATTTCATGTACTTTCCTAAGCTTGTAACCATGTGTTCACCTTAGGGACCTATGTGATGGAAGGTACACATGTCTCATTATTGTTTAGTTACTCCTTGGACTTGGAGCTGTATACCTAGTTGTTTGGTTGGATACATGCATCTCTCTCCCTAGTGCGGTCTTGCTAGTTTTCTTAGTTGATTTAGGTTGTGATTATGCTACATCTATCTTGGTAGCAGGATTCATGATTGTAAGAAATCCCCCCTTTTGAAACCACAAGGTGCCCGTTTTAGAAAACAAAAAGTTGAAAAAAATGGGTCCCCATAAAGGGGACAAAACAGTTTTTAAACCTTCTTTGTAATTCTCGCTAACTTTCTTACAAGTTCTACCTTGTTGATAATTTAAAGCACATTTTTATAGCATTAAAAGATTATGCATAGCCTAGGTGTTAGACATAAGAAAATGACTAGGCTCATCATATTATTTTTATGTGGTACTCTATAGTGTGTTTTTTTTTTAATTCCAAGGTGGGATCATTACTACTAAATCTAAATGATTTTTCAAACTCACATTGAGATGGATGCTACAACACTTACTGCATCCATGAGTGGTTAGGCTTTATGCCGTAGCTCATGGATATCTTGGCTAAATAAGAAGTAACATATTGTGGTCATTTCTAACTGTGATGGTGTGTATAAGAAAGTTTCCATATATATTTTTGTGTTTTTGTGGCTCAAACGCCTTGCGGCTGATATGGAATAGGTCAATCTTCTTCCTCCACCATCAATATTGCTAGTTAAAATGCATTGGTAACATGGTAATATCAAGGAACCCAATGTTTTATAATTGCACATAGCATTAGGGTTTGTTATCATTATGCCATGGAGAAAATCTGTATTGGAGATATTAGGCATATGTACGTAGGAGGTAAATAGCAAATACAATTTTGCCTACTTCTCTTACATTTGGCTTGAAAGGATGTACTTCGGAGGGGGCTATAAACTAAAAGATAAAAGAGAGATCTTGTCATGATTTCTTTCTTTAATAAATGCGAATGGCTAAGTTTATCTTTATCCTCATGTTATTTTTGGTCTTGATGGATGTTTTCATAAATGTTTTCCAACATTTGAAGCTTTTTGCAAATTTTGGGTTCGAATTGATCATACTATCCATATGTTGGAAATTTATTATACATGAGTGCTAGCTCTTTAGTCATATCACTCCAAAAGTGATTTTTTATAATACTTAGGTATGCAAGACACATTTTCCTTGTCCAAGAGTTTTTCTAGTAGCTTTTATATATTGGTTTAGTTATTTTCTTACACTGCACACTTAGTAATATCATTGTGTGTTGTGCTCCTAAGCTTCTTCTTTGTGATGTTCTTTGTATGAGTTCCCTAATCATAGAAGAAAAAGAAGAAGGAGAAGAAGAAGAAGGAGAAGAAGATGAAGAAGAAGAAGAAGAAGAAGAAGAAGAGGAGGAGGAGGAGGAGGAGGAGGGGGAGGAGGAGGAGGAGGAGGAGGTAAAGGATATGCAAGAATAGATAAATTTGAAGTACTTCCCCATATTCAAGTGCTTCATACTTCTTTCATTACATCTTCCAATTAAGATGAAGTTCTCAAGCATTCGGAATTCTCAAAGAACCTTGATGAAGACTTTTCATAAACCATAAGGATTCTAGAAATTTTATGTGGCTTTAAGAAAATAAGTTGGAAGAGAAATAAAATATATCCTAAAGTTATCTTGATGCTTGATGGGATAACACAACATAACGTGTGGATTCCAATAGTGTGAAAACCATGGTTTCCTTTATGAAGCATAATAGTCCGATCCCTAAATAAAACCCATGGGTAAAACATTGAATATGAGATCTAAGAAAGGTATCTAATGGATAAAGAACTAGTATTTTCTCTTATTTGGCTAAAGAAGAGAAGAAAAGAAAAAAGGCTCAAAGTAAGGTCAACAATCAAATCAAACATTAATGTTTGATAAGATAAACCACACCAATTTAAATGTTTAACCGTATATTCTTGAAAATTAAGTAAGATTAGTTGTAGTGTATCCTAGAGCCTTAGACTTTTCTCTCATAATTTGGGACCATAGATACAGAGAGCATTAATGAGGGAAAAGAAGGTGAAACACAAAATTATAGAGATATAGTTTTGTGGATTAGATGAAGAACTCACTAGTATGGGATGGTGGGAACTAATCCCATTGAGTACTTTTTTCTTGATGTCTAGAAGAAAAACGGACTCTTGTTCCAATGAAATACATCAACAAGTTATTGTCAAAAAAATAGGCATCTTCTTCAATTATCCTCACTAAGGGAAAACTAATTTTTCTAGCAAGATAGTATAGTTTTTATCTCTCAATAAATTTCATGTCTTGAGAGTAAGAAATAAAGAGAGTACTCAACTTCTCAGATTTTGAAGGTAAACTCCAAAGGTTGAAGCTCTAAAGATTCACCTAAAACTATGAATTCAAGGAATACAAAGATGATCTAAAGTCAAGCCTTGAAGAAAGATAATATTTGAAACCTAAAAGTTTACTTGATAATTCAAGTTGACAAAAAGAATAAGAAAGATCCAGTCATGATGTCAACATAGGACATCTTAAAATAGATCTAGAATGTAAAGGGAGAAAATTTTGGAAGGATCTTTCTTTGAGATCCCACTAAGGACCCAGGAGGATTGGATATCAATAAGAATAATGAAGAATTGGTTGGAATATCCATTCTTAGAGATACTTCTGACCTTAAAATTAATACAATGTTCTACACTATGAGTTCCCATTTGTGACATAGTTATAAAGATCTTAATCTTTCTAGAAGAACAAGTAAAATAGGTATCAACCAATTAAAATCTTCAAAACTATATTGATCCCTATGGGCTTTAGTATCTTAAAACAAAATCTCAAAATGAAGTAAGTTTTGAAAGTACCTTAAGCCCACCTTAAAGTAAAGCTATTCTGTCAGAATTAGATAGGATATTATATCATTTAAAAAAAAGATAGATAATCCACACATACCATTTTATTGGTTGGGTAGGGATTATAAAATAAATTCCCTCTATTTAAATCAATCTCTTCATTGGAGCCAAATCACAAAAAAGAAATCCACCCATTTCCCTAGTGTAACGTTACAAAGTATGTGTACATTTTAGAGGAAGTGATTAGGGTAGGGGTTATGAAAGATTCATCTTTTTTTCAAAGCAAGATAGATTTTGGCTTAACAATGAATTTAATAAGGAAGTCGTAAGGGTATTATCCAGCTATTTTATTAGGTTCATGCACAAGTGCTGCATAGAAACGAATCAACGTAGCAATTTATTTGAAGAGTCTTTGGCTCCACCTAATTCACATGTTTGGGCTATTGAGGCCTAGTTTGCACATAAATAATTGAACAAAGTAAATATGCAAGGATGTTCTATTCCACCCTTGTCATTCTTTCCATATTTTGCACTCATTTATTTTTTCATATGCAAAACCTGATGGAGCTTTGAATGATGGGGGTAGGGTCTATGATCAATGAGATTGATCCTAGGCCACATGAAATACCCCAAGCTATATATCTCCACTCATTTACTAGGAGAAAAATGTTTTCAAGGAGGGGATGTTTTATAATAGAACCCTTGGGATTTATTTATCCCTATTAGATAGGTCTTGAACCCTAGGATCTATTCTCTAATGTTGAGTACCTTAGTCTTGATCAAAAGCTTGTCCTACCCACTTGATTCATACATGAGGTGTCTTCTTCATTTGGTTGAACTCATTCCAAAGATGATTCTTTCTTGCTTTGATATTAGCAGAAAAGAAAGTCTCGAGGGTATCCCAAGTCTCTTGAGATGTCTTGCATCCTCTAATATGTAGTAATAGAAAGTCAGAGATAGAGTTTAGTATGTACAACCTTGCTTGAGCATCCCTTATGCACCAAAGTGTGAGCTTATCTATCTCCTCTTGTGTAGGTTCTCCTTTGGATCTTGGAATAGGCATAGCTTCATCACTTGCTACAATTCCATAAAGATTTCTACCTTGCAGATAGGCCTCCATTCTGATTTTCCAAGCCGCATAGTTGTGTCGATCAAGCTTCTCGATCATTGAGGGAAAGCCATCACCCATCTTGATCTAGCTCTGATACCATTGAAGGAACTTGGAGAAGCTTGTAGGAGGTAGAAAAGTGCATTTTGAAGCGATGAAGTTTGGTCTAGCCAACCAACACAAGACCAACCCTTGAGATTATGGAGACTCAAATAGACCTTATAGGCATGCGATAAGTGCAAAGAAATGCACTATGTACTTTGGAGCATCAAGGAGAAAGAGTTGATACAAAACGATAGGTTCGCACGTCGAGTAGCTCAAAAAACTTACTATCTATGGAAGAGACAATGAACTTCAAATGCCCATAGCGACCATCGTGATTACAATTAGAAAAAATCCTTTGATGGGAATGATACACATAGGTTTGAGTGTATAGAATGCACAAAAGTATAAGGAATAAGCAAAATATAATATAGGAATGAATCAAACACTCAACGGTGGTCCTTCCTATTTTTCAGGAATACACAGAGATCAACCCCAAGACAGAAAAACGGAGATTTATCCCAATCTACTGAACCGAATGCTATGAGAATTTATAAGCATAAACTAGTTATTAATACCTTTCCAATGAGCCATCTTTCACTCAATTTAGAGCTCTCTGGAGAGAGCAGAAGCCTCTTCAAGATTATTGTTGACAAAGAAGATGATGCAGAAAATTGAAGGAGCAAGACAATGATGATCACAAGTGTATGTATATTGCTTCCATGTATTGTACAAGTGATTTCAAGTCTTTATATAGACTCTAAGAGTGTTCCACGACTTCTACAAGTGGAATTTGAATTCAAATGAAGGTGGGAATGGTTGTTGGAGGGAATCAATTCACTTTCCTACAATCTAAGAAAAGTGAAGATCTAATTTGATCTACTTTTAGGTGATTGATTGCTTGATCGAATGCAACCAAACCACCACAAATTCATGGGATTTAGGCTTTATCTTTCTACTTTTACATGTGTAAAGCTCAAGGATTTTACAATGGTAAAAGATCCAATAATTGAGCATAAGAAAAAAGAACTCTCCAGTAGATATTCTTTCGATGCGATAGCCTTTGATGTAGATCAGATCCACCTCAAGCATAGTGTAAGCTTGATGTTCCAACAGGAATAACCTTGAATAATCGTGCTAGAGCCTTGGCTCCCCTAAGCTCTTGTCCTTGACCTGGCTAGGGTCCTCGACCAAATGTAGGTAGACCATGGAGATCTAAATAAATCTAACACTCTCTCCCCCTTCTAGAGATCACTATCCTCAGTGATCAAGGAAGGAAAGTGTTTGCAAATCAGAGCTTCTGATTCCCAAGTAGCATCTGTGAGTGGGCGGCTAGTCCATGCTACTAAATTCTCTAGTATGGAGCGATTTCATAACTTCCGCTCCCTCTTATCAAGTACTTGAAATGGGACATCTAGCTAAGATGTTCTATTTTCTAAATCAACTAAACCATCTACAGAATTCTCATCTCGAGAAATGTATGGTTTTAACTTGCTAACATGGAAAAGTGAGTGAACTTTGCAATTATCTGGCAATTGCAATTTATATGCAACATCACCAATCTTCTTGATTACTATTTAAGGTCCACAAAATCTAGGGGATAACTTGGGTTTCTGACCCTCTATCAATGATGAACGAAGTGGAACCTATAAAGACACACGATCACCCTCTTGAAATGTTCGTGGTGTACGATGCCGATCTACAAATGTGTTGTATAACTATGGGTCAAAGTGGCCAAAGACATGGGTTTTAAGGGCTCAAAACCACTTGGAGAACCCTTATATTCTATTGGGAAACCCTTGAGAAAGTGTCTCCAAGAGTATGTTTGAACCCTTGAGTTATTTGGATTTACTTACTCCCAATTGAAGGGTTTTGACCCTTAGGATTGATATTTCCTAAGGGTATGGTATTTAACCCTTAGGGAGGCCTCTCAAGCCTTGAGATTTGTACGTACAAGCTTGGGAGAAATACTTTTAGAATCCATGTGAGGGCCATGTGATTCCTTGTGATTTCCAAGGTTAGAAGGCCTTGGATTAGAATCCATGTGGAGAGGACACTTGGCAAGCTCTCCTCACATTTCCTCGCTTGGCCTTGAGGTATATGTATGGGTGGAGTTGGTTGGGTGGAGGTGTGCATCTCTCACTCCTTGTGGGTTTGATTAGTCTCTTAGAGTGGTTAGATTGGTCTCTCTTAGTGTAGATTCATTGCTCATACAACATTGGTACTTAGAGCTAGGGAGCTAAGATGCTACAACCTCTCTCAGGAGTTTGCGGATAGCTTAAGCCAAGCCTTCATGTTTGTGTGTGAGAAACCATTGGCTACGTGATGGTCTGATTAGTCTCTCTTTATGAAAAAGAAAGGCTACTTCGTATGATCCCCACTTCGGGCTTTGATATTGCGTGTTAACGTGCCCACATTTAATGCTACGTACAGACTCACGGGCGAGCAGCCAGGTAGTCAATTAGTCCACCTACGTGATCAGACATTTGTCAATGGCAGGGATGAGTATGCTCTCGAGGAGCTCTCTGTCCTTGTTACGTTATAGGATAATAGGAACCTCACTTGCAATTTATAGATCGTTTGTCTGAGATTGAAGTCCTATATGGGATATTTGGCCACCTCTCCTAATACCCACAACTTGAAGTAGAGCTTCTTCTCACCAAAAGAACTCTTAGCAGCCTTGCCTACGGCTACTTTACTTGACAAGCAAGAGAAGAGGTCTCTCTTCATAAGAGCTATGAATTGAATGAGCATGGCTGAAGAAGAAGGCATGAAGGATAGACAATGGATATTCTTACCCAACAAAGGATGGATAAAGCTTATTATAAAGCTAAGTACTTTTCAAATTTATGTTTGATGTTTGTTTGCCTTAATTACCACTATCTTTGCATGCTTACATAGTTGAAGCATGAGATAGAACTTTAATTTTGATAGGGTTTAACTACATTTGTGAAGTTAAGAATAGGCAAACACATAGGCATAGAACCTTGAGTACTTACATCCTAGCATACTAAATGCTAACTTTAAGTATAAGAGATACTTAGATATGGTTCCAAGACAAGCCTCTTAATGTGATGACATAAGTAGATGATTTCCCTAAAATAGTTCTTTGGGCCATACTCTTACATAGAACACACAATATTGCTGCTCTAAGTATAAGACATACTTAGAGATAATTAATTGAAAAAGGTTCTAAAATAGCTCTGTATGAGATACCCTAAATAGGAAGACACTCTAGAATGGTTTCAAAAGTCTCACGATGTAAAGCTCTATTAAGTTGATGCCATCAAAGACAATGATGGAAACCAATTATGAGAAAAACTTGCATTCACCAACAGGAATGGTGAAACGTATTCAAGGCATAATGAAAATTGAAGGCTCCCTCCTTTTGGAAAAATTTCCAATTTACTTGAAGGCTTCATTTATTCACTAGATTTGCATCTCAGGAAAGTCAAGTGAGGTTTTCCTTAGCAGATGCAACGGTTCTTAATGAAAGGAACTTAAGGAACTTAAAGTTCTATAGGTACAATGATGAAATGGAAATATATTTTTCTCATTTTATAATACCTTCAAACCTCTTATGCTTTGATTAGCATTGAAAATCAAAGCCACCTCTCCTAACACAGATATGCATAAGCATTGCATTGTTGCAAAACATGAGAACTCATGAGCATATTCCCATAAAGTCAAGAGGAAGTTCATGAGCAAGTTAGGATAGGTGGTCGCTTAGCTACCTCTAGAAGATTTTCTAAAAGATACCAAAACTAAAATGCATTTCTAGTAAATCTTGTAGAAAATTTTCAGGTTCTAAATCAAGTATAAGATTGCTTGAATAGTCCAATATCGGGAGGAGTCAGAGTACTGACTCTCTACTTGTAAATAAAGCCATAGATTTCATAGTTTTTGAGACAAAAACTCTTCAAAGGGGGGAAGAAATTACCAAAACTTATCAAGAATTGGTACAATTAATTCCATAAAGAGAAACTTAGAATAGAGATGATGAGATAAAAGAACATCCTTTTATATAAGATGTTTGGCAAACAATGAGTTGCTCAGAAAGAAACTTCATGGCATGCTAAATTTAACTTTGGGATCCCAACAATATCACAAAAGATTTTGAAAAAAAGGTGGTTGTAAACCATGAGCTCGAATAAAGCATGCCAAAGCTTATACTTCTCTAAAGGGAAGTAAGAAGGAGAGAATATACAAAGTACACAGTATGCACCCTAGGGTAGTTTTTGGAAAGCTTTGGATAAATAAAGGAATCTAAAGGGCAAAAATAATCTCTTATCACTTAAAGATAGTTAAGGAAAAACTAGCTAGATCTTGAACACAATTCAAGACACTTGGAATCACACTGAAAATCTTAGAAAGAAAGGATGGATGTTTATTCCATCAAAAGGTTTAGAGATTCCAATTTAAGTTTAGGATAATTAAGATCATAGAGCAATCTTGTGATGGAAGCCTAAACAAGTTGGAAAACATGGAAGTAATTTGTAAGAAGAACCTAAGTAAAGGGTATAGTTAAATTAAGCTTCTAGACTTTAAGATAAATATCATTCACACATCAGTGTTGGATATAAATTATAGTGGTATGGGACACTATCCTTTATATTCACATTAATGTAGGAATGATAGTATGGGACATCAGACCTTGATATGATAGGTATCTTTAAGACTTGGCCTCATGAGTTGCAGTGAAACTCCATCCCAATGGAAACTGAAACTTCATAGATAAAAATGAAGTATAGGTTGGTCAAGAATATGACCATATCAAGTAACTAAGAAATTTTGAAGATCGTGAAATGAAATCACTTTCTAGACCTTCATAAATATTTTCAGTAAGACTGATGTAGTCTCTTTAAGGATTTTGTAGTTCTTTATCAGAAATGCTACATGGATTTCTAGAGAGAACTTGGAAAGATCCATTCAAGAAAGGTAAGTCTGATTGAGTCAATCTAGGATAACACACTTAGTTAATAAATACAGCTAACTGAGTTAATATATTTTAGAATAAAGATGTATCAAGAGATATTGAAAAAATATTGACTTAGTTATCTACGTAATTAGGGTTAGAATAAGTTACTCCAAAACATCTTATTGATCGTACAATGAGGTAATCAATCTCCTAAAGTAAGAGATTTATACTAGACTTGGTATTCTAGTCTATAGGAGTCTCAAGAGATTGAAAAGGACTAACTTCCTAATTAAGGTATTTGAAGCATCATAGTTTGAGAGTAAAGTTGAACATCATCAAAACTTGATGGCTCGAGACATTGATGTTTTATACCACTAAATTTTGGTAGACGGATGATGGTTTAACTTTACCCAAAGGATCTTTTTGAAAATTTAGATTCAATCTCATAAAGATAGAAACAATGCTTCAAACCATTATTAGCTAGCTTAAATCCTTAAAGTTGTGAGTCTCATCTGATTTGAATAAAATCATTTTAGTGTTTAAGAAGTTGAACCGGTTACATTAAGTTTTGGTTCTTCCTTCTCACTTTTCTAGACCTTGGATTTGACTTGGAAGGAATCTTCAAAGTCACTCCTAGATGAGGTTTAGCTAGATGGAATGGATAACCAAATTAAACATCAAAAGATAGATGTTTTGTATAGAACCCCTTCAATTTCAGAAGACACATAAGTTTAAGAGAATTCATTCATCCATTTAGTATTGCTTTAAGATGGATGGATGAAGAATCTAAAAGTTCTCTTAAAAGAGTTTGGAATAAAACTCTTAGGAATCGTTTTAACAATTCTAAACAAGTCAAGGCTTTTGAGAAGTAGACTTGGGAAAATCATTTTTGAGGTTGGTTGCCCAAAGAATTGAATTACTTCTTTCCTACATTCTACCTTAAAGTACAATGGGACATGGTAGTCCTATATTTGGAAAAAGGGATTAGTGGATGATGGTTAATAAGTAGAAAATAGTCAGTGACATCTTATTTATTTGGAAAAATAGTCAGCAACATCTTATTTAGATGTTTTGGTCAACCTCAAGAGACTTCTCAAAGTCTTGAACTAATCAGAGATCCATTTGTTTTTTAGGCCCATACCCGAGTAGTGGGTAGAAATGGATCTACATAGAAAATTAGTTGGAGACTACTACAATCCACCTACTTCATATGTTTGTACTATGGATGTAGAGTTCACACATAGGGAAACATTGAATTAGGCAGGGATGTTATAATCCACCCTTATCATTCTATCCATATTTAACATTTGATTTAGTGTTTCACATGCAAAGTTAAGTAATATTAGAATGATTTGGGTAGAGAAAGGCCCACAAGTGGATTTCCTTCTTTTCAAATCCAGTTTGAGATAGAATCTCCTTCTGACAAAGAGGCGAATCAGAGAGATGAGAAACCATGATCTATAGAAATGATCATGGGGCACGGGGGAATACTCCACATAATATACCTACACACGTTTTTGAGGACGAAAATGTTAAAGGGGAGGAAGAATGTTGTATAACTATGGGTCAAAGTGGCCAAAGACATGGGTTTTGAGGGTCCAAAACCACTCCCAATTGAAGGGTTTTGACCCTTAGGATTGATATTTCCTAAGGGTATGGTATTTAACCCTTGGGGAGGCCTCTCAAGCCTTGAGATTTGTACGTACAAGCTTGGGAGAAATACTTTTAGAATCCATGTGAGGGCCATGAGATTCCATGTGATTTCCAAGGTTAGAAGGTCTTGGATTAGAATCCATGTGGAGAGGACACTTGGCAAGATCTCCTCACATTTCCTCGCTTGGCCTTGAGGTATATATATGGGTGGAGTTGGTTGGGTGGAGGTGTGCATCTCTCACCCTTTGTGGGTTTGATTAGACTCTTAGAGTGCTTAGATTGGTCTCTCTTAGTGTAGATTCATTGTTCATACAACAAAATGCTTTCATCCTTTTAGCAGCTTGCGAGAGATTGAACTGAGTTATTTTCAAGTTAGCTTGTATATCCATTAGAAATTGTGAAGCACTCGGAGATTTCTTGGGTAACCCTGTGGTAGTTGGACTATGTGGAATAAATCTGTAAATCAGCTCAAAAGTGCTAGCTTAGTAGTCTTGTGCTTCCAACTATTACAAACAAACTCAACCAATGGGAGAAAACTATCCCAATTTGTTTGCTTTTTTGGAACATATACCCATAGCATATCTTTCGGTATCTTATTAACTCTTTCGGTCTGACCATCTATCCATGGATGCTCTCCACTACTCATCTTGAGTTGAAGCTTATTGAACATGTGTTTCCAAAAATTTCTTGTAAACCTGGGATCCCTGTCTGAAACTATTGATTTCAGTAGATCATGTAGTCTAAAAATATTCTAAATAAATAGTTCCGCGACTTGCAGAGCCTCCTCTGATTCCTTTGTAGGGATAAAGGCAATTTTTCTCAAATGATCAACCACCATAAGAATAGCATTCTTCTTTCATGGTGTCCTAGGTAAAACCATTATGAAGTCCATGGAAATACTATCCTAACAATACTATGCTATTTCCAATGGATGTAGCAGATGTGGAGGACTAATCCTCTCTGCTTAATTCACTTGACATTTAAAACACTCACTTACATAATTGTTTACATCTCTTACCATCTTTGGCCACCAAAAAGTGTGTCTAATCAATTGTAAAGTTTTCCCAATACCAGAATGTCCTGCATAAGGTACATCGTGGTTCTCGAAAATAACTTCTTTTCTAAACTTCCCTTCTTGGCAATTAGGCACACAAATCTTTCCTTTTCTTTTGAGCAAACCTTGCTCCACTTGAAAATTAGAAAATGCCTTATCCTCATTACTTTCTGACAACTTGTTAATTATAGATTGACAATAATCATCTTAAATTTGTGAATCTTAAATCTCTTGGATTAAATCAATGTCTAGAACTATGAAGCTAATCTGATGCAAAATACGAGATAATGCATCTACAATTGTATTCATTTTTCCTCTCCTACATAGAATTTCCATATGAAATTCTTGCATCACATCAGCCCATCTAGCGTGTCTCCCCCAAAGATCAGGTTGGGAATAGAAATACTTCAATGCGTGATGATCTGTGTATACTTTAAAAGTTGCACCATAAAAATAGTGTCCCCAAATCTTCAAAGCATGAACTATGCATATAATTCTTCTTCATGGACAGGTCAGTTTCTCTGAGTTGGAGAACGTTTCTTACTTTCAAAAGCTACTAGTCTACCATCTTGAATTAAAAATGCACCCACTGCGATGCTGCTAGCATCAATTTTTATTTCAAAAGATTTTTGGGGATCTACCATTAATAAAATTGGGGCACTTGAAACTACTTGTTTCAATGTATCAAATGCTTTCTGTTGTGCACTAGCCCACACAAACTTTTGATTATTATGTAATAGATCCATCAATGGCGAAGGTATGTGTGAATAGCTGGCAATGAATTTCCTAAAGAAGTCTGATAATCCTAAGAATGAATGCAACTGGCACTCATTCTGAGGAATCGGCCAAATGAGGATCACAGAAACTTGCCATGGATCCATTCTAATTCCATTTGCATAAATTATATATCCTAAGTACTCAACCTCATATAAACATAGCTGTGTCTTCTCTGGGTTGACGTACAAAGTATTCTCATCTAACATTTGAAAAATTGTACGTAAGTGACATTCATGTTCTTTAAAAATCTTACTATAAACCAAGAGATTATCTACAAAAATTAACCACAAACTGATCAATAAAAGGACAAAAAATATCATTAATGAGCATCATAAAAGTAGCAAGAGCATTACTTAAACCAAAAGGCATTAGAAGATACTCATAATGACCGAATATAGTACGAAAATTTGTTTTATGTACATCATCATCCTCAACTCTTATTTGATGATAACCACTTTTTAAGTCTATTTTACTATATACAATATCACCTCCTAGTGCATCCACAATATCATTGATGCGAGGTATCATATATTTGTGCTTTATTGTAACTTTATTTAATGCTCTAAAGTCTATACACATTCTAAAAGATCCATCCTTTTTGCGAATCAAAAGCACTAGGGTTGTAGAAGGTGAATAACTAGATCTAATTAGTCCTTTGTCGAGATACTCCTCGATTGTACGATGTACTTTTGCATCCTCTTCTAGACTCATTCAATATGGCTGTCTTGCTGGTGAATGAGCTCTTAGTACTAGCTCAATCCTGTGCTCCACTTTTTTGCAAGGCGAAAGACCTGAAGGCAATTTTGAAAGAAACAAGTGTTGAAATTCAGTCTTCACTCTAGAAGCTAGCTGAGCTTCTAAACTAGTTTGAATCTGTAAACTTAACAACTCTTTATGGTCAAAATATAAGAAATAAAGATACTTACACTCTGCTTTTACCATTGCAAAGGTAGATGATCGTTTTTACATCTTAATGCCTGGCTCTCCACGAATGATGATGTAGCGATCATTATGATTAAATTGATATATGTGAGTCTGAAAATCAATAGTCGGGTTCTTGCTTGCATGCCATTGTTTACTGAGAAAAGAGATCAAATCTAGCCAACCTCGCGATCTCAAAATCTAGCTCATCTTTATAAATTGAATTTGGACTAGTAATCCGATAACTTGGCGATCCCAGGTCTCAGATCCCTTTCCATCTGCCAACTCTACTCTATAGGTGTATTCAGATGGAGTAGATTTTAGTTTTAGTTTCTTCACCAGAGAAGAGTTAATAACATTATGTGTCAATCTTGTCTCAATGTCTAGCGCTAGAGGATCAAAAATTTGAAGGAGATGATGGAGTGGACGGTGAGGAATACTGCCTCTCCACCACCATCGATGTAGATATCTTATTCTTATTAGGATACATTGTATAAACATGGCAACCTAGGCATTCATAACAGAGGCCCTCATGGCGAGCCTTTTCTTTCTATTGCTATGTTAGATTGGATCGGTGAAAAGCTCTATCTGCCATGGAAGCACTTACTTCTCTCTTTCCACAGCTCGAAGTCTAAATGATATTCATCTGTCTATTAGATACTCGAATTGAAGCTATGGGCTTCTTGAATCTTGTTTAAGTATTCTTTTATCATGAGGATTGTAATTGAGAGCGTCACCCATCTGCCAACACCAAGGCAAGTTCTAATGCCTCATTTAAGGTGTGGCAGTGCTCCTTGCGCACAAGTGGACGCAATGTCTCCCTATGCCCAAGCACACATGTTGAGCCCATAAAAGTCATATTGGTCAAAGTCAATTGTAGTCAAAGTCAAAAGATCAAAGTCAAACGGATCAAAATCAACAAGGTCAAGGTCAAAGTCAACTGGTGCAAAGTCAAAGTGCTAAAGTGTAGGTGTCAAAGTGCATAGGTAGTGCACAATTAATTGTCCACAAAGGGTAAGTTGGAGAAAGTGGGTTGCAGGTTGCAGAGGTATTTCTCTAATTTCCCTAAGGTTCAAAGGGTTTTTAAAGTGTTTTGGAAGGTTCAGGTGAACCCTCCATTATGTGCACATTTGAAGAGTTAAAAGGAAAAGGTGAAGGTATGTGAAGCGGCAGCGTACGCAGAAGTGAAAGTATGGCCCCCCAATTAAAATTTTTGGTTTTAGTCTAAAGTCACTACAGGACAAAACAGGGAGTCGTTGGCTGCCCACTTGTGAAGACAATCTTGGGACATCAAAGAGCACCAAGATACTCTTGGAGTTAGGAGCGTACGTGAATTGACACTCAAATTGAGGCAAGGACTATTCTTGGACAATTCTAAGTGTAAGCAAGAGTAAGCATAGTCTAAGTGGAGCAAGAGGGAGAAGTGCAGGAGACACACAGTGTGCGACGCAGAGAAGTGAAGTGCAAGGTATGCATGAAGAGTGACCAAGGAAGTGTGCAGAGGAGTGCTAAGCTAGTCCCCCAAGGATCCCAAGGTCTCATTGAAGTGTGGGCGTGCCGACAGAAGGTATCCATCCCTCCCCCTTAGTGGAAGCTTGGTGCAAGGTGTGCACAAGTGCAGGAAGAAGGTGGAGGTTTGGTGCAGAGGAGGCCGGCAGCAACAAATCCCTTGGGTATTGGGTATTTTGTAATTGAGCACTCTGTGGGATTTTGCATAGAAGCATTGGATTGTATTGTGCTTCACATTGTATTTGTCTTATTATAATCAATCGACAGTGGCTTCCAGTGTGTATCTTTCTTCTTGTCTTTCCCTTTTCTCCTACAAACACTCAAATCCCTTCTTGTCCAAGAATCCCCCAACAAAATTTGGCACGCCCGATGGGACCTCCAAGGAGATTTGAGCATAGGAGAAGACATATTGCACTTGGAGAAGCACTATTCAAGTGTCGACAATACTACTTGAGTGGACTAAGAGGTACATATTCTTATCAATTATCTCATACTAAGAGGGCTATGAGCATCTCATGACCGCAACTCGGTCCCAAACATTGAGGGTCACCTGCAAGCAAACAAGGAGGAAGGCTGTTAGAAGATCATCTAGTCCATTATCTTCAACCTCATCAGTAAAGAGCATGGCAGGATAGGTAGACTTGGAAACCTTACTCTCAAGATTAAATATAAAACTTCCTTCTTTCAAAGGCCTAGCTCAGGAGGATCCGGACGAACATATTAGAAGGTTTTTGGCACTATGCAAGACTAGAGGCTTAATGGGCAGGGAGGATGCCTTTTTGATACTCTTCCCTGCCACATTAGAAGGATTAGTAGATAAATGGTTCAGCCAATTTACTGAGAACCATTTTACAACTTGGGAGTTGATGAAAGATGCATTCAAAAATCAATTCTAGCATGGAAATACTACAGAGATCATCATAGAAGAACTAGAAAATTTGAGATTGGGTCTAGGTGAAAAGCTTCTAGAGTTCGTGACTAGGGCCAAGGCACTAATGGCTAAATTGCCAGATCCACCACATGATTTTTTTGTTAAGAAATGGTTAGCTAAGCCACTTCTAATGGCCACCTAATGCAAAATCAAGGAATTAGTGTTGCCTAGAGCCTCCATAGAGGAGTTCATCAACACAGCTACACGATTGGAGCAGATAAGGCAACAGTATGGATCAACTTCTTCTCAACTACAATATTCCACAGAAATGGAGGATCCAGTAATCCAGCTAAGGAAGGAGCTGGAGGGCTTAAAAAGGAATAAGCCCCACAAAGAGGAGGAGAATGTTGTTACTCAGTTGAGAAGGGAGATTGAAAGCATTAGAACTCCAAAAGGAGGAGGAGGCCCAAGCAGAGGAATTGGCCCAACTGCGACAGGAAAGCTGCATGAACTCAAAGGGGGTGGTATCAAGAGTGGACTTTGGTGTACCATATGCAGCAAGCAAGCTCACATAGTAAGTGAATGTCCTCTGTTAAGTGTGACTTGCTAATTATGCAGGAAAGTTGGTCATGAGGCTCAGGAATGCCAATCAAGGAGAATACCTGCAACAACATATTGGACACAAGGAGGATCCCTACCACCAGCAAATGTAATGGCAGCTGCACACAATCAAGGTAACAATTACAACCCTAGACAGAGGAATAACTTTGGAAATGGGCCTAGAAGGCCAATAATTTGTTTCAGATGTGGAGAATGTGGGCACTATCAAAGTAGGTGCACTCTACCAGAAAATGCCCCTCCTTGCAGAAACTGCCCAGAGGCCAGAGACCACATTCATGGATTGAACAAAGACAAAAAGACATCTGAAGAAGACAAAGCCACTGCATGTGCAGATACAAGACAAAAAGGAGATCTCATATGTACCAGTGATGCCATTGGGCATGCATTCAACAGAGCTCATGAGGAGTTTGATAAGTCAATTGGAGCCCATGCTTTTAAGGAATCAGAGGCTTCAAAACTACTCAAGTCCATGAAAAAGGAGGTTAGTATTTTTTGATTTAATAAAGATGGATGGGAAATTCAGGTCAAAACTCTTGCAGATAATTGATGAGGCTTCCACTACAAGTTTGGTGGCAAAGACTGCTGTTATACATAAAGGTAAAATTGTAGGGGAAGCACCCCTTACAGATTATAAGAGTCCTCGACTGACAGTATCTATCAAAGGTCATGAATTTCAAGGAGTTATTGTGGATGGTGGTTCTGGCATTAACTTGATGCCTGAACATACAATGGAAAAGATTGGACTTCACCCTTCAAGGACCGCAAATTTCACTGTTACTTTGGCAGATCAGAGCAAAGTAAGGCCCTTGGGAGTGATCTCAAAAGTTCCACTTGAAGTACAGGGTAATCTATTCATTCTGGATTTTGTGGTTTTAAGACTACCCTAGGTTGAAGGAGGATTTCCCCTCTTAATTGGAAGACCATGGCTGAGGCATGCAAGTGTCATCCATGATTGGGGTAAAGACACTATGTGGGTACAAAAGAAAGGGCAAGAGCTGACATAGATACATTTAGAAGAGGGCCCAGATAATCAAGGGAACATGAGCATGATGCAAACAATTGGCATTTGCATGGAACCAAAAACAGAGGACCGATCCCAAATAGATTTTGAGGAAGAAGAGGATATTCTAAATTGGCTCCAAGCAGGCAACTCTTCCTCTTGTTTTGGAATTTTTCTTAATAATTCTTGCACAGCTGAAGGTTATGATGAAATTCAGGACAAAGTTCAGGTTGATGGATTGGGAGAGCCCATCACAGACCACAGAAGGGGCGGGAAGACACCCCTAAAATTCAACCTGGAGGAGGATGTAACAACAATAGAGAAGGAAGTTACTAAAGCTAAAGATAAGGTAAAACACACTAGTGAAGAATGCTCTTTCCCAATTCAAGAAATCCCTACAGGATGGATGCAGGATAAGGAGGAATGCATTGAGATCCAAAATACCCCTACTTATGAAACAATGCAAGAAAATCTAGTGGAAGAAAACAAGGTTGGAGATGAGCAGGAAGATAATATGGTAGAGAGAAACCCTGTCAAAGAAATACAATTAGGCCCTCAGGACAATAATCAGCTAGTTTTGGTGGCCACTTGGTTGTGGAACCACCTAGGGCTCCTTGAAAAGGTAAGATCCTTCTTGACCCATTATACAAATGTTTTTGCATGGCATTATAAAGACTTAGAAGGAGTTCCTGCCAATTACGGAGAGCATAGAATCCCTCTGGTTGAGGGAGCTAAACCAATACGAGGGAAGAGTTATAGACTTAACCCAAAATATGATGAAGCTGTTTATGTGGAAATACAGAAGATGGAGGATGCAGGAATCATTATTCCTGTGGAACACTCAGAGTGGCTCTCACCTATGGTTATAGTACCAAAGAAGAATACCAATAAAATCAGAATTTGTGTTGACTTTAGAGCACTCACCAAGGTGACCATTCCAGATGGTTTCCCAATGCCATTTGCAAAGCAGGTCATTGAAGAAGTGATTGGACATACATTATATAGCTTTATGGATGGCTTTAGTGGCTATAATCAAATATCAATACACCTAGAGGATCATGAAAAGACTTCTTTTATCACACCTTGGGGAACATATGTGTATGTAAAAATGCCATTTGGACTCAAAAATGCTCTAGCCACCTTTAACAGAATTGTCAACCTTATTTTTGGTCCCTTATTGCTGGAATCACTTAGAATTTTCATGGATGACTTCTCTTCATTTTTCAGGTTCTCACAATGAGACCCCTTTAGATTGTTTGGACCATCACTTGAGACAACTGCAGAATGTTTTTAAGAGATGCAGGGAGACTAAACTAAAGCTCAACCCAAACAAATGTCATTTCCTTGTGACAGAAGGAACTCTCTTGGGACATGTGGTGTCGGTTAAAGGTATGGCCCCAGATCCTGATAAAATTATTTCTATATTAAAGTTTCCTAAACCTAAATCTTCTAAAGAGATTCAAAGTTTCTTGGGGCATATTGGATACCACATAAGGTTTATAAAAATGTATGCAGAGATAGCCAGGCCACTGGCTAGACTTACAGGTAAAGAAGTGCCCTTTAAATGGGAAGAGGAAGAAGAAAAGGCTTATCGGACATTAAGGTCCAAGTTGGTGGCTGCACCAATTCTTATCACCCCAGATTGGTCAAAAATTTTTCATGTGCATGTAGATGCCAATGCATATGCAGTGGGTGCAGTATTGACTCAACAAGTGAAGAATTCAAACTTGACAGGCCTATTCAGTATGCTAGTAGAATTTTGACTAAAGCTGAAAAGAATTATAGCACAACAGAAAGGGAAGCTCTAGCAATAGTTTTTGTAGTACAAAAATTTCGTCATTATTTGCTAGATGTGAAGTTTGTCATCATCACTGATCATCAACCACTCAGGTATTTATTGAACAAGCCACAAGCAACTGGGAGGATATGGAGGTGGCTACTTTTGTTCCAAGAGTTTGATTTTTCTGTAGTCCATAGACCAGGTAAAGAAAATGTTATGGCAGATCACCTATCCAGGATCAATATGATGGATCAAGCTAGTGGAGTCAATGATGATTTTCCAGATGCCAATCTGTTCGCTGTACAAGCTCAAGGTTGGTATTATGATATCAAGAATTTCATTAAAACTAGCATGTATCCAGAGAAAGCTAGTGTTGTGCAAAGAAAGAGACTGCTAATCAAGCTCAGACCTTATACCTTCATTGAAGATAAATTATATAGACAGGGAAAGGATGACAAGTTTAGGAAGTTCTTAGAAGAAGAAGAACTGAGGGAAGTCCTTCAATCTACACATGAAGGAACAGGTGGTGGGCACCTTCCAGGGCATATTATGAGTCACAGGATACTTGATGCTGGTTTATGGTGGCCTACACTATTTAAGGATGCAGATGAATGGGGAAAGGCATGTGACGTTTGCCAGAGGTGTGGACCTAAGCCAACAAAACAGAGGCATAACCCCTTGAGTATTTCCACTTCGTGGCAACCATTTGAGAAGTGGGGGGCTAGATTTTGTAGGGCCCATCTACCCTCCGTCGATTCCAAAAAGAGAGAAGTATCTATTGATAGCCACAGATTATGCGACAAAGTGGGCTGAAGCTATTGCCTCCCGTGATTGCACTGCCCAAATCGTTGCTGATTTCATTTACAGTAGCATCATTTGCACGTTTGGATGTCCACTTCAAATTTGTACAGACCAAGGTACTCATTTTGTGAATAAGGTCCTACAGGAAATTTTCAACAGGTATAGAATCCTACATAGGACCTCTT
The DNA here is from genome assembly GCA_020310875.1 of Ceratopteris richardii. Taxonomy (NCBI): domain Eukaryota; kingdom Viridiplantae; phylum Streptophyta; class Polypodiopsida; order Polypodiales; family Pteridaceae; genus Ceratopteris; species Ceratopteris richardii. Next base: position 207,520,666 of record CM035406.1, on the reverse strand, counting down.
GTGCCTACTATCCAAGAGCCAATGGATAGGCTGAATCAACTAATAAGGTATTAATTTCCATGTTAAGGAAGGAATGTATGTTACAGCCCACTTACTAGGGCATTGCTTATCAAGGTACCCTATGGGCATACAGGTTAGCTTACAAAGAGGCCACGGGATATTCTCCATTCCAACTGGTTTATGGGATATTGCCCATTGAGCCCTTTGAATTTTTATATGGATCACCTAAAGTAGCATTCATGCAAGGAAAGAAAGATTGTGGTGTCTCTCAGAGGCTTGGAGCATTGCATAAGGTGGAGGAGATACATCTACTAGCAACAAAACAATTGATTGAGAGTCAGATGAAGAGGAAGGAGGCACATGATCAAAATCTGTGGAACAACAACATAGAGCCAGGCATGTTAGTTCTTCTCCATAGACCTCATCTTCAAACACAAGTGAGAGGAAAATGGCTTCCACACTAGGAAGGACCTTATCGAGTTAAAACAATGCTGAATTGGGATGCTGTGGAGTTAGAGACCCTAAAAGGAGAAGCCTTGCCACTGGTCAACATATCAAGGCTCAAGGCCTACCATCAATACGCTTGAAGAATTATGGATCACTTGGAATTGCAATATTTGTCTAGGTTTTCTTTTTATTTTTGATTTTCTTTCATTTTTTTTTTAAATTTTTTATTTTTTTTGTTCATGTCTGGGCGTTAAAAAAAAAAAACGAACGTTGACATTTTCTTTTTTTGTTTTTTAGAAAAAATATAAATTTATATTTTTGTTTTTTATTTTTCATGGCTCAAAGCTTTTGGCTCTGGATTGCGCCTCCGATGGCCGTTTTTTTTCAAAACTGGAGTCATTTTCCTGTTTTTTGGCACCTCTGGACTCAGTTTTTGGCTTTATTTTTCCAAATTCCCACACTTTCTCTGCCTTTTGGTCAAAACCCACATGTTTTGAGCACATTTTTCACATGTTTTTCTTTTACAGCATTGTCCACACGGTCTATTCTCACTTCGTTTTACCTTATGTTTCCAAATTTCCAATATGCACCCTTTGTAGCTCTACTGTTTCATCATTTTGCCCCTCTCTAGACCCCATAATCCTTCTAACTCAGCCTCCCTTTACCCATTGACCTAGCCACATCCTTGCCCCTCCTTGCCCTATCCATCTCAGCCCATCAGCCCTCCATTTACCCTCTTTTCTACCCTTCCATTTCCTTCCTTTGCTTTTCCATGCAAAAATTCCACTTTTTGGTTCTTCTCTGGTGCTTATTCTCTCCTGCTCTTGGTGGAAATGGTAGCTGCTCAAGTGTCCTTTTGCAGATTTGGCAGTCCAAGCATTATGGTATACTCTATGCTCAGAGTTTTGGCTATAGCTCTCCGGGACGGAGAGCACATTAGGTGGTGCGCAGCTGTTGAGCCCATAAAAGTCATATTGGTCAAAGTCAACTACAGTCAAAGTCAACCACAATCAAAGTCAAAAGATCAAAGCCAAAAGGGTCAAAGTCAACAAGGTCAAGTTCAAAGTCAACTAGTGCAAAGTCAAAGTGCTAAAGTGTAGGTGTCAAAGTGCACAGGTAGTGCACAATTAATTGTCCACAAAGGATAAGTTGGAGAAAGTGGGTTGCAGGTTGTAGAGGTATTTCTCTAATTTCCCTAAGGTTCAAAGGGTTTTTAAAGTGTTTTGGAAGGTTTAGGTGAACCCTCCCTTGCACATTTGAAGAGTTAAAAGGAAAATGTGAAGGTATGTGAAGCGGCAGCGTACGCAGAGGTGAAAGTATGGCTCCCCAATTAAAATTTTTGGCTTTAGTCTAAAGTCACTACATGAAAAAACAGGGAGTCGTTGGCTGCCCACTTGTGAAGACAATCTTGAGACATCAAAGTGAGCACCAAGATACTCTTGCAGTTAGGAGCGTACGTGAATCGACACTCAAATCAAGGCAAGGACTATTCTTGGACAATTCTAAGTGTAAGCAAGAGTAAGCATAGTCTAAGTGGAGCAAGAGGGAGAAGTGCAAGAGACACACAGTGTGCGACGCAGAGAAGTGAAGTGCAAGGTGTGCATGAAGAGTGACCAAGGAAGTGTGCAGAGGAGTGCTAAGCTAGTCCCCCAAGGATCCCAAGGTCTCATTGAATTGTGTGCGTGCCGACAAAAGGTATCCATCCCTCCCTCTTAGTGGAAGCTTGGTGCAAGGTGTGCACAAGTGCAGGCTTGGAGAAGGTGGAGGTTTGGTGCAGAGGAGGCCGGTAGCAACAAGTCCCTTGGGTATTTGGTATTTTGTAATTGAGCACTCTGTGGGATTTTGCACAGAAGCATTGGATTGTATTGTGCTTCACATTGTATTTGTCTTATTATAATCAATCGACAGAGCCTTCTAGTGTGTATCTTTCTTCTTGTCTTTCCCTTTTCTCCTACAAACACTCAAATCCCTTCTTGTCCAAGAATCCCCCAACAAAACTGTTGGGCTTTTGTGAAGCCACAAAAAAGGTATTTTTTTTCGCGACTAAATTGCCTAGACTTCTATGTTTGGGCACACTTTTCTCGCCCAAGGCTCACAAACATACGCAAATACACTCACTTTCTCGATCACCAACGAGATCACCAAATGAAGTTAGCTACACAGTGCTCACAGATGTGGTATCTTAGTTTATTTTGTGATCTTAACTTCCCTTGTTTCTAACCCTATTGTTCATTTGTTTTCACACATGAATTCTATTTGGTCTAACAAGCATCAACCTATCGTATTTTTTTCGGCTCTCTTTCTTTTTCCCTTTTTACTTTAACCCTTGTTTTTTATGTACTTCCTCTCCCTTGCTTCCTTCCTTTCCTCTCTTCACTTTTCTACTACCTCACTTCTACCCTCTTCTCACTCATATCCCCACAATCATCTCCTCTTCCTCCAACTCATAGAGTCCCCCTTAGTATTCCACTCAACTCTCACTCTTACGTTCAACTCTCACAAACTCTTCCAAATCACTCACATTTCGACCTCAACTTCTCCTCCTTATCATAGTGAGGCTCAAACATTCCCACACTTACACTTTCACTTTCTCACCAATCCTTCAAGCATGTAATCACACACCTTTTACACATGCACACACTCAACCACACCCACTCAAATATTAGGCACTCACCATCAGATAATCAAATAATCAATCACTTACACTCGCACCCTTAAACATTATCTCATATCATATCATGCACATACACAACCTGTGGAAAAAACCTTAATTTAGAACAACATCTGAGTTTCACATCAGTCCAATATGTGCAATCATGAACAAACAAACTCAATCCAAAACCCCCGCGATTGAGGAAAAATATTCAAAGAAAACTCACATATTTCCATTGAGAACCAAGGGTATTTTCAATACTAAGTGTAAGAAGTTTTTGTGCAATGCAGATGACTAGTACTGAAGTACAACAAGCATCCCTTTTTTTTCAAGACTCTTAAACACATGCAGAGCCACTCCTCTCTTATCTCACACACCTAGACAAAAGATGATAAACCTAGCTATTTCACTTGGAACGGGAAGCATGATGGCAAATAATTCATCGAGGTGACTGCAATATTATTTGCTTGATTACAGTGACGTCATGCTCTTTTAGGAGAGAGGTTCATTACAGTTCCAATTATTTAACACGGGTATCACAAGTCATATTAGAACGAACACATACCAGAGGAATATCCTCCATAACTAGTAAAAGCCTCATTGCTGAAGTCTATTCTCCAAATGTTGATTCTTTCCTTCTAGTATTCTGGCAGCTCCTAGTTCCTCCCACTCTCTCATCCTCTGACTATAAGAACTTGTCCTTTTTTGCCTTCTATATTTAGGGATAACTCATCTTTACAAGGGGAATTCAACAAAGGCTGAGTTTCTATACATACATCATGCTCATGCAATGGCTCATAAGGTTGTGTGGTTTGAGATCGATCTAGAGATTCATCGATACATGTATCCTTATTACACATAGAATCTCTAGATATACAAATAGGTGATGGATTTTCATGATTGACAATGGATCTAACATCAATTTCCATAGCGTTGTTACACAGTGTTTGCTTATCCTCTTCTCGATAAGCCAAATGTGGCACATCGTTGCCCATGGATTCATGAGAGGAATCCAAATTAAGAGGAAGAGAGGGCCCTTCCACATCCCCCAAACACTTGGAGTCCTTCATTCCTCCATTTGCCAAGGTTTCCTGCGACTTACTCAAAGAAAGATTAGCTAAAAAAGCATGAGTGGCAAGACTATTTTGTGGATTAAAAGCACAATCTTTGAATAGGTGATCATATCCACAATCCTTACAATGAGGATAATCATTAAGATTTTCAAAATGGACACACATGTAGAAGTAGACATAATAGATGGACACGACACTTCAAACTCTTGATGACTTTCAATAAACCTTTGAGTGCCTACGACCAAGTCTTCATCTATACCTTCCATGACAAAAAAACGTTTCAAAAAACTCCATACCATTCACCACAATAGACAACACAACTTGACCCATGCAATCATAATTTTCACCATTCATGAGGATAGATGAATGAGTGGTTAGTTGAATGTTATCCAAAATAATTGTCACTAAATCAATATGAATTAAATTCCACTCACAATTAGGGTTAATATAAGCACTCATATTTCTATGGTCATGACCAATGAATACATTTACAAAAGTGTTGCTATAATCCCTAGTCGCAACTATGGAACCCACCCCTTTAGAAATCCCACCAATTTCCTCTACCCCTTGTAAATTTTCTCTATTTGTTTCACCTTGATCATGTGTGATTAATGCATGCATTTCAGTTTTTTATTCCTTCTTTTGTGCAACCTTTTCCCCCTTCCTTCTTTCTTTTGCCTTTTTCTTTCCCATGTCTTGTTGAAACAATTTGTTTTGGTTTTTTGAGTGTTTTTAATATTTGTTTCGTATTTTTGAAAGAGTTTTTTAGAATTTGTTTGATGTTTTTGTGTGTGTTTTTTGAATGTTTTTTAAGATGTGTAAATAAGTTCTAATGGGGTCTTCTAGCAAAAAATTCTAAAAGAGGCTTTAAGATAACATACTCATGATACAAACTTGAAAAGTTCCTTCGCATAACTTTAACCACCCAAGAGAAAGCAATCATTTGATATCAATCGATTGACAAATGCAGGAACTCGTGTTAATTCCACCATTTTCCTCAAAGTTCTATCCTAATGCTTGTGTCCTTATATTCTCATTCATCCCTTTTAATGCATTAATGCTGGACAGCACACGACCTGAATTATGCACAACAAGTGATGCCTTAAAAAAATCGAGATGTAGTGGGCAAAACATCGAAGGGCAGGCATAGCAGGGTCACGGGAAGGCCTTAAAATTTGATGCCAATTTGAGCAATGAATGCATTCTGAGATAATGCTTGCCGCCCATACACAATGCCAAGGGATGCCCGATTAAAAATGCCAGAAATTCATACAATGTATGCCTATTAACAAGCAGCTGCACAAATTATGCAAAACTTCCACGTGGTTCCAATATATTCCTAATACATTCATAGAGCAGGCGTTTAGAAGAAGCAGCTTCACAGTTGGCGGATGCACATTAGCAGTGAGAACGTATGAAACCTGCAAATTCGAGACACATTTTGTAAACCCTCGAGACTCACAGATGAGCAGGATTCGAGAGTTGCACTCATTCGATAATGCCACAAGAGCTATACGCTTCTGTTTAGTTTCTATTTTAAGATAGCGAATGGCGTTCTTTCTCAGGTAATTTATGAGCTTCAGGTGGAGAGAATGGCGGCTTATGACCCACTTGCGAGAAGAGATATTCGCGCAAAGCTAGTATCTGTAAGCTCACAGCACCAAATTGGTCCACGGGCTGCCAGTTTGAGGAAGATGAGAGCAAATCTTTCTTGATAAAACTGCGGCTAAAACACAGCATCGCTTCCTTGCAGGAATGTTACTGGCATGCATCTTGGATCTTTAATTTTACTACAGTAACGAGATTACCTTAATGAGGGCCCGTATTCTACATAATCATCAATGAACATCAGAATTTTACTCCAGTCGTTGGCCGCTTGCTACAGTTTCTTTGATTAGAAATCCACTTATGAGGGGCTGAATCTGCTACCCGTGTTTGTCGGCTTGCAACTGCAAGACTAGATTTGTTTACGGCCCGCATTATATCCTCTTGCAAGTGTCAGAAGAGTCATTTTTTACAAGAAGAGGCCCTTGACTGGCGGTTGTTTTGCCCTTATTCTGCACACACCAACGTCAACTTGGGGAAGTTTCAAATCTAAGGTCCTACAATCTAAGCTTCTCCTAGGATTTCTACCCTCCTTTTGGCCTTTCATAGTACCGCCTCTGCTGTCACTTGCGCTTTGCATGTCTCTCACGAATGACTAATCTGATCTACAATTGAAACCTTTATACCAGGATCATGTGTTGAATCACTAACCATAGCTCCTTCATAGGCCCTGTAAATGAAGAAATTTATCTTGCCTTGCTGATGATAGCCCAGAATGAGAGATGTGGCTTATGAAGGAAAGATCTTCTCCTGCTTGTTTTCTTGATTGAACGATTCCTAATCTTCGCTAGTAAATGGAAGAATTCTGGAATGAGTTCTTTGACACTCGAGAAGGAATCTGAGCTTCTCCCCCTTAAGGACTGAGTGTATCTCCTAGAGAGAGCTGCAATGAGTTTTTTTTTTTCCTCGTCCCTTTCCACCCGCTTCTACTGCCAGTCCTGTGATGAGACCCACTAGCTGAGTCTCTCGATTCTCAAAATTCTTTCTACAGAGTGTAGAGGATGCATCCGTGGATTCTTGGATCAGCATAATATTGAGATCTCATTATACTTCTTGCTTGAAATAGGACAGCAATGGCTTCCCCAGCAGCTATATGGACATTTTGACAAAAAATATTCATGCAAAAAGTGCAGTTGCTCGTACTTCAGGAATTTCCCTAGTCATACCTAGAGCGTGATTTGGATGGTTGCTTCCCTACCGCTTGCTCTTTTGCCATAGCACATCATTATTTCTTTTGTAGCTTCAAGCATGCCAATGCTCGGGCTTCCCATGCTGCAATTCTTGCTGTGGAATCTGAGCCAACTTGCAGCTTCGATTAGGTATGTTGAAGCCTCAGACAAAATATGTTAGGTTACATCCCCAGCTCCACTCGTTATAGCCATCAGACCAATAAGTTATGATGCAATAGTAGCCTCAGAGTTCACCCCTTTCTTGAGTAAACCAATACAAAGACGAAGTAAAGTTTCATGCTTGTCGACCACAAAGTCAGTCAAGGCACTTGCTTCAAAACTTTTATCAAACCCTTAATGCTCTCCCATTTGTTAGCCTTGGACTTCTCGAAGCTGTCCTTCTATCTCATCAACCTTTGCTTTGAGATTGTCATATTTTGTCCGTGACTTGCGATATTTATCTTGCATGTGAGTAAACTCAGCTCTAACCTCAGACAGGTCCTGCTTATTTTTAAAAATTGTCTCCAGTAGTCTCTTCAATCGGGCTTGCATCTGTTCCTCTTGTGATGCTAACTGCTAATCCCTACTCTAGAGCTACGGGAAATTTTCCTCCAAGTTTTTGAGTACTACTCCATCAGCCTGTTGTTGTTGACTGAGCACCGCCGGTGTGCTCATCTTCAACTACAATTGCATCCATAAACTTTCTCATGGCTACAGTGACTGCAAGATTATATTTTTCTGGATCGATCTGCATAAGTCTGTCATTCTCCCATGAACACCAGGAAGAAGACGTCTTATGCTCTCTACTGCTTCAGAAAACCTTGCACCACGCTCACAACCACATGAACTTTAGCCCTTTTCTCATATAAAGCATCAACGAACAATCATCTAATTTAGTATTTTCATCCCTCTCTTCCACTTCATGGTGCCCAAAATCTGAGGATGTGGCAGTAGTGCTAACTGTGTCATCATCTATATCATTCATATCAGTTTAGCTTCATCTTTGTCTGTGAATCCACTTGTAACCCTTGATCCTTTTGCTCTCCAGCTCTCACTTTGGCGACTTTAGTTTAGTGTAGGTCCTCATCACGAAAATTATCCCTGTGTTCCAAACTCAAGTGAGAGTGATCTGCCGATGTGATACCCTCTAAGATGTGCAAACCCATCTTTTTTAGTACACTTGACCTTCTTCTTTAAGCTCAGTTCGAGTCATATACTTCTGCCTGTTTTAGATGAGCATCCATGCTTTGCACACTTGCAGCCGTCGAGGTGATGCTTATACATCCTCTCCTTATCAGATTATGCACTCTGCTTGCATTGCAACAGTTGTTCTTTCATTCTCACTCCTTCCTTTTAGGCTTCAAGTTTTCAACCTCAGTGCCATCCTTGTCCTAGTAAGCACAACATGTGCCTGCCTTTTCCCTCCTCCACTGGAATCCTCTTGATGTTGCAGCCTCTTGTTCAAGGCTTAAACTCTTTTGGCGGAGAAACCACATAGGTTAGACCTGGGAAGTGCTTCCTTTCATCCATAATTTAAAGCCTAGCTTGTCAAGTTAGACAAGTTTCAAGTCCTTGATGTCCCCCTCCTTTTCTAGTTCCTGCTTCTGCGTTCTCTCTATCGAGATGTCCTATCGTCTTGCTCCTCCCCCTCACCATTGAAGTGGAAGCTGTTTATGCTCCTGTCTCAGCTCCTGCACCACTGAGCTACAGAGGCAGACTTCCATTCCTCTGTGTTACTCTATATCTTCTCTTTCCAGCTCCTGCATGCATCTCCATATTCTAGTTAGCATCTCCTGATGAAATTGCCTCCTCTAATCATCCCTAGCTGTTGTTCTTATGTTGTCCGAATTCCCTCTTTCTCCTTAAGCGTGCATGAATCGAAGCCCCTTCTCCATCGTCACTGGTCTAGGAGTTTCCATTGTTCTCTCGAGCTCCCCAATCACTGCCTTTACTCTCACTTTGATCTCATTATTGGCCTGCCCCCAAGACTGGTGCTTGTGCATGAATTAAGCCTGCCGATCAATGCAAATGGGAAGGGAGAGAACTTGTGTATAAGGGCTCCTTCAATAGCACTGATATCTCGATCATCTGGTCAAATAATGTTATGTCTGGTGTGTGCGCTCGACCAACAGATACATCCAATCCAATCAAATTAAGCTCTAGCTCTTCTTGTTTCTGGGAATTGGCAAAAAATATTCCCTCTGCGTCTCACTCGCATCAATCATATTCTTTAGTGGAGCCCTATCATAAAACCCATTAGTCATACATTTGACAAAAGGTCGTCATCAGCGTGAAACATCTCAATACCAAGTTCATCTATAAGCCACCTCATACGACATTTCTGCCTGTTAACTCTATAGCTCAAGTCATTAAAAATTTTCAGAACTGCCTTACAAAGCAACTTCACATCTTCTCCAGACACTCAGGCATCTAAAGGAATTGCTTCTACCCACCTTTTAGCGTTGAAAAAAACCCCAACAAATATGTTGAATCCTAACTTCCCATCCTTGGTTGGAGGGATGTACATCAGGTCATAATTACTATGCGCGTGCTCATAAAGATCATGACTTCTCACCACACACACATTCCATTTTGCCCCCTATGCCCTGACTTCCATACCTATTGATCTCGTTTTTTCCTGCTTGTGTGTAGAAAAGATTATCATATGGTTTCCTTCTAGAGTATGATAAGGAAACGAACAAGTCATGGTTGGGTTTTCCTATGAACGAATAGGGTAGATGGAAACCTTTCCATGGTTAACCTCCTTGTGTACAACTACATGAAGAATAATTGTTCTTACCTTCTTTTCTCCTAAGCTTTATTGATGAAGATGACGATCCAAATACTCCATTAGTTTTTGTAGAAGAACCCCAAAAAGAAACTTATTCACACATGATTAGAGAAATCTCAACAAAGTTAAAAGAAAAAATCAACGTTATGACTAAAAGATTTCTAAAAACTAATCCTATCCTACTCGTGACTTGAAGAATCACCACACATGGTGGATTAATCGCCCGAAAAGGGGATCTTCATCACACCAAAAATGGCTCATCTCAACAAGTTATTGTAAATCTTGCAAGCCGCAAATGCTCACAAGAGCGTAATGAAAAGAAAAACTCAAATCACCATGAAAAGCTTGCATACACACCATCTTCACACCATAAACCATCACGTAAGTGACAAGAGAGCGCTCCCCGGCAACGGCGCCAAAAACTGTTGACGTTGTAGCATCACAACTCATACTTGTCAAACCAGGAAGCATCTCATGAGACCCAAATGTTTGCGTAGAAGCACTCAGCAGACGTAATGGCGCTTCGTCAACGTATGATTAACAATGTTATCAACAAGAAGATACAACATAAGCATCGTGAATGGTGCACCTAATCGTAATCACAAGCATAATAACGACATAATCATACATCAACGTGTCACAAGCGTTAGACAAGAAGAGAACAAGCACGCATGCACATCATGACGACGAGAGAGCAAGAGTCTATCTACAAACTAGCATAATCTCATTACTTCTCAAAAAGCTCTCCCAAAAAGAAGAGGTGGAGACCTCTTTATATACAAAATGGCAAAAAAGCCTGCTATGTGGGATTTCTCAATTGAAAGGAGAATGAATCCCACTTATTCTCTAGTGTGGCACTCACACACACCTATACAAGAGTGCTTTATTAACTGAATGAAAGGTAGAAAAAGGTACAAATGATGATGAAAAAAAGAGTGGATCCAAGAAATATATATTTTATCTTCAACAACCTCCCAATCAAAATATGAAAATCCTTGAAGTATAAGATGTGGTGACTTTGGAAAAACTATAGCATAAGTCATAGTTCCTTCAAAATATATGAAAGTTCACTTAACAACTTTTCAATGAATTTTTAGATTTTTGTGCATGAAACTTGATACTTAAGAAACTGCAAATTGAATGTTAGGATGTATATTACATAAATAAATCAATCATCCAACCGCTTGACTATAAAGAATAACATCAAAATATTTTGACTTTGCATCTGCGTGTAATGACACTATAATATCCATAGATGTCTGTATAGGTTTAGAATCCAATATATCAAACCTTTCCATAAGTTTCTCGATGTAATTTTTTTGTGTCATATAAATACAATAATTCTTGAATATGAATTCAATACAAAGACAATAATATAAAAGTCCAAGATCATTAACATCATAAACTTAATATTATCAATATAAATGATGAATCTTTTCATAAAAATCCCTTGATGCTTACTTCAAACCATAGAGAGATTTATAAGTTTGCACATAAAATGTCCTTTCCTTGGTTCTTCAAGACCCTTTAGTTGTTGTATATAAACATCTTCGTGAAGACCTCCATTAAGAAAAGTAAATTTAGTATCTAACTAGTATACTTCCTAAACAAATAATGCAACAAGAGAAATAACAATCTTGACTATGGTCATTCGAGAAGTAGGAGCAAATGTTTCATCATAGAAAATACCTTTCTTTTGTGCATATCCTTTGATAAGTAATCTTTCTTTGTACATGTCAATTGTACCATTAGCTTTTCTTTTGATAATGAAGATCCTTTTCACACTAACAATTTTTTTATCCTTTTTGACTCACAAAGCTTCCATGTTTGATTCTTATGAATATAATCAATCTTCTCTTGCATTTCTTTCTTCTGAAGTAATGCATTTTTAACACTAAGAGGTTCATTCTGAATCGAAGTAAATGCAACAATAATATGAATTTCAAAAACTTTTTCATAATTTTTTTGATCTGCATGATGCTTTTTATTTCTTCTCCTTCCTTTAAAACTTTGGATGCCACTGTCTTGCACGATTTGCAAGAACATTTGGAATTTTTTGAAAAACTAGTTCCATTGCTCTTTCCTCTTATAGAGCTCCTCACCCAACGTGGCAATGGCTTTTCCGCTTGGGTGATGATAGGTTGGTGACATTCAAACTCATCATCTAAAGATGATGCTTCCTTCTCTTGTGTAGAAGAGATAGCCCTTGGGCCAGGTTCATAGAGGATTGCCCCTTCACCTGATGATAAAGTAGAAGCTCTATTTTCCTCCTTCACTACATATGGATGCTCCTCCTTAAACACCACATCGTGATTCGCCATTATCTTCTTAGCCTCAGGGTCATAAATCTTACAAGCCTTCGTACCCCAAGAAGGTACATTCGATGCTTTTTGGTTGAATCTTGTTTCTCTCCCTATCTGGAACATGTACATAACACTCACTTCCAAATACTTTGAAATGGGAAACATATGGCTTTTTACCAGTGTAGTCCTCTTGTGGATTCTTTCCATCAAGTGCCTTGGTTTAGATTTGATTCAAGATGTAGATAGTAGTGTTGACAAGCCCAAAATTGATGTGGCAAACACTTTCCCTTCAACATCCACCTTGCCATCTCCATGATGGTTCGTTTCTAACATTCTACAACACCATTCTGTTGAGCTTTATGTGCCACTTTGAGTTGATGCTTGACTCCTTTACTCTTGCAGAAATATTCAAACTTTGTTGATGTGAACTCACCACCACTATCTGTCTTAGAGTTCTTCATCTTCTTCCCTATTTCAATTTCAACAAGCGGAAGCCATTATTTAAACTTACCAAAAGCTTGAGCCTTATCACGAAGGAAGTACACCCATATCTTCTTGCTATAGTCGTCGACTTCCTACAAGTGACATGAAGTACAAAGATCCACCCAAGGCTTGTGTATACATTTTCCGCACAAGTCAACATGCACCATCTCTATAGGATATCTTGCTCTATTCTTGATTTCTTGTGGAAACACCATCCTTTTTTGCTTGCATATCATGCAAGCTTCACATGGTTCAGTTCCTTGATTTTTGCAATCCATGGTAGGTGTGCAACCATACTCCTGTGATGCATCTCCTTTAGTATAGGGTATCCGATGTGACTGAATATCTCATGCCATAGCCTACTTGTGCCCACAATTCTAGTGGTTTTAAGAGCAAACAACTCATACAAGTTGTTCCTTCTTATTCCATTCCCAACAACATTGTTGTTACTATCCATAATCTTATCTCTTGTTTTACTGAAAGATACTTGATGACCATGATCAATTATAGAAGCTACTAAAAATAGATTATGTTTGATTTGTGGAACATACAACCTATTTGAAAGCTTTCTAACATCCCCAAAAGAGTTAATGAAAGAAATCGTACCTTCACCCTCTGCACGATATCTTGCATTGTTGCCTACCTTTACTGTGATGGGTTCCTTTAGAGGTTGTAAATAACCATAAAAATCTTTTATGCTCGTCATGTGATGAGAGGCACCACTATCCAACATCCATGAGTCATCTGTTCTTGAATCTTTAGTCGAAGAGCATACCTTCTCTATTGTAAAAAATAACTCAAACTATGTTTCTGCAGTGTTGGCTGACTCCTTGCCCTTGCCACCTTTTAAAGAGCCATTCTTCTCTTCTACCTTCTTGATGCAACAATCTTGGATTCTATGGCCTTTCTTCTTGCAGTTGAAACACTCTCACTTGAACTTATTTGTCTTGTTCTTCTCTTTGTCTTCATCTTTTGAAGAGTCCACTTTGCCTTCTTTGGAATTTTCTATGAATATAGCATCTCCTTTGTTGCCACCACTCATTGTCTTGAGCTGAAACTCCTTCTCCATGAGTAAGGCACTAAATTCTTCAAAAGTTAGTGATTGAGGTTTGATTTGATTATTTAGAGCAGCTACCAAAACATCAAGAATAGTCTCAAGAAGCTCTTTTTTTAGGGTGTAGTATGTAGCATCAAGTTTACCTTCCATGAAGGTTGGCGGTCATAACTACAATGTTGGGATGAGTGGCATCATTGCTACTCCTACCTTTTCTCCACCTACTCATGTTGAGGAACCACCTTGATTCCTAGTTGTAAATGATGATGCACCAATTGACATCTTCTCTCTTTTGTTGTTGAAACCTTTGCAACCTGTGCATTTTTGCTTCTACACCACTCAAAGCCTCTTGAGTTGTGATACCATGTAAGAAAAGAAGAGCACAATGGAATAAAGCAATCAATAGATTTGAGAGAAAAATGAAGACAAAGATAGATGCATACTGAGAGATAGAGAACTCAAATTCTCAAATTGCCAAGAGTAATGGAACTACAATGATAGTGTCTCCACCCATGCACTCCAATGTGGAGCTTAGATGGCAATCTAGACACACTGTAGATGAAGGGCTTACTAGTGTGCAATGCTATGTAAAGCTCAACCTAGGCCATGCTTATATAGCTTTTACCTGGGCCATGCTTGTATAGCTTTTACAAGGGGAGTCAATATATATAAACATAGTCAAGAGATACAAAATAGTCGGAAAAATATATAATCTGACAATATCGCGATGACAAAAAGTCATATTTTCTCAGCCCTATGAGCCAAGGGATAGGATCCACGGATCCCACAGAAGGGGGCAAGCCCCCCCTTGCACTCTCCCCATTAAGGTTCTATACTAAAATTGCATGGAACCACAAGTTCTTTATTTTTGCCTTGAATGGCAACCCAATGGCATGAAAGTTTATTCCCTACCTAACCTAATGTCTAGGCTCACAAAGATCATCTATTATCATCAATGATCACATATAGACCTCATCTATCTTGGAAGCTAGGGTCCGAAAATGTCTGGGCTCTCATAATGCATTCTCCTCATAATGGGGGCCTTACAAATTAGAGCACCATGGATCATTTGTGGTCACTTGAGGGTGGAGTATTGATTATATCTAACATGAGCAAGATAGCTATAACCTAAAGGTTTTATGAATTTTAATAGTTTCAATCACACTTACAATGACACAAGCTATGAGAACCTATCTAAGGAAGTTATTAAACAATTGAAGTCCTGTTTAGCATCCCTTAAATAGATATTTCTTGCCACTTAAATCAGAGCTATTAGAAAGATTAGAAAATATAAAGTTTTTCACAAAGATTGATCTTCTTGAGGTCTAGAACCTTGATAAGATTAGAGAAGAGATGAATGGAAGGCAACATTTTCATGTATTGATATTCTTGGAAGGTCTAAGGAAAATGAACATAGAGAAAATAGAGAAAAAGTACTATATGAAAAATTAGAGAAATGCTATTTGACACAAGTGTTGGAAGTGAACTAAGCCCAATTTACAAAATCACAAGATCCTTTCAATACTTAGGACCTCACACACATATACATCTTGAACCAAATAAGATAGATGAATGACACTAGAAATAGACAAGAGAACAAGGATAGGAATGAGTAGCTAAAAGATTACTCTAAATAATGAAATTACTTGATGAAAAAAATAAGTATATAATGTGTGTGTAGATAAAAAAATAGCATAAAAATCTAAATATAGAATGGATCTAGTAAAAAAATTGAGAGGAGTATGCCAAAAAGTTAAGAATGAGAGTGTGTGTTGTATAGTGAGATATGATAGGCCGATTACGAAGAAATCAACCTATGTGATATGGAATGGTGATAACGTTTGCTACAAATGTAAATAATGCTTCTTCTATAATATAAGAAGCTACAAAAGTTTCTACTCTTGACGTAGTAGGCTAAAAAAACCTAGTACAATAGCAAGACTCGAAGTAGGAAAAAGAATTATAGCAACTTACATAAAAACTAGTATGTACTCATACAAGATGTGTGTAAAGAAGAAGTGGGTGGCATTAAGAACTCTCCAAAACAACTACAAGAAGCTCACACAATAGCACCTTATTCTATGAGCACTAGAGCATAAGTATATGATTGTATTGTGCACCCTACATGGGTCTATATATAGTTTTTGAGGCCCCTTACTATTTTGCACCAAATTAGCAAAAAAACTTCATAAAGCTTACAATTTTTTTTTGAAATCACCAAATCTAGCTTCAGTTCTAGCATAAATATGTTTATGATTATGAACACATGAGTTGAACCTTAGCCTTTGTTTATGGATGATTTTTGGTCAATTTATCTAAGCCATACCATGTGAAAAACATGAACACATTCAGAATTTAGGGTTTGATTTATGAGGTTCTTATCTTGGTCAAATGGTAGAGTATTATATATCAATATACATGTCTTCCAAAGTAATTTATGAAATGTAATAATAATTTTTGAACATCTGTGATCAAACTATTCTTGAGAAATGGAAATGGAGCAAGTAGGATGTATGTGCAATACACTATGTGGAAGTGAGGTAGATACAATATAAAATCATAGATACACACCTTGAGCCAAGCAAGATAAATGAATCACAATAGAAATATACAAGAGACAAGAGATAGGAAGGAGTAGTTAAAAGGCTACTCTAAATAATGAAATTAAATTTATGAAAGAATAAATATACGATGTGTGTATATATTCAAAATAGCATAAAAATTTAAATATAAAATAGATCTTGATACAAAAATTGAGAGAAGTATGTCTAAGAGTTAAAGAATGAGAGTATGTGTTGTATAGTGAAATATGATAGACTGATTATGAAGAAATTAGGCTATGTGATGTGGAACACTACTAATGTACTCTACAAAACTAAATAATGATTCTTCTCTAAAATAAGTAGCTATAAAATCTTCTCCTCTTGAGGAGGTAGGCTCAAAAGCCTAATCCAATAACAAGACTTGAACTAGGAACAAAAATTGTAGCAACTTACATAAAAACCAACATGTATACATAGAAGGTATAGGTAAATAAGAAGTGGAAAGTAGCTAGAAACCTCCAAAAGAGCTGCAAGAAGCTCCATATCTCAACACCTCAATCTATCAGAACTAGAGTGATGGAAGATATGTACACTTCATATATGCAACAAAAGTGCATGGATCCTTTTGGGATCTATTTCATTTTGATATACTCAACTTGGAATGAACATTGTTCTCAACTCAAACTTCAGATAAAAATTAAGATTTTTATACTTATAGTAAACTTTTGTAATATTTGATTGAGTCGTTAAATGCTCAATTTAGAGAATTTTAGCTATTCCAAATCTCTATAATATAGGCTACCTGTTACACACAATGAACATGCTTGAAACACAAACACAATTACCTATATCTCCTACTTCATGCAAAGAATGAAGATAAAATTTTGGCTGAACAAAGTGGACTAATAGATTTTCAACAAGTGTAAAATTATAGAATTCGAATTTCAAGGAGTATACAAAACAACTTAAGCAAAATAGACTATGTGAAAAGGAACCTAATCTAGAGAGAGTATGGAGAAGGAATGCAGCCTTGGGCGAATTGCGGAATATATATGACTTTCCTATAGTATAGGGGTTCTCTCCTTTATCCTCCTCTACTAGATGATGATTAGAGTGTTCCTTATATGCTGATTTATCAACTGGATACACCTCAAGTGACTCAAAATCTACCAAAGTGATTCTTCCTTCTTGCTTGTACTTGCTTCTATCCTAACTTTAAGTGCTTCAACTTCCCAACTTGGGTAAGATCAAAACTTTTGTACTCTTTGGAACCTTAGTAAAACTTTGGACCTTCAATTTAATGTTAATATTTCTTTATGGTTATCCATGAAACTTGAATTCTTAACATTCCCCCTAACAATGAAGCTTTTTTTATCTTCAACCGCAATCCTTCATAGATAATATTTTTTCTCTAATGAAATGATAGTGGATCTCTATACGCTTACTTCTTGCATGATACATATGATTGATAGCTAGATGTATGATATACATGTTATCTTCAAACAAGTGAAATGTTATTAGCTCCATATTATGGTCTTTGAAAATCTTCCAATACCATATAAATTCACATGTAGTGAGCACTAGATCCATACACATAATGTCTATTCATGATAATGCTACTATAGGCTGCTTTTTTGAAATCCAAGAGATTGTCTTTGAACCTAACATGAAAATGTAGCTAGAGGTACTCCTATCTTCTTTTAAACTTAGCCAATATGCATCATTGAAACCTTCAGGATCCAACAAGTTATCATAAACATAAAATATGTTTTTATTTATTGTATGTTTGGTGTACCTTAAAAATCTCTTACTGCATTAAGATGCTCACTAGTAGGATCATGCATAGATTGTGAAAGAGGACCAATGTCATAAGATAGATCAGATAGAGTTATGGTGGCATAAATCAATGATCCTTTGATACTTCTATAGACTCTTGAATTTTCTCTCCTTGACCGGCACATAACTTCATATTTATATCAATGGGTTGTGAGAGTAGCTTACATCCACTCATCATACTTGTACAATATTTCAAGTAAATGCTTCCTTTGAATCAGATATAATCCATCATGTATATACACCACTTCAATACCTAAAATGTATTTGAGGATTCCAAGATCTAATATCTCAAGTTCCGTTCTAAACTTGTCTTTCCTCTCCTTTATACCTATTATATCATCACCTAAAAATTGATATATATGCATGAGTATACAACTTCTTATTTATTCCTCTTTATGTATAAAGATGGATCAACCTCACTAACATGGAATCCACACTTTTGAAGGTACTCAATCGGTCTTTGATTCTAATTCCTAGGTTCTTGCTTCAACCCATAAATGGTCTTCTTTAATGTACATACATAATGCAGCTCACCCTTTTCTTCAAACCTGATAGGTTGGTACATGTAGGATTTCTCCTTAAGTTCTCCATTTAGGAAAGTGTTCTTGACATCAACTTGATACATGGGTCATATGCTTGCTACAATAGTTGCATTGATGTCCTTATTATGCCATATCTAGTCACATGTCTAACATTTTCCTAATAGTGTATGCTATGTGTCTATGAGGGCGAGTCGTTCTTTGTCTTGATGATTTTCATTCCTCATTGAGCAGCTTTATTCTTTGATTTTCTTCTTCTTCTCTTTTTGCTTGATTCCCCTTCCACACATCCCTCCTCCTGAACTCTGTCGTCCCCGACAGGCTTTTTGTGGTGACGTGAGTACGTTTGTATTGCGGCCTGCTCTTGTTGATTAAGCAGATTGGCGTGACATATCATGAATTCTTTCCATTGGCTTGACTTCACTTCATCTTCTGGTGCCTGTCAGAGATCTGCAAAGAAGCTTGTTTCATAGGCCACCAGTCGTGCATTAAGATTTGAAGTCATTTTTACAAAAATTTTTGAATCAATTTCAAAGATGCCGGTGAAAAGTGCTTCTTCAAATGTTTGCATATACGTGCTTGGCAAAAACATAAGCCGTGAATAGTATGCCATAATTGTTAATTGGCTAGGGATAGTTGAAATATAAAAAACAAGTGCTTCTGATCCTTGTGTAATGCCAATGAAGTTCAAAAACGTATATTTGGCATGTTGGAAGACTTTAATAACTGTAAGTAGCATGCTGAGAATCTTATTAGTCATTTTGACTGCCAAATCTGGTACATTGGCATATCGAGCAATCCAAAATTCCATAGTTTTCACCATGTATTCTTCCGTTGGTAGATAATTATGCGGTGGACTTGGTAAGAGTGGATAATTAAGCCATTGATTATTAATGCTACCTTGGCGTTGTCCTTCCCAAAAATGCGACCAGGATCGTCTGCGTGGTATTGGACAAAAAGATGGGTTTACTTGAAGGGCATATGGTGATGCTTCCCATTGTACCCGCAGTGTAGGGTTCTTTTCCAAAAGTTTTCACCTCCATATAGGGTCAGCTCTTTCAAATTCCTCTTGAGTATAGTTGAATGTATTATTGCTGAACTGGAGGTTGTTGTCAGGCTCTTTTTTTTGTCGTGGTCTTTATGTATTGCCGTGTTTGCTCTTTAATGAGTCCATATGGTACATTAAATGGTTTCAATATCTGTTCTAAATTTTTGCTTTCAATCTGAGCTTCCTTCATGACCTTTATTATTTGATCTTCAAATTCTGTAGTAAGCTAGGACATTAGTAGTGCCCTCTCATGTCGGCTCAATTCTGCAATATCCCGATGATTACATTCAAATTGGATCTCCGTTTCCTCCCTTATCGGCGAATGATGGAGGGGGGAAGAGAGAGGACATACCTCAATCTCCGCAGTAGCCGCTGTGGATTTTGGAACTACTGGTGTCTCCTCTGTTGTCTTCTGTGCTAGCTGTTCTTGTAATTGCTTGATCATGTCATCTTTGCTTTTGATTTCTTCAGTAGCCTTAATAATTGTGTCTTTGTTTTTGAGGAGCTCTTGTCCGATGACTTCGAGTTGATCACTGTCTTCTTTGCATTGTGATATATACTGATTTTTGGTTGTCTTCCATTTCATTCTTAGTGCTGCAGTATCATCCATGTATCTTTTCTCCCATTCGGCAATGATTGCCTGCTCTTGCTTGAGCTGATCTTCATACCTGGCTATCTTTTCCTCCATTGCCTTTATGTCTCTTTCTGGCACTTCCTGAGCCTCTATAGGTTGATTACTTAGAAGAGCTATCATCAGCTCGTCTCACTAGCCTCATACTTCTTCTGTAACTCCTGTAGTTGTTCTTTTAATTTCTCATTTTCTGTCTCTAAAGTTTTGCATTGCTGCTTGGCCTCTTGAACTTCATTCTCTTTATGTGTTATGTGCTCCTGTGCTAGCCTTAATTGTGCTGAAAGTTTCTTACCCATTTCATGAAGTTCATACTTTTCCTTCATCGCTTTGTCATAGTCAGCATCAGCTTCAAGCATCAATTGTTGCGTATCCATAACAATTTTGATCATATGTTGCACCACTGGCTTGAGCTGAGCGACATCGACATTCAACCATGTTTTTGGAATGCTTGGAGCCTCCCTTGTTTGTACATCCTTTCCATGCTCCACATGTATAGTCTCATTATGTGGTTGTCTGATTTGTAGTTGTATTTCTGTTTCTTTTCTTTCTTCGTCTAGATCGATAATTTTCGTGGCACTCCCTTGAAATGTAACATCCATGGGGAGGGCTCTACCACAACCCTTATTGGAGTGAAGGGTCTTGATTCTTCCGTCGTAGTTTCTTTTGGTTCTTCCTTGGGATTCTTGAATGACCCCTCTCCTGCAAGCGTAGTCTCTTGGATTTGAATTTTGGAGGTCTCATTTATTTTGATCACATGTATCCCTTCTTGGGATACCTCTTTGCCTGCGGTGTCTTGATTGGGGTTGATGGGGGTGTCATTTACCTTCATGCTCTCTTCTTCTGCATTGTAGTTTACTTCATTTAATTCCTCCCATTGTCCATCATCTTTTGACTCACTTCGAATATCCATATTCAATAGGGAGGTGTCAGGCTCTTCTTGTGTATTTGAAGATGAGCTTGAATTGACCAACCCTAATTCTCTGTACCGATGCACCTTGGTTAGCCTCTTTTTTAATTCCATGTCTTGTTGGGCTTGTTGGTAATGGTGCCCTTGCACTGGTAGATTAACTTGACCTTCTGTGTATTGATGTGTGTCTTCCAGGGCTCTTGTTAATTCCTCTTCTATAATTGGTCGGTGCTCTTCAATTCTTGTCTTCGGGAGCACGTGTACCCTTTTTGTGGTTGGGACTTCAGCTTCTACTTGCATTACTTCCCTTAATTGCTTTGTACCTCTCATTTTGGGTTGAAAGCTAGTTTCTGCCTCCTCAATGATCTTGACTCCTTTTTTCTTTCTTGGGACTGTGGCCACCTTGGCATATTTAGTCATGGCTGTCGATGATGGCATTTCTTGGAGGTGCTCTCTAATACCTAAGGCATGATATATCAAGATGGTTAGAGCTACACTGCCGTTCAGGAAATTCTTGTGATTCCATTCCTTCTTTGCCTCGAATAGCCTTTCTTGTATGTATGGAGTCATATTAATTTGATTTCCAATTTGTTTGATAGCGTGTGATAGCAGTTGGACGATGATCTTCTAAGGAGCAGTGTATCGATGCATGTTAGGAAAACAAAAGTGATGATGAATGAGTTTGACTTCTTCTTCTATGTCAATTTGATTGATGTCAATAAAGGTTCTGGTCTTTGCCCCTCGACTTTCTTCTTTTAATACAGTAGCTCCATCCTTCTCCCATCCAAAAGCTTCTTTGATTAAATCATGTGTAAACTGAATCACGACCCATTCACCTACTACATCCATGACTCTGGCCTTTGGCACCAATGGATCATGTAGTGCTGGCTACAATGTATTCATAACTTGCGTGCACCTTTGAAAGTCGGGTTTGTAGATTGGTAATTCAAAATATTTGTGCATGCCCGCTTTCTTCATGATGTCAATGGTGGATGGAAGCTCATGTACCACCTTAAAATCTTGAGACATGATTGGGAACTGATGATCCGTGTCCATGATCTTGATTGTTATTAGAAATAGATAATCCCCCGTTGGTTGATCTTCTCTAAATCAATGTCCTTTTGCTTTTGTCATGCTTTGTAAGGGGAATTCCAATACTTCTTCCTGAATAGTTGCTTCAGAATCTTCAGAAGCCATCTGCAGTTGTATTGAAAAGATCATTAGCTTAAATAGAAGACATAGCATTAGTGTTGTGATTTGCAGTGACATGTCGTTCATTTTGTCACTTCGTTCCCCTAGCTTGCACAAGTAAGATCTCTTACCGCATGCTTTTCTTTTCTTTTCTAAAAGAAAACAAGGATTGGTAAAGCCGAAGCATTTATTTATTTACATAGTAGGTCCATTCCTAAGGAAGTTGAAGCTATGACCTATTTCCCATTGGAGGATGTGCACCACTAATTCTATTATATACATCAAGTGCCGAATGCCTGGCCTCGTAGTGTGGCCCTATTATGCATACTTTAGGTGCATTCGATACTTCATGAGTGCAATTGGGAGCCTGATGGTTCTCTTGTTCAGGTTCATGCGCTTTCTTTGGTTTCCATATCCACTGGACCATTGAAGTATGAGCTCTCGTCCTCTCATCATGTCTCCTTTTCCTTGGTGTAGCTTCTTGAATCGTCGGCATCTTCTTAGCTACAATCTTGCTTTTCCAATGTACTTGTTTGGTCTTGTTTGGTTTCGCACTGCTATCTCATTGATAGGCTATTTATTTTTGGTTGTCGATTTCTTGTCGTGCCACTTGTCGTACATTCTTTGGAATCCATATTTGTCGATGGTTCCTTTGTGCCACTACTAATGACTTTGGGAGCCAAACTCTCAAGAAATCCTTTGATTTTGGTCTTTGAGATAAGGAATTCATATCCGTCTGCACCTTCTGATTATGATTGACTTGTGTTTGTGTTGCTCCCCCTAATCCATTCAATGGATCCTTGCGAGCCCATTTCAGGTTAGGATGTCTCTATTGTGGAACTCTGCCAATAGAACTCCATGTTGATGATTTTAGTGTGGCTTTGGCTGGCTCTGTTTTTGTTTGTTTACGATTTGCGTGGAGTGAACCTGCTTCCTCCTCTGTCGCTTTGGTGCTTAAAATATGATCTACCTTTGGTTGTCTTTCCTGCAGCTTATTGATGGGTTCAGTTGCTATGTCCTTCTCAGTACTGTGCTTAGCATTTTCGAAGATGCTTGGTCCATGAGATAGTTTCTCTTCTAAAAGGCTAAAGATTTCTTTGTGTCCCACTTTGGCGGAGATGTATCCTTGAGCTAGAATGAATACTCACTTCATTCTTGATTATCTAGTCTTGCCCTAGTATTAGATTCTCTATGAGATCCTCATCTTTACACACTAAGACTCGTTGTTCCATGGAGGAATTTCCTAGGTGGAGGGATACAGTAGTTTCTCCAATGCATTCTATGACTTGACCTCCGATACCTATCATATGTGCCTTAGTAGGTGTGATATTTGCGTGGAGAGGCATGATGATTGTCTTCCGCACACAACTAAGTGTTGCTCCTAAATCTATTAAAGCATCTATCAATTGGTACTCTGTCTTGCCTATCCCTAAGTTTAGGTAGGGTTTAGATATGCTATGGTTCTGCCCATTGGAATGATGAACTTGGTAGTTGGCCATGGGAATAGGCTCTTCACCTAGTAGGTATCGTTCGTCTCTTTGCCTAATCCACTCTTTCCATTTCTTAATACATTCCAAGGCTTCTTGCCGTGCCTCCTCTCTAATCCGCTCTTCCTCTTTCTTCCTATTTTGTGCACCTATGAGACGTGCTAACATTTGATCCGTCAATGGCTCCATAAACCGTTTCAATCTACATCCACTTATGTAGTTAGGAAGAATATCTCCATCCAGAGTGGCTAGATTAACTGCTTCACTCATCGAGACCCTATTAATGATTAGAGGTCCATATCCGCATTTTTGTAATTTCTTGGCATGTTGCTTCAAGGTGTAGACCAGGACTAGGTCTCCTTCTTTTAGTCCCTTGTCTTTTATGTGTGCATCATAATATGCCTTTTGCCTTCTCTTGGCCACATAGATTCCTATGACAACCTGCAACCAAGTTTCATGCAGTTTATCGATTTGGTCTAGTTGTTGGGATAATTCATGTCCGGTTCATTCATGCTGTCGGGCTATTCTCAACGTGGGTACTAAAAAATTGATTGGCAGGATGGCGTTCTGGCCGTACACGAGATTGCATGGGGTAGTTCCAATGGTAGTTTTGTAAGTGACTCGAAAGGCCCAAATTGCATGATGCAATTGTTTGTTCCTGTCAGACCTCATTATTGACAATCTTTGTCAATATTGTGCATAACACCTTATTGGAACTTTCCGCTTGACCATTGGCTTAGGCGTGGTATTTTTATGGATCACTAAAAACTCATCCATTAAAGACTCTATTACTTCATTAATGAAGTGCGTTCCTCGATCACTCACAATCTCAATTTGGCATGTCTCACAACTTCGTACATAGGTTTCCGCATCCATATGTAGAGTTGGCCACCACAAACCCGCAAAGAGGATCATTTTCACGGTTCTCTCGGCTGAGAAATGACCTCCTGCCGCACCTGCATGTGCCATCTCTAATATGGTTAAATATTCTCTTCATGCACACATAGTCGTAATTGGTTGTCTTTTCATCTCCTAAACAAGTGTCTTCCCATGAGTACATAATCCTTGCTCATTTCCTCTAGAGATCGCTTCCTTGTCAAGCTAATTCCCTCCGCATGTTCTTTGGTCTTTAAGAATTTCACTAGTGCTTCACTCCATTTGGGTGCTATTGTAGAGAAAGGTAAGGATGTATGATCCTCAGGGATCATCTCTTGGCATTCTGCGCAGTTACTAACATAATCATGGACTGCTTTAGGCATATCAGGCCAGTACACTCCTAATCGTTTCAATTCTCTTAGAGTTCCGTGAATTCCTTTGTGTGTCCTCCATTTGTTCACATGGGCTTGTTCAATCAGAGTCCTTTGCTCGTCCTCCTCAACACATCTCCGTAGTACGCCACTGGGTTCCTTATAGTACACACTTCCCACAATAATGTGCAAATTCCTTGACTACAGAATTTCCTTTTTACTCTCTTTATTGATTGAGTGTTGTGGGCCATGAGTGAGTATCAGAATTAGTTTCTCTGCCCACTTTGGACACACTTCCAAATTAAACAAATAAGTGTTTGGAAATTCGTCTGGTACTCCACTTGGTGGTTCTCCATGTGTTAACCTAGAGAGGTGATCGGATCTTACATGGGTATTTCCCTTTTTCGCTATTACTTCGAAGTTGAACTCCATCAATAGTAGAAACCATCTCACTAGTCTTCCCGTGTTACAAGGCTTATTGACTAAGTACAATAATGCCTGATGATCTATGAAGAACTTGAACTTGTTGGCTAAGAGATAGTGTCTAAATTCTTTCACTGCATAGACCATTCCTAATCCCTCTCACTCTGTAGTTGTATAGTTCCTCTCAGCTTGATTTAGTTGCCTACTTGCATAGGCAATTGGGTGATCTAACTTTCCTTCGTCTGCCGGCTGAGCTAATATGCATCCTATTGCGTAATTTGAAGCATCCACATGAATATGAAAAGGCTTGTTCCAATTCGGCGTTTTCAGAATTGGGGCTGTGCTAAGCAGCTTCTTTAACTCATTGAATGCCTTCTCACATTCCTCTGTCCATGTAAATTAAGTCAAAAGTCCATACAAGGGTTTGGCGATTATGGCATACATGTGGATAAATTGATGGTAGTATCCACAATGTCCCATAAACGCTTGCACTTCTTTTGCATTCTTCGGTCTAGGAAGCTCCAAAATGACCTTAATCTTGTCTTCATCCGTGGATATTCCATTTCGAGAGACTATGTGTCCTAAGATCTTCCCTTGTCTTACCATGAAGACACACTTCTCAGGGTTAAGGGAGACTCTATATTGTCGAATTTATTAAATATCTTCTGCAATTTAGGAATGTGGTCTTGACTTTGATTTGAGTAAGTGCGTTCTTCTTAGGCACAACTACTAGTGGATATACCCACTTAGTATGTTCTATTTCATATATGAATCCAGCTGCTAATAGTTTGTCTATTTCTTCTTTAATTTTAGCAGCATAGACCTCATTGTATGTGTAAGGGTGTTGTTTTGAGGGTTTTGCCTCTATCGTCATTGGTATTCTATGAGAGCAAATAGAGGGTTCCACAGCCTTGAGATCCTTATATATCCACACGAATACATCTCAGTTGTATTAAATCTTCTTCCTCCTCAATTGACACATCTTTACCTATGTATGCACATCTTTCTTCTCCATCTTCCCCTGTTACTATGATCTTTTTTGTTTGTTCTTTGTTGTCATACGCTTCTCCTTCTCTAGCTTCTCTCTTAGGCATCTGAATGGCTATTTTTCTCTCCTCTACTTCGTACCTTTTAAAATGCTCCGGAACCTCAAAAAGGTCAAGATTTGGTCCGATTTTACTCACGCTTTCCTCTTGCTTCTGTAATATGGGGGCTTCTTCTATTGCTAACACTTTGTTCATTCCATACTTGTCTTTGGTTTGAATAGCTTCTAGGTAACATTCTTCAGAGTCAAACTCCGGTTCCATCTCTATGCTCTCGTATTCTTCTTTCCATTCCTTTTCCAATATTTCCCCTGCTTCTACTTCTTGAAGGACAACCATGTACAAATTTACATCATAGCCTTCTTCATCCACACATTCATTCATCATCAAAACTTCTTCATTCACACATACATCCAAGGTTGCTAAGATTTCCATCCATCCATGCGATTCAAATGTTTCATCAGGGAAGATTTGAGGCATATACATTGGGTCCTCTACAGGTCGATAGTTAGGATGTCCTATTGGCCACAGATGCCTTTTATGATCCTCTTTCTTGGATTCTTTGCACATCCATAATTGGGCGTCCTCGTGCATCCATGATTGATCACCTTTTCCAGCACTATGAATAGATAGGTCATCTTCCTCCTTGTGTATGGGATTCCACTGTAGTGGGGGTACATCTCTATATGAAAATGTATGCAAGTTTATCTTGGTGGTATTTCCTTGATGTTGCAGGTATAATGAATCTCATCCCAAGTCTTGCACTATCCGCATTTGTCTCATGAAAGGTCATCCTAATATCATTTCGTAATTGTTAGCCTTTTCAAATTTACAGATGGCTAATGTGTGTTCAAATTCAACTCCACAGGTGGTTAATTTGATCTATTCTAATATTCCTAAGGGTTTCTCCACATGACCGTTTGTAATTGGAGCTTCATGTGTGTGGGTCGTAAGGCAGGCTTTCCCCATTTCTCCCAAATCTCCTTGGTGGAAATTCCTACTCCTCCTCCTGTGTCTAGTATAGCCTTGGTCATGTACCCATTGTAAGTGACAGGTAGACATGTATTACCTTCGTCTCCTTCACTAAATTCTCCCACCTTATCTACTGGGATTTGTATCTTCGATGGGTTTTCTTTCCCCTTGTTTTCCTTTTCATCCTTCTCCTGCCCTAATTCTAGTTGACTTGCTAATTGTTTCCATAGTTGTGGTTTAACACAGAGTAGTTCTTCCACAGTCAGTTTGCATTGTACTTTTGTCTTTTTAAGTTCTGTTAGATTGTGTGAATTCTTATCTGAGTTTTCTTTTCCTTCTCCTTGTATTGTGGGTGCTCGGATTATCATAGATTCCTTTTCGTATTCTCCCATGTAATTTGGTAGGGTTGAAATGCTCTGAGCTTCTTCTCTATTTTGGTCTAGTCTTGATAATTCCTCATATACTTCTTCCATGTTGGGGTTTGGTTGATAAACTTCCACATCTAATTCCTCAAAGGGAGGCTTAGTCACTCCATTCCTCTTCCATTGTTCTTCTCGGATTCTATTCCACAATTCTTTTGGCCAGTCAGCCTCTAAATCAGGTATTGTTGACATAGGTTTGTCCTAGGTTTTCACTCGCTCACATTTATCATCCTTCTCTTTAGGTTCGTTATCCTTGGCTTTAACACACTCCTTGTATTGCTCCTCTACTATCCTTGTCTCTGGAAGGGCTGGGATAGTCTTTTCTGGGGTTGCTTGTGCTACCTCTATAAGTTTCCTGCATATAGCAAGCCTCTCTTTTTCTAATTCTCCTTGTGGGTAAAGCTTTTCGTGTTGTTCCACATTTGGTCCAGTCTTAATTCTAGCGTGGTAAGCTTTCAACCACATGTCCAAATCATCCAGTTTTGGGTCAGCTAGAATTGATCCTGGTTTCTCTGCTTCTCGGATAAGCTGTGGAATGGGAACTTCTTCCTGAATCTCTGGTTCTTTATGCTCCTTACTACTTCTTGTGTGTTTCTTATTTTCTTGACTTTTGTTTTTCATCCATTTTTCTTTGAGCTTCTCTCTTCTTTCCTTCCATTTTTGCGCTTTTATGTTCTGGGTATTCTCATGTGGGTTCTCTGAATCTTCCACTATTTGAATTTTGGGGTTTACGGTTCTATTGTTTTCTTGTTCCCAATCCAGTTGTTTTTCTTTTCGTTCCTTCGTTTGAGCTCGTGTAATGGCCTTTAAAGGCACGGTGTATTCCTTGTCACCTCCAAGTGCTTCTATCACTTCAATTACATCAATAGGTGCCATGTCTTGGGCTTTAGTGGGATTCTTTGGGCAGTCTCTGAAAAGATGTTCCTTCCCACAATCATTGCAATACCCTTCCCAAGTCCTAGGAGGTGGTGGGTTGTAAGGTCGAGTACATTCTCTAATAAAATGATCTCCTCCGCATCTATAACATGGTCCTCTCGGCACAAGCGGTCTCATGGGTGGTCTCCAAGGTGTGGGTGCTTTGGGTGCAGTGTACATTAAAGTAGCCATCTCCGTTCCCTAGGCCTGGTCATAGCCTTCATATCCATGGTATGCTGGGTCATATGCTGGTTCATACTCAAACATATTGGTTTCATAGGGATAG
This sequence comes from Ceratopteris richardii, assembly GCA_020310875.1. Classification (NCBI taxonomy): domain Eukaryota; kingdom Viridiplantae; phylum Streptophyta; class Polypodiopsida; order Polypodiales; family Pteridaceae; genus Ceratopteris; species Ceratopteris richardii. The sequence goes on along the minus strand of CM035406.1, from coordinate 207,491,598 downwards.
TAATCTCCTTGGGATAGCTCGTATTCAGGGTTTGCTGATTCTACACTGGTCATCGTTGAGGCTGGTACTATGGCTCTTTCCAAGTTTTCTTCTGGTTGGGCATACTTCACACGTACCACATGTTGGGGTTGCGATAGTTGTGGACCTAACACTGGTTGGGTTGTGGATGTTGTGCTTGCTCGTATGGTCTTTGTGCTCTTGGTGGTGTTGGGTAGGGATTGTACCTGGGCATATCTCTGCCTGGCTCTCTAGGTAGATATCCATATGGCCGATACTGAGGCGGTTGTAGAGGTCGTGCCTGCCTATTGAATGGGCAGTTTTTCGTGGTGTGATTGGTGTATTTTTGTTCTATGTGGCAATACAAGGCGGCTCCTTGATGGGGCTGCCTATTGTAGGGGTACGTTTGAGGTACTCCGGCTCCTCCTCGGACGCACAAGTGAGTGGGGTGATCTCCTCCACATAGACTACACCTTCGAAACATGGGTACTCTTAGGGGTTGATGTTGATAGTTTCTCTATCCTTTGACTCCTAAGGGAAGTAACCGTACTCCGAGAGTCTTCTGATTTAGTGGGGCCGGGCGTACTCTTCAGATCATCTGCTAGGTTATCCTCTAAGTCAATACATTCCTGTAGGCATTCGCTCAATGTCTGTAGCCTCTGTACGTATACTAGCGTTCTTAGAGTTCCATTCGTTAGTCCATCCAAAAATAATGATATCATTTTTTTTTGCGTACGTCTTTCTACTACCGGACATCTATCCACATACTGATTGAATCTTTGCGCAACTGTTTTCACAGTTTCATTAGGGTTCTTCTTAAAACTATGGATTAAATACGCAAAATTGTGTTTAATCCCTCTCTTAGTGAATTCCCCAATGAATTCTTGAAAGAATTGCTCCATATTTCTAAATTGGTTAGGGTCTAATGGCTGGAACCAAGTCAGAGCCGTTCCTATGAGGGTGAGTCCAAAAGACTCATACTGCACGAAGAAGTCGTCTACTTGTTCCGCTCTTAAAACTTGTTTAAATTCAGCAATGTGATCATAAGGTTCTCCCAAGATGCCATAATGATTCCTCATGCATTTGGCCACCTGAATAGGTCTCAATCTTCTCTCAAAGAATTTCATCAGCGGATCCTCAACACAGACTTTCATCAATAATGTCCATCACAAATATCGGGAGCACAACAGGACGAGATAAACATCAATCGATGCTTCACCATGGTAAGTATCTTTTACCTTGGCAACACCATAACCATGATAGATTAGAAAACCTCTTCGTTGGCATACCCTTGAGCACTTAGCTCAAGACCCCAATTTTTGCACCATACTCCTTCCAATGCATTTTCCAAGTAAGCATGTATAGGGCTACATTACAAGGCCGTGCACAAGGCACATATGTTCCTCAACCCATGCATGAACTCACTTACCCATCATCCATTATGGGTTATGAGCACTTGGCATGACTACTATGAACATCATCTTTGGACGATCTGACGTCATCAATGGAGACTCACACCAACCCAATCATGATGGAATCCAAGGAAGGAGTGCATACCAAGGGACAACAACTTCCAAAGGCTTTTAGTGACAAATGAAGAACCGGACAACCAACCCTGCCACATTTGGAAGGTAGATGGCTCTTGTTCCTACCAAACAGACACTACCTCTCAAAGCACTACATGGAACTACCATTACAACAAGGGTCTCTCAGGGACGACAGACTCGAGAGGGGGGGAGTGTTGAAGCTAAAGGTCAAGGACAAAGCACAGGAGCACATCAAAGAGGTGGACACACAAGAAGAAGCAGCAAGTAGGGAGCTCCAAGAAGTGTATGTCAAGTTTTCAGAAGAAATCCCTATAAAAATAGTGATTTTCATCACTAAAAACCATTGTAAATACCATTTTCTATTTTTGTAACTCCATTTTCTTCAAGCCGAGGAGTCCTCAAGCTTGAGGATTATTAGAAGTATCATCCTACCAATTTTTATAATTTTTAGACTTCATTTGAGCCCTCAAATAAGCCCTGGAACCTAATTTTTAACTAGACCGGACACTAGGTCTGGGCAGGGCCAAAACTAGTCAAAAAACTATAAAAAGAGCTAGAGAGCTCATTTTTGAGGTTATCTTGTTAGAGAATAGAGCTTTTGTAAGAGAACTCTTTTGCAATCGAAGCTTTCCATTGTTCCTCTCTTTGATCTTACGTTGTGCGCGTGTGTGTGTATGTGTGTGCATGTTTGTGTGCTTTCACTCACGCACTAGTGCCTTCACTTGCTCATGGTCTTCATACCGGTCCTCACGTCTCCGCGGATTGACAAGTAAAGGAGTTGTCGCTTACGTTTGAGCTATAGTATGCATATGTATGCATGTATGTGTATGTGTGTGTATGTCTCTCTATGTATGTGTGTGTATGCATATATGTGTGTGTATGTGTGTATGTGTGTATGGGTGTATGTGTATGTGTGTATGTGTGTATGTGTGTGTGTATGTGTGTGTATGTATGTGTGTGTGTGTATGTGTGTGTGTCTATGTGTGTGTGTGTCTATGTGTGTGTGTGTCTATGTGTATGTGTGTGTATGCATCTAAGCATGTATGTATGCATATGCATGTGCATTATGTATGCATGTGTTTGTATGTGTGTGCACGCATGTATGTATGTATGTATGCATATGCATTATGTATGCATATGTATGCATGTATGTGTATGTGTGTGTGTGTATGCATCTATGGGTGTGTATGTGTCTATCTGTGTGTATGTGTGTGTGTATGTGTGTGTGTGTCTATGTGTATGTGTGTGGATGTCTATGTGTGTATGTGTGTGTCCATGTGTGTATATATGTGTGTATCTATATATATGTGTATGTATGCATGTTTATGTGTGTGGATGTGTGTGTGTGTGTAAGTGTGTATGTGTCTATGTGTGTGTATATGTGTGTGTATGTGTGTGTGTGTCTATGTGTGCATGTGTGTGTGTCTATGTGTGTATGTGTTAAGTCCTAATGCCCACGAAAAAGATGCTTATTCAAGTCCTTATTTTGCTCAAACCCCGTGGAATTGGTCCACTTGGATTATTTGGAACCCACAATGATCTCGCAATGGATTCTTCTTATGGCTATGCACTAGCTCGTATGGTTCCCGGCAGACGCACCAAATGAACAGCTTCTAAAGCCCAAGGAAAAGATGATTATATGAGGCTTTATTTGGTTTAAATCCCTCGCAATCGGTCTACTTGGATTACCTAGAAGCTACAAAGGTATCTGTAATTGATGATTGTATGCTCTCCCCTCTCCGAGCTCTCTTTCACTCATACGCATACATATGCTTTCACACACTCCTTTTCCACACTCTTATACACTCACACATATACACACACAGAAAAAGACATGTTCGGCGCCTACAAAGAACTACTTTCATGTCCCAGAGGAAATTGCTCCACATCACCTGCTCCCACATAGCAAACAACCGAGACCACGTGCAGCCAGTTACACGAAGAATGTTTGATCTATCAACGGGCCATCTATCACGTGCTTAGCTGTAAAAAAAATCACGTCGTTCTTCGTATTGGACAATGCACAAGTGAACATCATGACACAGAAACTGCCAGCAACCCCTTGCAAACGCTGAAATACCTGCAAAGCTTGACTACGCGCACTATTATGCTATATCAATATAAAGGAAGCGCAATAGAAGGAGAGAAATTAAGCAAGGTCCCACCCCGAAGCCACTTATAAAATGAGAATATCATATAACAATTACATGTCCCGACATTCGAGAAACTTCAATGGAACTATGAAGATATGAACGCCATGAATCCGCCCCACAGTCTACTCCGAGCAAAGACAAGACAGACCAACGTACTCTCTCTCTATCTCTCTATCTCCCTCTTATTGTCCAGGAACATAAGGAGGAGATGAAATTCTGCAACCAGAACTCTGAGGACTTACTTACTGCTCTCTCTCTCTCTCTCTAACACGCTCTGTGCTGGGTTGGAGGCAGACAACAAATCGAAACCACCATAATGCTGCAATATAATGGTACACTTCTTGGTTGGATAATAAATAAGATAAGCTTAGAGAACACCGAAACTGCTGCTCCGCTCGCCCCTCTTGAGTGGACACCTCTTTGAGTCAATTACCAGGACTCTTCCATTAAAAGGACTACACCCCTCTCTCCACAAGGTTGCAAAAAATTGCTAGTCATACACACTCAGCCTGTTGGATACTCAGACCAAAAGAAAAAACACACAGACAAATCGACAAAGACAACAGACAAACAGATAACTAACTAACAGAATGAACGAATTCAACATACATGAAGAGCACAAGGTTCAGCATCTTGATTTACAAATGTGAGCAAACCATAGTCTGTATGAGCGCCGCAGCTGAATGTAGAATGATTATCATCATCACTAACCTTGTTTTCTTTTAATGGTGGGTATCCAATGACGCGTAATACCCAAAAGGGATCACTGGCTGCACTGCTTTCAAAGGCATCGGGTGGCCCTCCAAGTGCTAATGCAATTCCCCTTGAATATCTTTAGAATTGCAATCCGGACCACGACCATCTCCTTCAATTTTTTTTCCTTCTCGACCTTCATTGTAATTGCACCCAAAATGTGATGCTGCCCGAAGAATTCTACAACCCTCGAAAAAAAAAAAACCTTTGAAAAAATGAAGAAGCCCCTTCTTCCAAAGCGGAATAGCAGCAACAAGAATGGACAGACGCCTTCCTCTGTTGGCCCAGCTCCCGTCAATGACCTTCTGCCAAAACTGATGGCCTGTAGAGATCCCCTAAGGAATGACTACATCCCTTTTTTTTTTTTGACTCTGTAGTTTCCTGCACCCCCCCTTTAGTTCCTTCTCATACACTGATGTCCTCCTCCTCCTTCCTCTGTACCTTGCATTAGAAATTGCTTTAGACTCTTGAGTAAATGTGCACCTATTTTGAGGTTAATGCCAAGTCCATAGAAAAGCATTCGGGTAGAATGGTACACACACAATGGCCTGAAAGTAATCAGTCTTATCAAAATTTTCAAAGACGCGTTGATGATAATATCCAGCTCCACGTTGACATCAGTATTTTTTATGGCCACCTGCTCTTCCACGTTAAGGGCGACAACTGAAGTACGGACTAAGGATCCGAATGAAAACTCAGACAAGCTGATGTAACGCTGCGTGTAGAATAGGGAAAGTTAAAGTGCAGTTACCTACGTGCTCAACAACACAGCACACTAGTGATGTTATGAACAGATGGACCTCATCGAGCTAAGCCTGCGAGCAGGTTGCTGCAAATCCTATGCCACGAATATCTTCACAAGACACTCCTGAAGCTTGACATGCTATTTTGACAGCCGCACAAACAGCATGCCATATGTCCGTTGATGATTGCTTGTGTCCATAGTTGTTACAATGTTCGATGATATGCCGAGTTCCATACGCTATACTTTGAACTGTGGCAAGATACAATAAAGCCAAATCTTTCTCACTGTTACTCAATGAAAGTCCACAGATCATCCCTCTTGACTTTGGGTCTGCAAGTGGTGACCAGGAATGAAGATTTTCCTTTTTGAAACAGCCATATGGCATGTTGATGTCCCAGAAACAAGTACCATTCTAGTGCACAGAGGATCATCAAAATCTGTGGTTTCCAAACGCTGAGGTACCCCTTCCATTACTCCAACACCACCAGCATGTGCATCAATGAGTGCTGCACCCACAGGTGTTCCCTCTAACAAACCAAGTTCCTCAGGAGGTGCACAGCAGTTTCAAGCCCAATTGTTCATGCAAAAAGGTTCTTGCCTTCGCAGTAGTCGCCGTGAGCCCAGACCCTAGTGGATGACCTGGGAACGCCACACTTCGACCAATTTTCGCATAATTTCCTTCCACAAGGTCTTCAAGCCCAACTTCCTGCCAGAATACGTCATCCCACCCACAAGCTGCATTCGCTGCAGAGTCCTTGTTTGTCATCTGTTCCATGTGCGTATGCCCAAGATATGCCCATTTGCAAACAACAGTGCAGAGGCTTCGTGTATCATCTCCACTAGCCCTGTATGTGAGCCAATCGCTCAAATCCATCCATCGAAATGCCACAGCCCACGATTCCTTTTTATTCTCCTTCACCCAGAGAAGTTTTGGTGGTTGCCTTTTAGGAGAGAGAGCGCCCCCCCTCCACATACCCTCTGTCGAAAAGATAAGGTATCCCTTTTCTCCTATACCTCGGGACACCAAGAGCTCAAATGTAGTCATTGAGCTTCAGCACATATGCAACCAAACGATCTGAAAAGAACAACCAATAAAAGAATTGTGTGCACTTCCATTCTGTATTGACTCTGAAACATCTCCATTATTTGTTCCTCCAAACATGTTGCACTCCAGTATGCCAGAATAATATGCTACACCACTGTCTCAGCACAAGCACCTTTCTGATCAATAAGAGTGCCAATTTGTTCGCCCATTTACATCAAGTTTAATGTGTCCATTATTGTCTCCAGCTGAAGTCTCCATAATTATGTAGTAGTTAAGGCATCTTTGAGAGAAACCACATCAGGACACCAGGCTGGGTGGCACTCATAGCTTAGACTTACTGCAGTTTGTGCCCAGTTCTCTCATACAAGAGAGAGAAACAACATTCTGTCATGCTCTATACTCAAAGAAAGGTGCAGATGCCGATGCTAACGTTTCAAATTGTTTCAAATAGCGGAGAGGGAAATTAACCGCATTCCACTGCTTAAGCCTGCTCTAATCCTCCTCAACAATCACACACAAAACTCTGTCACATAATGGCATGAGGTTTCTACATTTGGGAGCTCGTTGCACATCTCCTTGAAAAGTGAGCTGCAGGATGTGTACCAATTATTCTGTTTGCAAATTGACATGACAATAGTCCAAGTCACCACATTTTTTCTTCAAGTCCCCTGAATATTTTCATTGCATCATCAACACTGCCACACTTGCCATACATAGAGATAAGTGCATTTGCAACCAATACATCATTTCCAAGCAGAAGTTTTGTAGACATGAGTGCAATCTCCTTTCATCCAATTGATTAACTCTGCAAGTACCTGCAATCAAACAATATTTTCCTGCCAAATAAAACAACATTAGTGCATAAAAATCAACCATTTTGTGGGCTAACAGTATGCATGTGTCTATGTGTATATATATGTGTGTGTATGCATGTGTGTGTGTGTGTAAATTAGTGTATATATGTGTGTGTGTAAATATGTGTGTGTGTAAATCTGTGTGTATGTGTGTATGTGTGTGTACCTATGTGTGTGTGTTTGTGTGCATATACGTGTGTATGTGTATATATATATGTGTGTATGCATGTGTATGTGTGTGGATGTGTGTTTGTGTGTGTGTAAGTGTGTATGTGTCTATGTATGTATGCGTGTGTGTATGTGTGTGTGTATGTGTGGATGTGTGTGTCTATGTGTGTATGTGTGTGTGTATGTGTGTGTGTCTATGTGTCTATGTGTGTGTGTCTATGTGTGTGTGTCTATGTGTGTATGTGTGTGTGTGTATGCATGTGTACATGTGTGTAAATATGTGTGTGTATGTGTGTGTGAGCATACCTTGCTTCCTTGATGTTGTGTGCACTTCTAGCTCTCTCTCTCTCTCTCTCTCTCTCTCTCTCTCTCTCTCTCTCTCTCTCTCTCTCTCTCTCTCTCTCTCTCTCTCTCTCTATCATGACACAAATGTGCCAAGAGAAATCGAATTTTCTTTTTAACATTCTAGGGTGTCGCTTATGGGACGTGCTAGAATATCAGGATGTTGTCTATGTGACGCTCTAGCATTGCAAGCAGTTTGCCAACATCGGTAAGAGCATCGCTAGATAGCAACCCTCCTTGCGATGGACATTTTGAGTGTTGCATAAGCGACGCTTTGCATCGCTTATGCGACGGGTCGTGCTTTTTTTAATTAAAAAAAGTTTCATCGCTTATGCAATGCTAGGGTCGCATAAGTGATTAAATCTGCTTTTTTTTCATTGGGGGCATCGCTACACCCCCCTATTTCTAGTAGTGTTGAGTGATGAATGACTCTAATGAGTGATGAATTTCCCTAAACTGCCTTTGTTGTAATGGTTGGAACCAGCTTAAAGTTGTGTTCTCATTTGGGGAAAAAATGAGTCGTGCATGGGCCTTTTAGATTAACGAGTGATTAGGAATGGACCAATAGAGGAGGGTGGTGGCCACAGTCTAGTCCCTGGGGTCAAACATGGAAAAACCAGGTAGAGCTAGTGGGTTTCTCTTTGAGAATGGTTTTCAAAAGCTCGAGCTTCATTTAGAGGCCTTGGATTGCCCTCAAGATCCAACGGCTTTAATGAAATAGAAATAGTCAAGGTAACTATGATCCTTGACCCTTAGATTGGATTTAAAACAATGGCTCATATCATAGCAATGATGAGAAGAGCGCCAAACATCCTATGCCCTTGGATGAAGACATTGATCTGACGATCCTTTTTGAATCTTGATTGGGAAAGGCGCCTTCATTTCTTAGCCATGAGATCTTCTGATCATCTAATGGCTGAGGATAGTCTTCTGAACGGATATGGCACCTTTGCGCATGCACCATTGGACGCAATCTACATCGAATGCATGTGATCAGCTCTGCACTTTCTCTCAGTGCCAAACGTGGACGCCGGTCAGATTTCGGAAGATCCAAGGGCCTACATTCTTGCAGAAGACTATGAAGAAAAATATGTGGACAATCTCTTGGCTCCCATGCTTGTCACAGTCTCTCTCTAGGTTGCCATGCTTTTTAATCTTGGCCATTAAATTGATCGAAAGGCCATAAAATTTTCTTTATAGAATTCAAACACAACATTTCTTGAAATATTAATTTAGTCTGCAATAACACTAGTGGTTTTTGTTTGCTCTTTAATCTCTTAGATTAAGCTTTTTAATCCTTGAAAATTAGGAATCCTTATAGGGCCCATAAACGGTTCACTTTTTCCCCTAACGTTAGTGTAAGTCCAAAGGCATTGTATTGTGTGAACATGTCTTCTACCTGCTCCACGTGCAACACTTGCTTAAACTCTGCAACATGGTCATAGGAATCTCCTGTCCCATCAAAGTAATTTTTCATCGACTTCACTAATTGGGTAGGTCTCAATATTCTTGGATATTCACGGGGTCTAGGTAGAGGAAAGTCATATGTGGTAGTCTGGGTTCTCTTGGTCGCTTCACTCTATCAATGTCCATGGTTGGTCTATCTTTCTCTATGGGAGAACTCACTTCTGGCTTCTCTTTGTTCTTCTCTCTTTGGGAACCATGGGCTGAGGATGTCCAAGCACCTTGACAGCTAGTGTTGGCATGCACTCGTGGTGGGGGGAATACCAACTTGCCTCTCCATGTATAGGCATGTCTTGCATGATCTGACACCACAAGCACTCGCTCCAAAGTGTTGTCTAGGTATACTATACTTTCAGGCATATCAAGATCCTTGAATTTGTAAATGGTGATGGAGCCTACTTCACTTGGTTGTTCCATTATGTATCTCCAAAATGCTTAATCAGTGTCCTTATTCAGGAACAATTCAATGCTTCTGTCATCTTGAGGGATCGATTCCGGATTTAGTATTCTTATCAATATTGATTTCCCTCTAGGTGTTCCTAGGTTTGTCTCCTAATGGTTCATTTCCTTGCGTTCCTGCTTCCGTCTTAGAAATTACTACACCAAACTCATTGGTATGATTAAGCTGATTAGTTATGATGTACATGGTTCCTTCCTTGTCCAAGTATGCATCTCTCTCAAACTTTACCACTAGATGTTCCAATCCAATGGGTTGGTCTAGGTTGTGCAATTGAACCATTGATCTCCTCAAACCATCCTCATAGATGCGAGCACCTAAGTGGTTGGTTCGGACGTATTCTAATTGGGTTCTGTAGGGTCCTTCGGGTCTTTCCAAATAAGATATACTTAACCCTCCTTCCGGTCTCTCCATGTTGTAAGCCATTTCAGACTCACTAGTCTCTAAGCTCAATTCATGTGGATAACTATTTATGGTTGTGCCCAAGAATGTGTTGTGGTCTTCACACTTGCTTCCGATGATCTAAGGCTTCGTCGATCTGACTTACCTATGTGTTTTCCTAATCTAAGGTTCATGAATTTGTCTTCCTTAACCACTCAATACACGTCCTCATTGCCAAGATGTCTTTGTTCTTAGTCACTTGTTTAGTTTTTGATTCTTTTAAAATCTTGTCTTGTCTCAATGTACACGTGAGGAATCACTTTTTGTTGTATATTTAAGTTCTTGTATCATCGAATTTAAGTTCTTTCCTTTAGGGTTTTCATGTTTGCACTCTTTTAGCTTACTCTTGGAGTTGAGAAATTAAGGCTCTTGGACTTGATGCATTCATATCGTAGTCGTATTTCAATCAAAAATCACTACCCACAATTAGCATAAGCTAACAATTGACTGAGGGGGTTGAGAGTCCTTCCAACCTCAAGTCAGCTTCATCCAATGCTCTGGTGCCCAAGAAGTTTTCGTGCTTCCCAATCCTTGCTTACTCTGTCTCTTTGCCTTGCTTTGAATGCCCTTGGATGGCTCTTAGTAGACTTGTAAAAGTCCAATGTTTAGACCACTCTTCAACCTTAATGAACAGACACTTTGATGTATACACCTTTCAGGGTCCCTTTTCCTTTGGCAAGATTCTCAAGTGCCCCCTTGCTTTCCTAATCCCACCAATGCTTCAACCTCAATTTATCATATCTAAATATAAACAAGCTTTTCAATGAGCCTTAGAGCTCAAAAAACGGATTTCAAATGTAAAAGTTATGGACGTTCAGGCTCTCAAGGGTTAAAATAGGTAGATAGGTTTTCTTCATATATGAGCTAAGAAGCCTCAAGTATGCACTAACCACTCAAAAATTCACTCAAATTGACCTTGAAATTGCACAAAAAAGCAAAACCCTAATGACGGTGTGCAAAGATCGCGATGGTCTAGGACTGTCGTGATGGCCTGCCTGAACCGTCACAATGATGTGATACAATCATGATGGTTTGAGGTTGAGTCATAACAATGGGCTTCTAGGAGTGAGTCATTGTGATGGTCCAAGTCGATCGAGTCATAGTGATGATCTAAACTTACTGAATTGTCACAATGGTCTGGCGAGATATTGCAATGGTGTGTTCAATCATCGTGATGTTCAATGGTCAAAGAAACTATCTCGATGGTTCGAATGACATGTGGTCAGCGGAGCTTCACAATGGCGTGGGGTCGACATGATTGTCATGATGGTTCGTGACCATCACGATGGTCTACCTAAACCATCGTGATGGTGTGAGACCATTGTGATGGTCCCGTTGAGCCGTCGCAATGGCATGAGCCAATCGTGATGGCATAGACAATCACGATGGTCCACCAAAATATGAATTTTTGCAATGCACTTGTGGATTTGTGTATGCGCAAGTATGGTCTATGCCATGCTTATGATGCAATCCAAAAAAGACGAGTTTGTCAGACCATCGTGATGGTCCAACGCCTATGGTAGAACTGACAAAAATGTGAAATTTTTACCTTTTCAGAGCTTCCCTGTTGTATTGGAGTGCTTTACCTACAAGGAAACTCACAAACACACAAGCATGAACTCGCTCAAGAGCTCTCTCACTCTCTCTTGCGTGCACAAATGAGGAAAATGGGGAGAATAGGTGGATATGGTGATTCTTTTTTTTTTTAGAGTGGAAGAAGATGATGCAGGGATGAAGGGGAAGTATAGGGGAGATGAAAAACACTAAAAACTATGCAAAAACAACAAAAAAAACTAAAATTATTTACCTTCCAACACCGATTCTCCCTATACTCTTACCATCAAGCGTTCGTCCTAGAACTCGATCCCCAGCAACAACATCAAATTTGGTGTTGCTCTTGCACAATGGTAAGCACCATGTTAAGAAGTTCCACCTCCTTAATGTCAATCCACAGAAGAGAGATTGTGAGTGCATGAAGTAGTGGAAGTGAAGGTGAGAAGCATGAAAATGCACACAAACATATACACACACACACAAGGAAGAGACAAGCCAGACACAATGGAAAGTAGAAAGTAAACTCTATTGCTCGAGAACACTACTAGAAACTCCAAATAGCTCTAACCTCTAACTTGCCAACCTCAAAAATGAGCTCTCTAGCTCTTTTTACGGATTCTAGACTAGTTTTGACATAGTTAAAAAATAGATTCTCAGGGTCATTTGGAGGTCTAAACGATATATAAAAATAAGCAAAATTGGTATGATCATTCTACCTAAGCTCGTTAAGCTTGAGAACTCCTCAACTTGCATAAAATGGAGCTACTAAATACAAAGTTGGGTGTTTTATGATACATATATTACAGAAGTGATGAAAATCACTATTTGGAGTTTTGAAAAAGTAATATCAAGTACATTTCTTTGAAAAAAATGAATTTATGGCCCCCCGCAATTCTTTGCAATCCACTTCTACATACTTCTTATGTATCGATGCCTATGGCTGCTGCCAACAAAGGGCCAGCTCCATTTTTTTGAAAGGACCTAATTAAGGGTACATGTAGTCAAAATCTTCTCATTTTGAAGAGGTTCTTATCATTTTGAATAGAAAACTAACTTGAACTTGTATAGCCCTTAAATCCTCTTTCTTGACCTCCATTCTTCTTGTTTGTGAGCTCTTATGCATGTCTACATTATAAAATTCATGCTTAAGTAAGTTGTCTACCCCCTCTCCCTCTTTTTTTCATCATTCTCTAGCATATTCTAGGTGTTAGGAGCATTGGAGTGTAGGCAAGTAATTCTCGACATCTAATTTTTTGCCATAACTTTGAGCATTAGAGTCAAAGTGCTTCCAGACCAATTAGTGCATAATCTTCTTTCTCAAGCTTTCATAGAAATATCGACAGAGACTTCATGGAAACCTTATAATTGTTTCACCTTTATTCGTGAGAGTGATGAATTTATCCTTATCCTACTCAATTGAGGAGACATCCATGAGGATCTTTGATGCTTTGTCAAGAGCTTTGAAACAAAACCACAATTGAATATATTTCAATATTTGAGCTAGGGGATATGATCATTTTAGTGTTAGATGTTGCATGTGTGTGTGTGTGTGTGATTGCATGTCTAAGTGACTAGGAGGTGGTGTGAGTGTAAATTTACTTGCCTTAGGTGCCTCTTTGTCCATTCCATCTGTAAACCATCATTTAGGTACATGGTTCTATGTTGTTGTTTGGGTCAACTCTTAGTTCAGCAATTTAGCATGCCAACATCAAGCCACCACTTGATTATTGTTGGAACTTCAAGCTTACACTATGCTTGAGGTGTATTTGAGCTACATCAAAAAGTTATCGTTTGGATTCCATCAAAAAATATCCATTGAAGAGTTATTTTATTTATGCTCATTTATTATATTTTTTTAAAAGATTTTTTATGGATCATTTACCAATGTAAAAGCCTAGAGTCTTACACATGTAAAAGGAGGAAAGAGAGCTCAAATTCCATGAATTTGAGTTGGTCGAGCTTGACAATCAATCAATCAATCAATCACCTAAAAGTAGATCAAATTAGATCTTCACTTTTCCTAGATTGTAGGAAAGTGAATTGATTCTCTTCAACAACCTATCTTTCCTTCATTTGAATTCAAAATCCACTTGTAGACATGGTGGAGCACTTCAAACATCTATATAAAGATTTCAAATCACTTGTACATTACTGCAAGCAATATATATACACCTTTGGCCATCATTGTCTTGCTCCTTCATTTCTCTACATCATCTTGTTCAACAATAGTAAACTTGTAAAGGCTCTAAAGAGCTGCAAATTGGATGAACGAGCATGCATTGAAACTATATTAGTGTCTAGTATATGTGTACAAAGTTTAAAAGCATTTGTTTAAGAAGCTTGAGAGAAATATTTCGTTTTCTGTCTCGGGGTCTATCTCTCCACAGCCCTGAAAATAGGAGGTACCATTGTTGAGTATCAAGTTCATTCCAAAAGCATATCTTTCTTATTACTTGTACTCTTGTGCATTTTATACACTCAACTCTATTTTTATCATTCCTTCAAAAGGATTTTTTCCAACTGTAATCATGCTTGCTTCTATGAGCATTTGAAGTTGATTGTTTCATCCAAAGATAGCAAGTTTTTTGAGCTAGTCAATGTGCAAACCTATTTGTTTTGTATAGACTCTTTCTCCTTGCTTTTCCAAAGTATATAGTGGATTTTATTGCACTTATCACGTGCCTATAAGTTCTATTTGAGTCTCCATAAGCTCAACTACTGGTCTTGTGCTGGTTGGCTAGACCAAACTTCATCACTTTGCAACTCACTTTTCTACCCCCTACAAGCTTCTCCAAGTTCTTTTAGTGGTATCAGAGCTAGATCAAGATGGGTGATGGTTTTCCCTCAATGATTGAGAAGCTTGATAGACACAACTATGTGGCTTGGCAAATCATAATAGGTGGCTATTTGCAAGGTAGAAATCCTTATGTGATCATAACAAGTGATGAAGCTATGCCTATTCCAAGATCCAAAGGAAGACCTATACAAGAGGAGACAGATAAGCTCACACTTTGGTGTGCAAGAGATGCTCAAGCAAGGTTGTAGATACTAAACTCTATCTCTGATTTTCTATTACCACATATTAGAGGATGAAATATGTCTCAAGAGACTTATGATGCTCTAGAGAGCTCATTGTAGAAGATGCTATCATGAGGCACATTCTAAATGGAATTAGAAGTGATAAGCAATGGAAATCTTTTGTTGGGGCTTCACTCACTAATTAGACATGAATATATGAAGATATATGAAAAAAGAAGAAAGACAAAGAGAAGTGAAGGCAAAGCACTCAGAAAACTAAGCCTAAGTGAAGGGATAAATTCACTCTTGTAATATAGTGCAAAATTAAAGTTTAGTCTTGGCATAGAACTTCAAAACTTACGGGTTTGAGTCAGTATGTAGACTATATGTATATAAGTTAATTTGAGGTGAAAAACATATAGTGAACTCAATTTTGAAAACCTTGAGTGAATAGAGAAAAGTCGGGTTTTTTCTGAGAGAGATGTTGAGGAAAGTCTACTAAGTATAGGAGAGTTTTCCATGGCTATGAGCAGAATGAAGCCAAGCCATTTTGTACACATCTTCTCTGATAGATAACATATGTTTGTGTAGAAGGATTTGATATAATTCCTCTTGTGTATTGAATTCTAAGTGATTTCATATCAGTATGTAAGTTAGTTGACAATTACGAGTTTTCTGGTGCACTTTTCCCTGATCTTCTTAAGGTCAGATCTCACAGTACAGTGTTAAGTTTTTCATGAGTGATAGCTCATTTTAAATCTAGTACCCTCAACTACAATTGATCAAAAGATCTTTGCAAAACGGGATGCATACTCAGAGAAATGAGTCTAAGTGTGAAGGTATGTCAAATCGATGAAGTCATTTTTCAGATTTCAGACATAGTGCAAATGTTGAAGTGAACTCAGAAAATTTTGAAGTTATTACTTGAAAGTGTTGCTTGGTATGTGTTGCTTAACATTAGCAAGAACTTCTATTAGCAAATGATCAAAAGAATTTGTACGATTCAAGCTAATATAGATCAGATTTGAAGTTAGAAGAAAAGGCGCAGATTTCTGGAAAGTGAAACTTTTTATTTCACTAAATTTGGTGATAAAGTTTTCAAACTGAGAGTGTTACTAAGCTAATGGTGGTTATAGAGGTGTTCTAATATCACTTTAGCTTAGTTCTTGTGGTGTTTCATACATCAACAAGTGGTATCAGAGCAGAAAGGTCCTCAAGAGTGAAAGGAGGAGCAGATACAAGAGAAATTGAAGAGTTCTTCATTAAAGAGGTGAAAGCTGACGTGTTCAACAACAAAAAACATCAGAGGAGTGCTTCGAAGTTATTCTCAAGGGTAAAGATCTACAAAAGGTACCATACTTTAACCTTTTACTCACAGGTTGAAGCAGAAGCAAGAAGACTATGGTAGATCATGTATCTATTGATAAATTCAACAGGGATAATTATCCCGCTTGGGTAATGAGAATGGAAGCCTTACTTATGAGTAAGGATCTAATGATATATGTGACAAGAGAAGAAGAAAAGCCTAAATTTGAAGATGAGATTCAACCAAGGAAAGAAGAACTAGAAGCTTTGAAGCTATGGCAGAAGAGAGACGCAAGTGCAAGGGCTTATATATATAACACTATCACAGATCATTTGTTACCGCACATCAGAGGATTCGAAACAGTTGAAGACATATGGAATGCTTTGGAAGATCACTTCCAAAACACTACTAAAGCTAGGAAGGCCAGCTTATGGTCAGAGTTCACCACATTTAAGAAAAAGCAAAATCAGAGTATTAGTGATTATGTCACTAAGATGAAGGACTTAGCAGATAGTCTTGGATCTATTGATGAGGATATTGAAGATCATAGGTTGATAGCACAATTGCTTGCAGGATTGAGAGGAGATGAGAGGTGGAAACCTTTTGTACTCTCAACTGAACTTTCATTAAATCATTATGTGCTAGAATTAAATCAATTGCTTGGACTGATGCTCACATTTGAGCAAGACTTGAAGTCAGATGGAGATAAAGGATATAGTTCTGCTATGTATGCAAAGAATAAGAAGAAAAGTGAGAAAGGTAAAGCAAAGGATGAAGAAGAGCTGACTACTCAAGCAAATTATGCAAGAGGAAGAGGTATTGGCAGAGGTAAAGGTCAAGGAAATGGAAGAGGTAGAGGTAATTAGAACAATAATAAGAAGACATGCTAGATTTGTGGATTGAGCAATCATCTAGCCTATGATTGTTGGCATAATCAACAAGGATCAAATCAAAATCAAAGTAATAATGGCAGAGGAAGAGGTGGAAGGTTTCAGAATCAATTTCAAAGAGGAAGACAGAATTCAAGAGGAAGTTTTGGTAGAGGTGGTGGAAGAAATCGGAATCAGAATCAGTCTTACAACACTACCTATTACAATTATGCAAATGATACACAAAATGACAACCATACATTGATGATGAATTCAATAAGTACATCAGAGAAGGAGGATCTCAAGGTATTCTATATTGACTCTGGTTGTTCAAATCATTTGTCAGGTAAAATAGAATTATTATCAGAATTGGAAGAAGGTATTTCAAGTCATACAGTACAAACAGGTGACAATACAAAACATAATGTGCATTCAGTTGGAAAAGTGAAGTGCAAGAATGGAGCTAATTTGCTAACAAATGTTTTGTATGTCCCAACAATACCAAAGAATCTGATTAGTGTGGGACAATTAGTGGAGAAAGGTTTTCAAGTCATATTTACAAATGAAGGGGTATTTATTGAAGATCCAGAGGATGAATACAATCAAATTGTCTGTGGTAAAAAGGAAGGTAGAATTTTTCTCAAAGTGCAAGGGAATGTTGGTCAAGCCCTGATCACACATGGTGATGAAGTACTTACAGAGTTAGACCTCTGGCATAAGAGGTTAGGACACTTCAATGAAAAAGGAATTAAAACCATGGTGGAGAATCAATCTATAATAGGGCTACCAAATGTAAAAAGTCAACATATGATCTAGAAGTGTGAAGCTTGTCAGATGGGAAAGGCACACAGGTTATCATTTCAGAAGAAAGGATTCAAACATGATGGTTTGTTAGAGCTCATACATACAGATGTATGGGGACCAACAAAAGAAGGATCAATCAATGGGTCTAGGTATTATGTTCTTTTCATTGATGATGCTACAAGGTGGATAACCATTTATGTTTTAAAGGAAAGATCAGAAGTATTTGGAGCTTTCAAACATTTTCATGCATATGCAGAAAGAGTTACAATTCAAAAGCTCAAGAGGTTAAGGTCTGATGGAGGGGGAGAATACTTCTCCCAAGAATTCAATGATTATCTTTGGAATGCAGGTATTAAGAGAGAAATAACTTGCAGGTATACACCTCAACACAATGGGGTGGTAGAAAGGAGGAATAGAACATTGGTTGAGTTTGCAAGAGCAATGTTAAAAAAAAAAGAATTGCCCTAATTATCTTTGGGCTGAGGCTGTAAATACAGCTACATATCTTGTGAATAGGTTACCATGTGCAGCTCTAAATGGAATGACCCCTTATGAAGCATGGTGGGGTAAGAAACCAACACTTGATCATTGTAAGGTGTTTGGATCAATTGCCTATGCTTATGTACCATCACAACTCAGACATAAGCTTGAACCAAAGGCTGAAAAATATGTATTTATTGGGTATGATGAAAAGCAGGTGGGTTATAGGCTATGGATTCCTTTAACTAAACAATTTATTTTTTCTAAAGATGTGACATTTGATGAACAGAAGAGTTGGTATGCAGATAAAGATTGTAATCTTGAAACATTTGACGAAGAGGTAAGAAGAAGTGAAAGAGGTAAATCGCATATGTAGGTAGATGGAGATGAAGATCATATGCAAGCAAGCACATCTAGAATTGGATCATACAGAAGAAATGAAGATGTACCCAGATTTGATGAAGAAGTATATCCAGATACACATGAAGAGTGTGAACCAAGAAGATCAACCAGAATGAGGAAACAACCTACAAGGTATTCTTATGATACTTCTTATTTGACTCAGAAGAACTATGCTTACATGATTAAAGAAGATGAAGAACCTCAAAGCTATGATGAAGCAAAAGGTAAAAGACAATGGGAAAAAGCAATGGGAAAAAGCAATGGAGGAAGAGTTTAATGCACTTGAAGAAAACAAAACTTGGGAACTTGTTCCAAAACCTAATGGTAAGAAAGTGATTGGAAATAAATGGGTTTACAAAATAAAGAAGAATGCAGATGGAAGAATAGCCAGATACAAAGCTAGATTGGTGGTTAAAGGCTATGCTCAAACTCATGGCATAGATTATGATGAGACATTCAGTCCTGTAGCAAAGATCTCAACCATAAGGACAATCATTTCTATTGCAGTATCAAAAGGATGGACATTGAGCCAATTGGATATAAAGAATGCATTTTTTAATGGATATATATCAGATGAGGTCTACATGGAGCAACCTCAAGGGTTTGTAGATTACAAGTTTCTAAATTATGTTTGCAGATTGAGAAGAGCACTTTATGGATTGAAGCAAGCTCCAAGAGCTTGGAATTATAGACTTGTGAAGTATCTTAATGATCTTGGATATCAAAGTTCAAAGGCAGATGCAAGTTTACTTATTAAGAGAACAGATGAAGGTATGATCTACATTTGTATCTATGTAGATGAAATTATAATCACAGGTACTTCAAATGAAGGAATCAAGGAGGTAAAGAGATTACTTGAGAAGGAATTTAAGATAAGTGATCTAGGAAAATTGTCATATTTTCTTGGAATGTAAATCACTTATGCAGAACATGGCATATATGTATCACAAGAAAGGTATCTTTTGAATCTTCTAAAGAAGTTTAACATGGAGAATTGCAGAGAGGCATCAACACCACTAGAGGTCAATCCTAAACTCAGCAAATATGATGGTGCAGAGTTCAAAGATATGAGGAAGTATCAATCTTTAGTGGGAAGCTTGATTTATGCTACATTAACAAGACCTGATCTTAGCTATGCAGTGGAAGTTCTTTCTCAGTTCATGCATTGTCCAAAGGATCCACATTGGATTGCAGGTCAAAGAGTTCTTAGATACATCAAAAGAAATTTGAAGGAAGGATTATATTATTCATTTACATCAGATACAAGGCTGAGAGCATATAGTGACTCAGATTGGGCAGGAAGTCAAGATGGTAGAAGGTCAACACATGGGTATATGATATACATAGGAGATAAACTTGTGAGCTGGTGTTCAAAGAAGCAACATATAGTGGCCTTATCATCAACTGAAGCTGAGTACAAAGAACTGTGGAAGCAGCAAAAGAAGTGATATGGATGCAGACCTTGTTCAAAAGCTTGGATATTGATCAAGGTATACCTATCATACATGTAGATAATATGAGTTCATTGTATCTTGCAGCAAATCCTGTATTTCATGCAAGAACAAAGCACATAGAGATACAATATCATTTCTTGAGAGAAAAGGTAATGGAGAAGGATCTTGAAGTGGTATACTTCTACAAAAGATCAGATTGTAGATATTATGACAAAGAGCTTGGATGGAGTGAAGACAAGTAGATTCAAAGAGATGGCAGGAATAAAAGAGAAGAATATTACATGAAGAAGTCAGAGGATGCTAATTAGTGATTGAGGGGGAGTTGTTGGGGCTTCACTCACTAATTAGACATGAATATATGAAGATATATGAAAGAAGAAGAAAGGCAAAGAGAAGTGAAGGCAAAGCACTCAGAAAACTAAGCCTAAGTGAAGGGATAAATTCACTCTGGTAATATAGTGCAAAATTAAAGTTTAGTCTTGGCATAGAACTTCAAAACTTACGAGTTTGAGTCAGGAGTATGTAGACTATATGTATATAAGTTAATTTGAGGTGAAAAACATATAATGAACTCAATTTTGAAAACCTAGAGTGAATAGAGAAAAGTCGGGTTTTTTCTGAGAGAGATGTTGAGGAAAGTCTACTAAGTATAGGAGAGTTTTCCATGGCTATGAGCAGAATGAAGCCAAGCCATTTTGTACACATCTTCTTTGATAGATAACATATGTTTGTGCAGAAGGATTTGATCTAATTCCTCTTGTGTATTGAATTCTAAGTGATTTCATATCAGTATGTAAGTTAGTTGACAGTTACGAGTTTTCCAGCACAATTTTCCCTGATCTTCTTAAGGTCAGATCTCACAGTAGAGTGTAAAGTTTTTCATGAATGATAGCTCATTTAAAAGCTACTACCTTCAACTACAATTTGTCAAAAGATCTTTGCAAAACGGGATGCATACTCAGAGAAATGAGTCTAACAGTGAAGGTATGTCAAATTGATGAAGTCATTTTTCAGATTTCATACATAGTGCAAATGTTGAAGTGAATTCAGAAAATTTTGAAGTTATTACTTGAAAGTCTTGCTTGGTATGTGTTGCTTAACATTAGCAAGAACTTCTATTAGCAAATAATCAAAAGAATTTGTACGAATCAAGCTAATATAGATCAGATTTGAAGTTAGAAGAAAACGTGTAGATTTTTGGAAAGTGAAATTTTTATTTCACTAAGTTTGGTGAGTTTTCAAATTGAGAGTGTTACTAAGCTAATGATGGTTATAGAGGTGTTCTAATATCACTTTATCTTAGTTCTTGTGGTGTTTCATACATCAACATCTTTCACCATGTATGATCTCATCATGGATATGCAAACTCCAAACTTCAACATCTTTCTTAGACAACTCTTCAATCAAGAGGCCAACAATAGCATAAAGGAAGGTAACTCCTATCATGGTAATTCAACTATTTCTCTATATGCAGATAAGAAGGACAAGAAGGTGAAAGGCAAGAAGAAGGAAGAAGATGAAGAGGAGACTCAAGCCAACTTTGCAGGACAAACAAATTGGAAAGGGAAGAACAAATGACCTAGGCATGACAAAACCAAAGGCAAGAATGTTCAATGTTGTTCCATATGTGATAAGACCAACCACACCACTCATAATTGCTGGTTCAATGGAAAGACCCAAAGAGGAAGTGGAAGAGGTGGATATGGCAATAATAGAGGTAGAGGTAAACACAACTTCAACAATAACAATAGAAGGCATAACAAAAGGGGCCATGACCATTATTCACAAGATCAACCACATGAAGACTCATTGTTTCTAATGTGTCTAATCCATAAGGAAGGTAAAGAAGACGATCATATTTTCTACATAGATTCAGGATGTTCAAATCATGTTGCAGGCAACATTGCTCTTCTATGTGACTTGGAAAGTCCAAAGCATAGACATGAAGTACAAAGAGGGGATGATACTAAGCACAATGTCGAGAAGATTGGTAATTTCAAAGCTTCCAATGGTTGGACAAACATTTTGAGTAAGGTTCTCTATGTACCCACTATCACTAAAAACCTAATAAGTGTAGGCCAAATAGTTGAAAAAGGCTTGCAACTTAGGTTCACCCAACATGGAGCTTTTGTGGAAGATCCATGTCAAGGCTTTAAGAAGATAGCCAAAGGTGAGAAGCACGGTAGGCTCCTTACTTTTCAAGTAGGAGAAACCAGGAACATAACTCTATTCACTTTTGGTTCTCAAACCCTAAGTGATCTTGACCTGTGGCATAAGAGACTTGCTCATGTGAATGAAAGAACCTTGAAGGATATATGTAGGTATCAAAGTTTTCTAGGGCTGCCAAAAATATCAAAGCAACACATGATCAATACATGTGATGCATGTCAAATTGGGAACGCATAAAGACAACCATTCAACCACAAAGGCTACATCCACAACAACTTATTAGACTTAGTACATACAAATGTATGGGGGCCAAGTCAAGAACCTTCATTGGGAGGATATTATGTCTCATTTATTGATGACCATAGTAGATGGATTATTCTATACTTTATCAAAAGTAAGAATGAAGTGTTTGATTGCTTCAAAATGTATTTAGCACATGTAGAAAATCATAAGGGCAGATCACTCAAAAAGCTAAGATCTGATGGAAGGGGAGAGTACTTCTCCAAAGAGTTTGATGAGTTCTTGCAGGATAAGGGTATCAAAAGGAAGTGACTACCAAGTACTCTCCTCAAGTAAATGGAATTGTAGAGAGGAGAAATAAGACATTGGTTTGATCAACCAGAACAATGCTTCAAGAGAAGAGATTGCCACATTATCTATGGGGAAATGCTTTTTCAACTCTTTTGTACCTTGTCATTAGACTACCATCCAAATCACTTCAAGGTATGACTCCTTATGAAGCATGGCATGGAAGAAAACCTATTCTTATGACATTGCAAGGTGTTTGGTTGTTTAGCTTATGTTCATGTACCATCACAAATAAGAGGTAAGCTAGATGAAAGGGCAACAAAGGTAATGTTTATTGGCTATGACTCAACTTAGATGGGTTACAAGTTCTACAATCCTTCAACCAAGCAATTCACTACAAGTAGGGATGTTATGTTCTTCAAGTCATGGTATGATGAAGATAAAAAAAAGGTAACTCTACCATATGATAATGATTCTCATTCTCATCAATTAGGAAGCAAGCATGATACACAGGTCAAATATCCAAGAAGGAAGACATATGATGAACAAGATGGAACGGAGAAGGATTACAAATAATGGAAGTCAAGAGGCAAAGCAAACATGGAGGAGTATGGAGAATGCTCGAAGAAAGCCCCTAGAAGATCAACAAGGGAAAAGAAACAACTAGAAAGGTAGGGATATGATTCCACATTTGTTACAAAGCATTGATTCTACTTGTCAAAAGATTCAGTTTCAGAAGAATCCTCAAACTATGAGGAGGAAAAGGCAAATCCTAGTAGGGAAAAGGCTATGAAAGAAGAAATAGATGCATTCAAGGAGATGGAGGCTTGGGATTCGGTTCCAATGTCACCCAATCAAAAGGTTATTGGTTGAAGATGGGTATATAAAGTTAAAAGAACTTAAACTAGATCAGTTTGCAATTACAAGGCAAGCTTACTTGCCAAAGGATGCTCACAAACTCATGGTATAGACTATGAGGAAAAATTCTCACTAGTTGCAAAATGACTACAATCAAAATATTGATAAGTGTAGTTGTTGCAAGAAATTGGAGACTCCTCCAGCTTAATGTAAAAAATGCATTTCTAAATGGTTGGATGAGTGAAGAGGTATACATGTCACAACCTCCAGTTTTTGAAAACCCTAATCATGAATCTTATGTTTGTGGCCTTAAGAAAGCATTGTATGGATTGAAACAAGCTCCTCGAGCTTGGAATTACATGTTGGTTACGTACCTTCAAGATCAAGGGTTCAGACTTAGCAACTAAGATCCTTCTTTATTCATCAAAAGGGATCACAATGAGGTTATCTATCTATGTGTATATGTAGATGGCATAATTGTGATAGGTGATGACCTGAATGGCATCCAAAGGATCAAGAGACACATGCAAAAGAAGTTTAATATCAGTGATTTAGGTGAGCTCACATTCTTCCTAGGTATGCAAGTCATATACACAACTGAAGGAATGTATTTTACTCAGAGGAGATACATTCAGGATGTACTTCTTAAGTTCAAAATGGAGAAAACTAAACCTATAAGTACACCTTTGGAGATGAATCATAAACTTGGTGTTTAACCATTTGAACCTTGCATGATGCCTATCACATTGATCTGAGTTACCTTTGAGGCCTTAGTTGGATTCTTGGGAAACTCTTATATAATGTGTTCTTTACAACACTCTAAGAAATATCCTTGTATGGTAAGATAGTGTGGTTGACCTGTAGTTGGAGGATGTGGGCATTTACGTATGAAATGATCTCCCTGGCATCTAGCATGGTCCTCTAGGGGTTTGTGGTCTCATCTGTCTCATATGAGGCCTAGGCTTAGGATTCTTGTACATCACATTCGAGTATTCAAGTTCCCAATCGTATTCCTTCACTAGGGTTTCATATTGATAATTCTCTATATGTTCTGGTGACTCCATGTAGTAGGCGGGAAGGTTCTCTATATGACATGAGTCAAAACTATTGGCATTAATATAATTTTTAGTTATTAATAGAGAAACTAGGACTAAAGCCCTATCATCAGTATTCTCTTTTGTTGTTGCATATTTGACTAATACTACATTTGTAGGGGGTGGTTGTTGTCCTAGCACTAGTTGTGGTCTAGGTTGTGTTTGATATTGTGCCTAGTAATTGTGTTGTGGCCTATAGTAGGGTTGCTGCTAGTACTAATTTTGATACCTATATGGTTGCTAATATGGTTGTTGGTAGTTTTGACTAACTGCTTATTTGGTATATGAACAATCTTGTGCCATGTGATTTGTGTATTTCCTATCTTGGTGCAGTAGTATGATCCTCAATCTATGATGTTATGGTTTTGCATTAGGCAAGCATAAGCCATGTGATAACCACCACAGGTGTAGCAATGTTTTATGGCAATGAGTTTCTGATGTTTTTTATTCTCGAAATTACCTCCTAGCTTTCGTGTGACTAACTCAGCTAGTTCCTCCAATGAGGATGAAGGTTCAGATGTAATACTAGCCGAGCAATTTGACCCTTGGTGTAGGGTATTTTTCTCTTTCAAGGACACATAGGATGTTAGTTTTCCACTCAAGAGATTATCTAAGAGCAAAAATACTTGCTTGGCTTGCATATGTAGTTCTGGGATTGAACACATCTCTATATATTGCCTAAATTTGCATCTTGCTAGCCTTATTGTCTCGTTTGGTTTTTGTTTGAAGTTGTGGATCAAAGACGAGGTGTTGTGTCTGATTCCACTTAACTCAGTGATGAAAGCATCCAACAACTATTTGATATCTCTTTAATGACCTATGTGCTCTAGTCCTTTCTCTTTCTATTCTACTTAGGCCTTGCTATGATCTACCTCTTCCTAGGTTGTTCACAAAGCTTACATCGGGGGTTTCCTTTGTTTTCTCTTTATTGGTTCCTAAAGATTGAGTCTATCGTGCACTAGCGGATGGCTTGTGTAGGGATAAAACCGTTTAATCTTGCCAAAAATGAGTATGCTTATTGTATTCAGAGAATAAGTACATTCATTTATGAATCATAACTCAAGTAAGTTGGTTTCCCTTGGACATCTGGGTCCTTGAACTCATAGAGTAAGTAAGAAATCCTAATTAGTATAAGGCTTGTTTAGTTTGAACTTCCAAAAGGCTTCTTTAGTAGCCATATTAATGTATAATTCTATGGGTTTATTATCCTACGATATCTTCGTGGTAGCTATGATTCTGATAAGCACCAACTTCTTCCTTCAAGTGGAGGGGATCTCCATTTGTTCTTCCTCATTTGAATCTCAAACTTTTGACTCTAGAAGAATGTTCCCAAAGTCTTCCATTTGCTCATGGAGACTAGTAACCACATACATAGTTCCCTGCTTGTCTTTATAAGATCCATTCTCAAACTTGACCACTCGATGATCTATGCCACAGGGGTGCTCTAGGTTCCTCAATTGTACTATTCACCTTCTCAAACCATGATCATAAATGCAAGCACCTATGGTTAGTTTGGATGTACTCCAACTAAGTCTTGTAAGGTCCTTTGGATGTCTCTAGGTGTGTAACCCTATTGCCATGAGCTAATCCCTCCATATTATAAGAGTTATGGGATTCATTAGTCTCCTAGCTATCACTCGATTGGGGACTACCTAAATGCTTAGAAAAACACCTGGGTATGTGGTTGACACTAACTTCACAAGAGGCTTTGTCGACCCACCTTGCCAAGGTATTTTTTTGCTCTAAGGTTCATAAATTAGCCCAAGTTCCCTTTCTTTACCTCTTTTAAAATTTGCTTTTTGATATGTGTTCACTTATCATTTTTTTCCTTTGTTATTTCTTTTCTTGATGCATAGTCGTCAGGAATACTTTCCTTATTGTATATGCTAGTCAAAAAGTAAGTATTCATGAGAGAAATTGCATAGTGATAGAAGGGGAAGGCCTATAAATGGTCTACATTGTGAAGAATTTTTTACATTATTTAATGTCCAACAAGTTCAAGATATTTGTAGATCACCAAGCCCTTTTGTATCTTGTCAACAAACATGTGCTACAAGAAGATTGGTTAGATGTTTCTTGCTACTAATGGAATATGATTTTGAAGTATTAGTAAAGAAAGGCAAGACTCATGTTCGATCCAACCATCTATCCAGACCCACAAATTGAGAACTCAAGGAGTGTTGTCAATGATAACATACCTCATGAATATCTTTTTAATTTGGAGGTAGTACCCACATAGGCAAAACCTTTAGTCCCACTCTTGGCATTTTCTCCCAATCAAACTTATGTGCAACTATTTCTAAGAGTGTGCGAGAAATGTTAAGAATTGAAATCATTGCCAAAAGCCTTTATCACCAGGATACGCAAGGCATACTCTAGTGTTCTATAGAAGAAGGAGAGTAGAAAATGCTCATTAAGAAAGCTCACAAAAGCATATTGGCTAATCATTTTTCCTATTCTCATACATTACAAAATTAAAAAGAGATGGGGCATATTTCCCATCAATGGAAAGGGAGGTATCAAACTACATAACAGAGTGAAAAGAGTGTAGACTCCTACGTCATATGGAATATGCTACACCCCACAAACTAGTTACGAACCCAAAATGGAGTCTTCCCATGGTTGACTACCTCAAGAATGGCAATCCATGGGTAGGCCTTCGTCAAATGCACCAAAAATATTTTGAGGAGACTAGAGCATGCATTGATTGGAATCAGTTGTATCAACATGGTTAGGATAACTTCCTCTACATTTTTGTTCACAAACTTGCTACAAGTTTCGCAATCCAGTGTAGCAGACATACATTTTTCTCTGGAATGAACGAACCAAACATTGATGTTTGTCAGTTTACGCCGGCCGACAATGAGAATGGATGCAAGAATGTTTGTTAGGAGATGTAGTATCTGCGAAAGAAACAAGTACCATTTTCAAAGAGATCTATGATGGGAGGAAGGGATTTGACTAAATGGGGGATATAATTTATACATCCTATCCACCAACCAGAAAAAGGGTCACATGATGAGTATATCATAGTTGCTATAGTTTATCTAGCTAAGTGGTTTGAAGTAGGACTATGACCAAAAATGATGCTCAAACTACAACCAAATTTCTTTTTAAGCAATATGCTTTGTTCTTCTGATAGATATTGTAAGTGATCTTGGGAGTCATTTCATCAATGAAGTGATTGAAAGCTTGTTGAGTACATTCCCTATCACACATGAGAAATTGTTCCTCTATCCTCTTCAAGATAATGGACAATCAGAGAGCTCAAATAAAGTCCTTTATATGATATAAACTAGGTTGGTAAATAATGGATGATCAGATTGGGATAAGCAATTGCTTCGACAGTCTTGGCTTATCATGTGGCTTATAAGACATCCTTATGGGCAAGTCCATTTAATGTAATCGATGGACAATAGGCCTTTTTATCAATAGATTTCCTAGTACTACACTTTGATTTCACAAGGATATGATTGGACTGCACATGAACTCTTTGATCTTGTAAATAGTCTAGAAAAGCTCCAAGATACTTGATTGAGTGGTTTTCAACATTTATGCTACAGAGAAGAGGAAAAATGGATACTTTGATGCTCACATCAAGGACAACAAATTGAATACCCCCATAAACTCACAATTAATGAAACTATTACACATGAAATAGAGAATACCCACACTACCCCTTTTGCCCCCATCACACCATTCCCATTCCTCCCACTGCACCTCAAGTCGAATAGGTTCCCGTTGCACCCACTTCAGCCCCATCCACTTGGTCCATTCCTCCAACCATTACACCATTGCCAATTTCAACCCAAGGAATACAATTTTCAAGGACGAAATTTGATACCACACCAACATCTCCACCTTCATGCACTCATGATCTTATCACACCTCACTCAACCACCACACCCACACGTGATGCACATTCTATTTCGTTTTCTTCATCTACTTTTAGTACTTTTCCATGGTCTTTCTCATCTTTTATTGAGCCATTCATTCAACCATCTCTTTCTTTCCCTCCTTTTGTATCCAAAACATCTCACCATATGATTACTTCCACTTCTTTGACTTCATCCATTCCTATCAGTCTTCCACATGTCAATTTTACATTCTCCTCCATCTGAGCATCCCTTCCATCATCTTCAATTATCATTTCAATTTCCCAAACCCCAATAGTCAATGTAATCTCTCTACTAGTCAAAATCAAGCAAGACAAGAAATTGAAAACATATACATGAATAAAGTTTCACCATGTACGATCTCCACCAACACAAAAGTGGCCGTGCAACCACTTACACAACATGAGGTATTGGTTGAAGTCCAAGCGACTCAAATAGAAGTTGATAATATCAAAGAAGAATGTCTAGAATTCTTCCATAGGTTCATGAATAAGAATGAACTTGTGAAAGATCTCAAATCGAAATTTGCTACCGCCAAACAAGAGAATACGAGTCTTGGGGAACAAATGACCATGCTTGATAGATGTCAAAGAGAGACTTATTGATTCACTCTAAATAAAAAGCCATTTCTCCAAGGAAACCTTTCAAGAATACAAGATCCACTTGGATGTTAAAGAACATTGACTCCAACTTGCCAAGGTAGAATATGGAAAAATGTGCAACATGATCAAAGTTATCAAGCAAGAACAAGATGGTTTATGCTCAAAGATCTTTGAAGAGATGGCCGTATTTTGTATGTTGTCTACAGTGATTCAACACAATCAGCTCTACAAGAAGAAAACAAATTACTTTGAGCACAAGGCAAGAGCCACCAAGAAGAAATTAGAAAGACTTAGGCACCTAGTTGAGTCCAAAATGCAAACATAGACACAGCCCGTAGAGGAAGACACCCAGCCCAAAGGGGACTAAACACCAACTGAAGTCCAGCCTATCCCAATGGCATCATCACCAATCAAGAATCCTACTATTGGCATTGTAGCTCAGTGATGAGTAGCACCTCCTTTAATGTCAATCCGGGAAGACGTGAGGATGGTATGAAGACCTCGAGCAAGTGAAGGCACAAGTGCGTGAGTGAGAAGCACACTAACATGCACACACCTACACACACACGCGCACACACAGTAAGACAAAGAATGAGAAGCAATGGAGTTCTTAGATTACTTTCAAAAAGCTCTTACAAGTCCAAAACTATTACAAGCTAACCCCAAAAATGAGCTCTCTAGCTCTATTTATAGTTTTTGACTAGGTTTTGGCCCTGTCCAGACCTAGTGTCCGGCCTAGTTAAAAATTTAGGTTCCAGGGCCAATTTGAGGGCTTAAACGGAGTCTAAAATATACGAAAATTGATATGTAGGCACTTCTAAGGCTCCTCAAGCTCAAGGACTCCTTGGCTTGCACAAAATGGAGCTACAAAAATACGAAATGGTATTTACAATGGTTTTTAGTGATTAGAATCACTATTTGTGTAGAGATTTTCTCTTCGATTTGTCGTACACATCTTTGAGCTCCCTACTTGCTCTTTCTTCTTGTGTGCTCCACTCCTTGATGTCTGAAAAATTTAGATGGCCTACTTGCCTGATCTTCTTTGGCTATTGTGTCTGCTTGTGCTATCTCTTCGTTCCGACCCTCTTTGTCTTGTGGCTCCTTCGGTTCCCTGACTGCTGCCAACACCCCCCCCACTCTCGCGTCTGTCGCCCCTGACAGACCCTTGTCTCGATGCTCGTTGAACGTAATATTGGACAACGTCGGAAGCGAGGTGATGTTCTTCTAATCTGAGCCCTCGTGCTAGATCTGTTAATAATGCATCCCAATTCACTGGTCCTGGTACGTCCGGATGTGGCACCCGCAGTTGTTCTGAATGGATGGTTCTCTCCACAGCGAATAAGTGGAGGAGATGTGAGGGCCTGGGTACAAATATTTCTGAGTGATATTCCCAGAATCCCGTTATGAACATCTCCTCGAAGGTCTGTTTAAAACAAGCTGGGAGGTACTTTATTCTGGCGTGCCAAGCATATATTACCTCTATGGATGGGGTTGTGCTCATGTCGTATACCAGATCTTGGTTTCCTGTAAGAAATCCGACACCTGAGAAGTGGGGGTCTTTAATATTCTTGAACGTCCTGAAGGTGATTAGCATTAGTTCAAAGATTTTCATACACATTTGTGCCATCACATTGGGGGTATTCCATAATCGAGTGCTCCAGTGTTTGATGGTAGAAATCATGTAGTTTACTATGGGAGGGCCTTGTGGCGGTGCTAGATAAACATAATTTAACCACTTTGCACAACCCTTGACGTTCTTGACAGCAATTGTAAACTCTGGCCAAGTGCGCCGGCGGAATACTGGAACATAACAAGGATTGTATTTAATAAAAAGGGGCATGTTGGTCCAGGTACGAACCATTTCCGGGTAGGTTTCAAGAAGACGGATTCTCCAGGTTGGTTGATGAATGGAGCCTTTCTTCGCACTTTCTGGGATATCCTCTAGCCCAAATTGTGTGGCAAAAGTTGGAGGTTTGCCACAACTGCGTTTAATCTCTGCATTGTAATCCGCAAGGAGCACACAATATGGCACATATTGATCATCATTGGTGCCGATCCATCTATGATGAGACATGCGTTGAAAGTATTCAGACTTGATGATGGTGTCTTCTAACTTTGCCATAGATTGGATTTGAATGGCCACTCTATCTTCATGGGTTGTTGCTGTCTTCTCTAGTGTTTGGAGCCATTCAGGTACTTCAACTTCCAATGTGTCCATTCCTTCTGAGGTCTGTGCACCACCTGGCATCGGCATAGGAACGTATGGTTCCTCATATGTTTCATCCACCTCAATGGGTACTAAATCCTCCGGTTCGGGTTCTACAACTGGGGAGGGCTTCCTTTCATATTCTAGTAACTTTTTCTGGAGTTCAACCACCTGCTCTATCAATGCCTTGACTTCCTCTGAAGTCGAGGCCGTTTCTATTACTTTGGTTGGAGCCTCCTTTTCCCTGAGCTGGCTACGTAGCTCATCTCGTTCCCTTTCCAAATCATCATGTGCGTCTAATAAATCCGCATAACTTTCCAAGATGGTTTTCATTGTTTCTGTGGGAACCGCTTTGACTGTTCTGGATCGATCTCATGGGGGGACCCTTCCATGGCTGCTTCCAGGTTTTCTTCATTTTGTTTCTGCAACCGTTTATTTTCTTCAAGTGTTGTAGCCATATGCTTGCAAAGTAGAGTTAAATTACGCCGGACTCTCAGGTTATCTGTTTGGTACACCTCCAGCAAGGCTTCAAGTTGTTTGACACCGGGTTCTGCTGATGGTTGGGGTGTCTCCAAGAGTGTTTGATGGGCTTGCTCGAGAGTGGTGTGGCATTGGTTGAGTTCTGCATTTTCTTCTTCTAGCCTTATGAGTCGTGTTTGTAGTTGCTAATGGTTTGTTGTCAGCTAATGATGGCGGCCTTCTAGTTCCTTGTACTCCCGTTGAAGTTGATATACACATTGATGTAATGACAGGAATATACTATTTACATTAAGAGATGCAGTTAAAGATGAAGATGCAGGGGCAATGGGGAAGGGGAAGGGAGTTGTGAATGCGGTGGAGTCAAGTGGTGAAGTAGGTGGAGGGGGTATGGGAGATTGAGGTTGTGTGGGGGGTGGGGGTGGTACTGTGGGGGGTGATGTTTCCCTTGTGTCAAATGTGTGTGTGACTGCAAAGATGGGGACAGTGGGTGGGGTGGAAGTGATATTTGTGAAGAGTGTCGTGAAGGTGGGCATGGAAACTCCTCCAAATTGGAGGAATTCCCATGACAACTGTGGTAGTGGTAGAAAAGGGCGTGGTCGTGCCGGTTGGTGAGGTGAATTGTGTAGCAAGAGGTGAGGTGGGTGGGGAGAGTGGTTCCTCCTAATGTTCTTCTGTTTGCGTGTTGCCTTCCAGTTCTGATACATTGATGTGTATTTGTTTTCCAGATCGCCTAGGGCGGGCAGGCACACGTTTCTCAAATCGATTAATGTATATCATGGCCTCATGTATGGCCTCATCCAAGCCGACTGCCTCTGCGTGCAGGTTCATGGATTCGATAAACATATCGTCCACACCTTCCTCAGCCAATAGTTGGCTCATGAGCACCTTGCCTGATTCAAGTGACATTTTGTGTTGTTCTTGAACTCGCTTCATGGTTTGGTACAATCTTTTTATTTGTGCCGAATATGCTGGGGCACTTGCTAGCTCTGAGAGTTCATCATATTCTTGATATTGTTCTTCGTCGGCTTCTTCTTCTTCTCCTCCTGCCTCTTGTTCATCTCCTTCGACTTCTACGACGACTGGTTGTGTCGGGGCTAGTGTTGTTGTGGTGGGGTGTGGTTCCTGGGCCTGGTCTGCTTCTGTTTCAAGATTAGATTCGTAGATCAGCCTGGCAACTTCTTCATCCGTGAGGTCATTGAGAGTAAATCCCTGTGGAAATTCCAAGTCTGATGGAATGGGGGGAAACACCAAGTTGGGTCCTTCTGTACTTGGTCTGGGAAGACGAATGGTGAATGGCCGAACACGCCTAGTTTGAGGAGGAGTCACCTCAGGTGTAGTAGTGGCTCCCCTTGGTTGAGCACATGGTAATTGGACGCCCCCTCTCATCTTCTTCGATGGAGGACCCGCTGTTGATAGTCGCCTTTGGAATTCTTGGGCCCTGGACCACACTAGTGCTCTTTGAATGGGCACGTCATATGCTAGGCACTTGTAAACTATTCTTGTTAGGGCACAACAACCATGAAGTACATTTTTCTGCTTCTTATTCCAGCGCTGATGGGCTAGGTGTATCTGATCGATGACCCAGTGCAGTATGTTGAGGGTGAGGTTCTCTGTTTCTGCCAAGTATAAGCTGAACCATATTTTCTTAGGGGGCATAGTGAATCGTTCTTGTGCGGGAAAAGCAAAATGTTGCATAATAGTTCGTAAGTGGAGAGCAATGGTAGGCGTCATTGCCACCATGTCCTTCAATTTATTGAGATCCTTATGCTTCATCCTACCCGCGACCATTGTTTCTTTCTCGGTGGGAATGTGCATACCTTGCATGTTCAATGCCTCTGGTACCAGATTGAGAGTCAGTTTGAATCTCTTGAGTTCGTGTCCTGGCAACAATGATGGTAGTACAAAAGTACTATCGCCTCCCTTGGCCCTGCTGGGAGTGATGGTACTGATAAAATAGGAGCAGCGTAGAAAATCAGGTTTAGGCAAGTGTGCCCTGAAATATCTATCCAGGCCTGCCTTGGTCCAAACTGATCGCATTACTTCTGCATTCTAATAGTTCTCGAATTCCCGAGTGAAAAAGTGGTAGCGCCCCCATTTGCCATTAAATTCAATTTCTGCTTCCCAGAAGTAGGTGCCGTCACCCAATGGCCCTGCTACATCACTAAACCAATGAGCATGTTTCCCCACTTGAGAAGTGTGTCCTTGAGGGGGGTCCTGGATAGGAAGGACATGCACCGCTTGAAGTTCTTGAGGCCTTTCGGTGAGTGGAGGTTCCAGAAGAATGGTTTCAATGTCCACAATCTGTGCCCTTGACCCTGCCTGGGAACTGGTGCCTCCAGCTTCTGCCATAGTTATTGCTTGCTAGCTGGTTCTGTCGAGAATATAGAAACATGTGTTAACATTGTAAAGGACAAGTTAGAACCGTTTTTGTCCCCATTACAACATTATCATGAGGTCCGGGAGAGATTAGTAGGTTAATAAGTGCTCGGTGCTTGTGTGTGTATTTAGGAATTAGTTGGACCTAAGAACTAAGTGGAATGATGTAGTGTGAGAGTGACGTAGTTAGTAGGTGGGCATGGATTTACAACTGGGGTCCGGGGGTTTATTACAAGTTTTAGGTTGCCAAAGGCAGTGGATGGGCTTTGATCTTGATTTTGTGGAGACTCTGAAGAGTTTGATAGGGGTATCTGCTTGAAGATGAGGCTTTTTAGGGACCCATTTACAAGTGATTCTACCAGTGCTCATGGAAGAATATGTGTCCGTGCGTGAGGTGTAAGATTGGGCCTCAGATGTTCGAATGAGTGAAACATGTTGTACCGATTGCGGCCGTGGTGTAGCTATTTGAGCCCGCAAGCAAGCCTTAGGCACCCAGATTTGTCGTGATTGTGGGCTGACCTTCATTGACTTCTTGGGTACCCAAATAGACTTCACATTTTCAGAAGAATTAATGAAGGAATTCTTATTAGTGTCGTGTTGTTGACTACTAATAAGAGGTTTTGGGCGTGGGGTTGGCCTGGTCTGAACAGGGAATTCCCCTTTTCGTCTCCATACTTGTTTCCATGGATGAAACAATCTGCTTTGCTCCTTTTTTTGGCATCCAGTATCGGTAGTGTTCTGCTTCTTCTATATTTGATCTGCCGTTGGTTGTTGCAACCTTCTGTTCTTTGGAAAAGAAGGGAGTTCCATCCTCTCCCTGGCTCCGTTGTTGAGACAAGCCTCTTTCTGCATCATACAGTGTTGGACAAAAATAGCATTGTCAACTTCAGGTGCGCCCCTGGAAGGACCAGGAGTTTTTGCCTGGCCTAGTTCCTTGAGTGCCTCATTTTCCAATTCAACTGTAATTCGGCTATGATCTACCCATACCTGAAGAAGTCCACTTCTTAGGTTGAGGTTGACTGCATGATCATAGATCCAGTCCTGACCCAAGACAAGAGGCTCAGTGAGGTCCTCATCTTGACACACTAGTACTTTGACTGTCATCACTTCGGCTTGAATGGAGATGGGAGGATCCACCTCGCCCATGCAAGGGGTTTCCACACCTCCCAATCCTATGAGATATGCTTCTATAGGATCGACAGTTAATTTCAATTCTTGACAGTAAGATAACTTGACAGCACTAGTGGATGCACCTGAGTCAATCAAAGCTCTTACAGTCTTTGCACCTTTTCCTTGTCCTATATCTAAGGTTATAAAAGGACATCGATCAATTATCCTATGAGAGCTGATACCTGAAACTTCACACATAGCCACATGATATCCTTGGTCTGCATATGCATCTGGCCTAGGTTGCTCTCTACCTTGTCTTCTTAATTTCATTCTCCGTATGCGCTCTAAGGCTTCTGCTTGAGCTTCTTCTCGAATCCGCTTTTCTTCTTCTTTGCGTTTCTTAGCAGTGTTGAGTCGACTTAGCATTTCCTCTGTGAGTGGTTCCTGATACAACTTGACCCTGCATCCACTAATGTAGCTTGGAAGAACATCACCTTCTAAGGTGGCTAGTTGCACTGCTCCACTTGTTGAGATTCTATTAATGATCATGGGTCCATAGCCTCTCTTCTCTAGTTTCCTTGCATGTTGTTTCAATGTGTAAACTAAAACTAAGTCTCCTGCCTTCAAACCTTTATCCTTAACGTGGGCATCAAAGTAAGCCTTCTGTCATTTCTTTGCAGCATATATCCCTGCAGCCGCTCTCAGTCTTGTTTCTCCTAATCGTTCAAGGTCAAAAAGTCTCGAAGAGAGTTCATGACCCGTCCATTCATGCTCTTGTGCTACTTTCAGTGTAGATATTAAGAAGTCCAAAGGTAGCACTGCATTTTGGCCAAATACCATCTGAAAGGGGGTGGCTTGGAGTACCATTTTGTAGGCGACTCGGTATGCCCAAACAGCATGGTGTAGTTGTTTGTCCCAATCAGAGCGTTTATTGTTCACTAATTTCGTCAGTACATTGCATAAGATCTTGTTGGTGCTCTCAGCCTGGCCATTTGCTTGAGGGTGATAGGGGGCAGACTTCTTATGTACTACCAAGAATTCTTGGAGCAGATTTTCAATAACTTCATTCAAGAAGTGAGTGCCTCTATCACTAACTAGCTCTATAGGTAGCCCGTATCTAGTGAACATATTCTCAAATAAAAACTTAGCTGTTGTTTGAGCATCGTTCTTCGTTGTGGCTTTTACCTCTACCCACTTTGTTAGATAGTCTGTCGCAACAATGATGTATTCTGCATGGGAACCCTTAGCTATGGGATTAATAGGACCTACGAAGTCTATTCCCCACTTAGAGAATGCACGTCCACCCATCATAGGTTTCAGTGGCATCTCATCTTTACGTATAGGATATTAAGTTCTCTGACAGACATCACATCGTTTCACATAAGTATGTGCATCCATGTGAAGGGTCGGCCACCAGAAGCCCGCAAATAGTATTGCCTTGATCACCCGATCTGGTCCAAAGTGTCCTCCTGCTACACCTTGGTGAGCAGTTTCCAAGATCTTAAGATATTCACTCTCATGGACACATAGTCTCAGGTAACCATCTTTACCACGCTTGTATAGATTATCACCAATGAGTGAGTAATCCTGGGCTTCTTGTTCTAAACTCCTTTTCCTAGCCAGAGTCATGTCTGGAGGGAATGTTTTCGTCCTCAGAAAGGATACTAGTGGTTCACTCCAATCCGGCACTATGGACACTTGATAAAGAGTGGCATGTTCCACATGTGGTTTAGTGCAGCAGATTGGGCATTTCTTGCACAACTTATGGACATCGGCTTCCATAGTCGGCCAATGCACCCCGATTCTCCTTAGTGTCTGTAGGGTTCGTTGCTTTGAGTAGTGTTGCGCTAATGCACCTACATGTGCTAATTGCAACCATTTAGCGTACTCATCCTCTTCCACACAACAAGCCAAGATCCCTTGATCCATGTGCTTGTACATACTTCCCGCCATGATGTGGTACTTCTGGGCTTTTACAACCTCCCTATCCTGTGTGGCTATTACTAGGTGGTTAGGCCCATATGTCAATACTGGCACTAATGGCTTAGCCCACTGCGGCACCACTTCCAAATTAAACAAGTAAGCATCAGGAAGGTCATCTGACACTCCTTGTGGAGCTTCTCCAGATGTGAGCCTAGAGAGATGGTCTGCTCTCAAATGAGTCCTCCCTTTTCTCACCACTACCTCAAAGTCATATTCCATTAGTAAGAGAAACCATCTTACTAATCTACCTATATTGCATGGTTTGTTTACCAAGTACAAGAATGCCTGATGGTCAGTAAAAAATTTAAACTTATTTGCAAGCAAATAATGTCTAAACTTTTTAACTGCATATACCATGCCTAATCCTTCTCTCTCCGTAGTGGTATAATTTCGTTTAGCTGTGTTCAATTGTCTACTAGCATAGGCAATTGGAAGATCCATATTACCTTCACTAGTAGGTTGAGCAAGCACACATCCAATGGCATAATTGGATGCATCCACATGAACATGGAAAGGCTTATTCCAATCTGGCGTGGTCAAGATTGGTGCTGAACATAACCTTCGTTTAAGCTCCTGGAAGGAATTCTCACATTCATCAGTCGAACCAAAACTTAGTCAGAAGTCCGTACATGGGCTTTGCAATGACCGCATACATGTGAATGAACCGGCGGTAGTAACCACAATGCCCCATGAAAGCCTGTACTTCCTTGACATTCTTTGGCCTAGGTAACTCGGCTATGGCTCTCACTTTCTCTTCATCAGTGGATATGCCATTCTTTGACACTATGTGTCCTAGAATCTTGCCTTGCCTGACCATAAAAACGCACTTTTCTGGGTTCAGGCAGACTTGATATTCTCTACATTTGTCAAAAATTTGTCTGAGTTCAGGGATATGAGTTTGTCTAATGTTGGAATGAGCACAAAGATCATCAACATAGACTTCTAAATTCTTCCTCAGGAACTCCTTAAATACATGGCACATCAGCCTCTGGAAGGTTGCTGGTGCATTGGTAAGCCCAAATGGCATTACTCTAAAGGCAAAAATGCCCCATTCAGTGGCAAATGCCGTCTTATGCTAATCTTCTGGTGCTATGGCTACTTGATTGTAGCCCGAAAATCCATCGAGGAAGCTGTACACTTCTTTGCCTGCTACTCTTTCTAAAAGATGCTCTGTGATAGGAAGCGGATAGTTATCTCGAATTGTGGCTGCATTAACCTTCTTCAAGTTAATGCACACACGCAGCTTTCCATTTTTCTTGGGCACCACTACGATGGGGGATACCCACTCAGTGTGATCAATTTCATAGATGAATCCAGCTTCGACCAGTCTATCTATCTCCTCTTTGATCTTAGCAGCATAATTATCATTGTATGTGTAGGGCTTCTGCTTTGAGGGTCTGGCGTCGGAGGTCATGGGGATTGTATGTGAACATATATCAGGGTCTACCCCTTTTGAGTCCTTATAACTCCAAGCAAATACATCTCGGTATTCTCTTAGCAAGGCTATTAGCTCTTGTTCTTCCTCTCCTGTCAGGTCATGGCCTATGTACGTGCATCTTTCTTCTCCCTCTTCGATGGCTACAACCACTTTCTTCGTGGTTTCTTTGTTATCATAGGCCTCCCCTGATTGCGCCTCTCGTTTAGGCATTCTGATCATGACTCTCCTGTCATCTATCTCATATTTCTTAAAATTTTCCGGGACCTCAAACAAAGATTCTTCCTCTTCTTGTGTGACTTCTCTCTTCTTTCTTTTCTTTCCTTCTTCCTTAGGAGTTACATGCGTGGCTAGCCTTACATCATTTGTAAGCTCTCCATGCCTCTGGGGTTGAAATTCTACTTCATAGAAGTATTCTTCATCTGATGCAAAAGGTGGGTCCATAATGATCGACTCTAGATCGGAGTCACTTGCCTCCTCAATTGCATCAGGGCTAGGTTCGCACTCTTCTAATACTGCCTCTCCCATGATTGGCTCTATGGAAAAAACTGAAATGTCATAGCCATCCTCATCACAGTGGGGTGTCCATTGTTCCTCATTGATGGCTACATCCATTGTTGCTAGGATTTCTGCCCAGCCGTGGGGTTCAAATTCTTCGTCAGGAAATACTACAGGTGCATAGGTTGGGTCTTGAATGGGTCTATGTGTTTCGTTTGCACCTATATCTCTAGCCTTTTCTCTTTTCTCCTCTTCTACTGCCACTTTGCACATCCATAAGTGGGTGTCTTCATGCATCCATGAGGATCCTGATCCTATGGAATGCACAGATTCTGTATCATCTTTGGCTCTATGGATGGGATTCCATTGGATAGGGGGAACATCTCTATGAGAGTAATCTTTGAGATTCACTTTGGTCGTAACACCTAAGTGCTGCAGGTACAAAGAATTGGTTCCCCAATCCTGTACCACTTGCAACTGTCGCATAAAAGGTCGTCCCAAGATCATTTCATAGGCATGGTTCTTGCTAAAATCACATATAGCAAATGTATGCTCGAACTCGACACCACAGGTGGTGAGAGTCATTCCTTCTAGCAATCTTAAGGGCCTTTCAATATGCCCATCGGCCATCTGCAATTTCATTCTCGTTGGCCTGAGTGCTGGCTTGCCCCAACGCTTCCATAGGGAAGTGGTGGCAATTGCAACTACTACACCTGAGTCCAAAATTGCCTTGGTGGTGTACCCCTGGTAGGTAATGGGAAGATAGGTGTTCCCTTCTTCACCTTCACACATGTCTCCTATCTTGTCCAAGGGTATTTCAGGCACTGTTCTATGAGATCCTACTTGGGAGCGCGATTTTGCTATGTCTGGCACTTGTTTGGCTACATGTTTCCATAATTCAGGTCTAACCTTGAGAAGCTCTTCTAACTTGAGATGGCACTGCACTTTAGTGTTTTTCACTACCTCTGTGTTCTTAGGTAAGACTGAGTCCTCATTTCGTACCATGACCATGGGTGCTCTCATACAAGTAGACTTAGCTTCCCATGGGCCTGTGAAGTGGGGTAATTCTTGTAGAGAGTTAGACTCAAAGTCTAGTCTTTCCTGAGAGTGGGTGCTCTCCTGCTCCCCATAAATGGATGGGATGTCTTGTGGGAATTGGTCGTGTGCATCATCCACCAGTTCAATGGGAGGAGGTACTTCACTTTCTTTAGCCCATTTGTCTTCTTGAATCTCTCGTAGGAATTCTGGTGTGAATCGATTCATAGAAGATGATGTGTCTGGCTCCGTAGAGTTAGGCACATATGCTTCCTGGGTAGGAAGACCTGATCTTTCACTTGCCTTGTCCTTATGTTGAGAGGAGGGTTCCTTTTCTAATTGTGCAATTAGCTTCTCTATTCTTTCTAACAATCCATCAAAGTGCAATTGTGTCTTCGCTGAACTAGAGATGTTAAATAGGCGACTGGCTTCAAACATGGTCTGAGCCAATTCCACCATCTTAGCAATAATTTTGGTTCGTTCTAGCTCTAGTTCAGCTCTAGGGTAACACTTTTCATGATCAGTTACGTTTGGCCCTTCTTGGATTCTGGCCTGATATGCTTTAAGCATCATATTAAGGTCTTCGGGAGTGGGATCTGCTAAGACTGATCCTACTCTAGGGGGTGGTGGAATTAGGTGAGGCGGGTTGGAAGGTGGCGGGTCGGATGGAGTTGGGAATGGTGGAGGTGGGATAGTGTGAGAGGGAGTTTGAGATGTGAGTTCAGTTATCCTGGCCTTTGTTTCTTTGAGGCTTTCCTCGAGTTCACTCATTTTTGTTGCCCATTGCCTTTTCATTCTTTCACGACTATCTCTCCAAGCTCTAGTCCTCTTCTTTGTCATGCTCTCTGTTTCACTAACATCTGGGCTCTTTTCTTGGCCTACCCCTTGGTTTTGCTGCAATGCTTGAGCTCTAGTGATCACTTGCACTGGTATAGTGGACATCACACTTCCTGTGGAGTCTACAACTAACCGAATAACATTAATGGGAGTTATTTTTGGCATATTGCTGGGATTCTTTGGACAATCTCGTAAGAGATGCTCCTTTCCACATTCCTGGCAATAGCCCTAGATCATCACTGATTGGGGTTGTGGAGGTGGAGGCAAGGGACAATCACGAATGAGATGATCTCCCTGACATCTGTAGCATGGTCCTTTAGGGAATGGGGGTCTTACTTGCCTAGGTTGAGGCCTAGGGTTGGGGTTTGCATACATGACGTTTGTGTAATCTGACTCCCAACTAGGTTCATTTGGCTCTTCACTATAGTAAGACTCACCATGTTCAGGAGACTGCATGTAGTAGGCCTGGGGGCTATCAACATGTGTAGAATCGAAACTATGATCACTGGGGTCACTTTCTGATAGCAATGGGGTTACTGGCACTATGGCCCTATTCAGGTTTTCTTCTGCAACTGCATACTTTACAGGGATTACATTAGTAGGAGCAGATGGTTGTTGTGCTAGCACTGGCTGGGGTCTCAGTTGGGCCTGATATTGCGGTTGGTAATTTTGCTGAGGCCTAGTATATTGTTGTGGTGGATACTGATTCTGGTATCTTCCCTGCTGAGGGTATGGCTGAGGGTAGGTTTGCCTGACCGCTTGCTTATTGTATGGGCAGTCTTGTGTTGTGTGATTAGTGTATCTCCGTTCTATGGTGCAGTATTGGCTAATAGGATTTACTTGGGGTTGAGCCATAATGGGACATACATTCGCCATGTGGTCGCCACCACAAGTATAGCATCTTTTCACAGGGGCAAACCTTGGGATTTGTTTGCTAGTGACACCTAATTTCTGTGCCACTTTCTCAGCGAGTTCCTCAATTGATGTGGATTGCGTGGAAGAGAGGCTAGAGGCACTATCAAAATCTTTGTATATTTTGGAAAGCTCTAACTCCTCCCCTAGGTTATCCTCAATGTCGATGCACATGCGTACACACTCTTCTATGGTCCTAGGGTCTTTCAAGTACACATAGGATCTCAATTTTGTACTTAGCAATCCATCCAAGAATAAAGCCACTTGCTTAGCTGGTGTGGGGAGCTCCGAAACAGGGCATCTTTCAAGATATTGCCTGAATCTTCTTCCTGCAAGTCTCACGGTTTCTTGTGGGGTCTACTTGAAACTGTGAATCAATGAGGAGGTATTATGTCTTATGCCACTCTTAGAGAATTCAATAATGAAAGCCTCTAGGAGTTGATCTATGCTCCTGAACTGTCTCTCATTCAATGGTTGGAACCACGTAAGGGCTGTGTTCCTAAGGGTTAGACCAAAGGCATTATATTGTGTGAATAGGTCCTCCACTTGTTCTGCTCTCAAGACTTGCCTAAACTGTGCCACATGATCGTATGGGTCTCCTGTGCCATCGAAGTAATTTTTCATGGACTTGACTAACTGAGTCGGTCTCAAAATCCTGGTGTGTTCTCTAGGTCGTGGTAGAGGGAAGTCTTCCATATTCCTTTGATTTCTTGGGGCTCTATGTACCTCAGGCTCTACTCTATTTGTTTCCATCCTCGTTCTTTCTTTGCCCCTGGGTTAGCAAAGCTTACTTCTGGCCTATCTCTACTTCTGTCTCTTTGAGTTCCATGAGCTTGGGATGTTCCCGCTCCAGGGTGACCATAGGACACATTTGATCTTGGTTGGGGGAAAATAATTTCACCTTTCCAAGTGTAAGCATGCCTATCATTTTCTGTCACCACAAAGATCCTCTCTGAAGCGTGATCTAAGTAGGTCACTCTGCCTGGGCTATCAGGATCCTTAAACTCATAGATCATGATTGCTCCTATATCGATTGGCCGATCAGATTTATACCTCCAAAAGGCTTCGTCAGTTTCTCGGTTCAGAAGCAGATCTATGCTCTTATTATCTTGGGGAATCCACTCTGGTGTGATAATCCTAGTGAGAACAGATTTGCCTCGGGGGGTCCTTGGTTCTTCACCCATGCTTCCTTGCTCTAGGTCACCTAAGTTCGTTCCTGGGATCTCATTCCCAAATTCATCAGTCCTATCTGGATGACTAGTGACTACATATATTGTCCCTTCCTTGTCTAAATACGCTCCGTTTTCGAACTTGACAGCTGGGCGCTCTAGTCCAATGGATTGATCAGGATTCTTAATCTATACCACAGATCTTCCTAGGTCGTCCTCATAGATGCTAGCACCCAATCGGTTGGTCCTAAGGTATTCCAACTGTGTTTTGTAAGGGCCTTCTACCCTGTGCAAGTATGGCACTCCTGAACTTCCCGTAGGTCTGTCCATGCCTTGAGACATCTCTGATTCACTAGTCTCAAAACTAGGGTAGTATGAGTGGTGGCTCAACTGCTGGGCCCAAGACCTAGCAGTGTGGTTGACACTGGCCTCTGAAGACCTAAGGCTTTGTCTATCTCTCCCTAGATGTCGCCCTGATCTAAGGTTCATAAGCCTAATTGAATAACCCAAATTTGCCCAAGTACAACCTCGTTGCGGAGTTCTTTTGTATCAGTTACTTGATTCTTTTTAGTTGATTACCGTGTTAACATTCTTGTCTGATATCACGTCATAAGGTATATTTGAGTGTAGTTCCGCACTTAAAGTTGATCGTTCCACGTTAAGTTCTTTTCCTTTAAAGTTCTCGACAGTACAAAGATTATGTTCTTAGCTTGAACTTGAAAGTTTAGGTATTCTTCAACTTGATAATTGCCTATCGTCGCCCTGACTTACTCCTACCTCTAGTCGTTCTTAGCCTAAGCTAGGAATTGACGAAGGGGAGTTGAGAATATTCCGACCTTTCTTGCTGATCCTTGTTCTTTAGTGCTCGAGAAGTTGATTCTCAAGCTTGCACAAAGCCCTTGCTTGGACGCTCTCAATTGCTTCTCAATAGACCTGCATCAGTCCCAAGATTAGTTCCAGAGTTAAATTCAAATGAAAGACTAGACCACTTTCATGCATGTAACTCACCGACCAAATTATCTCTTGCCTTTATAAAAAACAATCCCAAGGATCCCTCAGTTTCCCTACCTCGAGTATGGTTAACTTCAAAAAACCCTATCTGATAAGAAAACAAGAACGGATTTCGTATGAGAAAGTTATGTCAGTTCAGGCTTCAGGGATTAAAACAGGGTTCAAAACAAGAATCACAGCAAACAAGAATCACAGCAATCGGATTTCGTATGAGAAAGTTATGTCAGTTCAGGCTTCAGGGATTAAAACAGGGTTCAAAACAGTTTAATCAGGCAGGCATAAATTCTTGAATTACTTGGGTTGCGGCCTCAACATGCAATGCTAACCCCGAGTGTTTGTCCCACAAATTGACCAAATTAGCCCCCTATTCTTCGCCCTAAAAAATTGGCAAAATTTGCCCTTCTATCGCGTTCGCAAGTTCTGTCAGTCGCGATTGACAGGTCAATCGCGATCGATGTGTTGATCGCGATTGACAGGTCCGTCGTGGCTGTCAGTCGCGATTGATGGGTCAATCGTGATTGACACGTGGCTCGAAAAGTCAATCAGTCGTGGTCAAAGGGTCGTTGACTCTGTCAGTCGCGATTGATGGGTCGATCGTGATTGACAGGTCGGTCGCGAGGGTCTGTCCGTCGCGGTCAAACAATCGTTGACTGTGTCGGTCGCGATTGACAGAGCCGTCGTGGGCTGTCAGTCGCGATTGATGGGTC
Source organism: Ceratopteris richardii (assembly GCA_020310875.1). Lineage (NCBI taxonomy): Eukaryota > Viridiplantae > Streptophyta > Polypodiopsida > Polypodiales > Pteridaceae > Ceratopteris > Ceratopteris richardii. The sequence goes on along the minus strand of CM035406.1, from coordinate 207,446,839 downwards.
GATCGCGATTGATGACTCGATCGCGATTGACACGTGTCACGCGTATGATCTGTCCGTCGTGGTCAATCGGTCGTTGACTCTGTCGGTCGCGATTGACAGAGCCGTCGTGGGCTGTCAGTCGCGATTGACTGGTCGATCACGATTGATAGGTCTGTCCGTCGTGGTCAAACGGTCGTTGACTCTATCGGTCGCGATTGACAGAGCCGTCGTGGGCTGTCATTCGCGATTGACTGGTCGATCGCGATTGACAGGTCTGTCCGTCGTGGTTCGTCGATTGCGATTGACAGAGCGATCGCGATTGACAGAAATCTGATGAATTTCAAAAATCTAAACACAGTTTTGGGAAGCTCTAGGCCTGTAGATCATGGTTTTGTACTTTGTTTGGCAAATGGAGCATTTTTTCTGTCGGTCGCGATTGACAGAGGTCGGCGACACAGAGACAGTTGCCAAGATTTCCGTACCTGCGCGGAGTGCGGGAGAAGATGATGCAGCATGTACCTGCAAGACAGCTCAAGAAACGTGCAAAAACTGCACACACAATATCGATCTCTCTCTCTCTCACGAGTGGAATGAGGGAAATGGACGGAGGAAGGAAATATAGTCAAAAAATTGAAATTTTTGCGATGATGGAGATGGAGGTGGGAGATGGTGATGATGATGATGGTGATGAAGAAAACAAAAGGAAATAGATAAAAGTGAAGAAAATACCTATAACTCCAACGCTTCAACTCTACGTCTTACCATCACACGCTCGTCCTCAAAGCTCGATCCCCGGCAACGGTGCCAAAATTTGGTGTAGCTCAGTGATGAGTAGCACCTCCTTTAATGTCAATCCGGGAAGACGTGAGGATGGTATGAAGAGCAAGTGAAGGCACAAGTGCGTGAGTGAGAAGCACACTAACATGCACACACCTACACACACACGCGCACACACAGTAAGACAAAGAGTGAGAAGCAATGGAGTTCTTAGATTACTTTCAAAAAGCTCTTACAAGTCCAAAACTATTACAAGCTAACCCCAAAAATGAGCTCTCTAGCTCTATTTATAGTTTTTTACTAGGTTTTGGCCCTGTCCAGACCTAGTGTCCGGCCTAGTTAAAAATTAGGTTCCTGGGCCAATTTGAGGGCTTAAACGGAGTCTAAAAAATACGAAAATTGACATGTAGGCACTTCTAAGGCTCCTCAAGCTCAAGGACTCCTTGGCTTGCACAAAATGGAGCTACAAAAATACAAAATGGTATTTACAATGGTTTTTAGTGATTAGAATCACTATTTGTGTAGAGATTTTCTCTGCGATTTGTCGTACACATCTTTGAGCTCCCTACTTGCTCTTTCTTCTTGTGTGCTCCACTCCTTGATGTCTGAAAAATTTAGATGGCCTACTTCCCTGATCTTCTTTGGCTACTGTGTCTGCTTGTGCTATCTCTTCGTTCCGACCCTCTTTGTCTTGTGGCTCCTTCGGTTCCCTGACTGCTGCCAACAGGCATCCTCACCAGAGCTTTGAAGCAAGAAGATGGTGATAAAGGGCACACTACAAAGTTAGAAACCCCGACCTAGGACAAAAATGTCGTTGTTAATCATGAGATACTAGTAATACTTCTCGAGAGGTCACCCATCTCAGTACTGTTCCCTACAGAGCTCACTTAACCGTGGCAATCTCTTGCCACTAAGCTACACTTTTTTCATGCTTGAAGAAGAGGAAAGACTAAGGTTGACATTATCTTCAACAAGTTTTGGGTCCCCAAAGTTTCATTCTTTTCTTTCAAAAATCACCCCAAAGTTTTGAAGCATTTTCGGGGTGATTTTTGGAGCCATTTTGGAGTACTTTTGTACATAGCTCTCTCCAAAGAGGTCCAAGAACACAAGAAGAGTGTTCAACAAATATTCACCTGTTTTCAACCACATTAGTTAATCTATAGGTTTCTTGAAAGGTCTTAATTGTGGTGAGAGCAGCCACCGCAAGTCTATGCAGGTTTTTTGAGCCTAAAGAACAAAGTTGAGAGACACTTGCAGATGTTGTTGGCCAATGTTGGGGCAGTGAATTCATCTTTTCAGTGCCATTTTACTACATACATTGAGCACATACACACTATGTACACCTCTGTGGTATGTGTGATCATTGATCTAGCAGTTAAGTTTTTTCATAAAGCCTTTTATGTTTAATAACAAGGGTCATGGTGAGGTTTTCTTAATTGGGAGACACCAAATGTTGGGGTTTCTTTGGTGATGCACGTGGAAGACTTACCAAGCCTCACCATAGAAGATGTATGATAGTCGTTCGTAGGTGCTCAATAAGCTTAGTTGCTTCTTCCGGGTAACTGATTATATGCAATGGAGTCAGTGATTCACTATGCAAGTAAACATGTTAGTACTTGCAGTTTTATGAGATTTTGAAACTAGTCATATGCCCATTTTGCAGAGGATACTTTGGCAAAATGTTTCTATATTTTTTGGTTTTATCAACTATGCAGTGGTCAATTTACTCCTTGATACAATTATTGGTGTGAGCACATTTATTCTCAGGTAATCCTTTTGGTTGGTCATTACTATTTATTTATTCATTTTTCTAGGAAAACTTTTGAATTCTCTCCTAGAATCTCACACTTGGTCATCCTTCTTTGAGCCTTAGTGGTGGTTGGACTCTTCTAGCTCCATTATCATTCTATTCAGTTCTCTACCATCATGGCATCACAGGTCTCAGGCACCTCTGGTGGATCAAGGTCTATTGCCAATGTTCCAAGGAGGAGCTATAACTTGTAGGGGAAAGACCATTTTGAGATTTGAAATTTTGATGGCACAAACTTTGCTCTATGGAGGAATTAGATTAAAGATGTGCTGATTCAGAAAAGGCAAGGGAAACTAGTAAATGGAATCTAAAAGAAGCCTCCTAACATGGATGAAGATGATTCGGATGAGTCAGATGAAATGGCCAAGTCTACCATTCGATTGCACCTGGTAGATAATGTTTACTTTATGGTATTAGATTGTGAAAGCATAGAGGAGCTTTGGAAAAAGTATATGCAATACATATGAAAAAGAGACAACATCAAATAAAGGGCATCTAATGAGAAAGTTATATGACCTTCGGATGAAGGACAAATATAGTGTTGTTGCTCATCTAAATGAGTTTGATGCTATATTCTCCCAATTACATGCTCAAAAAATGGATATGGATAATGAAATGAAAGCAACCTTGTTGGTATGCACCTTGCTATCATCATGGGATACATTTGCATAGCTATTAGCAGTATGCACCTAGTGGTAAATTGGTCTATGATGACATATGTGGAGCACCCTTGAGTGAGGAGATTCATAGAAAATCTATGGTTGGCACTCAGAGTGGAGATGCATATAGTGTCTGTGATTCTTACCAAGGAAAAAATCAGCAATGTGGCAGGAGCAAGAACAAGGAAAAGAATGGTCAATAGAATAAGAGTAGAAGTAAATCAAGGAAGAGGGATATCAAATGCCATTATTGTCATAAGAAAGGACACATGAATAAAGACTATTATGTATTAAGGGATGCTAAAGGTAAAGGATAGAATGTTGATGGGCATGTTGAACAGCTACCTGCACCATCTTCTTCAACTTTGAAGATTGAAGAAATTGATGCTATTTTTGATGATGTTGTTGTGTTGACACTTGATAGCACTATGCCAATTGAGGCTCTTATGGATTATTCTCTTTCCCACACATGGCTGCTAGATTCTGGTGCTTCTTTCCATGTGACTATACAGAGAATGGTTCTCTAATTATGCAGCAAAGTCTATTGGTACTGTGAGACTTGGTGACTCTTACCAATGTGATGTTGTGGGCATTGGAGATGTGGTTGTGTAGTTCATTAATGGTTCAAAATTTATTATGCATAATGTACGCCGCATACCTCAGTTATCACACAGTTTGATGTCAGTTGGTCAACTTGATGACCTTGTTACAATGTGTTCTTCTATGTTTAGTCCTTTTGCATATCAAAGGGAAATATGGTTATTGCAAAAGGAAGAAAATTTGGTTCACTTTATCCTTTATTTGTATAATAGAAAGAACACTTGTTAGTTGTTAGTAAACAATCTATGGCTTGTATTTGGCATGGCCATTATGGCCATATATCACATAGTGGAATGGAAATCTTTCTTTTCTGGCTACTTACCTATGTTATCTTTATCCAATTTTTTATTTTGTGAGCATTTTCAATATGGAAATCAAACTAGGAATGTGCACAAGATGCACATTGACTCTTCAATTCATCCTTTAGATCTCATTCATATAGATGTGTGTGGTCCTATGCCCACAAGGTCATTAGGTGGTTCTCTTTACTTTGTCACTTTCATAGATGATGTTGTAGAAAATTCTAGGGATATCCTATCAAAGCAAAGGATGAGGTATTCCCTACCTTTAGAAAATGGCTTGCTTCAGTTGAGACTGAAAAAGGAATTAAGTTTAAGGCTTTACATTCAGATAATGGGGGTGAGTATATCTCACATGAATTCAGCCTTTTCTATCACTCTAGAGGAATTTGTAGAGAGTTTATAACTCCTTATACCTCAGTACAGTATGGTGTAGCTGAAAGGATGAATAGAACTATTTAGGGTAGAGTAGTTTCTATGCTACATCATGCAAACCTTTCACAAGGCTTTTGGGCAATAGTAGTATCGAATGTAGTTCATGTTATTAACCTTTCATCTAGTGGTCTGAAAGTGGCACAAGAGTTATGGACAGGGAAGCCACCATATTATGATCATCTTCAAGTTTTTGGGTGTGAAGCATATGTTCATATACCCAAGAACCTTAGAAAAAAATTGGGCCATAAGTCAAATAAATGCATTTTTCTTGGATATGGTTGAGAAGGACAATTTCGATATCGCTTATGGTATCCTAAAACACAATCAGTGATCAAAATTAGCGATGTCATTTTCAATGAGTCTAAGATGCATAAATAGCCCATTAAGGATGTTGAAGTGAGAAGAGTGGTGTTTGAGGATACTAGTCCTCTAGTTAGCATGCATAAAAATGCTGCATATAGGGATGTTCAAGAGAATATCCAATCAGATCAGTCTACAAATGTTCCTATTTAGCAACCATTGAGAGGCTCTACACGTGTCTCATATCCACCTGATAGATATGTTCCATGTTTGGATTTTGTTATTCTAACAGATGCTCGTGAGCCTTCTTTCTACAAAGAGGCTATATAGACAACGGATCATGTCAAGTGGGAGCCTACCATTGAGAGTGAGCTGGATTCTATTCACAAGAATGGTACTTGGGATTTAGTACCTTTGCCAAAGGGCAAGAAAGCTTTACCATGTGAATGGGTATATAAGCTAAAATTCACATCACATAGTGCTTCTCCAAAGTATAAATCACGACTTGTTGAAAGGATTTTAAGCAACAACATGCTGTTTATTTCGAGGAGATCTTCTCTCGAGTGGTCAAGATGACTACCCTGTGCATGTTGCTTGGATTCGTTGCAATGGAGGACTTAGAGCTAGTCCAAATGGATGTAAAAATTGCTTTCTTGCATGGAGATCTTACAGATGAGATCTATATGGAACAACCAGAGGGTTATGTAGTTCTTTGCAAAGAAAGTCTAGTTTGTAAGCTCAAGAAGAGCCCATATGGACTTAAATAGTCCCCTAGACAATGGTACCAAAATTTTGATGCTTTTACAAAGTCTCAAGGCTATTCTCAAAGCAATGAGGATCATTGACCCTACACTAAGAGATGATCACATGGCAACTTGATATGCTTGATACTTTATGTCCATGATATGTTGATTGTTGGGAAGTCCACTTATGAATTGTCAATTCTTAGAAAGAAGTTGAGTCAAACATTTGATATGAAGGATTTGGGAGATGCCAAACATATTCTTGGCATGTGCATTACTGGTGATAGGAGTAAAAGATGCATATACTTGTCTCAAAATGAGTACATATCCAAAGTACTTCACAGGTTCAATATCTAGGGTGGAAAGGCTTTGAGTACACCTTTACCCACATATGTGAAATTGAGCAAGGATGATTGCCCCAAATATGATGAGGAAAAGTAATTCATGACCAAAATTTCTTATCAATTTGTTGTTGGTAGTCTCATGTATGCTATGGTAGCTACAAGACTAGACATTGCATTTGCAATGGGAGTTGTGAGTAGATATATGTCTAATCCTCGCAAGAAACATTGGGAAGCGGTCAAGATGATTTTGAGATATCGGAGTGGCACTAAGGACAAGTGTCTATGCTTAGGTAGAGGGAAAGCATCCAGTATTGGTTACACAGATTCTGACTATGTTGGTTGTGTAGAAAATCATAAGTCTACATCACGGTACATTTTTCATTTTGGTGTAGGTGCTATCTCTTGGAGATCTCATCCTCAAGAATGTTCAATTGTTTCCATCACAGAAGCTAAGTATGTTGCAACAAGTGAGGCATGTAAGGAAGCATTGTGGCTTTCTCGGCTTGCTTGTGATATGGGTCTACCTGAGCATGTACCTTGTTTGGTCAGTGATAGTCAGAGCGCCATTGCTTTGGCTAAGAATCCAATCTATCATGCAAAGACCAAGCACATTGAGGTGACATATCACTTCATTAGAGATTGCTTAGCCAGTGAGTGCATTATTCTTGAGAAGTTTCATACTCGAGATAATGTTGCACATGCTTTGACTAAAGCTCTACCATAGGATAGCTTTTGACACTGTTGTCACTTGATGGGGCTTACTTGATTCATGATCTTACACCATCATTTGTATATTGATTAACATGCCCATCGTGTGGGAGGTATAGTTTGTGTACTTACACTCGGGTATTCTTTATCATTCTTCATTTTTTCTCCCATAGTTACTTTGGCCATATTGGCCTTTAGTGGGAGATTGCTATCGTTAGTGTCCATGTGAAAGGCCAAATGACCACCGAACACTTTTGTATATGTTCTTTAATAAAACAAATAGTGGCCTAGTCAGCCACAGACTGTAAGTCCGATCAGATGTGTAACACCTAAGAAGTCTATGTTCGTGCTCCCTGTGTATTGCATTTTTCTGTGTATTTTGCAGCCCTATAGGCACTACTGTGTGCAATGCTTGGAGCTCAGTTTCCTACTCTGAGGATATAGTTGTGGAGCTCTCAAGAGGGAGAGTGCATTGTGGTGTATCCCCATTGAAATACTTCATATCTTAGAAAGTTAGGTTTGCAAAGGGGTGCGCTAAAGTAAGCATTGAGTCCAACCCTCTCCTTGATTAGTTTGAGCTCCTCTACATTTCATAATGCTTCAAATTCTTGAGAAAAGAATTGGAATCTTCCCCATCTATTGTCAAATTCCAACTTAGATTCCTAGATGTAAGGGCCTCTCCTAAGATTGCAACAAACCCTTGAAACTAGTGTGATTAAACATGCATTCTATCGGTTCTTCTTGTTTGTGGGTCATAAGTCAATACTAATCCCTGGAAACTAGTGAGCTTGGGTGGTCTTAGTGGTAGACTTCCACAAGTAGAGAGTGGTAGTCGATTAGTCATTGGATCATGCTTTGTGATAAAGTACCTGATGTCTGCATCCTCGAGTGCTTTTGAGATGATCTTCTACACAAGGAAAACATATTAATATTGAAATAGACTTTAATCCTAGTATGGAGATACCTCGGTCCCTTTTCCATATTGACATGATTCCCGTGTAGCCCTTACATTGTATTGGTGCATTGTTGAAATTGTGCCTAATGTGTGTCTCTAGAAAATCTATATGCATACTTTGGATGGTGTATTAACTCTACATGCTTTAGATGATCCATGAGTATATTACAACGTTTGTGTTAGATGGGTTTGTTACAAGGTTTTTCATGAGGATGAGGTTCCCTTATGGAATTACATGGTGATGTGGATGATTTATACAAATTGTTAGAGCACAATGAAGTTTGCTGGTCATGGGGCCGTTTAGGCACCCATTTCCAAGTTGTTCTAGGACAATGAGTACAAGGCTTCACATAAGAAGTGGTTTGTCATCTAGATATATAGTGAGAATGAGACGTTTTATGAATTCCCAAGGGAGGTGATCTAGGATGAGGCATGTGGGCCTCCAATCAAGTCTTATGCACCCAAATATGTGAACTATTAGGGCATGCCATCCTCAAGTTTTTGGGGATCCAAATTTTTTGAATTATAGGAGGTATGTGTCCTTCCTTTGTAGCAGATTTTTGCTTTTGGTGTGCTTTATGCTTCTATTGTGTTGACAATGCTTTAGCTGGAACAATTGAGTATTCACTTTTATTTACCCACACTTTCTTTGTGCTTGAAATAGGTTGATTTTTGTGTTGGTTGGTTTGTAAGGTTGTAAGTGGATGTCATTTTTCATGGTTATTCTACGGTGGTTTCTCAAGTTGATGCAACTGCATCATCAAACTTTTCTTTGGAAAAGAAGGGGGCTCCAACACGTGCATGATGAGGCATTTTTCACAACAGACTTAGGGTTACATGCACTGTGAGTGGACTTCGAACCAAAGAACCTAAGAGTTTCTAGCTACACTGTGATACATTTTTTATTGAACCAAACCTAAAGAAGACATCTTCGAATGTTCAAGTCAATTGTGTGGTCATAAATCCAATCTTGGTCCAATATCAAAGGTTTTGTGAGATCTTCATCATGGAAAACTAATAACTTTACTACCAAGGGTATGTCGTGTATGAGGATAGGCACTTCTCCCTCACCAATGCAAGGGGTTTCCACTCCTCCTAATCTTATGAGCTAAGCCTCAATCAAATTCACTTTTATTTTCATGTCTTGAATACATGAATACCTAATGGCATTGGTAACACCTCTGAATCAATCAAGGCCCTAATCATTTTGATTGTACTGTCATTTCCTAGATCTACGGAGATGAATGGTCTTCTGTCTACTATGCTAAGCGAGGTATTCATTCTACTTTGGCATACTACCATGTGATATCTTGGGGCATCTAAGTTGGAATGGAAAATGATGAGGTGGAGCTCTTCAATGTTAATGTTCCTTTGATGACCTATGCCATGTAATCTTAATTTCATCTGTTTAATGCATTCTATAGCTTTAGCCTCTGCTTCTTCTCGAATTCATTGCTCTTCCTCTTTACAATTTTTAGCCTAATCTAGTCCTTTAACCTTCTCTTCCATGAGTGGTTCTTGATAAAGCTTGACTTTGCATCCACTGATGTAGTTCGATAGTATGTCTCCTTCTAGAGTGGCTAATTGTAATGCATCACGTAGTCAAAAGTCTATTGATAATCATATTCCATAAATAAGTTTCTCTAACTTACGAGCATGTTGTTTCAAGGTATACACCAATACTAAATTGCCAACTTTTAAGCATTTTTTTTTCACATGTGCTTCAAAATAAGCCTTTTGTCTTTCTTTTCTATAGATATTCTTTTAGCTACCCTTAACCTTGCCTCTCCTAGACGTTCTAGATCCATTATCCTATGGGATAGCTCAAGGCCAATCTATTGATGCTCTTGTGCCACTTTCAACATGGGTATCAAGAAATCTAGGGGTAGCATTGCATTTTGGCCAAATACCATCAGAAAAGGAGTTGCATTGAGTATTCTCTTAAAGGCCACGTGATATGCCCAAACTACATGATGTACATGTTTGTCCCAATCAGAGCATTTATTATCTACAAGCTTCATCAACACATTACATAGGATCTTGTTTGCACTCTCCATTTGTCCATTGACCTGAGGGTGATATAGTGTCGATTTCTTATGTACCACAATGAAATCATGTGGAAGATATTCAACTCCTTCATTCAAAAATTGGGTTCCTTTGTTGCTGACTAACTCAATAGGAAGGCCATATCTTGTGAACAATTCTCAAATAAGAATTCAGTGATGGTTTTCACATCATTCTTTTGTGTGGCTTTGTAACCTACCCACTTGATGAGATAATCTATGGAAAGTATAGTGTTCTACATGGGAGCTTGTGGCTAGGGGATTAATGGGTCCTAGAAAATCTACAACCTATTACCGTTAGTGTCCATGTGAAAGGCCAAATGGCCACCCGACACTTCTTTGTATATGTTCTTGAATAAAACATATAGTGGCTTGGTCAACCACAGACTGTAAGCTCGATCACATTTGTAACACCTAAGAAGTCTATGTTCGTGCTCCCTATGTACTGTGTTTTTCTATGTATTCTGCAGCCTGTGTGCAAAGTACCGTGTGTGGCGCTTGGAGCTCGGTCTTCTACTTATTGTGGAGCTCTTGAGAAGGAGATTGCACTTCACTAGTACTAGAGCATTTTGATGCAAAAGCTTTCTGCCTTTTGTGTGAGTGAAGGGAGCACTCATCCACCCACCCAAGGCTTATGACTAAGGCTGCAACCAAGGCATAGACCTTGGCATACCTTGTCATCCGAGTCATCGAAGTCACTGTTGGTGCCATTGGCTGTGTGCAAGGGAGGACCTCAAGGATCAAGGAAGATAGAGGTTCCCAGTACTTCCCAGGAGGTCACCCATCCCAATATTGTTCCCCCCAGAGCTCACTTAACCGGCAATCTCTTGCCACTAACCTGCACACTTGTGGTGTTTGTGGGAAAGACTAAGGTTAACATCACCTTGAACATGTTTTGGTCCCTCAAAGATTCATTCTTTGCTTTCAAACCCTATTTCTAAAGAATTTTTGGGGTGATTTTTGGAGCCATTTTAAAACTACAAGTTTCTCGAAAGGTTTTCAGTTGTGGGGGGAGCAGCCACTCCAAATTTATGCTAGTTTTTTTAACATAAACAACTAAGTTGACAAACACTTACAAGTGTTGTTGGATAGTTTTTGGGTTGTCCACTCAGCTTTTCAGTGTCATTTCGCAGCATACATTGAGCACATATACACTATGTACGCTTCTATCGATACCGCTTAAGTATGTCCATGTGATCATTGATATAGCGGTTATGTTTTTGCATAAAGCCTTTTACATTTGATAAAGAGGGTAATGGGGAGGTTTTCTTGACTAGGAGATGCCCAGATGTTGGGGTCTCCTTGCCAATGCAGGTGGAAGACTTACCCAGCCTCACCATAGGAGATGTATGATACTTGTTCATAGGTGCTCGATAAGCCTAGTTGGCTTCTTTCAAGTAATTGATTATATGCAGTGGAGTTAGTGATTCACTATGCAGGTAAACGTGTTAGTACTTGTAGGTTTATGAGATTTTGACACTACTCATATGCTCATTTTGCAGAGGATACTCTGGCAAAAGTTTTCCAAATTTTCTTCTTTTGTCAACTATATAGTGGTCAATTTACTCCTTGATACACTTATTGGTGTGAGCATATTTATTCTCACATAATCCTTCTGGTTGGTTAGTGTTGTTCATTAATTCATTTTTTTGGGAAGGTTGTTGAATTCTCTCCCAAAATCGAACACTTGTTCCTCCTTGTTTGAGCCTTAGTGCTGTTTGGAATCTTCTAGCTCCATTATCATTCTATTCAATTGTCTACCATCATGGCATCAGAGGTCTCAAGCACGTCTAGTGGAACAAGGTCTAGTGCTAGTGTTCCAAGGAGGAGTTATAACTTGCAGGGCAAAGACCATTTTGAGATCTAAAAATTTGACGGCACAAAGTTTGCTCTATGGAATAATTAGATTAAAGATGTGCTGATTCAAAGGAGGCAATGGAAGTCAGTAAATGGAACACAAAGAAGCATGTTGACATGGATGAAGCTGATTGGAATGAGTTGGATGAAATAGCCAAGTCTACCATCCGATTGCACCTAGCAGATAATGTTTACTTTACAATATTAGACTGTGAAAGTGCAAAGGAGCTTTGCAAGAAGTTATGCAATACATATGAAAAAGACAGCATCAAATAAAGTGTATCTGATGAGAAAGTTATATGACCTTTGCATGAAGGACAGAGATAGTGTTGCTCCTCATCTAAATGATTTTGATGCTATATTCTCCCAATTACAAGCTCAAAAAATGGATATGGATAATTAAATGAAAGCAGTCTTGTTGTTATGCACATTGCCACCATCATGGGATACATTTTGCACAACTATTAGCAATAGTGCACCTAGTGGTAAAGTGGTATATGACGACATATGTGGAGCACTCTTGAGTGAGGAGATTTGTAGAAAATATATGGTTGGCAATCAGAGTGAAGATGCATATAATGTTTGTGATTCTTACCAAGGAAAGAATCAGCAACGTGGCAGGAGCAAGAACAAGGAAAATAATGGTCAATAAAATAAGAGTAGAAGTTAATCAAGGAAGAGGGATATCGAATGCCATTATTGTCATAAGAAAGGACACATGAAGAAAGATTGTTATGCATTAAAGAATGCTAAAGGTAAAGCACAGAATGTTGATGGGCATGTTAAACAATTACCTACACCATCTACTTCGACTATGAAGATTGAAGAAATTAATGCTATTTCTGATGATGTTGATATGTTGACACTTGATAGTACTGTATCACAAAAAGAACACTTGTTAGTTGTTACTGAATAGCCTATGTCTTGTATTTGGCATGGTCGTTTGGCCCATATATCTCGTAGTGGAATGGAAAATCTTTCTCGTTCTGGCTACTCACCTGTGTTTTCTTTGGTTTTTCATTTTGTGAGCATTTTCAATATGGAAAGCAAACCAAAAATGTGCATAGGACACACAGTGAATCTTCAATTCATACTTTAGATCTCATTCATATAGATGTGTGTGGTCCTATGCCCACAAGTTCATAGGTGGTTCTCTTTACTTTGTCACTTTCATTAGTGATGCTACTAGAAAAGTTTGGGTATATCCTATCAAATTGAAGGATGAGGTATTCCCTACTTTCAAAAAATGGCTTGTTTCAGTTGAGACTTAAAAAGGAACTAAGCTCAAAGCTTTACATTCAGATAATGAGGGTGAGTATACCTCACATGAATTCAATCTTTTCTCCCAATCTATAGGAATTCGTAGAGAGTTTACAGCTCCTTATACCCCAGTACAAAATGGTGTAGTTGATGTTGGAGTTAGACGTCTGCGGAAGCACGCGAACAGCACAAGGAAGAGGAAGAAGCTTGGAGCACAACACACAAGACTGAATGTATTACTAGAGAATGTACAAAGATAAGTAGCCCATTAGGGCAATAGGCGTATATACAAGCCGGGGGAAAAAAACCTCCTAAAGAGGGAAAAAAGTGCCCCGGCGGTCCTAGAGTGTTCACACACATCACTACCTAAATATATCAACAAATCCCCCCTGGGAGTGATGCGGTGAACAAGGAGCTTGCACTCATGTATAAGGAAGTGCCGAGCTATGTGGAAATCACTCCACAAAAGGAAGTAAGCCCAAAGCTTTGCGGAAAGCTTCAAACTTCTCCCTAGGCAGAGCCTTCGTGAAAAGGTCTGCAATGTTCTCCTGCGTGGGCACATATGCCAAGCTGATCTCCCCAGCAGAGAACCTCTCCCTGACATAGTGATAATGCACCTCAATGTGCTTAGTGCGAGCATGGAACACAAGGTTCCTCGCAACTGCCAATGCGCTCTGACTGTCAGTGAAGATGGTGGTGGAAGAAGACTGGCCAACACCCAAATCAGCCATAAGGCGTCTGAGCCACACACACTCAACAGTCGCTGTGAAAGCTGCCCTATACTCAGCCTCACAACTGGAAGTGGCCACAGTAGGCTGCTTCTTGCTCAACCAAGATATACATGAGCTACCAAGCATGAAGCAAAAACCACTCGTGGACACACGAGTGTCATAGCAACCAGCCCAATCTGAGTCAGAAAAAGCATGCAAATCTGGCGGTAGTGATCCCCCCTTGGGATAAAACAACCCAAGTAGCCGAGTACCACTCAAGTAGCGAAAGATGCGCTTAACCGCTTTCCAATGCGTGACTCCTGGGCAATGCATAAACCTGCTCATCTGTGAGACAGCAAACTGAATATCTGGCCGAGTAATGCATAAGTAAATCAAGCATCCAACAGCCTGCTGATAGAGAACAGCATCAAATGCATCTCCAGCATCATGAAGACTCAATCGTAAACCTGTCTCCATAGGAGTGGCAATAGGCTTACAGTCTTCAAGGCCAAAACGCTGCAATAATGTGTCAATATATTTCGTTTGACACAAAGCCATTCCACCATCAACTTGCATAAACTGAATGCCCAAATAGTGATGCAAATGCCCCAAATCAGACATCTCAAATGAGGCATGCAAATCAGCCTTGAAATCAGCAATATGCTTCTCAAGAGGACCAGTGAGCAGCATGTCGTCTACACAGACAACAATGATTAAAAGCACATCATTAGCACGCTTAACATATAAGGTGCTTTTAGTTGGACTATTCTCAAAACCATGTGCAATCAGATAGGCATGTATTTTCTCATACCAAGCACGTGGTGCTTGCTTTAAACCATATAACGCCTTCTTTAACCTGCACACCTGGTTTTCATGCCCTTTCTGCACAAAGCCACGGGGCTGAAAAACATACACTTCTTCATGCAAGTCACCATTCAGAAATGTTGTTTTAATGTCCAACTGATGTACATTCCAACCATGATGGGCTGCAAGTGCACAAATGCTCCGAACAGTAGTCATACGGCATGTAGGTGCAAAGGTCTCATCAAAATCAATGCCTCTTTCCTGCGCATAACCCTTTGCAACAAGCCTAGCCTTATACCTGTCAACTGTACCATCAGGTTTACGCTTCAGCTTGTATACCCACTTAGTGCCAATGGCCTTCTTGCCAGGAGGCAAGTCACATAAAGACCATGTACCATTCTTCATTATAGCATCATATTCAGATTGCATAGCAACCATCCAATTTTCTGAATTTTGTGCTTCATCAAAAGAAACAGGCTCATTCTCATCACAGAGACTAGATGCAACCATAGCATAGCAATCTGATGCAAAGGAGGTACTATGAGAGCCTGAACGAGTATGATATGACAAAGGTGCATCTAATTTGCTGTCACGCAAAGTCTGCACCAGCCATTTTGGCATAGTTTTTGCTTGTTCAATATCAGCTCTCTCATCAACAAGTGCATCATGTAAATCTGCATCAGAAATGGCATGATCTGCATCATCATATGAAACCTGCAAAGGCTGAGAAGTTGCCTCATTAGGACCAGCGCTAGCCTGTCCACCTGTAAAAAGAGGCATCAAAGTATCATACATGTCTTTGGAGCTAACAGATGTCTCCTTAGTACATGAAAGCAATGGCTGAATAGCATCTTCCACAAAGACAACATCACGGCTAACCAGAATGCATTTAGTCTGTGGATGATACAGACGATAGCCTTTACTTTCAGAACTGTACCCAACAAAAATACATTTTACTGCCTTATCATCCAATTTTCTGCGATGTTGTTCAGGCACTAATGCATATGCCAAACAACCAAAAACACGCAGATGAGCAACAGATGGCTTGCGGTCATGCCAAGCCTCATATGGAGTGATAGACTGCAACGCTTTCGTGGGACACCTGTTCAGTACATATGCTGCACACATGACAGCCTCAAGCCAGAAACTATGTGGTAAAGCCTGACTTTTGACCATGCACCTCGCCATCTCCATGAGTGACCTGTTCTTTCGTTCAGCAACTCCATTCTGTTGAGGTGTATACGGCACTGTACACTGGTGTTTTATCCCACGTTCAGCCAGAAATGCATTAAAATCTGAAGACATATATTCCCCCCCCCCCCCGATCAGAACGGAGGGTGCCCATTTTACATGCTGACAGATTTTCAGCCAAAACCAAAAACTGTTTGAAGCACATGAACACTTCGGACTTTGCTTTGAGTGGATATACCCATGCATGCCTGGAAAAATCATCAATGAAAGTCACGAAGTAAAGGTAATTTCCAAAAGAGGGTGTCTGCATAGGACCACAGACATCACTATGTACAAGCTTCAATTTCTGCATAGCCCGAACTGAACCATCTTTTGGAAAGGAAGAACGCTGCATTTTGCCCAAAATACAGCCTTCACAAACATGTTTTCCAGGTGCCTCAAGTTTGGGCAAAGAGGACACCATTTCAGATTTCTGCAGGCATAACAAACTAGCAAAATTCAGATGACCAAAGCGTGCATGCCAAAGCTTTGCATCTGACATATCCTGAGAATCATGAACTGCACATGCCGAATCATTCACAGATTTTTCATAGTCTATGAGCTTATACAGCCCACGACATAAAATGCCAGAAGCAATAATCACATCGCCATTTGAGAGATCATGGACTGTACACCTGTCATCAACGAATTTCACAACCAAGCCTATCTTGGCTAATGCAGAAACTGATAACAGGTTCTTTTTGATCCTTGGCACAAATAAAGCATCTGACAAAGTGAAAGAACTACCATCAGCAGTAGTCAGAATGATCTTACCAACTCCCATAACAGGATGAGAGGAGTTATTGGCGCATGTGACAGTATTCCCTGTAGGGGCAGGCTCGAGTGAAGAGAAGAAACTGCGCTGCGAGGTAATATGTTTGGTTGCCCCACTGTCAAAGTACTGGCAAACATCTGAGTCTACTGCAGACATGCACTGATCATGAGAAGATGGGTCAAAACTGCAAACAGTAGTAAACGCCCATTCTTCTTCCTGCACAAGATTTGCAGACTCTGTTTTTGGTGTAGAGGCCTCTGCAACAACCATTCCAGCCTCTTTCTTCTTTGCCTCTTTAGCAGCCAGTTTTGGACAGTTCTTTATAATATGATCATTTCCTTTACAGTACTTGCAGAACAATTTCTGCAAGTTTTCTGATTTCTTCTCACCTTTATCCTTGTTCTTCGATTGTGCAACATTTGCAGATTTCTGCTTACTAGTAGAAGAGCTCCATTTTCCTTTGCCCTTCTGACTAGCCAGGAAAGCTTGATCTGCAACACGCATAATGGACCTGTTCTGCCTGGACTGATCTTCCTGCAACAGAACAGAGACTAATTCCTCAAATGACAAGGCATTCGGATTGCCTTTCATCATCAATCGAAGAGTAGAGGCAAAACTCTGATATGAATCAGGAAGGCCATTCAGAACGGTCTGCACAAGTGAGCTATCTGGTATAACCTCATCAGTAGAAATCAATTGTTCCTTCAGGTCTTTGATCTTTGTAAGAAAACTGTCCATCGAATCACCTTCATTCATGTGCTCACTCTCCAACTGTTTTCGGAGGTAAGCAACACGAGCCTCATTCCTAGCCTGGTACAAAGTGGTAAGTGTATCCCAAGCATCCTTTGCTGTTCTGCAAGAGCGAATGTGAGGAATAATGGCACGTTTGACAGACAAAGCTATCAATGCATGTGCCTGGGCATCTCTGCCATCCCAACGAATCTGCTCTGCAGTAGGTGCAACAGAAACAGCAACACGAACAGGAATCTGCGGAATATCATCTTCGACACCATCTTCATCAGCTCCAACACCTGTATTTGCAGTACCTGTCGTTACAGGTGTAACAGGACGTCTTTCAACACCCTGCACAATGTTCCACAATCCTTTTGCAACCAGTACATGTCGCATCATATAAGCCCATAATGGGTAGTTGGTACCATCCAACTTATCCTCAACAGCCAACATACGGAATACATCACTGCTTTCAGCCATGGCCGGTGACTAAAATACCTTGATGCAGAAAATTGACTGTATCTCAAAAAGTTGAACAGAACTGCCCAGACGAGTTCTGCTAGACCTGTAGCAGACTTCGAGATGCTTAAACTGGCGAACAGAAACTGGTATATACCTTTGGCACAAAAGGACGAAATAGCCTGCACAAGCACTGCGATAGTGCGTTCGGAGGCCGAAACGAGCTCAGATCGCGATTTCGACACCACAAATCGAAGCTGTTTTGATCTCGAAAACACCTTGAGTATGCTCACCAAATTTTGTGCGAATCTGAGACTGCAAACGGAGGAGTGTCGACGGCACCCTAGAAGAATCAACGACCTGCTCTGATACCAATTGTTGGAGTTAGACGTCTGCGGAAGCACGCGAACAGCACAAGGAAGAGAAAGAAGCTTGGAGCACAACATACAAGACTGAATGTATTACTAGAGAATGTACAAAGATAAGTAGCCCATTAGGGCAATAGGCGTATATACAAGCTGGGGGAAAAAAACCTCCTAAAGAGGGAAAAAAGTGCTCCGGCGGTCCTAGAGTGTTCACACACATCACTACCTAAATATATCAACAGTTGAAAGGATGAATAGAACTATTCAAGATATAGTAGTCTCTATGCTTCCTCATGCAAAACTTTCACAAGGCTTTTGGGTAGAAGCAGTATTGACTGCAAGTCATGTGATTAACCTTTCATCTAGTACTACCAAAGGTCTTAAAGTGGCACAAGAGTTATGGACAGGGAAGTCACCATTTTATGATCATCTTCGAGATTTTGGGTGTGAAAAATGTTCATATACCCAAGAATCTTAGAAAAAATTTGGACCATAAGTCAAAGAAATGCATTTTTCTTGGATATGGTCGAGAAGGAAAAATTGGATATCTCTTATGGCATCCTAAAACATGGTCAATAATCAGAAGTAGTTATATGATTTTCAATGAGTCTAAGATACATAAACAGCCCATTAAGGAGGTTGAAGTGAGAAGAGTGGTGTTTGAGGATACTAGTCCTCCAATTAGCATAAATAAAAATGTTGCACATAGGGATGTTCAAGAGAATGTTCGATCAGATTAGTTTGCAAATATTCCTATTTAGCAACCACTGAGATGCTCTACATGTGTCTCACATCCACCTAATAGATATGTTCCAGGTTTAGATTTTGTTATGCTAGCATATGTCGAGCCTTCTTGCTACAAAGAGGCTATGCAAATAGAGGATCATGTCAAGTAGGAGTGTGCCATGAAGAGTGAGTTGGATTCTATTCACAAGAATGGTACTTGGGATTTAGTACTTTTTCCAAAGGGCAGAAAAGCTTTACCATGTAAATGGGTATATAAGCTAAAATTCACATCAGATAGTGCTTCTCCAAAGTATAAAGCACGACTTTTTGCAAAGGGTTTTAAGCAACAACATGGTGTTGATTTCGAGGAAATCTTCTCTCTAGTGGTCAAGATGATTACCCTACACATGTTGCTTGGATTCATTGCAATGGAGGACTTATAGCTAGTCCAAATGGATGTGAAAATTGTTTTCTTGCATGGAGATCTTATAGATGAGATCTATATGGAAGAACCAGAGGGTTATGTAGTTCCTGACAAGGAAAGTCTAGTTTGTAAGCTCAAGAAGAGCTTGTATGGACTTAAACAGTCCCCTATAAAATGGTACCAAAAGTTTGATGCTTTTATGAAGTCTCAAGGCTATTCTCAAAGAAACGAGGAATCATCGTCTCTACACAAACAGATGCTCAGATGGAAGCTTGATATGCTTGATACTTTATGTCGATAATATGTTGATTGCTGAGAATTCCTCTTATGACTTGTCAATCCTCAAAACGAAGTTGAGTCAGACATTTGATATGGAGGATTTGAGGGATGTCAAACACATTCTTGGCATGTGCATTACTCATGATAGGAGTAAAAGATGTGTATACTTGTCTCAAAGTGAGCACATATCCAAAGTACTTCACAAGTTCAATATGCAGGGTGGAAAGGCATTGCATACACCTTTACCCACATATGTGAAATTGAGCAGGGACGATTGCCCCAAATCAGATGAGGAAAAGGAATTCATGATCAAAATTTCCTATCAGTCTGTTGTCGGTTGTCTGATGTATGTTATGGTAGCTATGAGATGAGACATTGCATTTGCAATGGGAGTTGTGAGCAGATATATGTTAAATCCTAGCAAGCAACATTGGGAAGCGGCCAAAATGATTTTGAGATATCTGAGTGGAACTAAGGACAAGTGTTTATGCTTAGGTAGAGGGAAAGCATCCATTATTGGTTACAATCTGACTATGCAGGTTGTGTAGAAAATTGTAAGTCTAGATCAGGATACATTTTACATTTTGTTGGAGGTCATATCTCTTGGAGATCTCATCTTCAAGAATCTACAGTTGTTTTCACCACAGAAGCAGAGTATGTTGCAGCAAGTGAGGCATGTAAGGAAGCATTGTGGCTTTCTCATCTTGCTTGTGATATGGGCTTACCTCACCATGTACCTCATTTGCTCAGTGATAGTCAAAGTGTCATTGCTTTTGCTAAGAATCCGGTCCATCATGCAAAGACCAAACACGTTGAGGTGAGGTATCACTTCATTACATATTGCTTAGCCACAGAGCACATTATTCTTGAGAAGGTCCACACTCGAGATAGTGGTGCAATTGCTTTGACTAAAGCTCTACCACAGAATAGCTTTCGACACTCTTGTCACTTGATGGGGGTTACTTGATTCATCATCTTACACAGTCACTTGTATACTGTGTAACATGCCCATTAGGTGGGAGGTATAGTTTGTATACTTACACTCAGGTATTCTTTATCATTCTTTATTTTTCTCCCATAGTTACTTTGGCCATATTGGCCTTTAGTGGGAGATTGTTACCATTACTATCCATGTGAAAGGTTATATGGCCACTGGACACTTCTTTGTATATGTTCTTGAATAAAACATATAGTTTCTTGGTTAGCCACAAATTGTAAGTTCAACCGCATTTGTAACACCTAAGAAGTCTGTGTTCATGCTCCCTGTGTACCATGTTTTTCTGTGTGTTCTACAGCCCATGTGTAGAGTAGCTCTCGAAAAGGAGAGCGCACTGTGGTGCATCACCAACGAAATACCTCACAACCCACTTGGAAAATGCATTTCCTCCCATCATGGATCTCAATGGCATCTCATCCTTTCATACAAGATATTGAGGTCTCTAGATGTGTCACAATGTTTCACATAGGTATGAAAATCCATGTGAAATGTGGGCCCACCAAAGTCCTAAAAATAGGACGGTTTTGTTCACATGATCAAGTCTGAAATTTCCATTCCCAACACCATTGTACATAGTTTCTAGTATTCTCAAATACTCGCTTTCATGTACACATAGTCTCACATATCCATCTCTCTCGTGTTTCTACAAACTATCACTAATGGGTGCATAATCTTGCACTTCTTGTTCTAGACTTCTTTGTCAAGATAATTTCATTTCTTGAGGTAAAGTTCTGATTATTAGGAATTCAACTCCAATCTTGTATTAGCAACACTTGATATAGAGTACATGTTCAAATGCGAGTCTGATAATATAAGATGGGCATTCCTTAAGCAACTTATAGATTTCTGATTCCATCATCATCTAGTATACACCTGATCTCCTCAGCATCTAGAGGGTTCTTTGTTTAGAGTAGTGTTGCCCTAGGAAACCTACATGTGCGAATTGCAACCACTTATTATGCTCTTCTTTGTCCACACAACAAGTCAAGATTCCTTGTTTGTCTTGTCTGTAGATGCTCCTTGTGAATAATGATGCTTTTGAGACTTTATTACTTCCTTTTATTATGTTCTTACAACCGGGTTCTTGGGTGCATATGTCAAGATTGGCACTATTTGTTTTGCCCGAGTTGGAACTACTTCAAGGTTCAACAAATATGCATAGGGAAGTCGATCATCTCACACACCTTGCGGGGATTCTATTGACATGAGTCATGAATGGTGATCTACCCTATAGTGGGTCATACCTTTCCTAAAAACTACTTCAAAATTGTATTCCATTAGCAAGAAAAACCATGTTATTAACCTTCCGAGATTGCAAGGTTTTCTCACCAGGTATAGTAAGGATTGAAAAACTTGAATTTGTTGGCCAAAAAATAGTTTCTAAACGTATTAATTGCATACACCATTTCTAATCCTTCTCATTTAGTTGTCATATAATTTCTCTTAGCCACATTCAATTATCTACTAGCATATACAATGAGAAGATGTATATTTCCTTCATTAGTAGGTTGTGCTAACATGCATCCAATAGTGAAATTAGAGGCATCGACATGGACATGGAACAATTTGTTCTAGTCATGCTTTGTCAATATTGGGCTCAACACAAATGTCATATTTAACTCCATAAGTCACTTCTCGCACTCATCATTCCATTCAAAATTAGTGAGAAGGTTGTACAAGGCTTTAGCTATGATTTCACACATGAAGCTAGATGATTTGATGGAGAAGAGGAAGAACTTCCTCTCATCACCGAGAGGTCATGGCATTGTATGTCCCACTTGTTTCCTTGGTTCCTGAGCTCTTCATGTCTCATTAGTGTCTTATCATACATATTACTCAAACCTCTACGATGCCTATTTATGTCTTTTGTGTGTGTGAGAAGTTTGCTTCTGGTACTTGAGATTTGCTCTACTTGGATGGTAATCCATTCCTTATGTATCCTTTCTGTGAAATTATTCGTATCTAGGTTTTATCCCATGGAATGTTCTTAAAGAAAATCTTGCCATAACACCACATTATCATAAGAAATGTGTTCCTTCATACTATAAACTCTACTTTAGTGGTCTTTCTTGCAATATGAACTGGAATAATAATTTCTCCTAAGCATGGAGTGTGCGTATTGCCTATGCCATTTAAAATGGCTTTAGAAGGTTTGATAGGAGGGAAAAACTAATTAAATGAGACAAACATATCACATTGCTCACTACTCCTATGCCTATATGAATCCTTGACGGGGTATTGGAACAATGTCCCAAAGTGTCTCGTATGTGTGGTCATCAATCAATGACTTTCAAAGAAAAGTCATCAATCTCACACATCCCCATTAGAATCAATTGAGGTTCATCTAAGCAATCCACAGCTTGTTGTTGCCTTAATTTTCTCTATCTAATTCATTCGAGGGCTTCATGTTGAGCATCTTTCCTAAATTGCATCTCTTTTGCTTCTCTATCCTTATCTATTTTAAATCTATGCAAGAGATCTTATGTAAGTGGTTCTTGATAAAGATTCACATGACATCCACTGATATAATAAGGGATGATTTCTCCATCTAGGGAAGCCATTTGGATGGCACCAATGGATGAAATCCTATGAATTACCAAAGTTCCATGACCTCTCTTCTAAATTTTCTTTGAATTTTGCTTAAGTGTATAGACCAAAACTAAGTCCCCATCTTGTAATTGTTTGCCTTTGATATGAGCATCAAAGTATGCAATTTTACTCTTCTTTGTAGCATAAATGCCAACAATTTCTCTCAAGAAAGTATCTTGGAGATCCTCTAGACTATCTACAAGAGTAGAGAGTTCATGTCTAGTCCAATTATATCCTTGTGCAAACATAAGAGTGGGCACTAGGAAATCAATTGGTAAAAAGCCCTATTTTCTATAGATGAGATTAAATGGACTTGCCTATAAGGATGTCTTCTAAGCCACATGATAAGCCCACATTGTTTCATGCAACTGCTTATCACAATATAATCAGCATTATGGTGCATATTTATGACCAACCCTATTATACCCAGACATAACATTTTTATTTTTTTAAGGTGTATATAAACTTCTGGTGTAATTTTCTTGTAAGTTCATAGAATCCTCAGTGATTTTAGGTAAATAGAGACTTCTCAAAGAGCCAAGTAAACAATACACGTATCTATTGCAACACTTTGAATCTAGTTGTTGAGTCGCTTTGAGAGAAGGGAAAGAATCACTGCACTACATAGGGTGATTGTTTATTTGATTAATTGTGCATGACTCTTAGATGAGTGAAAAAATGAAAATTAGACAACAACAAAAGCTATTTGTGTCCCATATTTTCTTTGATTTTTTTTATTCTTTCTTTAGCTTCCTGTTGTACTTCTTCTTTGATTCTTTCTAACTCCTCCTTTCTATGGGATCCAATGTGTATCTTGTGCCACTATCCTTAGTAAGTGGTTCTAGGTATTTCTTTATTCTCCAGCCACTTATATAGTTAGGCATTACTATTCCATCTAGAGTAGCTAGTTGCATTGCACCAGTAGGGCTCATTCTTGCAAAATGTATGTTCCATGTCTTCTCTTGTGCATTTTCTTCCCATTTCCTTGATTTTGAATGCCAAGACTAAGTCACCGTCCTTCAAGTCCTTATCTTTGATATGCATGTCAAAATAAGCTTTATGTCTTCTTTTGTTTGCATATAAAGGACTTATCGCATGGAGTCTGGAAGCTCCTAATATTTTTAAGTCTGCAACCCTATCCACAAGTTCATGTCCATTCCATCCTAGGGTTTTAGCTACTTTTAGTGTTGATATACGGAGCTCCAAAGGTAAGATAGCATTTTGGCCATACATCATATTGAAAGGTGTTGTCCCTTTGCTCGTTTTATAAGCAACTCTATGTGCCCAAAGAGCATGATATAATTGCTTGTCCTAGTCTAAACTTTTGTTATTTACTATCTTTTGCAATACTCCACAAAGAACTTTGTTTGTGCTCTCATCTAGACCATTAGCTTGAGATGATATGGGGCAGATAGTCTATGGAATTACCAAGAATTCATCTAACAAGTGCTCTATGACTTCATTAACAAAGTGAGTTACCACGTCACTTACTATTTCAATTGGCAACCCAAATCTCACAAATATGTTTTCAAACAAAGACTTTACAGTTGTTTGTGCATCATTCGTTCTAGTTGCTCTAGCTTCTTTCCACTTTGCTAAGTAATCAGTAGATACAATTATGCAAATTTTGCATGAGTACTCTTAGAAGGAGGTAAAATGGGTCCAATGAAATCTATTCCCCATTTTGAAAAGGCTCTAAAACTCATTATACTTCTAAGAGGCATGCCATCTCTTCTTATTGGGTTCTGGTTTCTTTGGCATATATCACACCTTTGTACAAACAAATTTGCATCCTGATATAGATTAGGCCACCGTAGTCCAGTATATATGACTAATTGTGCACTTCTCTGAGCTGAAAAATGCCTTGATGCTACTCCTCCATGTGCTAGTTGTAGAATTTTTACATGCTTATCCTCAAAAATGTAGATTCTTAAGTATCCATCCTTCCCTCTCTTATACAATTGATGCCCCTATCAAAGAATAATCTTGACATTCAAGTTTCATTACTTGATCATGGAAATTTCCCTTCTTGACAATCCTCACATGTCTCAACAAAGCAATGTACATCTTTCTTTTGGTATGGCCAGTACACTCCTAGTCTCTATAAATTGATTAGAGTATGGTCTTTAGATCCATGGATTAGACCTTGAGAATGATGTGCATTCTCTAAGTAGCTCCTTTGTTCTTCCTCCAGTATGCAACTCAACAAAACACCTAATGTATGAAGGTAATACATGTATCCTAAAAGTAGTACATGATTTTTACTTTGACTTATCTCCTTCGTCATGTTTTGTTCCCTCAATTGGATTCCAAAGCTCAAAAGTGGCATATTTCATCAGCCCATTTAGGAATTACTTCAAACCTAAAGAGATAAGTATCTGGTAAATCATCATCCACTCCCAGTGGTTTCTTCCCATTTCTCAACCTAGATAGATGGTCTCTTGTAATGTGAGTTTTCCCTTGTTTTGATTACTACTTCGAAATCAAACTCCATTAGTAATAAGAACCATATTACTATTCTTCCTTTCTTACAAGGTTTATTGACAAATATAGCAAAGCTTGAAGATCTACAAAGAATATGAACTTATTCGCCAAGAGGTAATGCTTGAATTTCTTGATTGCATGCACAATGCTTAATCCTTCTCTTTCTGTGGTTATGTAGTTCTTTTTAGCATGGTTAAGTTGTTTGCTTGCATATGCAATGGGAACATCCAATTTTCTATCCTCAACTAGTTGAGCTAGGATGCATCCTTATGCAAAATTAGAAGTGTAAGGAATTGAACTCACAACCTCTTGGTTAGGAATGTGATGGGCTAACCACTTGCCCCAAAGCCATGGTTGAGGATTACTTCCTAATCCTCTCTCTTAGGGTGTAGTTCAACCATCTCCTATGTGTCAATGGTGTGGTTCAGTCATCTCCTTCCCACCACTTTATTACAAGAAGCATCTACATGAACATGAAAGATTTTTATCTAGTTTGGTGGTTTCAAAATTGGTGTTGAACTTAGCCATGTCTAGTTAGCTTTTTGAATGTTTCCTCACACTCTTTTGTCCACTCAAATTTTTTGATTAAGGCATATCGTGGCTTGGCAATCATGGCATAATTAAGAACAAACCTCCCATAGTACCCACAATGTCCCGTAAAGGCTTGCAACTCCTTTATTGTTGTTGGTCTTGGCATCTCAACTATCACTTTTGTTTTCTCCTCATCAGTAGCAATACCATTTTTAGATACAACGTGCCCTAGGATCCTCCCCTGTCTTACAAAGAAAACACACTTCTCAGGATTTAGACAGAATCCATAGATTTTACATTTTTGGAAATTTTTTCTAAGTTCCCCTAAATTATTTGATCTAATTGGAGAAAAGTGACACAAACCATCCACATACACTTCGGTCTAGCCATATTTGGAGGTGGAACAACTATGTAACTCACGATTTCTATACCCTTAACTTTGATTGTGGTAATCATCATATCCACTTGAATCATCTAGATAACCTAAGTAACGAGTGGATTGGTCATATTGCTAAGTGCATGCCTCTTTTTGACTACTTTATATGGCACTTTTTTGCCCTATAATTTCTTTAATAATAAGAGCAGATGGCATTATCAATAGCTTTTGGATTTTGGGCTTATCCATACTTGACTAGAATTACATGTTGAGAAGGAGGTGGTTGTTGAACCAACACATATCTAGTTAGGTATATGGGATACTCGAGTGTTGGTCTAGCCAGATATGGAATCTGAGGTATGACCGAGTACGAGCATCATTGTGGATACAAGTAATATTGTTGTTCATTGGGCCTTATGATTCAATAATTTTACATATTTAGTTCATTTAATATTGGCCTTGCTATGTAGGATATACCTGATTAGCTGTTTATTGTAAAAACACTCAACAATTGAGTGATTGGTCCTTTGCAGTCATGGTTTTGTTAGAGGAGGTGGTATTTTTTTACAAGCATGTGATAGATGATCTCCTTCAAACTATAAGCACTTCCTAGGTGGAGGCCTAGTGGCTTGTAGGTTCAACTTCTTGGTGACAAACTTTGCTATTTCATCAATTGTTGAGGAAATTGACCTTACACTTAGAGTAGAACATGTTGTTGATGGAAAGACTTGAACAAAATTACCCAATTCATCCTCAACATGGATCAACTTTTGAATACAATCCTCCAAAGTGGTGGGATCCATTAAGTAGGTTGCAGTTCTCAATTGAGCACTGTTTAGTCCATCTAGGAAATATAGAATCAACTTTTCCTCTAATGGAATGTTCCCTATTGCACATCATGCTATGTATTGCTTGTAGCGATGAGCATCTAAGCTCAAGTACTCATTGACTTCATATTTGAAGCTTGCTATCATTGCCGAGATGACATGCCTAAGTCCTACTTTAGTGAATTCAATGATAAATGCATTCAAGAGTAGATCTATATTTTGGAAATTTTGTATGCATACTTGTTGGAACCATGCTAATTCACTTGATGTCTTTTAAGTGCTCCCAATTGAGCCTATAGCACTCTCTATCATAGAGATGCAACTATCTGTGGCTATATTAATTCCTGTAAATTGTACCATATATTTCATAGTGTAAATACTTGAGCTTTTTATTGGTTTTTCTCACTCAAATACTTTCAAAAAATTAAAAATTTGTGTAATAATAAGCTGATGTGAAGAAGTTGGAGATTACCTATTCCAAGCCTATGCAAACACCTATGGATGTCAATGTGTCATTACAGTCAGAAGTAGATTTAGAACCATCTGATGCTACTTTATATAGTCAAGAAATTGGTTGATTGATATATCTATGTATTACATGTTCGGACAGTCAATTTGCTATTTCTCTAGTATCCAAGTTCATGCATAGTCAGCTCAAGATTCAATCGAAATCAATCAAGAGATATATTTCTAGAGAGAGTCATCAGAAGTATTACAGGTTATTGTACCATTATGACATTGAAGGGGGGATTGTTGGAGAAAATGTCCAAAATAGACCATCTCAAAGCTATCTCATTATATTCTTTAGAGTATTACTCAAAAAAATGGCATAGGAATAGTGGTCTAGGTGAATAATTTCCAAAAGAAACCTCTCAGGTTCGAATCCTAGTGGAAACACAAACACAAAAATGCTTTTTTATTTGAAGAAATTAGCAAAAAGCAAATTAGGTGTCGAATAATCCTTCACTATTCTTGTGTTTGCTCCTCCAAAATTGGTGATAGATTTTAGAGTTTGTTATGCTTTTGCTTTTCAAGAAGCTCTAAAAACCATAGAAGGGAGGCATTGGCACACTTGTAAATCATCTTCTCAAGGATCTAAAGCACTAGCTCAATGCAAGTTGAAGAAGATCACCAGGAGGAGAGTTCCTACACTCTTGGAGAAGGTGTGCTCTACATCTAGAGTACTTGGAGGAGTTCATGTCAACCAACCATCAATTTACTTGCTGAGTTATTATGAGTAACAAGTTTATTTATGTCTCACTTGTTTCTTCACTAGTTTCTAATTTAGATAGCCTGAATTCAGTTTTGTTGTCAAACAATTCTAAATTGTTCATATTATTCATATTCTCTCTCTCTCTCTCTCACACACACACACTTCATACCTCTTAGGCACACAATCTCTTGTATCTAGTTCCTATTTCTGCTTAGATTCAGATATTGTCAATTCGTATCATATTCACACATTGTAATTTGACATTGGAATATAGATAGTGTAGATGAGCATCCTAGCTTACCATACACTTTGAAATCTTTTCCATTCTCTCTCTATCTCTCACTCATCATCTTTTTGAGTGTTATGGTGTGTATGTTAAGGTTCATGTATTGGAAGATCTGTTAAACATGTGATTTATTATTATTAAGGCCCACCCCACTTCCAATAGCTCTTTCCTTTTGATCTCATCTTGCTTCTTACTAAGCTCATCTTTCTTGGACTTGAGGGAATGCTCAATTTCAACAACCTTTTTCTTCCATTTGTTCACCTATTTTCTTTGTTGAGCCTTCCAAGTCCCCTTGGTAGGTTGAGAATCTTTGGAAGCTTCTCTTTGCCCTTTGAATTTGATGGATCAAGCACCATTTTTCCCTTATAATCTCCTTTTTGTCTTGTCTTGTGCCCTTGTAATCATTTGAACAAGAGTTGGTGTCGCTTGCTCCCCTTCACTAGTAGAGTTGGAGGGAATATTAATAACCATGTTAACAAGTGATGGCTTCCTCACATTTGGTAATTAATATACCCCCCATTCTATTGCAAAAGTAGTCTTATGTTGATCCTCAGGGGCAACGGCCACTTGATCGTATCTAAAGAAACCATCAAGGAAGCTATATACTTCTTTCCCAACTACTCTCTCAAGTAAATGATCAGCGATAGGTAATGGGTAATTATCCCTGATAGTAGCAATAAGTTTTTAAGGTTTATGCAAACCCTAAGTTTCCCATTTTTCTTTAGTACTACCACCATTGGAGATATC
Source organism: Ceratopteris richardii (assembly GCA_020310875.1). Taxonomy (NCBI): domain Eukaryota; kingdom Viridiplantae; phylum Streptophyta; class Polypodiopsida; order Polypodiales; family Pteridaceae; genus Ceratopteris; species Ceratopteris richardii. The sequence goes on along the minus strand of CM035406.1, from coordinate 207,417,496 downwards.
CACTCAGTGTACTCAATTTCATATATGAATCCTACCGACAACAATTTATGTATCTCGTCTTTAATCTTGGAAGCATATACATCATTGTAAGTGTGGTGTCTTTGCTTTGTTGGTTTGGAATCAAGAGCTATGAGAATTCTAAGAATACAAATATTTGAGTGTACTCCTTTGAGATCCTTTTAACTCCTTGCAAAAACTTCTCTATACTCCTTGACTAATGCCACTAATTCTTTTTGCTCATCTTCCTGAATGTCATTGGCCATCACTATTTTTCTTTCTTCTCCTTCTTTCACAGTGACCAATACTTGCTTTACCTACTCTTTGTTGTCATAGGATTGATCTTATTTGTGCTTCCTTTGAGAGTTTTAAAAAATTACCTTTTTCTCCTCTACTTTGTATCTTTTAAAATGAGCTAGTACATCTATTTGGTTGTGCTCCTACTCTTTGCCCTTCTCTAGATTGGGTGATTTAGATTCCATATCTTCCAATTTTTGTGATTCTTTTTGCTTTTCTATTGAGGTTTGTATAGTTTTGATCATGTTAAAAGGAATTAATTCATAACCCTCTAAGTCACACATCTTTACAAAAGTGTGTTCACTTGCATCTATTTCTAGGGTTGATAATATTTGATCTCACCCATAAGGTTCAAGTGTTTCTCATCAAAGTAAATGAGGATATAACTTAGGTCCTCCACTAACCTTTCAAGTTTACATTGTTCCTTTGTCAGTCTATACATTCCTCCCTTTTTAGGTTTACACAGCCAGATTTGAGCAGACTCATCAAAGTCTAAATCTCCAATAGAACTTGATGCTACAAAAGTCTTTCCTATTGGATGCACTTTTCTCAAACCCCTAGGTGAAATGTCATGATATGTGTTGGTTTTCAAGTTTACCTTGGTGATGTTGTCATCGTGTTGAAGGTACAAGTGATTACTTCGCCAATCCTAAACTACCTTGAGTTGTTTGAGGAATGGCCTTCCTAGTATGATGTCATAGGTGTTCAATTCTAGGAATTCCACCAGTGCTAAAGTATGATCAAAATTTATTCCACGTGGACTTGCACCACTAGACCAAGAGACTTGCTAATTTGAGTTGATTCAAACAACTTCAAATGTTCAATATAGCCAGCCTGATTGCACTTAAGTAGAACCCTTTTAGAGGAAGGTGACTTATCGGATTGAGTTTCCAATATGCACAAGAAACAAATTTATAACCAAGCTATGCTTCAATTATAAGCTTAGCATTGGAAGATGGTGATCCTAACTTTTTAGGGATGTGCAGAGATAGTACTATACCAAATGCTAAAGAACATTTATACACATAAAGTATATACTATTACCTTTCCAAAGGAATCTTATTCATAAAAATTGCTGTAGAGTGAGAAATAGCCTTTGGAAGTTGATAGATATTGAAGATGATGATGTAGAAAATGGAAGAAGATCAAGATGAGGATCAGATGTAATTGTGTGTTGATCTATGTCACATGATGGATGCACAACTTCTTAAATGAGATGGCATCATTTGAGGCATCTGGCCTCACTTGGTAGAAGACTTGAGAGGAGAGAGGCAACTCATTATGTAATCATTATGTACTCATTATGTAAAGAGAGTAGCTTGGACGTGGCGGGGTAGTACAAAATACTCTTCATCTGTGTGTTGAAGCTCGCAAAGGCTAAAGACCCCACGCGATGGCATTCGAGCAGTTAGCACGCATAAAAATCTAAAACTATTGTAAAAGTGATTGTGATTCCTTATATAGGTCTTCGATTCTTTCACGACTCCTTTCTAATGGATTTGAATTTGAATAGCATGCAGGGTTTGGTTGTTGTGGTGTAGATTACTTTTCCTATAATCTAGGAAAATAGAAATCAACTTTCAATCTCGATTTGGTAGCTGATTATCACTAAACTCAATAGACTCGTGGTATTTGAGTTTCCTATATTTATTCTCTATCAATAATAAAGATCCAATATCCATAAAATCTTGTGGATTTTATATGGATAAGCAATACCAAAAAAAATGATCATGAACTTTACAACAATAATGATCTTCAAAAAATAATCTAGGCACTATGGATCACTTCAATGATGGATTAAAAGACTAGAACAAGCATTTATCAAGCATGATTTAAGCTTGATGTCCTAAAATAACACCAATAAGAGTCTCAAAGAGTAAAGCCAACCCCTATATAGTTGAAAATATAAAATCTAGAAAAATTTTGTTTTAATAATATCTATAAAATGAGGGTATGAGCAATGTAGAAAAATCATAAAACTATGGCTATTGACATATAAACATGCATAATGAATCATTGAATTCCACTAAGTTCTAGATCATTTTTTTAATAATCATAATGAAATTACAGAAATGTCTTATAATTATGTAATATAGTGTGATAGTCACACAACTTTTTGTCTATGAGTTTATAATTAGGAGAATTGTAAGTATGATCGGCATTCGAATTTTGTGGACTTCGTAGAATAGGGAAGTTTCTTCCTTCAAAAATCCACAAAAAAGAGCAATTTTGATTAAATGTTTTTCTATTTTTAGTGTTTTCAAAATAGAAAAGAACAGTTCTTAAAGAAACCACTATAAAAAGACCAACATTCTCATTTGCAAGACTTATTTCTAGTGTGAGTCAGAGAGCTCTTCTTCTTGCAAAATTCTTGCACAAGATTTTAGGTCTTCTTTATCACTCATTCTTGCTTCCATATGTGTGTAATACCTTGAAGCTAGGTGTTTTTGGTCTTATATTGTGATTTCAAGTTTTTTTGTGCTCAAATTTCAATGTCATTCATGGATATGGTCAAGCACTTAGGCTTTCCATATGCACCAACATGTATCATGCTTACAAACGGTTGTTCGAGCATCCATGCATAAGCTAGGCCATCACAGACCAACAAATAAATCATCTACATTAACTTCTATTTCTAGCATTAAATGTTCATCTTTTAGCATGCGACAGGAAAGGATTCCATGTGCATGTCTACCCAACATTGATGTGCAAGTTCGTAGCATTCATTACATTCTCTTTAGTGATATGCATGTAAGGTTGGACTGACCCAAAAGATAAGAAAAGTGCTATTAGCTCAAACCATTTTGGTACCATTTTGACATAAAGCAAGTAAGTGTCTAGTAAGTCATCTAATTACTTCACTAGGGTTAGTACTTTTTATTCTTGAACTATTGTCGGCTCTAACATGTGTATTTCCATTCTTGACTACTACTTCAAAGTCATATTCCATAAGAAAAAGTAACCATCTCACTAACCTACCCATAGTGCAAACCTTATTGAAAAGGTACAGTAATGTGTGTGATGGTCTACAAAGATTTTGAATTTATGCACTTGTAAATAACATCTAAACCTCTTTATTACATAGAATATGCATATTCTTTCTCTTTTGGTATTCGTATAATTTCTCTTAGCTATGATGAATTGTTTGCAAGCATATGAAATTGGTAATTCCATGTCGCCCTCAACAACAAGTTGTTCTAGGAAGCAACCAATAGCAAAGTTAGAAGCATCAATGTGGATGTGGATCGGTGTGTCCCAATCCAAGGCCTTCACTATTGGTGTTGATATGAGACATTCTTTGAGCTCTTGAAAAGAGTTCTTATGCTCCTTTATTCAGTCATTTTTTTTCAAAAGCCCATATGTCGACTGAGCAATGGTTGCAAAATCTCATATATTGACTGAGCAATGATTGCGTACATGTGTATGAACCTTCTATAATACCTACAACGTCCCTTAAAATCTTGGACTTCTTTGATGTTTTGTGTTCTAACTAGCTCTGCTATTGCTCAAACCTTTTCCTCATCTATTCATATGCCATTTTTAGAGACTACAGTCTTGAATGACCAATTTTACTATATTTTCATCTATATGCATCCAATAGAAGTTGAACTTGTGAATTTTGCGCCCAAGGATTTTACCTTATCAAACCATGAAAACACACTTTTCAATATTTAATCACACTTTGTATAATAGGAATTCATCAAAGATCTCTCTAAGGTCTGAAACATGTTCTTTTCATTCATCTGAGTAGGGACATAAGTCATCAAGATATGCCTAAAGGCATTTTTGAAGAAATTCCTTGAATATATGGCAAATTATCCTCTAAAATGTGACTGGGGCGTTGGTTAATCCAATTCGCATTATGGGAAAAGCATATATGCCTCATTCAGTTGCAAACATTATCTTATGCTGATCCTCTAGTGCGATGGCACTTGATTGTAGCTAGAGACCATCTAAGAAGCTTTCCTAAGGTTAATGCAAACATGTAATTTTCCATTCTTCTTCGGGATAACCACTATAGGTGAGACACATTTTGTATGTCGCTTTGTATTTGCTATCAGCATTGTCAGTAGGTTCAAAGGCCATTGAATTCATCCAAGAGAATCGGATTGTTGCTTGAGCACTCCAAAGTTCACTTTAGATAAAATTTTTGCGCTTTAGTACCTCTCTTCATCTGCAAATCATCTATTGTGAAGCACAACTTCAGATGTGAATGTAGTTTAGTTTTCTTCATAATCCTCCATCATCCACATTTAATGTAATATCAGCAGTGTAATTAGAAGAACAAGATGTGCATAGGGCTCTGCTCTCCTATCTCTGAGATATTTCTCCCTTCAATTTCAGATCCGCCGAAGCCAAAAAAAATGTTCCCTGCTGTTATTTTAGGAGTGCCGCCTTTTTTTCCTCCCTTTCCATACCTGCCCTCACCAGAATAGAAGATCATGAAACTCCTTCCATGAATCTGCCAAGTGTCTGTACCCCCGTATGTGCCTGAAAAAGCTCCATACTCTCCCTCCGAAAATCAAAATTCGAAAAAAAGAACATTTTGATCCCTCCAGCCTCCAACGCGCACACAAGTCACATGCGCACGTTTTGTTTTTTACTTTGTTTTTATGCTTTTAGTTTTTAATTTACTTTACTTTTTTTATGCTTTTATTACTTTTGCTTTGCAGTAACGTTTTCACACCTACGAATCTTAGGTTCACATGCATAAAAAACAAAATGCACATACACACACATAGATACATAAATGCACATACATAAACACATATTACTATATGCATTTTGTTCACAAAATCAGATGCCCACGCTTATGCACACAAAACTTAGGGTCATATGCACAAATTAACACACAAAATTGGGTGTACACATTTACATATCATGGTTTAACATTTTTGTTTGTATTTATTTTGTAGGTACCTTCAAAGTTTAAACCTTCATCAACTCTTCTCAGTGCATGCTTTTCTCCAAAGTATCACAACCAAGTGAATCTTGCTAACTTACAAATGATCTCATAAAATAATTTTCGTCTCAAAAATTCTGATATACAAGAGAAGAGAGTTAGAAACTCTTGAAGAGAGCATTTTTGCATCTCTCATCACGTAACAGAGAGAGAATATCTCTATTAATGCTTTGTTTGGCCTTTAGGTGTCCTATCACAGTGACCGTGTAGGCAACTTCATCTTTTGTGCCAAACATATATGGAGGCTTCAATTCACTAGTACAAGTGCCCCAAAGTTTGTTGTAAGTCTAACAAATCTTGACTGTGTATTTCTATTCAACTTTTTGAGATGCAACCAATTTTTTGCATTGGGGTATTTAGTCACTAGCCATGGCTGAAAGTAATGATGTATTCCACATGTTGGTTGTTGAGGATAAATTGGACGGTACAAACTACCCATTGTGGGCATACATGATGCATCATGTATTGGTAGCAAAAGACTTGTGGAATATTGTATAGGATTTTGAAAGACATCCCACTACATGTGCAAATTCAGTGATTCAAGGTGATGCAAATGGTGTTGAAGATGATGACTATTAATCTATTGGTCGTGCTATAATTCCTATTGCAGCTATTGTCGAGTAACTTTCTTGGGATAGCATAGATGCACAAGCACATGCATTGATAGCTTTGCTTTTCAAACACACCACTATCCCTCACATTCACTCCTACAAGACAACAAAGATGCTTTGGATACTCTTACAACATTATACTAGGCAAGAAATTTTTTTATATATTTTGCTAGTGATGTGTATAAACACACTTAGGACTATCAGTGCACCTTTTTCCCTCTTTAGGAATCCCCCCCCCAACATGTATATACACCTATAACCCTAACAGGTCCCTTATTTTTTTACATTCACTTGGTAATACATTTAGTATTGTGTTGTTCTCCAAGATTCTTAACTTCCTAGTGTTGTTTGTGTGTTTTGCATACCTCAAAGTCCAACAGTTGGTATTAGAGAAGCTCATCGCTTCATCTAGGGCATCTCATCATCAACATGCCTTCCATCATAGTCTCAGAATCATATGAATTTCATTCAACATATTGAGGATGATTAGGAGTTCTAAAGATCTTTGATGTGTGGCATCAAAATTCTGATTTGAGCTTAACCCAACCTCAAAATGCAGTATCTCAATGACTATGTAGTTTCATCCTTTTGTGTCAAACATATATACAACCTTCGGTTGGCTAATACAAGTGCTTCACAATCTAACACAGGTCTAGTAGAGCATGTTTGGGTGTCTCTCTTCAACTTTTCGAGATACAATCAATTTTTTGCATTTTAGTCACTAGCCATGGATTAAAGCAATGATGTGTTCTACATGTTGGCTATTGAGGATAACTTGGATGGTATAATTACCCATTGTGGGCATACATGATGCATCATGTATTGTTGCAAAAGGACTATGGAATATTGTGGAGGGTGCTGGAAAACCTCCTCCTATACCTACAAAGCTAGTGATTAAAGGTGATGCAGATGGTGTTGAAGATGATGATCTTCAATCTCTTGGTCATGCTTTAGTTCCTATTGCACCTACTATAGAGCAAATTTGTTGGAATGGAAGAGATACACAAGCACATGCATTGATAGCTTTGTTTATCAACAATGTCATTATATCCCTCATGTCCACTCATGAAAAACATCAAATGATGCTTGAGATACTCTTACAACATTATACAAGACAAGAAATGAGGCACTTGTTTCCTACCTTCAAAAATAGTTGGACAGTGAGCACATGAATGAACGAGATTCAATGGACAAGTTTTTGACAAAGATCAAAGATTTGAAAGAGCAATTGACTTTTGCTGATGAATTTTTACCAAATAGTTCACTTGTTTAGACTGTTCTTAATAGTCTTCTAGATCCATATCAGAGTTTTGTTTCTACTCCTCAGTTGATGATGAAAGGAAATACAAATCCCTTAACATTTTAGGAGATAAACTCTATTATGTTGTAGGAAGATCAGTCCAAGTAGAACAAGTCAATAATGTGTCTTGCAAATCAAGCTTTCTTAGCTAGACACAAGGGCAAAGCTAAATGGAACTCATCTACTGTAAATGTTGCATAATCAAAGAAAGAAGACAAAAAAAGAAAAGAAAAGAGAAAAGAAGAAATAGTTTTGCAAGTACTATAAGGAAAATAATGATTAGAATGGGTATTTAATAGTGTTTGCAGCTATGAATCATTTTCTAATGAGCAATGTATGTCTTCAATAGACTCGGATGTTTGTTCCTTTGATAGTGGTGCAACCAAACATCTTAGTCTATTGAAGAATGGGTATTTAATAGTGTTTGGAGCTATGAATCATTTTCTAATGAGCAATGTATGTCTTCAATAGACTCGGATGTTTGTTCCTTTGATTAGAATGGATATTTAATAGTGTTTGCAACTATGAATCATTTTCTAATGAGCAATGTATGTCTTCAATAGACTCGGATGTTTGTTCCTGTTGATAGTGGTGCAATCAAACGTATTAGCTTGCAATGCAATTTCTTCACCTCACTTGAGCCTTCTCCTACATGGAATACTTTCATATTTTCTAACAACTCCTCTTATCCTCTAATGGGATTCGGGAAGATAATTTTGGCTATTGTTAATGGTAGTTCCTTTACACTGATAGATTCTTTATATGTGCCAAAGATCAAGAAAAATATTTTATTAGTTTCAACAATAGCCAAGACTCTCTTGCTTGTCAAATTTGTTGATGCATATATATAGTTCCTGATATCTCAAATGTTGATGTTATTATCGCATTTGGGCTTTGGCATGCCCCACACTTTGGTCATCTATACCTTGTTTTGCTTATAGAAATAAAAAATGGTGTCCTCTCTTCCCAAACTTGAGGCACCTTCTAAACATGTCTATGAAGATTGTAGTTTGGGCAAAATCTAGCATTCTTCCTTCCCAAAACATGGTTTAGTTAGAGCTGCACATAAATTGTAGCTTGTTCATAGTGATGTTTGTGGTCCTATGCAGACACATTTATTTGGGAATTACCTATACTTTGTGACTTTCATTGATGAATTTTATAGGCATACATGGGTTTGTCCATTGAAATCATATTCCCAAGTGTTTATGGAATATATGTCTTTAGAGTTTAATGCATTTTTGACTAAGCATGGAATAAAACATCAGTGTAAAATGTTGTATACACCTCAGAAAAATGGAGTTGCTAAAACGAAGAATAGGTCTCTCATGGAAATGGTGATGTGTATGGTCAAAAGTCACACTTCACCACATAATGTCTAACTTGAGGCTATTATGTTTGCAACATATGTACTTAACAGGCACCCCACCAAAACATTTCATTCTATCATTCCATATGAAACTTGGCATGGTTGCAAGCCATCTGCTGCTCATTTGTGTTTCTTTGGTTGTTTGGCATATGCATTAGTGCCTCAACAACAACACAAAAAATTGGATGATAACGTAGTGAAATGTATTTTTGTTGGGTACAAATCTAAAAGCAAAGGTTATCATGTGTATCATCCACAAAGTAAACACATTTTGGTTAGTCGTGATATTGTTTTTATGGAAGATGCATTTTAGCCCTTACTTTGATGTATCAAGGAGACATCGATTAGCTCATAGGATGTGTGTCACACTTTACTTCATCTTTTTATAGGTGGATCGTCAAGTGCTAGTCCAAATGAGGCAATTTCTCAGCCTTTACAAGTTTCAAATGATGATGCAAATCATTCCATTTCTCATGCAGATTTACATGATGCACTTCTTGATGAGAGGACTGACATACAAGAGGCAAAAACTATGCCTAGATGGCTAGTGCAAACTTTGAAAGAGATAGCAAATTAGGTGCACCTTTGTCATATTGTACTCGTTCTAGCTCTCATAATGCTTTCTTTGCATCAGATTGTTATGCAATGGCTATCTCTAGTCTTTGTGATGAGGATGAACCTGTTATTTTGACGATGCGTAGAATTCAAAAAATTGGATGGCTACTATGCAATCAGAATATGATGCTATTATGAAAAATGGTACTTCATCTTTATGTGATTTGCCTCGAAGAAAAAAGGCCATTGGCACTTAATGGGTATATTAGATAAAACATAAGCTTGATGGAACAATTGATATTTATAGGGCTAGGCTTGTTTCCAAAGGATATGTTCAAGAGAGACACATTGATTTTGATCAAACCCTTGCTCCCACATGCCAAATGACCACCGTTTGTAGCATTTGTGCACAATCCTCATCATGGTTGGAATGTACATTAATTGGATATTAAAACTACATTAATGAATGGTGATCTAAATGAAAAATATGTATTTCAACCACGTGTCTTTATGCAAAAAAGGCATGAAAACAAATTGTGCAAGTTGAAAAATGCATTATATGCATTGAAGCAAGCACCACGTGCTTGGTATGAAAAGATACACACCTACTTGTTGGCACATGATTTTGAGAATAGTCCAACTAAGAGCACCTTATATGTTAGGCATGCAAATGATGTACTTTTGGTCATTGTTGTATACATTGATGATATGATGCTCATTGGTCCTAATGAAAAGCATATTGCTGAATTTAACCCCATTCTCCCACCCTCCCACCCTTTCTTTTAGTAGTCTTTGATGATTCGTGATCATTTTAGTGCTCATTTTTGAAGCATTGATCTTGCATCTCATCATCTTTGAAGTTTTTATAAACACTTTGGTGTATTTGGTGATACCATAGTGGACATTTTGTAAATTCCTTTAAGGATTTCAAGTCTTTTTTGTCCTTGTAGGCACTCTTTGCTTTTATTTTGACGCGTCCTTAGAGATTTCCCATATTTCATGATTACTTTTGTAGTCATCTTCATGAATTTTTTTATCAAGAACCTTCTCTTTGTCATAGCTTTGATCATCAGACACTCCTATACTTTTATTATTCTCCATCTTATACCTCATTAAATCCATTGATGCACGCAACACTACATTTTCTTTTTATGTGCTACCATAGAACTACATTGGCTTATTATGTGTTGTTATAAATCCTATCTAACCATGTATGAGATCTTGCATCAACCTCTCATTTTTCTTATAATATTCCTTTAGCATTGAAGGTTGGTTCTTTTGTTATTGCTCTCATCGTCTCCTAGCACATGAAGATGCATATCTACCAAGCCTACATTGGTGATACTCTCTCCATAGTAGAGACCGCAAGTGACAAGAAGCCTACACAGAAAGGCACCCTATCAAAAGAAGGGGAGGAAAGCGCCCTCTTGCATAACAGCACTTGCATCAGCTTCATCCTTTGCAATGTATACTTCTTCGCTATGCAATACTCTTTGAGCGAGAGGGTGAGAGAGAGAGAGAGAGGGAGGGAGAGAGAGATAGAGAGAGAGAGACATAGAGATAGATAGATAGAAAGAGACAGAGTAAGTGTGAGAGAGAGAGAGAGAAGCAACCCTTCAAGTTCTGCATACTCCCTTCAAACACTCATTCCTCACCATATCCACCTCCAAGGAGCAACACGAAAAGAGAAAATATGAGGAGAAAGGAAAGTTAAAACATTCTTCAAAGAACTCCCTATTCACAATGGTAAAGAGTCTACAAAAATGAGCTCATGTTGAGCTTTCTACAAAATTAGTGGTCTTGTCCACAAAATATTCCTACACTAATTGTAGAGCTATTCTAACTAGATTATTGAGCTATTTAATCTATGATGAGTTCAATAGATACATACATAAGCTTGCCCATCTTTTTCTAATAAATACATCCATAAAAATATGAGGTCTATCCTAAGAGGGAGTTTGAGTGTGATCGTGTTTGCACATCTCCTTCTTTCGAAAAAGTTGGGGTGAACCCCCATACTTCTTAAACTTATTGCTTTGTGTATAGTGAGGCTAAATTCATGAAATAACTTGCTTTAGTTAGCTTGACACTTTAACCAAAAGTATGCAAAAGATCTTTGGTTAATTTGTACCAGGTTGTGATCTCTAAACATTTTCTTGAGAGCCTCTCATCCAAAAATAGAAGGCTTTTTCAAGCTTTGTGATATGCAAATTTATATGTTTTGACACAACTGTTTTTGGATAGTGTTCTAAAGGACCTATGGGTTCTTAATAAATATAAGGGAAGCTAAGGGAATGTAACAAGTATCCCTGAAGCTACTTTGGCTAGTGTTGAGCAGGTTTCTACCAACACTCTCTCATCTCTGCTAATATCCCATCACCTTTTTAGAGTGGTAGTGGAGCAAAGCTAAAGAGTAACCATCATAGGTGATGGATTCCCCTCATGCATTGCCAACTTAGATCGAGGTAATTGCTCAACATGGTCGCTCATAATGGAGGTCTATCTATAAGGAAGGAACCTATAAGGTTACATATTTGGAGATGAGATGATGCCAATACTCAGAAACAAGGGCCAACCAACACAAGAGGAGCAGGAAAGGTTGAATGCATGGTGCTCAAAGGATGCTTGGGCAAGATCATACATTCTCAACTCTATCTCTCATTTTTTACTCCCTCACATTAGGAATTGCAAGACATCTCAAGAGACGTGGAATGCTCTGGAAGCATTCTTCTTCTCGATTACCGAATCCAGGAAGAATCAACTATGGATGGAGATTAGAACACTCAAAAGGATTCCCAAGCAAAGTGTTAGTGATTTTTTCACCAAGATGGATAGTGCAGACCAACTTGGAAACATTGGAGAGGTCATTGATGAAGATCAAATTGTGAGGCAAGTCATCAATGGAATCAAAGCTGATGACAAATGGGAAGCCTTCACCACAGCTATGGACCTCTACATGGACATGAAAGTACATGACTTCAACACACTCATGGGGAAATTATTCACACATGAAGCAAAGCTCATGAAGAATGGTGAAAACCAAAAAGGTAATCAATCCTCTGTTCTTTATACAGATAATAATGAAACCAAGGATAACGAAGGGAAAGGTAAGAAATCTAACGATCAAGGAAGCACCTCTCAAGAAACTTTCCAGGTAAAGGTAGACGCTTAAGAGGGAGAGGGAGAGGGAGAGGAGGTAGAAAAGGCATAGGGAGAGCTCAAAACTCATCAGCTTGTGCCATATGTGGTCTAAAAGATCACATTACAAAGAATTGTTTTAGGAATCCAATGAATCAAAGAGGAAGAGGATACAACAAAGGAGGCTATGGAAATTTAAGAGGTAGATTCAAGAACTCTTATGGATACAATGACAACAACTTATACAACAACAATTATGAAGGATGATACAACGAAAGGAGAGACTACAAAGACTACACAGATGATCAAGGATACAATAGAGGAGGTGATGGAAATTCAAGAGGTAGATTCAACAACTCTTATGGATACAACAACAACAACTAATACAACAACAATTATCAAGGATGATACAATGGACGGAGAGACTACAAAAACTACATAGATGATCAAGCTCAAGAAGATTCACTTCTTCTTATGAACATGAAAATGAAGGATGGTAAGTCTGGTAAGCATGTGTTTTACATAGACTCAGGTTGCTCAAATCATGTGGCAAAAAAAATGGTTCTACTCTTAGACTTGAAAGACCCAAAGAATAGACATGATGTCCAAGCAAGAGATGACACAAGATGTCGTGCTCCCATGAATTTCCCAGCTTTTTGAGTTCATCTCTGCACACTATTCGAGTCAGATCTGCCACCAAGGTCACATGGAGTTCAATCATATGTTCTGCCGCCCAGCCGCGTAGTGATCTTCAATAATTGCTCTCTCTTCAAGATACCCAAATGGGTCATACTCAAAGCTACTTATATGAGTGCCACTTGGCACTCATATGAGTATCCTACTCAATATGTAATAGAGGAGGGTCACACCTCAACTTCCTATTCAAATAGGATACTCCATATAACATTTCCTTCCCCTTAATTCCATTTTTGTCCTCAAAAATGGTATTGGAAGGTCTGATTGAGAGAGAGAAATATTAGAACCACTACTCCCACTATATCCCCATGTATAAAATACATGTTCCTGTCTCTGTGTTGTTTCCCCTTATCCTTCCCCTTAAGAAGACTCTTGGGAAGGTAATCTAAGACTGGGAAACCGTCTCTAAAGGGTGCTAACCCGCTCCCATGTAGCACTATCTTCTGAACTATCTTTCCACTTTACTAAGCACTCTTTATACAAGTGACTTCTCGCCCGTTTCTCTCGAGTGTGTAGTATCCTCTCAGGCTCATGTGGAGTAGATTGAACAGAAATAGGCTCTACTACCTCACTATCTGGAATGAAGTTGTCAGATTCACCCAGCCTTTTCTTCAGTCGGCTAACATGAAAAACTGGATGGATTTGACTATTCTCTGGAAGTTGGAGCTGGTAAGCCATCTTTCCTATTCTCTTAAGTATTTGGAAAGGTCCTCAATACCTAGGAGATAGTTTTGGACAAGGTCCCGTCTTCATGGTTTCAGACCTAGATGGAACTCTAAGATAGACTTGCTCTCCTACCTCAAAGTTAATATCTCTCCTTTGAGGGTCATCATAGGCTCTAGCTCTATCCTGAGCTCTCCTAATGCTGTCCTTAGCAAGCCTAATCATATCGTTCATCTCTTCCAAGAAGTCCTTTGCAGCTTGAACTTTTTCATTCTGCAAACCTACTGCATAAGGAGCTCTTGGCTGAAACCCATACATAAGCATAAATGGACTATGCCCAGTGGAAGAGTGCTTGGCACTATTATATGCAAACTCTACTATAGGTAAGTACTCTTCCCAATTAAATTGCCTTTCATTCACATATGCTCGAAGCATATCCTCTAGGATTTGGTTAACCCTTTCTGTTTGCCCATCCGACTGTGGATGCTCGGCCGTACTCATGCTAAGTCTCGTATCCAACCTTTTGAAGACCGCTCTCCAAAAGTGGCTAGTAAATTTCCTATCCGGATCAGAAACTATGTCTAAGGGAAGATCATATAGCCGGTATAGGTTCTCCACAAAAAGTCTAGCCAACTCTGGTGTCTTCACTGTAGTACGTGTCGGAATAAACCTAGCCATTTTGGTTAACTTATCCACAATTACCCAGACTGAGTCGTGCCCTCTCTGTGTCTTAGGTAATCCGACTATAAAGTCCATGGAGATACTCTCCCACTTCCCATTAGGAATATCCAATGGGTGGAGTAGTCCTCCAATCCTCAACCTCTCAGCTTTGTTGACCTGGCATTTATTGCACTTAAGCACATACTCTAGGACGTCCTTATGAAGTCCAGGCCAATAAAACTGCCTCTTAACAAGATCATAAGTCTTGTTAACTCCTGGGTGTCCCGCATTAGGTGTGTCATGACACTCATACAAAATATGCCGTCTCATCTCAGTATTTCTAGGGACACACACCTTTCCTTTATATAAACAGATATCCATCATGGACACTGTAATTCTTCCACTTGAATCCTTCTTGAGTACCCGTCGATACTCCATCCTCACTGGAAACCCGTATATCACGATCCCCATTCTCTATGGCTTCCTAAATCTCGGAATATGCATGATCAAGCCTACATTTTCCTCTAATGGACTCAAGTAGCTCACTAGTGATCTAAGTAAAACTCAGTCCATTGAGCATAGGCATGCGGCTAAGTGAATCAGCCACTACATTAAACTTTCCCTTCCTATACCTAAGCTCATAATCAAATTCCGGAAGGGTCTCTGCCCATCGGGCCTTACGACCTTTAAGGTCTGTTTGATTAGAGAGCCACTTAATGCTCTCTTGATCAAACACTATCGTAACTTTGGCACCATACAAATAATGATGCCACTTCTTCAAAGCATGGACTATTGCATACAACTCCTTCTCATAGACGGAGTAATTCTTTTGAGCCGGTTCTAGTTTCTTGCTCTCAAAAGCTACTGGTCGACCATCCTGGACTAAAACCGCTCCTATGGCAAAGTCACTCGTGTCAGTCTCAACCACAAATGGTTTGTTGGGATGTGCTATCCCTTTCCCTTTAAGTTGTTCCGTCATTGGGACAGCAATCTTGGCATAGTTCTTAATGAATCTTCGATAGAAACCTGATAAACCTAGGAAGATCTGCAGCTCTTCCAGGTTCTGTGGATGTGGCCATTCCATAATAGCCCTTACTTTTTCAGGATCCATCTGGATTCCATCCTAGGAGACTATATGCCCAAGGTATCTAACATCTGTCTTGAAAAATTCACACTTTGATTCCTTAGCAAAGAGTGAATTTTCCCTTAGCACTTGAAATACCTTCCTCAAATGTTCCAAGTGCTCCTCTTCTGATGTACTATAGATCATAATGTCATCCAGAAAATCTACTACAAAATGTCCTAGATAAGGCTATAAAACACTATTCATGAGTTTCATGGAAGTGGCAGGAGCATTGGTGAGACCAAAAGGCATCACCAAAAACTCATAGTGCCCATATCTAGTTCTAAATGCAGTCTTAGGGACATCCTCTGCCCTAATCCTGATCTGGTGATATCCTTATCTAAGATCAAGCTTGGTAAAATACCTAGCTTGATGTAACTGATCAAATAGATCTTCCAACCTAGGCATTGGAAATCTATTTTTGATAGTTACCTTATTAAGTGCTCTATAGTCTATACATAATCTCATAGAGCCATCTTTCTTTTTAACTAGGAGCATTGGCGATGCCCATGGTGAGTTACTAGGTTTGATGAAGCCCTTGTCTAGATAATCTTGCAATTGCTTCTCAACTTCGACATGCTGAGAAACAGTAAGCCTATAAGGTGGTCTGCAAATAGGGTTAGTGTTAGTAACAACCTCTATGGCATGGTCAATGTCCCCTCTCTCAGGTGGTAGCCCTCTAGGTAAGTCAGTGGGAAAAACATCTCTATACTCAAACATAAGATCCTTAAAACTTTTAACCACACACTCTTGCAAAAAAGAATAATAGAAAGTCTTGTTCATATTTACATTCATAGCATGAAAATATACATCAGATGAGTTGTCTGTACAATGCTCCATATCATGACTATACAACAAAAACATGTACTGTACATGCTGAGAATAACAGAGACTATACAACTCTAGTGATGAAATGAGAGGTGCACTAGGTACATCTCTCTCTCCCTGAATACAAACTTTACTTCCATTCTTTTCAAATTCGAGTGTGTTGTTTTGATAACTATGTTTAAGAGTGTCTCCCAACCCCCATAGCCACTCTCTTCCTAAGACTAGATCTGTCCTCTCCATGTTCATAATTTGGAAGTCCATATAATCTGTATAGTCCTGCATCTTGACTTCCAAATTGGATACCATAGTATCCCATATTCTTTTATCTTGCCCTTGCATCATAGATACAATGTATTTATGTGCACTAGACTGCTGGGGAATCTTTAATTTCTTGACCAAAGCATAGTTTATAAAATTATGAGTAGTCGAGTCATCTATCATGACCCGCACCCTGGTCCCGTATACACTACCATGTAGCTTAACTAAGCCATGTGGTCCAAACTGTGGTGACCACAATGACTGAGTCAAGCAATAGGTGTGCTCTATATCCTTGTGCATCACCTCCACTCCCTTGCAGCTAGAGCTGCCATGAATAGGAAGGGTCTGCACTAGGTGGACCACCTTTTTGCCCTTTTCGGGGGCCGTACTAGACTCTAGTCCCTTTTTCTTTTCTTCCCCCTTTTTGAGTGGATAGTTCCACTGTGAATGGCTAGGAGATAGGCACCTAAAACACAAGTTCTCCCTTTTGGCCTTCTCAAACTGGTCTGTGGATAATCTAGGCCCTTGTGATCTTTGTTTTTTAATAAAAACTTTGTTTTTCCCAAAAGGCAACTTCTTCTTAAATTTAGTCGTACTGAGAGGCTTGAGGGGCTGATCCGTCTCCATAGGAGTATACTGAGGATGGTTATGGTCCTCATATATCTATGCATATTTGATCGCCTCCTCAAACATCTTAGGCGCATTCCTTCTTACTTCCCTCTTTATGGCTTTGTCCAAGCCCCTAACAAACCCTCTGGTCTTTTGAAAATCATCTAAGCCCTTAAGTTTCAAAATGATCTCTCTATAGTGGGATAGATAAACTGAAAGAGGCCTACCTCTCTGAGTAATCCTATCCCACTCATCCCAATTTCTCTCCTCCTCGTTCTCAGGAAGAAACTCTTTAAGAAAAAGAGTTTCAAACTGAGTCCAGTCAGTAGGGATAGAGTTTGCCTCCTTAAGACTCATCCACCACTTATAAGCACGCGGGCCGAGGGAGAGACTCGCCTCTAGCACACGATACTCTGGTGGGGTGCCCTTCAATTGATGCAAATCATGCCACTTTTGTAAAAAAGTGTAGATTGCATCCTTATTCCTGTCTCGGTCATCCCCCGTAAAGGTAGGTGGCTTCAAGTCTTTCAGGAGGGGAGCTTCCCTAGAGCTCTCTCCTTTATGCTTACTAGGAAGAGAAGTATCTTTCCTAGCGAGCTCCAAAGGAACAGGAGGAGTCTCTCTTTCCTTCCTAGCTAGGAAAGAGGTGACACTAGTCTCAAGTGAGATCATTTGAGACTTAAGATGCTGTATAAGAGATGTGATGCTACCAAGATCTTTCTCTAATTTAAGGGTTTGCTCTTTCAAGCCAATGAATTGGTCACGAGTGACAAATTCATCTATAAGTTCTTCATAAGTATATTCTTCCTGTGAAGGCTCTTTCTCTTTTAAGTTCTCTTCTATTTCTTGCCCTATTTCTACTTCTTCCATTCTAGCATCAGGATCCTCTAGTTGCTCTTTAGGTGGGGAAGTGGTCTCAACTACTTGTTTGCCTTTAGTTTCCATGTTTAAGTTCCCTTCTCCCGTTTGCTAACTAGAGTGTATGAAAATGAATGGAAGTAAAGCTCAAATATGCAAGAAGAAGAGAAATATATCACCAGAGCACTTCCCTGTTACAAAGTAGAGCTGCGGAAGCGAAATCCAAGTGGTGCTTGAAGCTTTAGGTGGCTGATTTTGAATCCTCTCCAGGCCCAACCAAAAATTGGAAATGTCCGCTTGGTCCGAGGAGGTTCTAAACACCATAAACCATCCAAAACAATGCCAAAAACACGTGGGAAAAGCCCCAATCGGGCAAACTGAGTGAAACTGAGCAATTTTAGAGATGTAACAATCCTCACCAGTCCATAAATTGCTGCCCAACACCTGTACTTCAAAATTTTGAGACTATCCCAAGTGAAAAAAGTGGATTTGGAGTCTGGATGACGAAAAACTAGGTCCGGGAGTGGTCGCCTAGTTCCTGCTGAAGTGCTGCAGAGAGATTTTGGTGGGGCAAATCTCATCCAAATCCAACATCAATGGTTTCTGAACGAAGCTTAGGAGCGTAGCTTCGAAATGTGACCAAAAGTTTTGAAATCCGATATTGTATGAGGGAGCTATGGTGCAAAGAAGCCGGGTAGGTCAAGAATAGGAAGTGAAAATGGTAATCTTTTTGGACTTATGACTTTGAAAAGCTCAAACTGAGGAACTGAAGCTTTTCAAGAAGATCCCATGACCCATAACCCTTGTGCACAGCCCGTTATACATATGTGCATCATGATTTTCCCAAAATTTTGATCCAAGGTATATATTCTTCTTCCCAAATTATGCGAAAAAATTCGAATCTAAGCTTGGTTGTACTTCTTGTCCTCTCAAAAAATCTTCTCCATAAGCTTCAGAAATCGACGACGACGAAGGGAGTTATCCCACATGTGGGCGTAGCAATCGGAGAGGCTCTTTATAAAACCAAGAGCATAAGATGCTCTATTCCATCTTGGAGTGGGAAAGGAGGAGCAGAGCTCCTTTGTGAGCTGACTGGCGGGCGCCTGCGTGTGTGAACAGTCTTCTCTATCGCTCTGTCGGCTCAGTCTGTCGCATTGTCGCTGTTACATGTGCGTGCGTCTGTAGACCGGTACGGCTCAGATACCAATGTCGTGCTCCCATGAATTTCCCAGCTTTTTGACTTCATCTCTGCACACTATTCGAGTCAGATCTGTCGCCAAGGTCACACGGAGTTCAATCATATGTTCTGTCGCCCAGCCGCGTAGTGATCTTCAATAATTGCTCTCTCTTCAAGATACCCAAATGGGTCATACTCAAAGCTACTTATATAAGTGCCACTTTCAATATGTAATAGAGGAGGGTCACACCTCAACTTCCTATGAGCCTACCTTCAATACACATGGGGAATCTGGTCGTAGCATGTGTATTAAAGGTATTAAAGGTAGGGAATGGAAGAAGACCTACCTTCAATACAACATATGAGCCTCATATTGGCCCTTATACCGACAAAAATACACATGGGGAATCTGGTCGTAGCATTAGTATAATTGTTGGTATAAGTGTTGGTACCATAACATTGGTATAAGCATCGATATCAGCATCGGTATACACATCGATATAAGCATCAGTATGGACGTCAGTATTGTTTAGATGATATATGTGCTGATATTGACCTGCAAGACCAAGGGTATAAGTGTCAGTATGTCTGTCGGTATGGTAGACAATCGATATAAGTGCTGGTATGTCCTTGGCAACACCATTGGTATAAGCATTAGTATGGCCCTGGGCATACCAACACGCATACGGATGCCCATATCAAAGCTCATATCTACAAAAAAAAATTGGGCAAAGTGTAGTGTCTCTTGGTGCAACAACATGACAATGTTGTTGTGTAGCAAAGGACAATACACTCTGCCCAACAAAAAACGAGCACATGTCATGACATGTACTTTAGTGGTTGCCGATTTAGGGTTTAGATGATGGGCAAGCAAAATAAGATTTGATAAAGCAAAACACATTGTCGAACATAAAAGAGGACCATGAACCATGTACAAAAGAGATATTCCACAAATGAACCATGTACAAAAGAGATACTCCATAAATGAACAACGTACAAAAATGTGGCAAATCAATGCCATATATGATCCAAATACAAAATGTGGCAAACCACTCCCATATATGAGCCAAATACAAAATGTAGTAGACCACTGCCATATATGAACCAAATACAAAGCTATGGTGCACCACTGCCACATATGATCCAAATACAAAATTGTGCCACACCACTGCCATAAACAATACCAAAGGGACCAAAACATCTATATCGGCAATCCTACAACAAAGCCCATTCATGAAATCAGACAAATTGAAATGATGTTTATAAACAACAACTAAAAAACACTAAACCAAGTATAGAAGCTCACCTCACGGTAGATGCTCTAATGAAATGATCACACTGCATCCCTCCAAGTCCTACAACATTGCAACCACCCTATAAGGATATCCATAAGTCTCCTCTGCTCATGTCTGAAGATGACCCACTACTGGCTCCTACAACAAATATGCAAAACATGAGATCAACAAACATGACGTGCTTAACATAAGCAAATTCATTCATCAAAATGTTACTTACAAATTCATGACACATCATGTCATATTGCCGCTACCCAAAGAGTAGTCCTGCCAAAGGGAGTGCCATCGTTAGGAGTAGTCCCACCAAAGGGAGTGCCACCAACAGGAGTAGTCCCACCAAAGGGAGTATTGTCAGCAAGAGTACTCCTGTGAGAGATCTAGTATTGCGATGTGGTAGCCTGATAAGCGGAAGGTGCTTGAGATATGAACTTTAAAAATTCTCCTCTGTCATGGAATTGGATTGAATGGTGGAGTGTCTCCCATCATGCTCTTGTTGGAGCATGCAAACATCACAAGGAACAAGAAGAAGCTTGGAGCACAACACACAATACTAAATGTATTATCACTAGAATGTACAAATATAAGTAACATGTTAGGGCAATAGGAATATATAGAAGCCGGGGGAAAAAACCTCCTAAAGAGGGAAAAAAGTGCCCCATTGGTCCTAGTGTGTTCACACACATCACTACCTAAATATATCAACAAAACCCCCCCTGGGAGTGATGCAGTGAACAAGAAGTTGGCACTCATGTATAAGGAAGTGCCAAGCTATGTGGAATCAATCCACAAAAGGAAGTAAGCCCAAAGCTTTGCGGAAAGCTTCAAACATCTCCCTAGGTAGAGCCTTCGTGAAAAGGTCAACAATGTTCTCTTGTGTGGGTACATATGCCAAACTAATCTCTCCAGCAGAAAACCTCTCCTTACCATAATGATAATGCACCTCAATGTGCTTAGTCCGAGCATGGAATATAGCATTCCTCGCAACTGCCAATGTGCTCTCACTTTCAGTGAAGATGGTGGTGGCAGAAGACAGACCAACACCCAAATCAACCATAAGGCATCTGAGCCACACACGCTCAACAGTCACTGTGAAAGATGCCCTATACTCAGCCTCACAACTGGAAGTGGCTAGAGTAGGTTGCTTCTTGCTCAACCAAGATATACATGAGCTACCTAGCATGAAGCAAAAGCCACTAGTGGACACATGAGTGTCATAGCAACCAGCCTAGTTAGAGTTAGAAAAAGCATGTAAATCTGGTGGTAGTGATCCCCCCTTGGGATAAAACAATCCAAGTAGCCGGGTACCAGTCAAGTAGCAAAAGATGCACTTAACTGCCTGCCAATGCTTGACACCTGGGCAATGCATAAACCTGCTCATCTTTGAGACAACGAACTGAATATCTAGCCGATTAATGCATAAGTAAATCAAGCATCCAACAAACTGCTAATAGAGAACAACATCAAATGCATCTCCAGCATCATGAAGACTCAATCATGAACCTGTCTACATAGGAGTGGCAATAGGTTTGCAGTCTTCAAGGCCAAAATGCTAAAATAATGTGTCGATATATTTCATTTGACACAAAGCTATTCTACCATCAACTTGCATAAATTGAATGCCCAAATAATGATGCAAATGCCCCAAATCGGACATCTCAAATGAGGCATGAAAATCATCCTTAAAATCATCAATATGCTTCTCATGAGGACCAGTGAGCAACATGTCATCAACATACACAACAATGATCAGAATCACATCATTAGCATGCTTAACATATAAGGTGATCTCTCTTGGATTGTCTCAAAACCATGTGCAATCAGATACGCATGTATCTTTTCATACCAAGCATGTGGTGCTTGCTTTAAACCATACAATGCCTTCTTTAACATGCACACCTGGTTTTCATGCCCTTTCTACACAAAGCCATGGGGTTCAAAAACATACACTTCTTCATGCAAATCACCATTCAGAAATGTAGCTTTAATGTCCAACTGATGTACATTCCAATCACGATGAGCTGCAAGTGCATAGATGCTATGAACACTAGTCATTCGGCAAGTAGGAGCAAAGGTCTCATCAAAATCAATTCCTCTTTCCTAAGCATAACCCTTTGCAACAAGCCTAGCCTTATACTTGTAATTGTTCCATCAGGCTTGTACTTTAGCTTGTATACCCATTGAGTGCCAATGGCCTTCTTGCGAGAAGGCAAGTCACACAAAGATCAGGTACCATTCTTCATTATAGCATCATATTCAGATTGCATAGAAGTCATCCAATTTTGTGAATTTTCTACTTCATCAAACGAAACTGGCTCATTCTCATCACAGAGACTAGAGGAAGCCATAGCATAGCAATCTCATGCAAAAGAGGCACTATGAGAGCCTGAATGAGTAGGATATGACAGAGGTGCATCTAATTTGCTATCATGCAAAGTTTGCACCAGCCATTTTGGCATAGTTTTTGCCTCCTCAATATCAGCTCTCTCATCAACAAGTGCATCATGTAAATCTACATCAGAAATAGAATGATATGCATCATCACATGAAACCTATAAAAGCTGAGATGTTGCCTCATTAGGACTAGCACTAGACTGTCCACCTATAAAAAGAGGCAGCAAAGTGTCATACATGTCTTTGGAGCTAATTGATGTCTCCTTAGTACATGAAAGTAATAGTTGAATAACATCTTCCAAAAAAACAACATCACAGCTAACCAAAATGCATTTAGTATGTGGATGATAGAGACGATAGCCTTTGCTTTCAGAATTGTACCCAACAAAAATACATTTCACTGCTTTATCATCCAATTTTTTGTGTTGTTGTTCAGGCACTAATGCATATGCCAGACAACCAAAAACACGCAGATTTGTAGCAGATGGCTTGTGACCATGCCAAGCCTTATATGGAGTGATAGATTGTAGCTCTTTAGTGGGACACCTATTAAGTATATATGTTGGACACATAACATCCTCAAGCTAGAAAGTGTGTGGTAAAGCTTGACTCTTGACTATACATTTTGCCATGTCTATGAGTGACATGTTCTTCCATTCAGCAACTCCATTTTGTTGAGGTGTATACGCCACTGTACACTGGTGTTTTATCCCACATTCAACCAAAAATGCATTAAAATCAAAAGACATATGTTCCCCCCTCGATCAAAATGGAGGGTGCCCATTTTACATGCTGAAAGATTTTTAGCCAAAACCACAAATTGTTTGAAGCACATAAACACTTAATACTTTGCTTTCAGTGGATATGCCCATGCATGCCTGGAAAAATCATCACTGAAAGTCATGAAGTAAAGATAATTTCCAAAAGAGACTTTTTGCATAGGACCATAGACATCATTATGAACAAGTTGCAATTTTTGAGTAGCTCGAACTGAACCATCTTTTGGAAAGGAGGAATGCTGCATTTTGCCCAAAATGCAGCCTTCACAAACATGTTTACCAGGTGCCTCAAGTTTGGGCAAAGAGGACACCATTTCAAATTTCTACAAGCATAGCAAACTAGCAAAATTTAGATGACCAAAGAGTGCATGCCAAAGCTTTGCATCCGACATAGCCTGAGAATCATGTACTGCACATGCTGAATCATTCACATATTTTTCATAGTCTATGAGCTTATACAATCCACAACATAAAATGCCAAAAGCAATAATCACATTGCCATTTGATAGTTCATGAATTGTACATCTGTCATCAACAAATTTCACAACCAAGACAATCTTGGCTAAAGATGAAATTGATAACAGATTCTTCTTGATCCCTAGCACAAATAAAGCATTCAACAATGTAAAAGAACTACCATCAGTAGTAGTCAGAATGATCTTACCAACTCCCATGACAAGATAAGAGGATTTGTTGGTGCATCTGATAGTATTCCCTGTAGGGGCATGCTCGAGTGAAGTGAAGAAATTGCGCTACAAGTTCATATGTTTGGTTGCCCCACTATCAAAGTATCAAACATCTGAGTCTACTACAAACATACATTGTTCAAGAGAAGATGGGTCAAAATTTCACATAGTAGTAAATGCCCATTCTTCATTCTATGCTAGATTAGCATACTCTGTTTTTGGTGTAGAGGCCTCTGCAACAACCATTCCAGCCTCTTTTTTCTTTGCCTCTTTTGCGGCTAGTTTTGGACAATTCTTTATGACATGATCATTTCCTTTATAGTACTTGCAACACAATTTTTGCTTTTCTGTTTTCTTGTCATCTCTCTCATCCTTCTTTGATTGTGCATAATTAGCAGATTTCTATTTACTAGTGGAAGAGCTCCATTTACCTTTCAAGAAAGCTTGATCTGCAACATGCATAATGGACCTGTTCTACCTAGATTGATCATCTTGCAATAGAACAGAGACTAACTCCTCAAATGTTAAGGCATTTGGATTGTCTTTCATCATCAAACGAAGAGTGGAAGCAAAACTCTGATATGAATTGGGAAGAGCATTCAGAGCAGTCTGCAAAAGTGAACTGTCAGGTAAGACTTCATCAGTAGAAATCAATTCTTCCTTCAAATCTTTGATCTTTTTCAAAAAATTGCCCATGGAATCACCTTCATTCATGTGCTCACTCTCCAACTATTTTTGAAGGTAAGCAACATGAGCCTCATTCCTTGCCTAGTATAAAGCACTAAGTGTATCCCAAACATCCTTAGCTGTTCTGCAAGAGCAAAAGTGAGGAATAATGGCATGTTTGACATACAAGGCTATCAATGCATGTGCATGAGCATCTCTGCCATCCCAACAAATTTGATCTATAGTAGGTGCAACAAAAACCACAGCACAAACAAGAATCTGTAGAGTATCACCATCTTTGACACCATCTACATTAGCTTCAATACTTATATTTGCAGGTGTAATAGGATGTTTTTCAACACCCTGCATAATATTGCATAGTCCTTTTGCGACTAATACATGATGCATCATATAAGCCCATAATGGGTAATTCGTACCATCCAACTTATCCTCAACACCCAACATATAGAATACATCACTGCTTTCAGCCATGGCCACTGACTAAAATACCCTGATGCAAAAAATTGATTGTATCTCAAAAAGTTGAACAAAATTACTCTATCAATTTCTGTTAAACATGTAGCAGACTTTGAGATGCTTATATTGGCAAACCAAAACCTATATATATCTTTGGCACAAAAAGATGAAATAGCCTGCACAAGCATTGCGATAGTGCACTCGGAGGACGAAATGAGCTCAAGTCACAATTTTGGCACCACAAAACCAAGCTATTTTGATTTCCTAACCACCCTGAGTATGCTCACCAAATTTCATGCGATTCTGAGACTGTGACTGAAGGGGTGTCAACGACACCCTAGATGAAGCGGTGATGTGCTCTGATACCAATTGTTGGAGTTTGAGGTCTACGAAAGCACACAAATAGCACAAGGAAGAAGAAGAAGCTTGGAGCACAACACACAATACTGAATGTATTACTACTAGAATGTACAAAGATAAGTAACCCGTTAGAGTAATGGGCGTATATACAAGCCGGGGGAAAAAACCTCCTAAAGAGAGAAAAAGTGCCCCAGTGGTCCTAGTGTGTTCACACACATCACTACCTAAATATGTCAATAGCTCTGCAAGAGGAAAATCAAATAATTAGCATACAATAATAACAATAATATAGAAAAATAGTACTCTATAAAAAAATTTAGCCACAATTAAGTATGTACAATTCCTTGCTTCATAAGTCCTGTATTCTAGCATCCTCTTGGAGATTTGACACGCGGAGGATATCTATCTCTACAGTCGTGACTTACCGATGTCTTGGTATGGTTGGCCCTTCCCCACCATCATTCTCCTATAGCATATCATCCATTACCTCCTCTTGTACCTTGTCTTCTCAAAGACATCTTCTTCTCGGACAATGATGTCTTCCCCATCGACTACTACATGCATCTCAGAGTCCATTGCACATGGAATTTCTTCTATGTCTACGTCCTCACAAATTTGTCTGTTACATGGAGTGACTTGTAAAACAAATAGCCGCTTTGATTTTCTCGAATTTGATATAAAGACAACCTACTCATAGTGTTTAGGAAGTACAAATGTGTCTCTTTCATCTATCCGTAGCTTCATGGAGTCTACTTGAAGCAAACCACTCTTATTCCACCTCACTATTGTGTTTCTTCAAGTGGTGACTACTTTGAACCACTTCACATCAAACAAAAAGTATTCAAACCTCCTGAATGATAGCATCAAGTTATCTTGGATCACTCCACAATACGCGAGCTAGCCTTCTTGAGCATTATTGTATCTTGCATTAGGTCTACTTTTTTAGAGAAAGTTCACCATCACTCCATCGTCAAAAGTAGAGATATTTTCATCGATGAATGCGATCTAAAAGTGTCATCCATGAGACCATAGCACATCATATTTGTAATACTCTCAATCACACCCCTTTACGAGTTCCTCCTCTTCTTCAAAGATATCATCACCTGCTTCCTTTGCTTGTGAAATGTCTGTATCTAGTCATATGCTCATTGAAATGTCTGTATCTAGTCATATGCTCATTGTATCTAGTCATATGCTGATCAGAGAATTTTCGAAAGAGGCAAAGAGCGAGTGGAGAGATTCTTTCAAAAATGGACTCTTTCCTTTGCCATTTGCCTCCTCAGCAACCTCATACTCCCCAACCACTTCTGCATGGGCTTCGAGTTAACGATGCAAAACTTCATTCCTTCTCTCTGAAAATTGCATCCATTTGTCTTTGGCTCCCTTTACCTTGGGGCTCATCGCCTACGAGACAAACATCTTCACCATCACTCCATAAGCGAGGCATCTCTGGGTCCGACATGCATAGAAACTCTATTATGAATACCAAAGAATCTTGTATGATCAAATCCATCGTTTATGAAATATTTGATACTTGCATTGAGTGCAAGGACATGCCATTCTCTCCTCCAGATCCAAAGATGCCATCTGATACCATGTGGAGGTGTTAGGACATTTAATATGTGATACATTTAATTATATATGCTATTTTAATCTTAACACTCTAATTTTTTATTTGATTACATATATTAATTTTCTTCCTAAAACCCTAATTTATTAGATATTTAATTATGCATACTAATAATAGTTATATATATATCTAAATATATATTCTAATTTTAATCTTAAAGCCCTAATTTTTTATATATTTAAATATACATAGTACTTCAAATTCTAAAACCTTAGTAATCTACATTTTTTATTATATATACTTAAATTAATCCTAGAGAGAAAATATTTATTTATTTAATTAAATATACTAATTTTTTAATCCTAAAATTGTAATATTTTGTACATTTGATTATATACACTAACATCTAATTATATATATTAATTTTAATCCTCAAACCATAATTTTTTTTACTAAGTTTTTCTACTTAATTATATATAATAGTATTTATCTTGAAATTGTAATATATATATATATATATATATATATATATATATATATATATATATATATATATATATATATATATATATATATATATATATATATATATATATATATATATTAAACCTAAAATCCTATTTTTTATATATTTAATTATAATTATTTATTTTAATTTGAAAACCCTATTTTTTATATATTTAATTCCACCATTGAGTCGAACATACACTCAGAGCACCACTTATTAGTCCACAAAAGGTCACATAGAAACCTCAACAAGTAGAATAATGACCACAAAACTAACGAAGACACGACACTCAAGTTGCTAACCAACATTGGTTACCTAAGTCTCTTGTGGCTACTCAAGCATCCCAAACACAAATCTACGTGCCCAGGAAACATATAACATCATCTAAAGATTCTTCTCATGTTTAGAAGAAGAAACGGGCCTCACATATAAAGCTACTTTGAAAATGAAGACCACAGTGGGCAATGACTTTTCATGAAATAGATTTGGATTCCCAAGTCTCTCAAAGCCCATCAAAGTTCTGTTGAGATTTTCATGCTCACGCTTTTTTTCAAAGCCTATGTTAATTCTCATGAAAGCTAGCATGTCTTGCACCTATGGACTAGTGAAACGGGTGGATTTCTCTAGTGGTCTTAGCTTAATTGTTTCTCTTTAGTGCCTTCAAGATCCATAGACTCTTATATATCCATACACCTTATATCTTCCTAGAAAAAATTTAAATTCTAGGACTATCCAATAGAGATCCAACCTCTATTTTGAAAGGGTTGAAAACTCATTCATCTTTCACTTTCAACAAAAAGGAAAGGAATCTTCAGATGTTCTTTGCTTGAATTACTTCTTTACAGTCCTTTTCATAGAAATATTCTTTGTTGTATTTGAAGGGCTTGGTAAAACATATGAACTTTACCAAAATGGGTAAACCTAGTCCTTGCTTGAGCATGCCCATTATTTTGAATAGATCTCCCATCTTTTAATTTCTTGTCAAGCTAGGAGGGCTTAAATCAATCAACCTTTCTTGAAGCATAATTTTCAAATATTCTAAATGGTAACCAATGAAACCAAATTTGAAACTTCACCTCCTACTAGAGTGGATCCTCGTCTTGATCATCCTTGATTTTCCCTTAATGTGGATCAACCCTTGAAATGTTTTCTTGTTCTTTCATTGATTCATCTTTCTAGGAAAATCTTCATCTTCAAGATTTCATAGATCCAAAGGCGATAATCATGTCTCTAGGGAATTGTAATTACTTGGTAGAGCACTCTTCTAGGTGTCTAGTCAAGTTCTTTGTTCATCTTAGCATGGAAAGTACTTAAAAGAGCATTAATAGCACTAACTATCTTGAATCAAATTTGGTTCATACCATAGATATTTAACTATACTAATCTCAAAGGTCACCAATTCTTTGTGAAGATGAACAAATCATTTCTTACTTAACCAATTCCTTCAAATCATTTAATTGAATGAGGAACATTAATGATCAAGTCATTAAGATACATATTTCCTTAGTCAAGAAAACCTTCTTGCTAGATACCCTAGCGATTGAATAAATTCAATGACCCAATTCTTTTCCTTGGTTTTAGTTACAAGTTCTTGCAAGATTTAAAGATGCCTCTTTCTTGACATCATATCATATACCTTTATAAGAACTTATTGAACATTTTTGAATCATTTCTTTACATCATCCAAAGATTCAAAAAATGATAGTCCATACATCACTCTAGCATTCAAGGCTTTATAATTTGATGGGCTTGACTTTTAAGAAGCTCCTTACTTGTGGAGTTTAACTCATAAACTCAGAGTTTTTATCCTTAACTTATTTGAATCTAATGCACAATCTAAAGCTTGTGTGTATTTTATTCAAAAGACTACATCTTTTTAAGAGGATAAAGAATAGCCTTGTGTAAGATAAATGTAATCTTATTCCATTTATCCTCTTGTATATATAGCCAAATGTATTTAATTTATTCAATGAGTACATCTCTTTACCTTTTTATGATCCTAAGACCTTATTCTCAATGGTCTTAGCTTTAAGGCCCATCTCTATGTTTTCTATCAGATCTTGCATCTCTTTCCTCTCTCGCCCTCATAGAACATTCTCAAAGGGAGTCAATTCCTAGTGTCTCATACCAACAAGTTCTTTCTCCAATTTGTAGAGCTACATCCTTTATGTTTCTAGATTCTTTGTCCTCTTTAATGCTCTCTAGTCATTCTCTATGACCTTGAATTCCATCTTTGAATTCCTTGGTGCCATATAAATGAGCACAAACACTAAGGTTTCTAATTCTCCTACCAATTAATCTTATGGCTGAAGATTTTTTAGTCAACCATTTTTCTCTCATTTGCATTTTTCATTAAACCATAAAGGTTTATTCTTTTGATCAATATATTTCATTTGGCTTTCCCAAATTCCTATGACCAAGTTAATTTGAGACAACACCAAGTCTTTCTCTTTATAGACCCCTTCTTCATTGATATTTACCCATTGTATTTACTTGGGATCTTTAACTAATATCTTCATGAGTCATATCTTGCTTAAGTCTTCAACATTTTATTGATTCTTTCCAAAAATTTAACTATTCTTCCTTTAGGGACCAACAACTATATTTCATCCCTTTGACTTAAGCAGTATGTCACCAATTTTTGCTAATTAATCCTATCCATTTTCAAATATTTTACTATGGGTATGCTTCAAGTCCTTGACTAGTTGTATGGGTTTTTTTGTCATAAATGGCTTATAGTGGTAGTGAGGACTATTCTCGGTGGTTGGAGAACTCACAACTACTATACACTTAGACGACTTTACTCAAACACAGGCTCATATACCACATGACTTAACAAAGGAACTTAGAACAAAGAATGGGACCCCACTTAACAAAAGTTGATACAAAAGAAGAATATGAATGAACAACTTGTGAATTATAGATGGAAATTGTTGTTACAACCTAGAATAGGTGTACAACAAGCCTCTTACTAAGATGGTTGCAAGCACCAACCTGTAGTGCACCAACTTTTTCACCTTCCACAGAGGCTCTCAAGCAAACCTTACAGGTTGAACTAACACAACTAGTCCTACTTGAAACTCAACAAGTCAAGAGGTTCTTCAATGAGAAAGAGCCAGAGTAAGAGCTCTTGAAAAGAAGTAGAACCACACACATACAATTGATCTTGTCCTCTTGTAGAACTACCTGGGTTTCATAAGGGAGTAAGCATCTACGAAGAGGTCCATCATGACTTTGCTTGTAGAGTATTCTCACTATGTGTTTGTAGTTTTTGCATTTTAGTAATAACCTTTGTTTTCTTAGAGATGTATTCTTATTTAAAAATCAAACTCTTAAAATAGAAAGAGCCATTGTCATATTAGTCCAATAACCTTGGGTTTGTTGAGTAAATATTTCAAGGCCTAGTGATTGATTATTACCACAAATTTGATACCTAGTAGTTAGTGTCAAAACTTTTGCAAAGCAAAGATGATGGCGAAGGCCTCCCCTTTTGTATTGTTGTAATTATGCTTGGATCTGCATAATAAGCTACTTACATCGTTGATTGGGTGATCCATTTTTTTCTTCTTCTCCTAGTTGTGCTGAGATAGCACCAATTGCTTTAAGGCTAGCATCCACATGAATGTGGAAAGAGAGACTCTACTTTGGCATTATTAGAATTGGTGCACGGGTTAGTGATGACTTTAAGTTCAAAAAAGTTTTTTCTTTGTTCTTTGTCCATTAGAAGGTGATGTCTTTCCTAGTGAGTCTAGACAGGGGTCTTGCTATATAGGCATACATTTTGATGAACTGTCGATCGTAGCCTGTGTGTCCCAAGAATCCATGGGCATCTTTCTTGCAGATGGGTTGGGGCATTCTCAAGATTTCCATAAATCTATCAAGTTCAAACACTCTTTGTAATAGGTGCAACTTTCTTCAATTTTGGTATTGCTAGTTTTGTTTTGCATCCAACCTAGGGGTATCTCCTCGATGGGTTGCTAATCCAAAGAGTTTGAATTAGTATCCATCAGTAACTTCCACCATTCTATATTACCTCCATGCTCCCCTTGTGAGGGAGTCTTCTTTCCCCTCCTTATGTTGCTTATGGGCTCACTAGCCCTAAGACTTCTACTCTGGAGTCTTCGTTTGTTTCATCCGATGAAGCTGCACTACAAATGATAGTGTAACATGGAGGGGACTCAACTCCCATCCAATTGAGCAAATCTTCTTCTTGTAGATGCCATTTAGACCTCGAGAATGTGGCTCTATTTTTTTCAGCACCATAAATGAAATGATAGTGCCTATTTGTGCATGTCCAGGCCCTATTTCCATGTCCAAATATTTGAGCATATCTTGGTCATGCACCCACATGAAATTATGCCCCCATTCATGAATCACTTTAGCATAACAAAATCAAGGCCATCCTAGGAGGAGAGGGAAGCCTTCTGGTGAGTGGCAGGCCTGAGGACCATGAAGTCCGATGTAAACTATGATCCTTGCATAGTCAAGACAACACTTTCAAATATTCTAATGGGTTTTACCTTACTCTTGTCTGCCATGGTCAGTGTGAATTGTGTGTCCTTAGAGGGCCAGAGTCCTAATCACTGCATAGTTGCTTTTGGCATGAGGTTTGATACCTAAGCCGCCATCGATGATAACTCCAGATATCTCTTGGCTTATGATCCTTATAGTTACCTGTAGATTCAAGTAGTCAGTTAATCGGAGCTTGTGGCACAAAGCAAGTACCCAGGCCACTACTTACCGAGGCAACCATGGAGCTCACTAGGTTCAACATTTTCTTTTGAATCAAGCATCCATGCTCAATAGATCATAAAGATTGAGTTGTTAATAAGTATTTTTCAATATATCACTGACTAAGAGGGGAGTATTAGGGATGCTAATTACTAGCTTATGAGCATCAAATTCCATCTCTTGTTGGGTTTTCTAGAATGCATCATCTATACTACTGTCTAGGTTTAGTCTTTTCTCTTGTCCTTGTGTAGGTTAGTAGCCTATTCACAATGCTCTAGAGTAGTTTGTTGACATGTTCCTTCCTTTGGTGCTTCCTCATATAGGTTGGATGTCACCACTCTTCTTCCGTGTTTCCCATGTAGGTTGGATGCCTCCACTCTTCTTTCGCATTCCCCCTGTAGGTTGGATGCCTCCACTCTTCTTCCTTGTTCCTCCCATAGTCTA
This sequence comes from Ceratopteris richardii, assembly GCA_020310875.1. NCBI lineage: Eukaryota > Viridiplantae > Streptophyta > Polypodiopsida > Polypodiales > Pteridaceae > Ceratopteris > Ceratopteris richardii. Next base: position 207,384,487 of record CM035406.1, on the reverse strand, counting down.
GTTTCTACCATTTTTTCTCCCTCTTCCAGCACTCTTTGGTCTTGAGTGTGCACTCTTACCTGTGGCATCTCTTGTACAACATGGGTAGTGGTGATCAAAGAGATGTGTATAGTATGTGAACCGGATCAACAAAAACATGGAACAAATTCTTTGTTTGACTTGAGGAGACCTACTTCGGATAATCTTTGGTGTAGTGATCATGCATGTCTGGACAATTTTCACATGGTGGCACATTTTTTAGTAGAGGAAGCCTATTTTGACAATGTTCATATTCACTGCACTAAGAACACATGATAGGGCACCTTTGTCTATTTCATATTCCTCCAGTCAGGTCAGAAGGACTACTCTACATGTCAAGGGTGGATGGAGAGAAGTAGAAGATTGATGCCCCATGAGCATTCCCAATGATGGAGCTCTATGCAATAGCCATGGGCTACATCATTAGGATGGAGCTCTCAAGGGACGATGTTGGTTGTCCCTAGTACGTGCTAGGCTCTGGTTCAGCCATCCCCTTGAGATAGTAACATCCCCTAGCTTCGTGCCTATCTTTCCACAAAGGTGCAAACAAACTTACTTGGAAACTCTGACTGTGGATCTCCTTATTGTTGGCACATTTTACACTAGAAGGTAGACCTTGCGTCTCTTTCTTATAACTCTTCAATCTCTTGCCAAAGCTTGGTAGTTGTATCTTCTTTTGAACTTGTGAACTTCTTCTTATGCAACCGGAGGTCTTCCAACTCTCTTTTGAGTTGTATCGTTGGGTCATCCCACCTCCCTACCGAGGAAGGAACCTCGTTTAAATGAAGTCGAGCCTGCTCGATATGGATTGTCGTGGCCACAAATTCATCTAACAAAGCACTAGGTTCTAGAAGATATCAGAGTTTACGTCTGCTATTGATGGGGACTGCCTTTCTATCCATTTCTTAATGAGGAATTCACTAGTTGCTTCTAGCATCTTAGTCACCAAAGCTTTGGTCTTGGTCATCTTCTAGAGGAAGGGTTCTCCTTTCTTGAGGTGAAGGCTCTCCAATTCATCGAGAACCTACTCCATGGAATTCTCTAGTAATAATGCTACCAAAAACTCCTCCTTCAGAGCCTTCTAGGTAATAAAATGATCCTACTCTAATTGGTTGAACCACTTATCAGCCATCCCATCCAAAGTCACCAAAAAAGGTCCATGAGTGCATATGTTCTTTCCTCTAAGCCTCTGCCCTTGCATAACACCAGGAAGCATCAAACATGATCGTCTGGATCTTCAATGGATGCTCCTCAAAAAGTTGGGAAGTTAATGTTGATTCATGATAAGAGGGAAGTGATATCGCCATGGGGCATTTCGAATTTGAGGGGAGAAGATTCGGGTGGAGAATTTTGCAACTACTTGCCCTTACTATACCGGATTAGTTTTCTATTATAGTTGGTAGGTGTGTGACCCGTGCGAACAAGCTAAGAGAAGTATGAACGGACCAGGTTCTATTCATAGAACATAGAAAGTACACTTGGTGAACACAATCATTAAGCCCCTTGATCCCACTAGGCATCCCAAAATTATATGGGTTTTTTTTATCATAAATAGCTTATAAGGGTAGTGAGGACTATTCTAGATGGTCAGAGAACTCATAGTTCCGATAGAATTAGATGACATTACTCGCACATAGACCCATAAATTGCATGACTTAACCAAGGAAATTAGAACAAAGAACAAGACTACACTTAACATAAAGTGATAGAGTAGAAGAATATGAACTAACAACTTGTGAATATGAATGGACACTATTATTACAACCTAGAGCAGGTATACAACAAGCCTCACACTAATGCAGTTGTGAGAACCAACCTATGGTGCACCAACTTCTTTGGCTTCCACAGAGGCTCTTGAGTGGACCTTATAGGATGACCTTACACAACCGATCCTATGGGAAACTCAACAAGTTAAGAGGTGCTTTAGGGAGAAAGAGCTAGAGTAAGAGATCTTAAGAAGAAGTAGAACTAACACGCATGCAGTTGATCCTATAAGGAATATAATAGATCAAGGAGTTCTTCAAGGAATAAGAGGTATTGAAGCGAAAGCTAATCGAATGCACAACAACAATCTCACAGGTCTGATTGGCTCCCTCCTTTTACAACCACGACCCCATTGATCCTTCTATAGCTCTACCTTGCTCTATCGATTGTTGAATGCTTAGTAGCTTCTCCCGATACTTTCTAATGTCATTGTCTCTCGATCACTAGGTCTAGAAATCTCATGACTCGGTGCTCAGACTATTCCACGATTCTATCTTTTAATCATTACAAATATATGTCTTTATGTCTATGTATCAATATCTCTATACCTCTCCCAATTCTTGCTCTTCGGCCATCTTATGTAGAGGAGGATGGATTGGTTTGTCCAGCATCTTCATGGTTCTCATCGATAGTGCCCCATGTTGTACCATCATCATTCAAGGTGCCACTACACAGAACTAAAGTTATGCATGAGTGAGATGGTGAGGGAATATCCTCCGAAATTGGCATGTCATTCCAGGGAGACATAGTAGGTGAGAACATCACTCGTGATGGGAGGGAGGGGATTTAGTTAAGAGGACGGATATCGCCAATTGTAGTGGGATTGTGGATGCCGTCATGGTTTTCTGGGAATGGAAGGTGTAATCAGAATGATTTTAGAAAAACTAAAATTTTAAACTAAAATTTTGTGAGGAGGTTCATTTTTCAAAAAGACACGTGGGGGTTCTACACTAGCTTATACTTTGGTTAGTACCACATGGGAATTCCTTTATGAATTCATCCTTGCACATCTGGTACTTTGTTTGAGCTTATATCTCAAACACAAGGTGATTGATATCAAACATACTACTTAACTTTCACAAAAGTCTCAAGGAATGTATCTTTCACTTAGAATTATAACGTCAATGATACCTTTCTTCCACCCTTACATTCCTAAGTTCAAACCCAAATAGATCTTTATTTATTCTCGGTTTTCTTTTCTTCCAAGTTATTGAATATCCTTGAGTTAAAGCTTCAATTATCTATAAACTCGGTATCTGTTGACGCTCAAGGTCAAGGACAAGCATAATAAGTGCATAAGAGAAGTGAACACACAAGAAGAAGGAGCACATAGGGAGCTCCAAGAAGTGTATGTCAAACTTTCATAAGAAATCCCTATAAAATAGTGATTTTCATCACTAGAAACCATTGTAAATATCATTTCACCTTTTTGTAGCTCCATTTTGTGAAAGTCGAGGAGTCCTCGAGCTTCAAGAGCATTAGAAGTATTATCCTACCAATTTTCATAATTTTTAGACTCCGTTTGAGCCTTCAAATAATCTCTAGAACCTAATTTTTAACTAGGCCGGACACTAGGTCTGGACAGGGCCAAAACTAGTCAAAAAACTATAAAAAGAGCTAGAGAGCTCATTTTTGGGGTTAGCTTGTTAGAGAATAGAGCTTTTGTAAGAGATTTCCTTCACAATAGAAAGCCTTCCATTGTTCCTCTCTTTGATCTTACCTTGTGCGCATGTGTGTGTATGTGTGTGCATGCTTGTGTGCTTTCACTCACTCACTTGTGCCTTCACTTGCTCTTGGTCTTCATACCGGTCCTCACGTCTCCGCGGATTGACAAGTAAAGGAGGTGGTGCTTACGCTTGAGCTACACCAAATTTTGGCACCGTTGTCGGGGAGAGAGCTTCGAGGACGAGCATTTTGATGGTAAGATCGTAGATTTGCGACGTTTGAAGGTAAAAAAAAACTGTCATTTTTGTCCATTTTCTGATTTTTCTTCTTCATCTTCTTCCATCTTCTTCTTCATAGAAAATTCTTGTTTTTTAGTGCATCTTCACCACTTTCATACCATTTTTCATGCATTATTGTGCGAGAAGGAGTTAGGTAGTGCAAGGGAGAGCAAGCTCTGTAGGTACGGAATTTGTCTGTGCAAGCCTCGAGACGTCGACCTTGAGCTATCACGACACACCGAAAAGTCATCCCTATAACAATTCTAAGTGCACCACGACACAGCGCAGGCTGAGAGCTTCCAGGATCACTAGCTTGATCATTAGAACTTGCCATATTCCGACCTATCGCAACACACCAAGGTATCGTGACACATATGTCTATCGCGACACACCGAGGTATCGCGACACATCCATCTATCATGACACATCCGTCTATCGTGACACACCGACCTATCGCGACACACCCAGGTATCGTGACACACCAACCTATCGCGACACACCCGTTTATCGCGACACATCCATCTATCACCACACACCGACCTATCGTGACACATCCATCTATCGCGACACACCGACCTATCGCAACACACCGACCTATTGTGACACACTCGTCTATCGTGACACACCCATCTATCGCGACACACTCGTCTATCACGACACATTGACCTATCGCGACACACTGATTCTATGCATACTTTTTGGGGGTGTAATTGTGGTAATTTTGGGCACAAAAATCAAGCACTTAGAGCATTGTGAGGCCTCTACACAAGTAATTTGAGAAAAAACATGTTTGCCTGTTAGCCTGTTTTAACCCCAAAACCCTGAACTGGCATAAATTTCTCATATGAAATCCGTTTGTTGTGATTTTGGGTTCGTTGGAAAGCTCGTGGGGAGTACTACCAAAACTTCCATTGGTTACAGTAAAATTAATACGTGAATTATTAGATATAGTATTTTGAAGTTGACCCTTAGGTGGGACTAGGAAACCAAGGAGTTCCAAAGGATTTGAGCAATACAAAAGAACCTTGGGACCAGAAGACAAGGCTTATGAACCTGAGATCTGGAAGACACTTAGGCAAGGATAAGCAAAGCATTAGATCATCTGAGGCTAGTGTCAACCATACAGCCAGGTCTTGGGCAAAACAACTAAGTGGTTATCCCTACACACTGAGTTCTGACACAAGTGATTCAGAAATTTCTTTCAACATGGAAAGATCCACACATACCTCAGGTACTGCCTATTTACAGACACCAGAACGTCCCTATAAGACACAATTGGAATATATGAGGGCCAACCGATTAGGTGCTCGCATCTATGAGGATGGCCTGAGACGATCAACGGTCCAACTCAAAAATCCAAATCAACCCTTTGGACTTGAACACCCAGTGGTCAAGTTCGAAGAGGGGTCATACATTGATAAGGAGGGAACCATGTATGTGATTACCAACCTACCAGACAGGACAGATGAGTTTGGAAACATCATTTCTGAAAATGATATAGGAGACCTAGAGCAAGGAGATGTAGGACGAGAGCCAAAGACTCCTCGAGGTAAGTCAGTCTTGACTAGAGTAATCACTCCAGATTGGATTCCTCAAGACAACAAAAGCATAGAACTATTCGTGAATAGAGAAACGAAGGAAGCATTTTGGAGATTCAAGCCAGATCAACCTAGCCCAATAGTCATCATTTATGAGTTCAAGGACCCGGAGGTACCAGGCAAAGTTATCTATCTAGATGACACATCGGAAAAAATGTTCTTGGTCACAAAGCAGGATAGGCATGCCTACACTTGGCAAGGTGAATCTATTTTCCCTCCACGAAGATCTAGTGTTTTCCATGGCTTCCAAGGAGTAGGATCATCCAAGGCTCATGAAGCACAACAACAAAGAACTAGAGAGAGACTGGAGGTAAGCTTTGCACATACCGTGGGTAGGGACCGATCAAGACATGAAGGCAAAAGAGTTGAACAAGAGAGACATAGAGCACATAGGCATCAAAGAGATGAAAATGATTTCCCCTTTCCCAGACCCCAAGAGCACTCAAGAACCCTTAGACACTCTCAAGTGGTCAAGGCCATGAAGGACTATTTTGATGGATTCGGAGATCCTTATGATCATGTGGCCGAGTTCAAACAAGTGTTAAGAACAGGTCGAGGACTTGTTCACCCAGTTTGAAGCATTTGGTTTGACTCTTAAGGGTACTGCCTTAGCTTTGTTTCAACCCCCTAGATAGTCGCAACTATCGAGACATAGGCCAATTGCTAGAAGCATTCATTGTAGAATTTTCCAAGAGTGGTATCAGGCATAACACATCATCCTCGATGCACAGCTTCAAGCAGACACCCCAAGAAACAGTGCGACTAGCAGGAAGAAGGTTTAGGCAGTACATGAAAGATGCCCTGTGCCAGAATTACCCACATCAGCCAAACAAGTGGCATTGTTTTTAGATGGCCTACTAAGCACAAAGTTAAGGTCATATGTGACCTGAAAGAGCCTAGAACCATAGAAGAGTGTGTGCGGATGTGCATTGACATAGAAGACAACTTGGGTGAGGAGTTAGGATTGTCCAAACTCCATAAGGGATTCTGATAGCTCTACTACTCATACCTCCAGAACCTCCATTGAGATAGAGGAGATAGTTGAGCAAGTGGCTAAGAAGCTAGGATTCTAGAATAGACAAACACCAAAAGTCACCTCATTGAACCGATGTTATACTTGTGGAGGGGATCAAATGGCTAACGTTTGCCCAATGCAAAACCAGAATCTGAGAGAAAGGAATGCCCCATATTGCACTATTGAGAGAAAATACACGAACCATACGGCTCAGGATTGTCCATGCAATAGGCAGGCTATTAGACAAACTTATCAGCAACCCTACCAACAGGGTAGGTATCAGAACCAATACCAACAGCCATATTATAGACCAGGACAACAATATTAAGCACCATATAGGCCACAACCAGTCCTAGGAAATCAACCACCAACTCCTTCCATGGTGATTCCAGTTAAGTATGCACTGGCAGAGGAGAACCCTAATAAAGCTTTGGTGCCAGTGAGCACACTGTTCTCAGAGAATGACCATCATGCTCAGAGTTTTGACTACTCCTATGAAGATAGTCCACAAGCTTATTATACATAGTCGCCTGAGCATAGTGAGATTCACTTGTATCAATATGAGGCACCACCTATGGAACAAAATTGGGAGCCAGAATACTCCAATGTCATGTACACAAATCCTAACCCTAGGCCCCAATTGAGACAAATGAGAGCACAAGCCCCTAGAGGACCATGTTTTAGATGTCAGGGTGACCATTTCATTCGTGAATGTCCCCACCCACCATCTCCAGGTCAAGGACAGAACATCACAATACAAGCCTCTTGCCTTGAATGTGGCAAAGACCATCTCGCGAGAGATTGTCCAAGGAACCCCTCTAGTGCACCCAAGGTTACACCCATTAATGTGGTAGGCTTAGTGGTTGATTCAAGTGCTAATAGCAGTAATGTGGCTCCTATACAAGCAGTCACTAGAGCACAAGCCTTAAAACAGGATAAACCAGCTGAACAATCAGAATCAAGTGAATCAGGAGAGTCGAGTAAGAGGAAAACAAGAACATGGAGAGATACTAGGGAGAGAACCAATCGCAAGTGGAACAAAAAGATATCTGAACTAGAAGAAAGCCTGAAAGATGCAAAAACAAAAATCGAGGATATTGCATCTCAAAGCCCCTCGCATGCCAAAGGTCCACCCACTCCACCTCATCCCACCCCACCACCTGTAAATAGACCGCAATCAAGATCTGTTCTTGCAGATCCAACCCCAGAAGGCTTGGACATGATGTTCAAGGCCTATCAGGCTCGACTTCAAGAAGGGCCTACTGTTGCAAACCTAGATAAGAGCTACCCTAGAGCAGATTTAGAGATTGAACGGACAAAAATGTGCATGAAATTGGTAGAGCTAGCTCAGGCTATGCTCGAGACTAGTCAAGTGTTCAATCAGACAAACTCTGTCAAACCAGATTTGCATTTCCAAGGCTTACTAGAAAAATTAGAGCAATTGGTAAACAAGACCCAGGCTTCTTTACCTCCACAGGCTCAACCAGTTGTTGAGAGAGAAAGCTCTCCACCAATGAAAGCTTATGTTCCTAATTCCACAGATGTTGGAACACCTCTGTCAATCCAAGAGTACTCTCAAGAGTTCTTGCGGGAAATACAAGAAGAGAAATGGGCCAAGGAGAAGGGTAATCCCCCTCCTATTCTTGAGATTGATGCTCTTCATGATCAATTTCCCCAAGACATTCCATCTATTTACGGAGATCAAGCAGAACAACAAGAAGATGAAAGATTAGATTTTGAATCTAATTCTTTACAAGAGTTACGACAATTGAGAGGCCCATGGGAATCTGAATCTCTTCAGATCAGAGCTCCCACAATATTGGTAAGACATGAAGACTCAATGGTTCCAAGGAACACTGATGTCGTGAAGAACACTAAGGTTCAATGTCATCTCACTGTAGAAGATCTGCTCAAAGCAAAACCTGAGCTATGGAATCATGTGAAGGATCAGGTTCCAGATTTTGATTCCAATATGCCAAAAGCAGGCTCTAAGCAAAAAGTACCAGAGATACCTATAGACCAAATAGGAGATATGAGTGAAGGTGAAGAAGGCAATACTTATCTTCCGATCACCTACCAGGGTTACACAACCAAAGCAATCGTAGATTCAGGTGTTGGTGTTGCTATTGGGACCACCTCCTTGTGGAAGCGATGGGGCAAACCCACGTTAAGACCAATTAGGATGAAGCTTCAAATGGCAGACGGTCATTTTGAAAGACATCTAGGAATGCTCGAAGGGATAACTCTAACCACATGGTGTAGAGTTTGAGCACACATTCGCTATATGTGACTTTGAGAAAAATAATGTCTATGAGATGATCCTAGGAAGGCCCTTCCTACGACAACTGCAAATAGTACAGGATTGGGGAACCAACTCCTTGTACTTACATCACTTAGGGGTCACCACCAAGGTTAATTTGAAGGATTACACCTTCAGAGATGTACCACCTCTACAGTGGAATCCTATCCACAAAGCGAAAGAAGATTCTATCTCTGTGCATTCTGGAAGTTCACCTGATCCATCATGGCTGCATGAAGATACTCATTTGTCGATGTGCAAGGCTGGGTCTTTAACTAGTCTATCTCGTGGGGGATTTCCTTCTTCTCTTGCTTTTAGGTGCTTTTCCTCTTCCTCTGCAACGATGATATTTCTAGATGAGGAATTCGAGCCGCATGGTTGGGCAGAAATCTTAGCTACAATGGACATTGCTGTCAATGAAGAACAATGGACACCTCATTGTGATGAGGAAGGTTTTGATATTTCAGTGTTCATATGCCAGCCTTTGTTAGAAGAATATGACCCTAGTGATGTCATAGAAGAAGAAGATAATGACGATGATCTAGAGTCCATTGTGATGGATAGTTGCTTTAACTCAGAGAAGCACTATCTGGAAGATGTCAGAGTATTTACTCAAAAAGAAGGAGAACCTCTAATAAGCATTAAAACTGTAAATTCAAAGAGGGGAAGTGAAGGAGGTCAAAAGAAAAAGAAACAAAAAGCAGTGAAACAAGAAGAGGAGGAATCATTGTTCGAAGTACCAGAAAACTTCAAGAAATACGAAGTGGAAGACCGAAAAATTTTGGTACGAATGCCTAAGAGAGAGGCCATTGTAGGAGAGGCATATGACAACAAAGAAAATACCAAGAAAAATGTAGGAACCATTGAGGAGAACAAAGAACGATGTACGTACATAGGAGACAACCTAAGCATAGAAGAAGAAGCAGAGCCTGTAGCCCTATTAAGGGAATATAGGGACGTGTTTGCATGGCATTATAGAGATTTGAAGGGAGTAGATCCAAAAATTTGCTCTCATACGATCCCCATGACTGTTGATGCCAAGGCCACCAAACAAAAGCCCTACACATACAATGACACTTATGGAGCTAAAATAAAAGAAGAAATCGACATGCTGATTGAAGCGAGATTTATTTATGAGATTGAGCATACTGAATGGGTGTCCCCCATTGTAGTGGTGCCCAAGAAGAACGGAAAGTTGCGAGTGTGCATTAACCTTAAAAAAGTTAATGCTGCTATGATTCGAGATAGTTATCCGCTCCCAATCACTGAACATCTATTGGAGCGCGTTGTAGGCAAGGAAGTTTATAGTCTCCTTGATGGGTTTTCTGGCTACAATCAGGTAGCCATTGCCCTAGAAGATCAGCATAAAATGGCTTTTGCCACAAAATGGGGAATCTTTGCATTTTGTGTGATGCCATTTGGTCTCACCAATGCACCTGCAACATTTCAAAGTCTCATGTGTCATGTCTTCAAAGATTTCTTGCGGAAGAACTTAGAAGTATATGTGGATGATTTATGTGCTCACTCCCAAGCAAGAAGATACCACATCCCTGAGCTCAGACAAATCTTCAACAAGTGTAGAGAATATCGCGTTTGTCTGAACCCAGAGAAGTGTGTGTTCATGGTACGTCAAGGTAAAATCTTTGGTCATATTGTTTCTAAGAACGGAATATCAATAGATGAGGACAAGGTAAGAGCCATAGCAGAGTTGCTGAGGCCAAGGAACGTTAAAGAGGTACAAGCCTTTATGGGCCATTGTGGATATTACCGCAGGTTTATCCATATATATGCCATCATAGCTAAACCTCTTTATGGGTTGTTGACACATTTTGAGTGGAACGAAGAATGTGAGAAATCCTTCAACGAGCTTAAGAGACGTTTGTGCTCAGCACCAATACTAACCACTCCTGATTGGAATAAACCATTCCATGTCCATGTGAATGCATCCAATCATGCCATAGGATGTGTGCTAGCACAACCCACAAGTGAAGGAAATTTAGATTTACCCATAGCATATGCTAGCAGATAGCTGACCGAAGCTGAACTAAACTATACCACCACTGAGCGAGAGGGCTTAGGCATGGTATATGCTATGAACAAGTTTAGGCACTATTTATTGGCCAACAAGTTCAAGTTTTTCACTGATCATCAAGCTTTGTTATATTTGGTCAATAAACCTTACAATACAGGATGCTTAGTAAGATGGTTCCTCTTACTAATGGAATATGACTTTGAAGTTATTGTTAGGAAAGGTAGAACCCACCTCAGGGCAGATCACCTTTCTCGCATCACTTCAGGAGAGCCAACTCAAGGAGTGTCTGATGAGTTGCCTCATGCTTATTTGTTCAATTTAGAAGTTGTTCCTAAATTGGCAAATAAGTTGGTACATGTCCTAACCTTCAGACCCGCAAATAAGAATGTGAAAACATCACAAGAAGAAATTGTAAAATCACAAAAATATCACATATTGGCAGGCATGTACAAACAAGATACTGAGGGTGTCTTAGCTTGTTGTGTTGAGGACGATGAACATAGTAGTTGGTTGCAACAAGCTCACAAAGGATTGCTAGGAAATCACTATTCTAAACAAGGAACATTGCAAAATCTAAAATATTTAGGAGTACATTGGCCTAGCATGGACAAAGAAATACATGAGTGGATTAAGAATTGTCGAGTGTGCCAGGAAAAACCCCAGTGGAACATGCAACCCTTTATCAAGTGTCGTTAATTCCAGATTGGAGTGCTGCATTGGTGGAACTCATGAAATCAGGGACATTACCCAAAGAGGCTAGTCTAACAAGAAGAAGAGGCATGGAGCAAGAGGCTCATAACTATGCCTTAGTAGAAGATAACCTATACCGAAGAGGCAAGGATGGATACTTAAGATTGTGCATCCATGAATCAGACTATTTGAAAGTCTTAGAAATTGCACACAGTGGTGTTGCAGGTGGACACTTTTGTCCTGATCGAGTAATCAAGGCCATTCTATTCTCTGGACTTTGGTGGCCCACTCTTCATATGGATGCACATACTTATGTCAAGAAATGTGACACATGCCAACGTGCACAATATCCGGTTAGAAAAGATGAGATGCCTTTGAGGCCAATGATGGGAGGACGTGCATTTTCGAAATGGGTTATAGACTTTGTAGGTCCTATTAACCCCCCAGCTAGAAACTCCCATGCAAAATATATTATTGTAGCCACCGATTACCTTACAAAGTGGGTAGAAGTAAGAGCCACAACAAAGAATGATGCTCAAACGACGGCTAAGTTCTTATTTGAGAATGTGTTCACGAGATATGGGCTACCAATAGAGTTAGTGGGCGATAGAGGCACACACTTCTTGAATGAAGTCATCAAAAAGCTTCTCCAAGAATTCTTAGTGATACATAAGAAGTCTACCCCCTATCATCCCCAAGCTAACGAACAAGCCAAGAGCACCAATAAGATCCTCTGTAACGTATTGGCAAAACTGGTAAATAATAAACGCTCTGATTGTGACAAACAACTTCATCATGCCGTTTGGGCTTATCGAGTGGCCTACAAAATGATACTCAATGCCACCCCATTTCATATGGTCTTCGGACAAAATGCGGTGCTACCATTGGACTTCCTCATCCCAGCGTTAAAAGTAGTACAAGAGTATGAGTGGAATGGACACGAATTGTCATCCACAATCTTTGATCTAGAACGCTTAGGTGAGACAAGGCTATGAGCAGCAGCAGGCATCTATGCTGCAAAGAAAATACAAAAAGCATACTTTGATGCACACATCAAAGATAAAGGATTGAAAGAGGGAGAGCTAGTGCTGGTTTATACGCTAAAGCAACATGCTCATAAATTGGAAAAAAGAGGATATGGACCCATGATCATTGATAGAATTTCCACTCGCGGCGCGGTTCAATTGGCCACTCTAGAAGGAGATATCTTGCCAAACTATATTAGTGGATGTAGAGTCAAGCTGTATCAAGAACCTCTTACAGAGGATATGCTAATGAGACTCAACACTGCTAAGAAGCGAAAAGAAGAAGAGTTAGGGTGAGAGAAGAAGCACATGCAGAGGCCAGAAAGCGCATTAGGAAAAATAAGTTAAGGCGACTAGGCCTAGATGTTAACCCGAAAGCCCCAAAATATCACATGGACATGTGCCAAAAATCGGGAATAACTACTTCTCGAATAATTGATCGACGTCCCTTTGTGACCATAGAGATAGGACAAGGAAAGAGTGCAAGGACTGTGAGTGCATTGATTGACTCAGGTTTAGCAACTAGCGTAGTTAGACTTTCCTACTGCCAAGACCTGCAGTTGAGCATCAATCCCTTAGAAGCCTATCTCATAGGATTGGGAGGTGTGGAAACCCCTTGTTTGGGCGAGGTGGAACTCCCCATATACCTTCAAGATTTTCCTATGATAGTCAAAATGCTAGTGTGTCATGATGAGGACCTCAGAGAGCCACTTGTCTTGGGACAAGATTGGATTTATGACCATGCAGTCAACTTGAACCTAAGAAGTCAACTTCTTCAAGTTTGGGTCCAGGAACAATGCTTTACATTAGAACTAGAGAATGGCATGCTCACAAATCCAGATGTCACACCTTGTAGTTCTCCTAGGACTAATCTTAGCAAAAAAGAGGTTGTATGTGTCAAAAGCTCTATGTTCTAGGTGAACTCAATCATGGAAGAATAGGCTCAAAGACAAGCGGACTACTCTTGTACAAAGACTAATGCCGTCGCAACAACTCAACCAAAAAGGCAAGCGAAACAGTACATGCCCATTGCTATATCAAATAGACAAAGGGAGTTCAAGAAGGAAGTAGTTTCGGGGATGAAGCAGATTTGGGTACAAAAAGGAGAGCAACCACCAGCCTTGCCAACAGACTTCCCACCCATGCAAGCCAACAATTGGAAGACCAGAACCAAACAACGACGACCAGCTCGACACGAAGATATGCGACAAATGTGGGTGCCTAAGAAATTAGTTGTAGCTCAACAAGGGCGTTACACATGTGGGTCCCCAAAGGACGCTCACAGGCACAAAGGCCTATGCTCTCCACCATGCATAAGGTCTCAACCAAGGAGCCCAGGAGAGACAAGGGAAAGAATCGAGCACAGAGACCACAGGAGGATAGATTCACCTCTTTGACAATTGTCAGAAGACCAACAACAATGGTATGGGTATGGAAGCCAAAAGCACCGGTAGGCCCCACAAAACCAAAGAGCCAACCACAAAGGATCAAAGCCTCAAGAAACCATCCAAACATGGAGCATCCAAAGGAGATCACTAAATCATCGAAGACCATTCTCAAATGGATCCTATAAGGAGGAAGGATCAATTGTCATCGCGAGATCCAATAGATACCTCCAAGAAAGATGGCATCAACATCTGCAAATAACATCAAAAGCCTTGATGAGCGACAACCATGTGCTCCTTGCACAACCTTGTCTTTTGCACCATTTAGGTCATGCATTTCCAAAGTATGCATTAATATAGGGCCACATTACATGGTTGTTCATAGACACATTGGAGAGTCCCATGCACAAGAGCACATTGACATATGTCAATTATTTTTTCTGATACTAACACTTGTCTTCTTGTTTGGTCACACTGTTCCTCCAAAAAAGAAAAAAGAGAAGACAAGAGAGAGAGAGAGAGAGCCTATTCCCAGGTTTGGCTCATGGAACATGAATGAATCATGCTTAGTTGAAGGTGGCACCATTGATTACGGGGCATTTATCAGTTCTAATAGAAGTGTATCTCGGCTAGCAGATGATATTATGGCTGCCTTATCTGGTAGATGTCAAGCACTTGGCATGAACATGGCATCCACAACTACTGTTCCCCCTTACCATGGTAGGAGGGAAGATCTTGAAGGTCCACAACTTGAGCGATGCTTAACTACTGCATGTACGAGAGCATCCAAGGAGATATCTGCAAGGGTTAGTTTGGTACCCTGAAAATCATTGTTTGTATACTAGGTGAGATGACTCGTGCTTATGGTGAGCTAAAGAGAATATGTGAAACTAAGCTTGGTGTAGTTACCCAATGTTGTTTGTCAAAGAATATAAAGAAATTCAATTCTTAGTTTTTGGAAAATGTTGCTTTGAAAAGAGGAGACAGGACCAGCCACCCAAAAAATCTAACACAAGCATCCTTTGCCATTTCACAATAGCAAATATAAGGGATAGTGGCTTGTTTGACAAACAAAGCTATCAAATCATGTGTGTGAGCATCTCTTCCATCCCATTGAAGTTCCTCTGTAATAGATGTAGTAGGAACTGCAGCACGAACACGAATTTGAAGATTGTCATCTTCAATGCCATCTGCATCACCTTCAATAACTATATTTGAAGGTGTAGTAGATTATTTTTCAACATGCTGCACAATATTCCATAGTCCTTTTGTGACCAATACATGATGCATCATATATACCCATAATGGGTAATTGGTACCATCTAACTTCTCCTCAATAGCCAACATACAAAATACATCATTGCTTTTAGCCATGGCCACTGACTAAAATACCTTGATGCAAAAAAATTATTGTTCTAAAAATTTTATACACAACTACCATATCAAGCTAATCTTCTTCCAATAATTGTCAAGTCTTTTCTATGACATCTTTACACAATTTCATTCCTTTTGCTTCCAATTTAGGCATTGGATACACCTCCTGATATGTTGGGATGGGTCCTTCTTCTATTCTTGCTTTGTATGCATTTGTCAAAGTGTTTGTTTTGATAAATTTTGCATGTGATTGTGCTTCTATTTTTGTTTTGAATCATTCTCTTGTGATTTCTTATAAAATTTGGTCTACACTGTCTTTTCTTTTCTGGCCCCTCTACTTTATTTTCCCACTTAGCCTTTTGTTTAGCTATCCTTTCTTTCGATGAAGGGTTCTTTATCATCTCTCTTTGCTGATATATTTAGGTAGTGATGTGTGTGAACACATTAGGACCACCGGGGCACTTTTTTCCCTCTTTAGGAGGTTTATTTCCCCCGGCTTGTATATACACATATTGGCCTAATGGGCTACTTATCTTTGTACATTCTCTAGTAATACATTCAGTATTGTGTGTTGTGCTCCAAGCTTCTTCTTCTTCCTTGTGTTGTTCGCATGCTTCCGCAGACGTCTAACTCCAACAATTGGTATCACAGAAGGTCGTCGCTTCATCTAGGGCGCCATCAACACTCCTTCAACTGCAGTCTCAGAATCGCACAAATTTTGGTGAGCATACTCAGCGTGTCTTCGATATCAAAACAGTTTTGTTGTCTAATGCCAAAATCACGATTTGAGCTCGTTTCGGCCTCCAAATGCACTATCGCAGCACTTGTGCAGGCTATTTCATCTTTTTGTGCCATATACCAGTTTATGTTCGCCAATATAAGCGTCTCGAAGTCTGCTACAGGTCTAGTGGAACTCATTTGGGCAATTATGTTCAACTTTTTGAGATACAGTCAATTTTGTGCATCAAGGTATTTTAGTCACCGGCCATGGCTGAAAGCAATGATGTATTCCGTATGTTGGCTGTTGAGGATAAGTTGGATGGTACCAACTACCCGTTATGGGCTTATATGATGCGACATGTGTTGGTTGCAAAAGGACTGTGGAACATTGTGCAGGGTGTCAAAAAACGTCCTATCACACCTGCAACTTTTACAACTACAGGTACTGAAGCTGATGCAGAAGGTGTCAAAGATGATGGTATTCTACATATTCCTATTCGTGTTGCGGTTTTTACTGCACCTACTCTAGAGCAGATTCGTTGGGATGGTAGAGATGCCCAGGCACATGCATTGATAGCTTTGTCTGTCAAACGTGCCATTATTCCTCACATTCACTCTTGTAGAACAGCTAAGGATGCTTGGGATACACTTATCACATTGTACCAAGCTAGGAATCAGGCTCGTGTTGCTTACCTCTGAAAACAGTTGGAGAGTGAGCACATGAATGAAGGTGATTCTATGGACAGTTTCTTAACAAAGATCAAAGACTTGAAGGAACAATTGATTTCTGATGATGAGGTTATACCAGATAGCTCACTTGTGCAGACCGTTCTGAATGGTCTTCCTGATTCATATCAAAGTTTTGCTTCCACTCTTCGATTGATGATGAAAGGCAATCCAAATGCCTTATCATTTGAGAGATTAGTTTTGCTTCTTCTCTAATCTGTTGCACGAAGATCAGTCTACGCAAAACAGGTCCATTATGCGAGTTGCAGATCAAGCTTTCCTCGCTAGTCAGAAGGGCAAAGGAAATTGGAGCTCTTCAACTATTAAGCAAAAATCTGCTAATTCTGCATATTTGTAGAAGGAAGATAAAGATGAGAAGAAATCAGAAAAGCAGAAATTGTTTTGTAAGTATTGTAAAGGGAATGATCATATCATAAAGAACTGTCCAAAACTGGTGGCTAAAGAGGCAAAGAAGAAAGAGGCTGGAATGGTTGTTGCAAAGGCCTCTACACCAAAAACAGAGTCTCCTAATCTTGTGCAAGAAGAAGAATGGGCGTTTACTACTGTCTGCAGTTTTAACCCATCTTCTCATGAGCAATGCATGTCTGCAGTAGACTCAGATGTTTGGTATTTTGAGAGTGGGGCGACCAAACATATTACCTCGCAACGCACTTTCTTCTCTTCACTCGAGCCTACCCCTATAGGGAATATTGTTACATGCGCCAACAACTCCTCTTATCCTGTTATGGGAGTTGGTAAGATCATTTTGGCTACTGCTGATGGTAGTTCTTTCACTTTGTCAGATGCTTTATTTGTGCCAGGATCAAGAAGAACCTCTTTTTGGTTTCTGCATTAGCCAAGATTGGCTTGGTTGTGAAATTTGTTGATGATAGGTGTACAGTTCATGATTTGTCAAATGGCGATGTGATTATTGCTTCTGGCATTTTATGTCGTGGGCTATATAAGCTCATAGACTATGAAAGATCTATAAATGATTTGGCATGTGCAGTAAATGATTCTCAGGCTATGTCAGATGCAAAGCTTTGGCATGCACACTTTGGTCACTTGAATTTTGCTAGTTTGATATGCCTGCAGAAATTTGAAATGGTGTCCTCTTTGCCCAAACTTGAGGCACCTAGAAAACATGTTTGTGAAGGTTGTATTTCGCGCAAAATGCAGTGTTCATCCTTTCCAAAAGATGGTTCAGTTCGGGCTACTCAGAAATTGCAGCTTGTACATAGTGATGTCTGTGGTCCTATGCAGACACCTTCTTTTGGGAATCATCTTTACTTCGTGACTTTCATCGATGATTTTTCCAGGCATGCATGGGTATATCCATTGAAGGCAAATTGCGAAGTGTTCATGTGCTTCAAACAGTTTTTGGTTTTGGTTGAAAATCTGTCAGCATGTAAAATGGGCACCCTCCGTTCTGATCGAGGGGGGGAATATATGTCTTCTGATTTTAATGCATTTCTGGCTGAACGTGGGATAAAACACCAGTGTACAGTGCCGTATACACCTCAAGAGAATGGAGTTGCTAAACAAAAGAACGGGTCGCTCATGGGGATGGCGAGGTGTATGGCCAAGAGTCAGGCTTTACCACATAGTTTCTGGCTTGAGGCTATCATGTGTGCAACATATGTACTAAATAGGTGTCCCACTAAAGCACTGTAGTCTATCAGTCCATATGAGGCTTGGCATGACCGCAAGTCATCTATTGCTCATCTGCATGTTTTTGGTTGTTTGGCATATGCATTAGTGCCTTAACAACATCACGTAAAATTGGATGATAAAGCAGTAAAATGTATTTTTGTTGGGTAGAGTCCTGAAAGTAAAGGCTATCGTCTATATCCTCCATAGACTAAACGCATTCTGGTTAGCCGTGATGTTGTTTTTGTGGAAGATGCTATTCAGCCATTGCTTTCATGTACTAAGGAGACATATGTTAGCTCCAAAGACATGTATGATACTTTGTTGCCTCTTTTTATAGGTGGACAGTCTCGTGCTGGTCCCAATGGGGCAACTTCTCAGCCTTTGCAGGTTTCATGTGATGATGCAGATCATTCCATTTCTGATGCAGATTTACATGATGCACTAGTTGATGAGAGAGCTGATATTGAGCAGGCAAAAAGTATGCCAAATGGCTGGTGCAGACTTTGCCTGACAGCAAATTAGATGCACCTCTGTCATATCATACTCGTTCAGGCTCTCATAGTGCCTCTTTTGCATCAGATTGCTATGCTATGGTTGCATCTAGTCTCTGTGATGAGAATGAGCCTCTTTCGTTTGATGAACCACAAAATTCAAAAAATTGGATGGTTGCTATGCAATCTGAATATGATGCTATAATGAAGAATGGTACTTGGTCTTTATGTGACTTGCCTCCAAGCAAGAAGGCCATTGACACTAAGTGGGTATACAAGCTGAAGCGTAAACCGGATGGTACAGTTGACAGGTATAAGGCTAGGCTTGTTGCAAAGGGTTATGCACAAGAAAGAGGCATTGATTTGATGAGACCTTTGCACCTACATGCCATATGACTATTGTTCGGAGCATCTGTGCACTTGCAGCTCATCATGGTTGGAATGTACATCAGTTGGACATTAAAACAGCATTTCTGAATGGTGACTTGCATGAAGAAGTGTATGTTTTTCAGCCCGCTTTCTTTGTGCAAAAAGGGCATGGAAAACAGGTGTGCAAGTTAAAGAAGGCATTATATGGTTTAAAGCAAGCACCACGTGCTTGCTATGAGAAGATACATGCCTATCTGACTGCACATGGTTTTGAGAACAGTAGAACTGAAAGCACCTTATATGTTAAGCGTGCTAATGATGTGCTTTTGATCATTGTTGTATATGTTGACAACATGTTGCTCACTGGTCCTATTGAGAAGCATATTGCTGATTTTAAGGCTGATTTGCATGCCTCATTTGAGATGTCTGATTTGGGGCATTTGCATCACTATTTGGGCATTCAATTTATGCAAGTTGATGGTGGAATGGCTTTGTGTCAAACAAAATATAATGACACATTATTGCAGCGTTTTGGCCTTGAAGACTGTAAGCCTAATGCCACTCTTATGGAGACAGGTTTACGATTGAGTCTTCATGATGCTAGAGATGCATTTGATGTTGTTCTCTATCAGCAGGCTGTTGGATGATTGATTTACTTATGCATTACTCGGCCACATATTCAGTTCGTTGTCTCACAGATGAGCAGGTTTATGCATTGCCCAGGAGTCAAGCATTGGTAGGCAGTTAAGCGCATCTTTCGCTATTTGAGTGGTACTTGGCTACTTGGGTTGTTTTATCCCAAGGGGAGATCACTACCGCCAGATTTGCATGCTTTTTTTGACTCTGATTGGGCTGGTTGCTATGACACTCGTGTGTCCACTAGTGGCTTTTGCTTCATGTTTGGTAGCTCATGTATATCTTGGTTGAGCAAGAAGCAGCCTACTGTGGCCACTTCCAGTTGTGAGGTTGAGTATAGGGCAGCTTTCACAACGACTGTTGAGTGTGTGGCTGTTGGCAGTAGTCAAGGAACCGAAGGAGTCACAAGACAAGGAAGCCTACGAAGGGAGTCCGAGCGAAGAGACAACACAAGCAGACACAGTAGTCAAAGAAGATCTAGCAAGTAGGCCATTTAAATTTTTCAGGCATCAAAGAGTTGGGCACACAAGAAGAAGGAGCAAGTAGGGAGCTCCAGGAAATGTATGTCAAAATGTTAGAAGAAATCCCTACAAAAATAGTGATTTTCATCACTAAAAACCATTGTAAATACCATTTCATATTTTTGTAGCTCCATTTTGTGCAAGCCAAGGAGTCCTTGAGCTTGAGGAGCTTTGGAAGTACCTACCTATCAGTTTTCACATTTTTTAGACTCCGTTTGAACCTCCAAATAGGGTAGAGAACCTAATTTTTAACTAGGTCGGACACTAGGTTTGGACAAGGCCAAAACCTAGTCAAAAACTATAAATAGAGCTAGAGAGCTCATTTTTGAGGTTAGCTTGTAACTGAATTGAACTTGTATGAGCTTTTTGAAAGTAATCTAAGGACTCCATTGCTTCTCACTCTTTGTCTTGCCGTGTGTGTGCGTGTGCGTGTGTATGTGTGTGCATGTTAGTGTGCTTCTCACTCACGCACTTGTGCCTTCACTTGCTTGAGGTCATCATACCATCCTCACGTCTTCCCGGATTGACATTAAAGGAGGTGCTACTCATCATTGAGCTACACCAAATTTTGGTGCCGTTGCCGGGGAACGAGCTTTGAGGACGAGCGTGTGATGGTAAGACGTAGAGTTGACGCGTTGGAGTCATAGGTATTTTCTTCACTTTTATCTATTTTCTTTTGTTTTTCTCATCACCATCATCATCCTCACCATCTCCCACATCCATCTCCATCATCGCGAAAAATTTCAGTTTTTGGTCATATCATCCCACCCATACCATTTCCCTCATTTCGCTTGTGAGAGAGAGCGAGAGAGCGTTAGTGTGCTTGTGATTTTCAGTGTTTTTTGAGATTTTCTGCAAGAATCAGCATCCCCAGCAGCTGCACCAGCTCCAGTAGGTAAAAATTTTGACTGTGCAAGTCTCGAGGCGTTGACCTCTGTCAATCGCGACCGACAGAAAAAATGGTCTTTTTGCTAAACAAAGTACATAATCATGATCTACATGCCTAGAGCTTCCCAAATGTGTGCTTGAAATTTTAAAATTCCTCAGATTTTTGTCAATCACGATCGCTCTGTCAATCGCGATCGACAAACCACGACGGATAGACCTGTCAATCGCGATCGACACGTCAATCGCGACCGACAGAGTCAACGACCGACTGACCACGACTGACAGAACCTACGTGTGACACATGTCAATCGCGATCGAGCTGTCAATCGCGATCGACCAGTCAATCGCGACTGACAGCCCCGACGGACCTGTCAATCACGACCGACACAGTCAACGATTGCTTGACCACGACGGACAGACCCTCGCGAAGGACCTGTCAATCGCGATCGACCCATCAATCGCGACTGACAGAGTCAACAACCCTTTGACCACGACCGACTGAAAATCTGGGCCACGTGTCAATCGCGATTGACAGCCACGACGGATCTGTCAATCACGACCGACACGTCGATCGCGATTGACCTATCAATCGCGACTGACAGAGCTTGCGAACGCGATTGAAGGGCAAATTTGGCCAATTTTTTAGGGCAAAAAATAGTGGACTATTCTTGACAAATTGTGGGACAAATACTAGGGTTCATCATTGCATTGTGAGGCCATTACACAAAGTATTTCGAGAAGTCCTGTTTGCCTGCTAACCTGCTTAACATCCTGATTTGGCCCCAAAACCTTGAGTGGACATAACTTACTCACACGAAATCCGATTGCGGTGATTTTTGTTTTGTTGGAAAGCTCGTGGGGAATACAACCAAAACTTCCACTGGTTACGGTAGAATTAATGTCAGGATTATTAGATAGGATAATTTGAAGTTGACCATATCTCGAAGTAGGAAATTGAGGGTCCCTTGGGATTGTTTTCCATAAAGGCAAAAGGCAATTGGGTCTGTGAATTACATGCATGAAAGTGATCTGTCTGTCAACTAAATTCAATTCTTGAGCTAATTGTGGACTTTTTCAGGTACTTTGAGAGCATCGAAGGTGTTGGGGATTCGGGGACAAGAAGGAGTTTGAGGGTTTGTAGGAGAAAAAGAAGATGATGAAAATGGAATAACAGTGAGAACTTCTGCAAAGAAATACTCTTGGAACCCTTGAATATTAATTATCTTTCAACAATTACAATGACTGCGCACAGTCTAATCAATGACTAAATACCACTTCAGAGAGCATCTGAAGACCAATTATCTCAAGTCTTCCAGCGGCCGTGCACCAATCCTTCACTTGTTTCCCACTTCCCTTGTGCACACCTTGCACTAAGCTTCCGTCAAGCTAAGGAATTGGTATCACTGCACACGCACGCAATAGCCCTTGGAACTCTTGGAATCCAGCCCCCTTCTCTCTTCTCTGCACACTTTCCTCTTGGCCCTCTTGCACTCTTGACTGCACTCTTGACTGTCGTCAGCACACTCTGGAGGCTCTTCTTGCTTCCTCTCTTGCTCCTCTGAAGCTCTCTCTTGCTCTCAACTCCCGATGTCTAAGAATAGCCTTTGTCCTTCCTTTTGTTTTGAGACTCCGCCGGTTCGCGCACTCTAACTGCAATACAATCTTGGTGTCCTTTCAATGTCCCAAGATTGTCTATTTGAACTGGTCCTCAACGATTCGCTACTTTGTCTTGTAGTGACTTTAGAACAAGAGTGACTTTTTAAAATAAAATTTTGATTGGGCGGCCTATTTCCACCTTTTCGTACGTGGCCTTCCACCTTCACTTTTCCTTTTAATTCTTTTATTTTTTGCACCTTAAGATTTTAGATTCAACCTTTGAACCTTAAGAGGAAAAAAATACTTTGTACCTTTAGTTTCGACCGGTTAGGGCTCTACAGATGCCCACCACCTAAAGATCTCTCCGTCCCGGAGAGATAACAGGAGAGAGAACAGCGATACCAACTGAGAAATTGCAAAGACACAGTGAAGAAAATAACGGGGCAAGAGAAAAATTGAAGGGTTTGTATCTTATTGAGTTAAGAAGAAAAAAATATATGCACCCGACAAAATTGAGGAAATATCAAAAGTATGAGGTGATTATTGGCAAAGTAATACTGGAATCTAAGAGCAATTATTATGACTTGGATGAGCAATTTATTTAGACTGAGGGGGGCAATTTATTGTGGAGGTTGATTGAGATTGTCCGCCGAGGTTGATGGAGAGGGGGGCAAAGGAGCAGAAGCTTGTTCGATCGTAAGCTGTAGCGAACTAAGGCATTGTCTAAGGTGATCCCTTTCCCTGCGGATACGTCGGCATGTAGCATTAGCACAAAGACCTAAATTGGAGCGATTCTGAAGATCTTCTAAGGCTTTTAGCGTAGAGTCAGCCATATCGCGATAATGATCTCGCTCTTCTTTGAGCAATCGGGCCGTTTCGTTGAGGGAGTGCCATTGAGAGGTTGCCATGCGATTGATGTTTTCTATTGTTGAGATATACTGTTGATGAACCGAAGCTGCTGCGGAAACCGAATCCAAGGAAATCTGAGAGGCCTGAGCATTGCCGATAGCGACGACACTCGCGTCCTGGAGTAATTGCAAAAAGGAAGGGGTTGATGGTAGGTCAAAAGGCGGAGTGGGATTGGCCGGTGTAGCAGGAGGGGGAGGGGGAGGGGGAATAGAGGGCGGAGGAGGATGAAGGGTTGGAGGGGAAGATGGAGTGGGAAGTGAAGGATTGGGGGAAGGGAGCGGTCGACTGATAGGTATGTTACTGATAGAGGGGGAGGTGAAATCCGAGTGAATTGGTGGCATACAGGTGGGGTTTTGAGGGTTGAGCTGTGTTTGAATAAGGGGGGTGAAATCTGAAGAGAGGGGAGGTCTAGGGATAATAGGAGGGGTAGGCATGGATGGAGAAATAGTAGATTCAGGAGGGAAAGGGGAAGAAGATTGGGAAGTGAAGGCGGGGACAAGAGGGGGGGTAGTCATGAACGGAGGGACGGTAGATGCAGGAGGAAGAGGTGAAGAAGATTGGGGAGGGAAGGAGGTCACATCAGGGGGATTAGTTATGAATGGAGAGGTGGTAGAGGCAGGAGGGATAGGTGAAGAGGATTGGGGAGGGATGGAGGTTACATCAGGGGGGTTAGTGATGAATGGAGAGGTGGTAGATGCAGAAGGGATAGGGGAAGAAGATGGGGGAGGGCAGGAAGTTACATCAGGTGGCGCGGATGTGGGTGTCGAGGCTGAAGCTGAGTCAATAGAGATTAGAGGGGGGGAGGGAGATGGAGCAATGGAAGGTCCAGGGTGGGTAGGGAGATAAGAAGCATTGTGCGCCGAGTGTGCAGGTATGTGATAGAGCCAAGCTAAGAAAGGTGCAGAATAGATGGAAAATGCATGAGATCCTCTAGAGATAGCCTCGCGGAGTCGACGGGAGCGCAAAGTCAAGGAACTATAAATGAGGTGTGCGTAAGGGTAAGGACGGCTATGGAGAAAGCAAAAAAGCGGATCGGCAATACGAATATCTGACCAGGGAAGCGAAGAAGTTTGACTGCGTAGTAGGAAGAAAAAGATGAACGCATTGAGAAGGGTGGTCATGCGGAGCGAAAACCTAGCATTACTTTGAAAGTGTGTGGTACAAAAGGCAATAGTAGCCGAGGCGGACAGGCCAGAGTAGAGGAAAGGGGGAGCACGAAAATTTATTAGGGGAGACCCAATACTGGCGGCAATGTCTGGGATGAATAGAGTGCCAGTTCTAAAATGAGGGAAGAGGCGGATAGCTTCATAAACCTGGGTAAAATTGGCGGGGTTATTGAAGAAAACATTGGCCAAGCCCCACAACCCCGCCTGCTGAAGATCCTCAATGGAAAACATTTGACGAAGGGCAATGGTAGGTATGGATAGATGCATGCGGATTTGCAGGTTAATGTCAGGTGGGAGAAACAGGCGCATATAATCCCCGGTTGGTGAAGATGGGTGTGATGAATGTGACATAGATGGGGAAGGAGAAGGAGGGTGCGGGAGGGGAGGTGGGGAATAAAGGTAGCTGGAATCAGAGTCTATGGAATAAATGGGAAGATCAAGGGCCGGAGGCGGTGTTGGATTAGCTTGAACCGAATGTACTGCCGATGAGGGAGGAGGAGGATTGGGAATGTCAGAGGGAACCGCGGCGATGAGAGAGGACGAGTTGAGAAGGTTTGGAGACAGCTGGGATGGAGGATCGGAACTCGCACCCGGAGCAGTGGGTTCGGCCATAGAGGTAGTTGGCGTGGGGTAGTCGGTGGAGGCGGGGATGGTAGGGGTTTGAGGCGGAGCGAGAGATTAGGAGGGGGTGCCGAGGGGAGGATGGGGACGGTGGTGTGAGGAGGTTGGAGGGTGGTTGTTTGAGGGGCGCCGATGGGGCTGATGGGAGGAGTGGGGTGGAGTGTGATAGGAATAGGGGGGAAGGCGCGCAGGGGATCGAGGGGGAGGGAGGGGCGGTGGTGAACGGGGGATTGCGGTTGAGGGGGGGATGGTGGTAGGCTGCGGGGGATGGAGGGTGAAGGGGGGGGTGGTTTGAAGGCACCGAGGGGGAGCGAGGGGGAGGGAGGGGCGGTGGTGAACGGGGAATTGAGGGTGAGGTGGGGGGATGGTGGTAGGCTGCGGGGGATGGAGGGTGAGGGGGGAAGATGGTGGTAGGCTGCGGGGAATGGAGGGAGAAGGGGGGTGGGATGATTTGCGGAGGATGGAGGGGTGGAGTGGGTGCGGTAGTCCGAGGGGGGTGGGGGTTTGAGGGGCGCCGAGGGGGATCGCGGGGGAGGGAGGGGCGGTTGTATGCGGAGGCTTGAGGGTGAGAGGGGGGATGGTGGTAGGCTGCGGGGGGTGGGGGTTTGAGGGGCGCCGAGGGGGATCGAGGGGGAGGGAGGGGCGGTGGTGTGCTGGGGCTTGAGGGTGAGGGGGAGGAGATGGTGGTAGGCTGCGGGGGATGGAGGGTGAAGGGGGGGTGGGATGATTTGCGGGGGATGGAGGGGTGGAGTGGGTGCGGTGGTCCGAGGGGGGTGGGGGTTTGAGGGGCGCCGAGGGGGATCGAGGGGGAGGGAGGGGCGGTTGTATGCGGGGGCTTGAGGGTGAGGGGGGGGATGGTGGTAGGCTGCGGGGGGTGGGGGTTTGAGGGGCGCCGAGGGGGATCGAGGGGGAGGGAGGGGCGGTTGTATGCGGAGGCTTGAGGGTGAGAGGGGGGGATGGTGGTAGGCTGCGGGGGGTGGGGGTTTGAGGGGCGCCGAGGGGGATCGAGGGGGAGGGAGGGGCGGTGGTGTGCTGGGGCTTGAGGGTGAGGGGGAGGAGATGGTGGTAGGCTGCGGGGGATGGAGGGTGAAGGGGGGGTGGGATGATTTGCGGGGGATGGAGGGGTGGAGTGGGTGCGGTGGTCCGAGGGGGGTGGGGGTTTGAGGGGCGCCGAGGGGGATCGAGGGGGAGGGAGGGGCGGTTGTATGCGGGGGCTTGAGGGTGAGGGGGGGGATGGTGGTAGGCTGCGGGGGGTGGGGGTTTGAGGGGCGTCGAGGGGGATCGAGGGGGAGGGAGGGGCGGTTGTATGCGGAGGCTTGAGGGTGAGAGGGGGGGATGGTGGTAGGCTGCGGGGGGTGGGGGTTTGAGGGGCGCCGAGGGGGATCGAGGGGGAGGGAGGGGCGGTTGTATGCGTAGGCTTGAGGGTGAGAGGGGGGATGGTGTTAGGCTGCGGGGGGTGGGGGTTTGAGGGGCGCCGAGGGGGATCGAGGGGGAGGGAGGGGCGGTGGTGTGCGGGGGCTTGAGGGTGAGGGGGGAGGAGATGGTGGTAGGCTGCGGGGGATGGAGGGTGAAGGGGGGGTGGGATGATTTGCGGGGGATGGAGGGGTGGAGTGGGTGCGGTGGTCCGAGGGGGGTGGGGGTTTGAGGGGCGCCGAGGGGGATCGAGGGGGAGGGAGGGGCGGTTGTATGCGGGGGCTTGAGGGTGAGGGGGGGGATGGTGGTAGGCTGCGGGGGGTGGGGGTTTGAGGGGCGCCGAGGGGGATCGAGGGGGAGGGAGGGGCGGTTGTATGCGGAGGCTTGAGGGTGAGAGGGGGGGATGGTGGTAGGCTGCGGGGGGTGGGGGTTTGAGGGGCGCCGAGGGGGATCGAGGGGGAGGGAGGGGCGGTTGTATGCGGGGGCTTGAGGGTGAGGGGGGGGGGATGGTGGTAGGCTGCGGGGGGTGGGGGTTTGAGGGGCGCCGAGGGGGATCGAGGGGGAGGGAGGGGCGGTTGTATGCGGGGGCTTGAGGGTGAGGGGGGGGATGGTGGTAGGCTGCGGGGGGTGGGGGTTTGAGGGGCGCCGAGGGGGATCGAGGGGGAGGGAGGGGCGGTTGTATGCGGAGGCTTGAGGGTGAGAGGGGGGATGGTGGTAGGCTGCGGGGGGTGGGGGTTTGAGGGGCGCCGAGGGGGATCGAGGGGGAGGGAGGGGCGGTTGTATGCGGGGGCTTGAGGGTGAGGGGGGGGGATGGTGGTAGGCTGCGGGGGGTGGGGGTTTGAGGGGCGCCGAGGGGGATCGAGGGGGAGGGAGGGGCGGTTGTATGCGGAGGCTTGAGGGTGAGAGGGGGGATGGTGGTAGGCTGCGGGGGGTGGGGGTTTGAGGGGCGCCGAGGGGGATCGAGGGGGAGGGAGGGGCGGTGGTGTGCGGGGGCTTGAGGGTGAGGGGGGAGGAGATGGTGGTAGGCTGCGGGGGATGGAGGGTGAAGGGGGGGTGGGATGATTTGCGGGGGATGGAGGGGTGGAGTGGGTGCGGTGGTCCGAGGGGGGTGGGGGTTTGAGGGGCGCCGAGGGGGATCGAGGGGGAGGGAGGGGTGGTTGTATGCGGGGGCTTGAGGGTGAGGGGGGGGATGGTGGTAGGCTGCGGGGGGTGGGGGTTTGAGGGGCGCCGAGGGGGATCGAGGGGGAGGGAGGGGCGGTTGTATGCGGAGGCTTGAGGGTGAGAGGGGGGGATGGTGGTAGGCTGCGGGGGGTGGGGGTTTGAGGGGCGCCGAGGGGGATCGAGGGGGAGGGAGGGGCGGTTGTATGCGGGGGCTTGAGGGTGAGGGGGGGGGATGGTGGTAGGCTGCGGGGGGTGGGGGTTTGAGGGGCGCCGAGGGGGATCGAGGGGGAGGGAGGGGCGGTTGTATGCGGGGGCTTGAGGGTGAGGGGGGGGATGGTGGTAGGCTGCGGGGGGTGGGGGTTTGAGGTGGTAAGGAGATCGTCTTCTTTCTTCCACAGCTTCTCTCTTCCACGTCGGATGCACAGATCAAGGCGCAATATCATGGACAGCTGAACATGGCCAGAGAAATGATGAAGATACAAAATTGCAGATACTGAGGGGAGCAATAAGGAAGGAGAAGGCACTTTATATAGCAAGGAGGAATGAAAGGCTACCTCAGAGGCATGGATGGTTTACCCCAAAAGTGTGTTCAAAGGAGAGGAGATGCAAGATCTAAGCTCATCCAACCAAAAGATAAACAAAAGAGAGGGTGGAAATGAAAGTGGTTAGCAGAAATAAGTGCCAATCAAAAAAAAAATTCGGCGCCTAAATTATTCGCCACCGAAATACTTAATTTTTGCGTTTGAACACTAAAGCAATCAAAACACTAAGGAAACCAAAGAAATGAAAATTCACTGTTTTATGGCTTTAGGTGGTACCCCTTGAGCCGGGAGATGTTTACCAAGGGTAGGGTGTCCCCATCTAGGGTTGCCAATTGCACAGCACCCCATTGTAGTATCTTTGTGATGCGAAAAGGGCCTTCCCAATGGGGAATCCATTTCCCTTTGTTTTGATTAGAAATTTGTGGTCTGTGTAGCAGGGCTAAGTCTCCAGGCTTCAAATTGTTTTGCCATAGATTTTTGTCATGAGTCTCCTTCCTGTGTAATTGCAGCTTCTCTAACTGTTTGGATGCTAAAATTCTCGATTCTTCCAGTTTATGCAAAGCAGTCAGTCTTGCTGAAACTTCCATCCCATTTCTCTCTGGTCTTTCCGTTCTTATAGAGCCTCTGATAAATTCAAATGTTTCAATAGGAACCAAGCCATAAACTAATTGAAAGGGGGAATACCCAGTCTCTTTATAGGCCAGTCTGTATGCCCATAATGTACCCAGATAGGCCCGACCCCAAGAGGTCGGCTGCAACATGCATTCTTTTCGTAACATTGAAATTAATACTTTGTTTGTTGACTCGGCTTGTCCATTAGCGCGTGGGTAGTATGCACAAGAAGTCCTGTGTAAAATGCGATACCTGTTGGAAATTTCCTGCAATATTTTGTTAACAAAATGAGTACCCTGATCGGTACAGATTTCCAGCGGGCATCCAAATCTACAAATGATGTTACAATACAAAAAGTCAGCCACTGTTTGTGCCGAGCAATCCGTTGATGCAATAGCTTCAGCCCATTTTGTTGCGTAGTCCGTGGCTATCAGTAAGTACTTTTCCCTTTTTGGAAGTGCTGGAGGGTATATAGGCCCAACAAAGTCTAATCCCCACTTCTCAAAGGGCTGCCAAGAAGTGGAAACTACCAAAGGGTGATGTCTTTGCTTGGTGGGTTTAGGTCCACACCTCTGGCATACATCACATGTTTTTCTCCAATTATCTGCATCCCTAAAGAGTGTAGGCCACCATAGACCAGCATCTAGTATTCTCTGGCTCATGATATGCCCTGGAAGGTGCCCACCACCTGTTCCTTCATGTGCAAATTGCAGTATTTCCCTCACTTCATCTTCCTCTAAGCATTTCCTCATCCTGTCATCCTTGCCCTGTCGGTAGAGTTTGCCCTCAATGAAAGTATATGGTCTACTTTTGATAAGTAGCCTCTTTCTAAGTACAGCATTAGCACTTTCTGGATACAATCCAGTATTAATGAACTGCTTGATATCATCATACCATCCTTTAGGTTGTATAGCAAACAAGTGTGCATCAGGGAAATCATCATTGATACCACTGGTTTGATCCTTCCTATTGATTCTGGATAAGTGATCTGCCATCACATTTTCTCTTCCTGGCTTATGGATTACCGAGAAATCGAACTCTTGGAATAACAGTAACCACCTCCATATTCTACCAGTAGCATGTGGTTTGTTGAGTAAGTACTTGAGAGGTTGGTGGTCTGATATAATAATAAATTTTACCCCCAATAAGTAATGGCGGAATTTTTGAACTGCAAAGACCATTGCTAGTGCTTCCCTTTCGGTAGTACTGTAATTTCTTTCAGCCTTGGTCAAGATTCTACTGGCATATTGAATTGGCCTATCCATTTTAAATTCTTCACTGGGTTGAGTTAGAACTGCTCCTACTGCATATGCACTGGCATCCACATGTATATGAAAGATTTTTGACCACTCCGGGGTGACCAAGATAGGAGCACATACGAGCCGTGACCTTAATGTCTGATATGCTTTTTCCTCCTCTTCTTCCCATTTGAAAGGTACTTCTTTACCTGTGAGTCTAGTCAGAGGTCTAGCTATCTCTGCATACATTTTTATAAACCTTCTATGATAACTGGTATGCCCCAAAAAACTCTGGATCTCTTTAGGAGTTTTGGGTTTAGGTAACTTTAATATAGAGAGAATTTTGTCAGGATCTGGGGCCATACCTTTAGCGGATACCACATGTCCTAAGAGGGTTCCTTCTGTCACAAGGAAGTGACATTTATTTGGATTGAGCTTTAACTTGGTTTCTCTGCATCTTTGGAAAATATTCTGCAGCTGTCTCAGGTGCTGGTCCAAACAATCTAGATGAGTTTCTTTGTGAGATCCTGAAAATGAAGAGAAATCATCCATGAAGATTCTAAGTGATTCCAGCAATAAGGGCCCAAAAATGAGATTGACCGTTCTGTTAAATGTGGCTGGAGCATTTCTTAGCCCAAATGGCATTTTTACATACACATACGTTCCCCACGGTGTGATAAAAGCAGTCTTTTCACGATCCTCTGGGTGTATTGATATTTGATTATAGCCACTGAAACCATCCATAAAACTATATAGTGCATGCCCCGCCACTTCTTCAATGACCTGTTCTGCATAAGGCATAGGGAACCCGTCTGGAATGGTCACCTTGTTGAGAGCTCTAAAGTCCACACAAATCCTGATTTTATTAGTATTCTTCTTTGGTACTATAACCATAGGTGAGAGCCACTCTGAGTGTTCCACAGGAATGATGATTCCTGCATCTTCCATCTTTTGGATTTCCACATAGACAGCTTCGGCATACTTTGGATTGAGTCTATAACTCCTTCCTCTGATGGGTCTGGCTCCCTCAACCAGAGGAATTCTGTGCTCTCCATAAGATGCAGGCACTCCTTCTAAGTCTTTATAATGCCAGGCAAAAACATCTGCATACTGGGTTAAGAATGATTTTACCTTTTCTAGGAGCTTTGGGTGGCTCCACAACCAAGTGGCCACTAGAACTGGTTGATTATTGTTTTGGGTGCATAACTGTACTTCTTGAACCGGATTTCTTGTTACCAGATTATCTTCTTGTGCATCTGCTTCCTTGTCTTTTTCTACTAGCTTTTCGTGCATTGCTTCATAAGCAGGTGTATTTTGAACTTCGATGTTTTCCTCCTTGTCCTGTATCCATCCTACAGGGATTTCTTGAATTGGGAAAGAACATTCAACCTCAGAATTTTTTACCTTGCTTTTAGCTTGGGAAACTTCCTTATCTGATGTTGACACATCCTCCTCCACTTTGTATTTGAGGGGTATCTTCCTGCCCCTTCTGTGGTCAGTGATGGGCTCTCCCAATCCATCAACCTGGACCTTTCCTTTGTCTTCATCATAGCCTCCAAATGTACCAGGATTATCAAGAAAAATTCCAAAACAAGAAGAAGAGTTGCCGGCATGAAGCCAACTTAAAACATCCTCTTCTTCCTCAAAATCTATTTGGGGCTGATCCTCCGCTTCTGTTTCCATGCAAATGCTCACTGTTTGCATCATACTCGTGTTTCCTTGATTGTCTGGGCCTTCTTCTAAATGAATTTGTGTCAGCTCCTGCCCTTTATTTTGTACCCACATGGTGTCCTTACCCCAATCATGAATGACACTGGCATGCCTCAGCCAAGGTCTTCCAATTAAGAGAGGAAATCCTCCTTCAACCTGGGGCAATCTTAAAACCACAAAATCCAGGATAAATAGATTACCTTGTACTTCAAGTGGAACTTTTGGGATTACCCCTAAGGGCCTTACTTTGCTCTGATCTGCCAAAGTGACTGTGAAATTTGCAGGTCTTGAAGGGTGGAGTCCAATCCTTTTCATGGTATGTTCAGGCATCAAATTAATGCCAGAACCACCATCTACAATAACACCTTGAAATTCATGGCCCTTGATTGATATTGTAAGCCGAGGGCTTTTATAATCTGTAAGGGGTGCTTCACCTCTAATTATCCCTTGATGTAAGATAGCAGTCTTAGCCACTAAGCTTGTCGTAGAAGCTTCATCAATTATCTGCAATAATTCTGACCTGAATTTCCCATCCATCTTTATTAAATCAAGAATACTAACCTCCTTTTTCATGGACTTGAGCAGTCTGGAGGCTTCTGATTCCTTAAGAGCTTGGGCTCCATTTGACTTATCCAACTCCTCATGTGCCCTACTGAATGCCTGTCCAATGGCATCACTGGTACTTGTGCAATTTTCCTTTTTCCTTGTGTCTTCACTTGTGGTGGCTAGGTCTTCGGACACACCTTTGTCTCTATTTAATCCATTAATCAATGATTCTTGACCCATGTCCACTGGAGCCTTCCCCTTGCTTCTTGTCTGCACAGTAAAAGAGTCAATTTCCTCTAACTGCACCACTCTGGTAGATGGTGACAGCACCTTAACTTGATTTGCCATTTCTTCTTCCTGCACAGAAATCATTTGGATATGGGGCCCTGACGAAGAGGCTTGATTCTTAGGACAGCAATTTGTATAATGGTCTCTGGCCTCAGGGCAGTTCCTGCAAGGAGGTGCATTCTCCGGTAGAGTGCACCTACTTTGGTAGTGCCCACATTCTCCACACCTGAAGCAAATAATTGGCCTTCTGGGCCCATTTGCAAGGTTATTTCTTGGTCTAGGATTATAGTTATTACCTTGGTTTGTTGCTGCTGCCATTACATTTGCTGGTGGCAAGAGCCCGCCTTGTGTCCAGTATGTCGTTGTCGGTATTCCCCTTGATTGGCATTCATGGGCCTCATGCCCAATCTTTCTGCATAATTGACAAGTCACATTTAGCAAAGGACATTCACTTACTATATGTCCTTGCTTACTGCACATGGAGCACCATAGTCCGTTCTTAATGCCGCCTCCTTTTAGTTCTTGCAACTCCTGCCTCAGCTGAGCTAGCTCCTCTGCTTGGGCTTCCTCTTCCTTTTGGAGCTTGAGGGCTTCAATCTCTCTTCTCAGCTGAGCTACAGTAGTCTCCTCCTCTGTATAGGGCTTATTCCTCTTCAAGCCTTCCAATTCCCTTCTTAACTGGCTCACCGGGTCCTCCAGTTCTGTACCATATGATAGTTGGGAAGACGTTGTACCATACTGGTGCCTTATTTGTTCCAAGCGGGTGGCCGTGTTGATGAATTCCTCAACAGAGGCCGTAGGTAGCACTAACTCTTTTATTTTGCATTGGGTGACCACAGGTAAAGGTTTGGCTAACCACTTCTTGACAAAGAAGTCGTGTGGTGGATCCGGTAATTTGGCCATTAATGCTTTTGCCCTGGTCACGAATTCGGGGAACTTCTCTCCTGGACCCAACTTTAAGTTTTCCAATTCTTCTATAATGATTTCAGCCGTGTTGCCATGTTGAAATTGATTCTTAAAGGCCTCTTTCATCATATCCCAAGAGGTAAAGTGATTTTCGGCAAACTGACTAAACCACTTGTCTGCCAGACCCTCCAATGTGGCGGGGAAGAGTATCAAGAAAGCATCTTCCCTACCCATTAGTCCCCTAGTCTTACATAATGAAAGAAATCGTCGAATGTGCTCATCTGGGTCCTCATGGGCTAAACCTCTGAAGGAGGGGAATTTTATGTTTAACCTGGAGAGCAAGATTTCTAGGTCCACCTGCCCTGCCATGCTTCCTACCGATGAAGTCGATGAAAGTGGACTTGATGATCTTCGGTTCGTCTTTCTTCTTGTCTGCTTGCACTTGATTCTCAAGGTTTGTGATCGGGTCGCGGTCATGAGCTATTCATAGTCCACTTAAAAATGAGATACTTGATAAAAGGATATACCTTTTGGCCCACTGGAGTAATGTTGTCGACACTGGAATGTTGTCCTTCAATGGCAATATATAGTCTCCTATGCTCAAAGCTCCTTGGAGGTCCCACCGTGCGTGCCAAATTTGTTGGGGATTCGGGGACAAGAAGGAGTTTGAGGGTTTGTAGGAGAAAAAGAAGATGATGAAAATGGAATAACAGTGAGAACTTCTGCAAAGAAATACTCTTGGAACCCTTGAATATTAATTATCTTTCAACAATTACAATGACTGCGCACAGTCTAATCAATGACTAAATACCACTTCAGAGAGCATCTGAAGACCAATTATCTCAAGTCTTCCAGCGGCCGTGCACCAATCCTTCACTTGTTTCCCGCTTCCCTTGTGCACACCTTGCACTAAGCTTCCGTCAAGCTAAGGAATTGGTATCACTGCACACGCACGCAATAGCCCTTGGAACTCTTGGAATCCAGCCCCCTTCTCTCTTCTCTGCACACTTTCCTCTTGGCCCTCTTGCACTCTTGACTGCACTCTTGACTGTCGTCAGCACACTCTGGAGGCTCTTCTTGCTTCCTCTCTTGCTCCTCTGAAGCTCTCTCTTGCTCTCAACTCCCGATGTCTAAGAATAGCCTTTGTCCTTCCTTTTGTTTTGAGACTCCGCCGGTTCGCGCACTCTAACTGCAATACAATCTTGGTGTCCTTTCAATGTCCCAAGATTGTCTATTTGAACTGGTCCTCAACGATTCGCTACTTTGTCTTGTAGTGACTTTAGAACAAGAGTGACTTTTTAAAATAAAATTTTGATTGGGCGGCCTATTTCCACCTTTTCGTACGTGGCCTTCCACCTTCACTTTTCCTTTTAATTCTTTTATTTTTTGCACCTTAAGATTTTAGATTCAACCTTTGAACCTTAAGAGGAAAAAAATACTTTGTACCTTTAGTTTCGACCGGTTAGGGCTCTACAGAAGGGTACTCGAAGCAAGAGTAAGTGCGAGCTTGGGAACACTCTTCCTGGGCATACAAGGGCAACCAAGGGAAGAAACTTAAGGTTGGAAATTCTCAACACCCTCTGTCAATCCCTAGCATAGGCTAAGTACGGATAGAGGTTTTGGTTAATTAGGAACACGTTAAGAACTACCAAGTCCAAGAACTCTAATCACTCAAGTGCAAGTGTTAGGAGATTACAATCGCGAAGCAACCTAAGGGAAAAGAAATTAAATTGAGCGACCGCACTCAAAGTACGATAAAAATTTAAGTGTTCCTTGCGGCGAAGAGTAACTGGACAAGAAGTGACACCCTAAGGGATTAAAAAAGAACAAGTGACTAATACAAAAGAACTCAGCAACGCAAGTGTACTTGGGAAAATTTGGGATTATTCAATTGGGCTTATGAACCTTAGATCAGGTCGACACCTAGGGAGAGATAGACAAAGTCTTAGATCTTCAGAGGCTAGTGTCAATCATACTGCTAGGTCTTGGGCCCAGCAGTGGAGCCATCATTCGTACTACCCTAGCTCTGAGACGAGCGAGTCTGAGATGTCCCACGGTATGGAGAGACCTACGGGAAGTTCTGGGGTGCCATATTTACATAGGGTGGAAGGCCCTTATAAGATGCAACTCGAATACCTTAGGACCAACCGATTAGGTGATAGCATCTATGAGGACGGCCTAGGAAGATCTGTGGTCCAGATTAAAAACCCTGACCAATCCATTGGACTAGAGCACCCAGCTGTCAAGTTTGAAAACGGAGCATACTTAGACAAGGAAGGGACAATATATGTAGTCACCACTCATCCAGATAGGACAGATGAATTTGGGAATGTGGTCCCATAAACGGACTTAGGTGACCTAGAGCAAGGAAACATGGGTGTAGAACCTAGAACCCCTCGAGGCAAATCTGTTCTCACTAGGATTATCACACTAGAGTGGATTCCCCAAGACAATAAGAGCATAGATCTACTCCTGAACCGAGAGACTGATGAAGCCTTTTGGAGATATAGATCTAATCAACCGAGTGAGGTAGGAACAATCATGATATATGAGTTCAAAGATCCTGATAGCCCCGGTAGAGTGACCTACCTAGATCACGCTTCAGAGAGGATCTTTGTGGTTACAGAAAATGATAGGCATGCTTACACTTGGAAAGGTGAATTCATTTTAGAAGAATGCGAACCTAGCCCTGATGCATTTAAGGATGCGAGCGACTCCGATCTAGAGTCAATCATTATGGACCCACCTTTTGCATCAGATGAAGAATACTTCTATGAAGTAGAATTTCAACCCCAGAGACACGGAGAGATAACGAATGATGTAAGGTTAGCCACACAAGTGACCCCTAAGGATGAAGGAAAGGAAAGAAAAAAGAGAGAAGTCACACCAGAAGAGGAAGAATCTTTGTTTGGGGTCCCGAAAATTTTTAAAAAGTATGAGATAGATGACAGGAGAGTCATGATAAGAATGCCTAAACGAGAGGCACAATCAGGAGAAGCCTATGATAACAAACAAACCACCAAGAAAATAGTAGTGGCCCTAGAAGAAGGAGAGGAGAGATGCACGTACATAGGCCATGACCTAACAGAGGAAGAAGAGCATGCGTTAATAGCCTTGCTAAGAGAATACAGAGATGTATTCGCTTGGAGTTACAAGGATTTGAAGGGTGTTGATCCAGACATATGCTCACACACTATCCCCATGACCTCAGATACCAAACCCTCCAAGCAAAAGCCATACACATATAATGATAACTATGCTGCTAAGATCAAAGAGGAGATAGATAGACTGGTAGAAGCTGGATTCATCTATGAAATTGAGCACACTGAATGGGTATCCCCCATTGTTGTGGTGCCCAAGAAGAATGGCAAGCTGCGTGTATGCTTTAACTTGAAGAAGGTCAATGTAGCCACAATTCGAGATAACTATCCGCTCCCTATCACAGAACATCTTTTAGAAAGAGTAGCAGGCAAGGAAGTGTACAGCTTCCTTGATGGATTTTTAGGCTACAATCAAGTAGCCATAGCTCCAGAAGATCAGCATAAGACGGCTTTTGCCACTGAATGGGGCATTTTTGCCTTTAGAGTAATGTCATTTGGGCTTACCAATGCACCTGCTACCTTTCAAAGATTGATGTGTCACGTATTTAAAGAGTTCTTGAGGAAGAATTTGGAAGTCTATGTTGATGATCTTTGCGCTCATTCCAACATTAGACAGACTCATATACCTGAACTCAGACAAATCTTTGATAAATGCAGAGAATATCAAGTCTGCCTGAACCCAGAAAAGTGTGTCTTCATGGTCAGGCAAGGCAAAATTCTAGGACACATAGTGTCTAAGAACGGCATATCCACTGACGAAGAGAAAGTGAGAGCCATCGCAGAACTACCTAGGCCAAAGAACGTCAAGGAAGTACAGGCTTTCATGGGGCATTGTGGTTACTACCGCCGGCTCATTCACATGTATGCCATCATAGCAAAGCCTCTGTATGGACTTTTGACTAACTTCGAGTGGACTATTGAATGTGAAAACTCCTTCAATGAGCTTAAAAGAAGATTGTGTTCAACACCAATCTTGACCACACCAAATTGGAATAAGCCCTTCCATGTTCATGTGGATGCATCCAATTATGCTATTGGATGTGTACTTGCACAACCTACGGGCGAAGGCAATATGGATCTTCCAATTGCCTATGCTAGTAGACAGTTGAATGCGGCTGAACGAAACTATACAAATAAAAAGATTATACGAAACCATGAAGCGGGTCCAGGAGCAACACAAACTGTCGCTCGAAACAGGAAAGATGATCATGAGCCAAATGTTAGCCGAGGAAGGTGTGGATGACATGTTCATTGAATCAATGAACCTGCACGCTGACGCAGTGGGCTTAGATGAGGCTGTTCATGCAGCCATGATGTATATTCATCGATTTGAGAAGCGAGTGCCTACCCGTCCCATGCGATCTGGCAAACAAATACACATCAATGTATCAGAACCAGGAGGCAACACACAAACAGAAGAACATCAGGAGGAACCACTCTCACCACCCACCTCACCTCTCACTACACATGTCACCTCACCACCTGGCACTACCACACCTCTTACTGCCATTACCACAGTCTTCATGGGAATTCCTCTCTCTCTTGGCATCCAATTCAGAGGAGTTACCATGCCCACCTTCACAACACTCTTCACAAATATCACATCCACCCCACCCACTGTTCCCATCTACACAGTCACACACACATTCAACACAATGGAAACATCACCAGCCACAGCACCACTCCCACCCCCCACGCAACCTCAATCTCCCATACCCCCCCCACCTACCTCACCACTTAACTCCACAACATTCACAACTCCCTTCCCCTTCCCCATTCCCCCTGCATCTTCATCTTTCCTTGCATCGTTTAATGTAAATAGTATATTCATAGCATTACATCAATGCGTGTATCAACTTCAGAGTGAGTACCAGGCTCTCGAAGACCGTCATCATCAGTTGATGACGAATCATCAACAACTACAAAGACGGCTTACAAGTATAGAAGAAGAAAATGCAGACCTCAATCAACGCTACACCACTCTCGAGCAAGCTCATCAAACCCTCCTAGAGACACCCCAACCATCACAAGAGTCAGGTGTCAAACAACTTGAAGCCTTACTGGAGGTTTACCAAACATATAATCTGAGAGTTCGGCGAAATTTAACTCTACTCCGAAAACACATGGCTACAGCCCTTGAAGAAAACAAACGTCTGCAGAAACAAAATGAAGAAAACCTGGAAGCTGCCATGGAAGGCTCTCCCCATGAAATCGACCCAGAACAATTCAAAGCAGTTCCCTCAGAAACAATGAAAACAATCTTGGAAAGCTATGCTGATTTATTAGAAGCACATGATGATTTGGAAAGGGAACGGGATGAACTACGTAGCCAGCTCAGGGAACAGGAGGCACAACCCAAAGTCATAGAAACGACCTCGACTTCAGCGGAAGTAAAGGCATTGACAGAGCAGGTGGCTGAATTGCAGAAGAAGTTACTGGAATATGAAAGGCAGCCCTCTCCAGTTGTAGAACCAGAGCCTGAGGAATCGGTACCCATTGAGGTGGACGAAACGTATGAGGAACCATATGTTCCTATGCCGATGCCAGGTGGTCAACAGACCTTAGAAGGAATGGACACCTTAGAAGTCGAAGTACCTGAATGGCTCCAGACACTAGAAAAAACAGCGACAACCCATGAAGATCGAGTGGCAATCCAAATCCAATCAATGGCCAAATTAGAAGACACCATCATAAAGTCAGAATATTTCCGCAGCATTTCTCATCATAGATGGATCGGCACCAACGACGATCAATATGTGCCATATTGTGTACTCCTTGCAGATTACAACGTGGAGATCCAACACAGATGTGGCAAACCTCCAACTTTCGCCACACAATTTGGGCCTGATGATATCCCATAAAGTGCTAAAAAAGGATCCATTCATCAACCCACTTAGAGAATCCGTCTTCTCGAGACCTACCCAAAGATGGTTTGTACTTGGACTAACATGCCACTTTTTATTAAATACAATCCCTGTTATGTTCCAGTCTTCCGCAGACGCACCTGGCCCGAGTTTACAATTGTTGTCAAGAACATCAAAGGTTGTGCAAAGTGGTTAAACTATGTTTATCTAGCACCTACACAAGGACCTCCCACTGTGAATTATATGATTTCTACCATTCGTCACTAGAGCATTCGACTACGGAATACCCCCGATGTGATGGCCCAGATGTGCATGAAAATCTTTGAACTAATGCTTATCACATTTAGGACATTCTAGTATACGACATGAGAAACCACCCCATCAATAGAGGTAATATATGCTTGGCACGCCAGAATAAAGTACCTCCCAGCTTGCTTTAAACAGACATACGAGGAGATGTTCGTAATAGGATTCTGGGAATATCACTCAGAAATATTTGTACCCAGGCCCTCACATCTCCTCCACTTATTTGTTGTGGAGAGAACCATCCATTCAGAACAATTGTGGGTGCCACATCCGGACGTACCAGGACCAGTGAATTGGGATGCATTGTTAACAGATCTAGCATGAGGGCTACGATTAGAAGAACACCACCTCGCTGCCGATGTTGTTCAATATTATGTCCAACGCACAGCTAGACAAGGGTCTGTCAGAGAGGACAGACGCGAGAGAGGGGGGGGTGTTTGGAGTAGGCAAGGAACCGAAGGAGTCACAAGACAAGGAAGCCTACGAAGGGAGTCCGAGCGAAGAGACAGCACAAGCAGACACAGTAGTCAAAGAAGATCTGGCAAGTAGGCCATTTAAATTTTTTAGGCATCAAAGAGTTGGGCACACAAGAAGAAGGAGCAAGTAGGGAGCTCCAAGAAATGTATGTCAAAATGTTAGAAGAAATCCCTACAAAAATAGTGATTTTCATCACTAAAAACCATTGTAAATACCATTTCATATTTTTGTAGCTCCATTTTGTGCAAGCCAAGGAGTCCTTGAGCTTGAGGAGCTTTGGAAGTACCTACCTATCAGTTTTCACATTTTTTAGACTCCGTTTGAACCTCCAAATAGGGTAGAGAACCTAATTTTTAACTAGGCCGGACACTAGGTCTGGACAAGGCCAAAACCTAGTCAAAAACTATAAATAGAGCTAGAGAGCTCATTTTTGAGGTTAGCTTGTAACTGAATTGAACTTGTATGAGCTTTTTGAAAGTAATCTAAGAACTCCATTGCTTCTCACTCTTTGTCTTGTCGTGTGTGCACGTGTGCGTGTGTATGTGTGTGCATGTTAGTGTACTTCTCACTCACGCACTTGTGCCTTCACTTGCATGAGGTCATCATACCATCCTCACGTCTTCCCGGATTGACATTAAAGGAGGTGCTACTCATCACTGAGCTACAGTGGCTCAGACACCTTATGGCTGATTTGGGTGTTGGTCAGACTTCTGCCACCACCATCTTCACTGACAGTCAGAGTGCATTGGCAGTTGCGAGGAACCCTGTGTTCCATGCTCGCACTAAGCACATTGAGGTGCATTATCACTATGTCAGGGAGAGGTTCTCTAATGGGGAGATGAGCTTGGCATATGTGCCCACGTAGGAGAACATTGTAGATCTTTTTACGAAGGCTCTGCCTAGGGAGAAGTTTGAAGCTTTCCGCAAAGCTTTGGGCCTACTTCCTTTTGTGGAGTGATTTCCACATAGCTTTGCACTTCCTTATACATGAGTGCCAGCTCCTTGTTCACCGCATCACTCCCAGGGATGATTTGTTGATATATTTAGGTAGTGATATATGTGAACACACTAGGACTTTCGGGGCACTTTTTTCCCTCTTTAGGAGGTTTTTTTCCGTCGGCTTGTATATACACATATTGCCCTAATGGGCTACTTATCTTTGTACATTCTATAGTAATACATTCAGTATTGTGTGTTGTGCTCCAAGCTTTTTCTTCTTCCTTGTGTTGTTCGCATGCTTCCGCAGATGTCTAACTCCAACACTCTCTTATCCTCCTTCATGCTTAGTTTTTGTTGCTTGGCTCAAGCTCTTTTCACTACTTGAATAGGTGTTAGTTGGTCAAGTTCACTTTCCATATTCATTAGAATTTCTACTGCTTTTAAAGGTATACAAGTGTTTGCATTTTGCTTATTTGGATGTTTTGGACAATCTTTGATCAAATGTTCTCTTCCACAATCTTTACAATAAGCTCCTTCTATTCTTAAAGTAGTTGGTTGAGGACATTCTCTCACAAAATGATCTTCCCCACACTTATAGCAAGTGACCTTTTATGTGTTCTTGAATTGAGGTTTTTGGTTTGACATGTAATTGTTTGTTATATACATGAATGTGGTTGCATCCATTTCCATTCTCCCATTTCCTAAATACAAGGCTTGAGGATCAGGTTCTTTGTTATATGTGTATTCTCAACTATTATCTTCAGAATGATCATCTACATGACTATTATATCCATCAAAATATTCTCTAGTTTGTACCAGTGATCTCTGCAAATTTTCCTCCACTAGTGTATACTTCAATGGAACCACATTAGTTGGTATGGGTGGTTGTTGTCCTAAGACAAGTCCACATTGCTCCAAAAAATATCTTTCTCTCAATTGTAATGGCTGGCTCTGATAATCCCTTTCTCTCACTAGTTGTTTGTTATAAAAACACTCCTCCCTTGTATGATTTGTCCATTTCTTTTCTAATGTATAGTATTTGAGTGTTCTCCTATCTTGTAAATGTGGTGGTTTTTCATAGTTGCACGTATGAGTAGGATGGTTTAATCCACACACATAGCATTTTTTGGGTTGCATGATTCTAGGGTTGATTGAATTTGTTTTAGCTATAGCTCCCAAAGCTTTTGCTATAGCTTGAGCTAATTCTTCTATAGGGGGTATTTTGGTTTCACTAATGTTTTGTTGATCAATGATCAAAAGTTCAATCCCCTTATTGACTTCTAGATCAATGGCTTCTCTAATACAGGAGTCTAAATCTAGACATCTTCTATAATACACCATTGTCTTTAATTGTGCATTGTGCAATCCTTCTATGAATAGAGACACTCTTTTAGGCATTGATGCTTTTCTTCGTGAGGGCACCTATCCAAATATTGTTTGAATCTCTTGGTTGCTATCCTAACACTTTCAACATGTTTTTGCCTAAATGTATGAATCAATATAGCCGTACTATTCTTTATTCCAATTTTGGAGAATTCCCCTATGAATTCTTCCAAAAACTTATCTATATCCACAAACGTTTCCTTCTTAGTGGTAGAAACCAAGTTAAGGTAGCTCCTGACAAGGTTAATAAAAAAATGTTTAAATTGGGTCTTATATTCATATATCTCTACTCTTAGGATTTGTTTGTATTCAGCTAAATGATCATGTGGATCTGTATATCCTTCATATCGTTTTTTCATACATTTTTCCACTTGATATGGTCTCATTGTTCTTGTAGGATTGTTCCATTCATTTCTTCTTCTCATAGGAAACTCATTTATAGCTTCTCCTTCCCTAAGAAAAGGGTTAGGTGAAGTATGATGTCTCCTTTCTCTTTATGAATCTATAGGAGTGTGATGTCTACTATGCCTTGGAATGTGTGGTTGTTCTAGGTTTTGATCCCAAGTCCCTTTCTCTAAACACTAACCCAAGTCGTTTGTTTCATGTGGGTTATTCATGAAGACATATATACATCCTTGTTTATCTTCATATCTGCCATCTTTAAACCGAGCCATCTACATCAAATTTAAAGCAATTTCTAAGTTCCTAAGCTTAATGAGTTCCTTATGGAGTCCATCCTGATTCATATAGGCTCCAAACTTATTTGTATACAGGTGTTCAGGATGTTTCTATAATCCCCTTGGTTAGATCTTTCTACTTCTCCATTTTGTTTTTCCATATTTTCTTGTGGAAAGTATGTATTTTGTTCCTCTTTAATTATGTTTTGTTGTGCCCAAGACTCCTTAGATCCTTGAATATGTTTGTTAACAAGCTCTAATCTCAATCTCATCAATTTCTAAGTAATTTCCAAAAAAAACCCTAAGTTCTAGTGGAGAACTAGGTTT
The DNA here is from genome assembly GCA_020310875.1 of Ceratopteris richardii. Lineage (NCBI taxonomy): Eukaryota > Viridiplantae > Streptophyta > Polypodiopsida > Polypodiales > Pteridaceae > Ceratopteris > Ceratopteris richardii. The sequence goes on along the minus strand of CM035406.1, from coordinate 207,340,558 downwards.
GGAATTTTATTTACCTTAACTCTAGTGGTTTTTTTCCAAAGGAGTCCCTTAGTGTGAGCAAATTGATTTTGTGTGTATGTCAATTTTTTTGTTTTCAATTCAATTGGTAAAATCATGATTATGAGCTCAAAATCATGTTTCTTAGAGAAAGTCGTGATTTTCAATGTTTATGATTGTTTCAATGTTTTACTTATTTTCTTTTTTTTTTAGATTTTATATTATTTTGATTATTCAGCTATGTCGAAATTTCTTGAAAATCATGTTTTTGTTCAATGTCGAAAAAAACATGATGTTGTGTGGAAAATCATGTTTTTTTGCACAAAATTGTGATTTTGAGAAATCACATTCTCAAGAAGAATCGCAATTCTCACACTCCACAAATCACAATTATGAGAAAAACTCGATTCCCTATGAGAATCATGTTTTTCTTCTCAAAATCGTGAATTTGTGTTGAAAATCATGTTTTTCTTAGTGACAAGAAAATTGTGATTTTCTAGTGCTCAAAATCATATTTTTCTCACAATCATGACTTTTTTTTCGATTGTAAGGTCAAAATCATGAAATTTTTGAACCTCAAAAATTGCGATTCTTTGTCACAATCATGATAATATGCAATTTTCATTGAAAGTTGCATTTTCAGAGAATCATGTTTTTCACTTTTCATAGAATTGCGATTCTATGATGTTTTTTGTGAAAATTTAATTTGATTTTTTTGTGAATTTCACACATGCATGAGAAGCCGTTGTCATTCTATTAGCATGAAATCAAGAAAAACCCTCTAAAAATATTTTTTACCTATTGAAACATGGAAACCCAAAAATTACGATTCTATAGCTACTTGATTTTTATCACTTTTTTGCAAAAACAAAATCAAAACATTGATGATGAAGTGTAATATCTTGAATTTTCTTGCATAGAAATCTTTTGAAAAAATCTTGCTTATGATCTTGCTCACACAATCACGATTTTTAGTAATCTCTCACAGATAGTTGCTCACACAATTAACAAAAATTTTCTGAGTCCTACTTTTATACTCTTCATTCACAATTGCAATTTTCATTGTCTATTTATGAAAATTAAAATTTCACCTTGGGTTGAGTCATGATGTGCTGCCTTCCATCTTTCCACTAGAAATTTTACTCTTTGCTCAATTTGATGAGCCCGTATCTTCCACATAGAATCGTGATTCTTTGCACAAAATCATATTTTTCTATTTACCCTTATTTTTGCATTTTTTGCAATGTTTTTGATATGGTATTTCATCTTGAAGTTCAAAGATACTCCTCTTCCTTCCTTGCCTTCAAATCAAAATAAATTGTCAATGTCCAAAACTAAATGACTGTTCCAAATTAACCAAAAAAAAAATTCAACTTCGGTTTTTAAAATTTTCCACACCTTCTTCTTCCTATTCTCAGTATTGATGATTCCCTTGTGTTGATATTTGTTCATGAAAAATTTAACCACTTTGTTTTTGTTGGAGTTAGACGTCTACGGAAGCATGCGAACAACACAAGGAAGAAGAAGAAGCTTGGAGCACAACACACAATACTGAATCTATTACTAGAAAATGTACAAAGATAAGTAGCCCATTAGGGCAATAGGCGTATATACAAGCCGAGGGAAAAAAACCTCCTAAAGAGGGAAAAAAGTGCCCCGACAGTCCTAGAGTGTTCACACACATCACTACCTAAATATATCAACAACTTCCCCCTGGGAGTGATGCGGTGAACAAGTAGCTGGCACTCATGTATAAGGAAGTGCCAAGCTATGTGGAAATCACTCCACAAAAGGAAGTAAGCCCAAAGTTTTGCAGAAAGCTTCAAACTTCTCCCTAGGCAGAGCCTTCGTGAAAAGGTCTGCAATGTTCTCTTGCATGGGCACATATGCCAAGCTGATCTCCCCAGTTCAGAACCTCTCCCTGACATAATGATAATGCACCTCAATGTGCTGAGTGCGAGCATGGAACACAGGGTTCCTCGCAACTGCCAATGCGCTCTGACAGTTAGTGAAGATGGTGGTGGCATAAGACTGACCAACACCCAAATCAGCCATAAGGCGTCTGAGCCACACACACTCAACAGTAGCTGTGAAAGCTGCCCTATACTCCGCCTCACAACTGGAAGTGACCAGAGTAGGCTACTTCTTGCTCAACCAAGATATACATGAGCTACCAAGCATGAAGCAAAAGCTGTGAAGAGAGATGGTGGATGCAATCCAAAGATGAGTAGGTGCCGCTACAACCAGCTTCACACCAGCCAACTGAGACTTCAGAGTTGATTAGTAGATCCTTTGAGCTTCCTAAATCCACCAAAATATCAGCCAAGTACTTTGGAACATGTATCCCAAAAGTTTAAGTCAAGACAAACTAGTTGCGAAATGACTAGCTCCAAAACTTGTTATTTTTGGACATACAACTGCTGGAAAAAATGAATAGTGCTCTCAACCTGGTAGGAATTAGAAAAATTCCTTTCGGACATAGCAAATAGACTTAACAAGCTTGCTATTCCAAGTTAAAACACTTCAAATGATGGACTGAGAACTGAGAAAAAGATTTATCAATTTCTGGAACATGCCCACAATTCTCGGGGCTCTGCAGAGATAGACCAGTGAGCAGTAAATTGCAGATATCTTCAACATTATTAATCCAATGACCAGGAAAATTTATAACTAGAAAGTAGACAGTGAGAGCTATCCAACGCACGTTAAAACACGGACAAAGGTTCAGTAGAACTCGAGATATGACCTTCTGAACGTATTGCTCTGAGTGAGTATAGCAGAGAACAAAACAGAGAAGTAAATGATGATAAATGTATAGATTCACATATGATTACAACCACATTGGCAATGAATATTTGCACAATGGGAGTAGAATTATAGAGCTATGGAGTAATCTCTTCAATCTCTACAAAATGACATGAAGTGGTCACGTACAAGGCTTGCTAATCGCCTCTTCCTTCTTGCTCTTTTTATAGCTATTCTTGGAGGGAGTTTTGAATTCGAATTCGAATGGCTCCACCTAAAAGTGATCCCCAAAGTTAGGAGATATTCCCTCAGCTCAAAAATTTGTGGTTTTAGGTAGTTAGAGCCACGAGTTTGCTTTTACATCATGGATGAGGTAAGCCATCTTTTTTCTTTTTCTTTTTTTCAATTACAAGAGATAAAAATGAACTCTTTTACAAGAGGTGTTCACATGACTACACATGTGACTTACAAATGAGGATAATATCAAGCATATCAAGCATGTAGGCTTGGGTAAAATGCACCAATAGCTCCCCCTCAAGCCTAACATGCTTGGCCTCCAATTAAGTCTTCAATTGTCCTTGATTTCCTGCAAGCCAATCATCAACTTGGTTCTAGCATGGTATACCGGATTAGCTGCTAGATGTAGTGAGCTTGTGTTGTCACCAAAAATGTGAGGTGTTGAAGAATGAAGTCCAAGATCTGTGGACAAAGACTTTAACCACATGATTTCTTGAGTTGCGTTAGCCAAACCTCTATATTCGGCTTCAGTAGAAGATAATGCCACGTTGGTTGCTTCTTCGATGACCAAGAAATGATTTTTGAACCTACAAACGATATATACCCGGATGTGCTTCTTCTATCATCTCTAGATCCGGCCCAATCTACATCTGAGTAGACCTTTAGCTCAATATCTGAAGTATATGAATAAAACAAACCTTCATTCATAGTCCCCTTTAGGTACTTGAGGACTCTCTTGGCCGCTTCCATATGTGGTCTTCTCGGCTTATGCATAAACTGATTCAATATGCTAACACTATAGCATATGTCCACCCTTGTGAGAGTTGCATAATTCAAACTTCCAACCAAGCTTTGATAGCTTGTGATGTCTTCAATTGGCTCTCCTTCGTAAGCACTAAGCTTATGATTTTGCTCCATAGGTGTACCTGCACACTTGGTATTTTCCATCTTGAACTTGACGAGCATGTCATGGACATACTTCCTTTGTGTGATGTATATACCTGAATCTGTGTAGATCAACTCCAATCCAAGAAAATAAGTGAGTGGTCCGAGGTCACTTATTTTGAACTCCTCCTTCATTTGACTCTTTACCTGTTTGATTCCTTCAAGATCATTGCCTGCGATAATAATATCATCAACATACACACATAAATAGATCACTTCAGATCCATTCCTCTTTATGAACAAAGAGGTGTCCGCCTTGCTAGCTTTGAATCCTTGGTCCTGCAAATAAGTCACCAATCTGAAATTCCAAGCTCTTGGAGCTTGCTTCAATCCATACAAAGCTTCTTTAGTTTGCATACGTAGTTAGGATGATGTGCATCCTCATATCCAGGAGGTTGTGCCATATACACTTCCTCAGAAATCCATCCATTCAAGAAAGCATTCTTTACATCAAGTTGATAGAGATTCCAATTTCTAGATGCAGCAAGACTAATGAGAACCCTAATTGTAAGCATTTTTGCAACAGGAGAGAAAGTCTCCTCATAATCAATACCATGGGTTTGAGCAAACCCTTTAGAAACTAACCTTGCTTTGTGTCTATTTATACTTCCATCTGGATTCCTCTTGGTTTTGTATATCCATCGAGATCCAATTATCTTCATAGATGGCTTGTTAGGTACAAGCTCCCAAGTGTCATTCTCCTTCAAGGCGTCCATTTCTTCATCCATTGCATCTCTCCAAACTTTCTTGCTTTGTGCTTCTTCAAATGTGGTAGGCTCTTCATTGGTTGAATCTTTTGCAATGTAGATTGAGTGCTTGGTGACCAAAGAAGTATCATAACCAAACCTCTCTGGTTTCTTCTTCTCCCTTGAAGACCTTCTAAGTGGTTGATGTGAGCTCTCGGGTCCATATGTAGCATCCTGCATCTTTGCTTTACCTTTGTTCTTCCATAGCTTTAGTCTTTCCAAGTCTTCTAGGTCAATCTCCGAATCACTTTCTTCAATCTGCTTTGGCTCCTTTGGTTGAAGTGATGGAAAATCTTCATCCAAGTCATATGGCAGCTTCACTTTCCTGTCATCATCAAACCATGATTTGTTTTCATCAAAAATTACATCTCTACTCACAGAAAATCCTTTATTGGTTGGATTGTACAATCTATATCCTTTTTGGTTTTGATCATAACCAATGAATACACACTTCTCTGGCTTGGGATCCAATTTCCCTCTTACTTGAGAAGGAATGTGAGCATAGGTTAAGCATCCAAAGATTTTACAATGCTCTAGACTAGGTCTTCTTCCATTCCACACTTCATATGGAGTGGTTCCATCTAGTGACTTAGATGGAAGTCTATTTATGAGATATGTGGTTGTAGACACAGCCTCTGCCCATAGGTAGTTTGGCAATCCCTTTTCGTTGAGCATGGACCTTGCAGCTTCGACAATAGCTCTGTTCCTCCTCTCTTCTACACCATTGAGTTTGGGTGTATACCTTGTAGTGACTTCCCTTTTAATGCCTCTTTCATGCAAGAAGGCATCAAATTCAGAAGAGAAGTATTCTCCTCCACCATCTGATCTGAGTCGTTTCAAAGTCCTACCTGTTTGGTTTTCAAAAAGAGCAATATACTTCTTAAAGCAATTAAACACTTCATCCTTATGCTTCATGAAAAACAGAATGGTCCACCTGCTACAATCATCTATGAAAGACACATAATATCTTGAGCCTTATATAGATGGCTCCTTACTTGGACCCCACACATCCGTGTGCACTAGATCCAAAGGATTTTGATACATATAACCTTTCTTATTGAAAGGTTGTCCTGTGTTGCCTTGTGATATTAGGCAAACCAAGTACACTTTGGTCCTTGCAAATTTGTTTGAGTGTCCTCTCACCAATGTGAGCAAGCCTTTTGTGCCATATCTCCAACTCTGTAAGAGTTTGAGATCCATAGCTAAACAAAGCTATGTTCTTTGTATCTTCCACTTCAAAAGTGAAAAGCCTTCCTGTCTTTTCTCCTTTCGCAATCCTTCTAAAGCCTTGCATTGGGTCTTCAACATATGCTCCAAATCGGTTGAATCTAACCTGCAATCCTTTTTCAACAATCTGTCCAACACTTATTAAATTTTTGGTAATTGTAGGGACATACAAGACTTTGCTTAAGAGGTTCATATTCCCATCTGATGTCTTCACATTACCTATCTTCTCCACTGAGTGCTTTGTGTCATCTCCTGTATGCACTTCATGCTTGTTATGAGGATCTTCCAAATCAGAAAGTAAAGCCACATTTCCTGCTACATGGTTTGAGCATCCCGAATCAATGTAAAATATGTGATCATCATCCTTACCCTTCTTCACTGATAGATTCATAATCAATAATGAATCTTCCTGACTTTGGTCCTCTGCATAGTTATTGTAATCTCTTCTTCCTCTATGGCCACTTTGATAGTTGTTGTTGTTGTAGTTGTTGTTGTAGCCTCCGTTGTACCTACCTCTATTTGATCCATAGCCACCTCTATTGAATCCTCTTCCTCTTAAGTTCCTTGGATTCCTGAAACATTCTTCAGTAGTATGATTATATAAGCCACATATATTGCAAGGTTGAGATGATTGGAATCTCCCCCTGCCTTGCTTTCCACCTCTGCCTCTTCCTTTAGCTCTTCCTCTACCTGCAAAGTTTGCTTGGAAAGAGCTACCTTCATCTTCATTCTTCCTATTCTTTGACTTGTCCTTGACCTTAGCTTTATCAGAATATAAGGTAGAAGTTTGATTACCTCTTGAGGACTGACCACCTTTGCTAATCTTTGCTTCATGAGTGAAGAGTTTGCCCATGAGTGTGTTGAGGTTGGGTACATGCATATCCATGTATAAATCCATGGCTGTTGTGAATGACTCCCACTTGTCGTCTGCTTTGATTCCATTCATGATTTGTCTAATGATTTTCTCCTCTTCAATTACCTCTCCAATGCTTCCAAGTTGGTCGGAAATATCCTTCATCTTTGTGACATAATCAGTCACATTTTGCTTCGGGCTTTTCTTCATTGTTGTGAACTCCATCCACAATTGGTTCTTCCTTGCTCGAGTGTTGGAAGAGAAGAAAGAAACAAGTGCATTCCAGGTCTCTCTTGATGTATTGCATCCCTTGACATGAGGTAAAAGAAAATCAGAGATTGAGTTTAGAATATAGGACCTTGCAAGTGCATCCTTCGAACACCAATCGAAAGTCCTTCCACTTCTTCATGTGATGGTTGCCCTTTGTTCCTCATGGTTGGCATTGCTTCATCTCCGGATATGAATCCATATAGATTCCTCCCTTGAAGGTAAGCCTCCATCCTTAGAGACCATGCCGGGTAGTTGTTTCGATCCAATTTGTCAATTGTTGATGGAAATCCATCTCCCATGTTGCTTGACTATGCTGTGATACCACTGTGAAGAGAGATGGTGGATGCAATCCAAAGATGAGTAGGTGCCGCTACAACCAGCTTCACACCAGCCAACTGAGACTTCAGAGTTGATTAGTAGACCCTTTGAGCTTCCTAAATCCACCAAAATATCAGCCAAGTACTTTGGAACATGTATCCCAAAAGTTTAAGTCAAGACAGACTAGTTGCCAAATGACTAGCTCCCAAAACTTGCTATTTTTGGACATACACTTGCTGGAAAAAATGAATAGTGCTCTCAACCTGGTAGGAATTAGAAAAATTCCTTTTGGGCATAGCAAATAGACTTAACAAGCTTGCTATTCCAAGTTAAAACACTTCAAATGATGGACTGAGAACTGAGAACAAGATTTATCAATTTCTGGAACATGCCCACAATTCTCGGGGCTCTGCAGAGATAGACTAGTGAGCAATAAATTGCAGATATCTTCAACACTATTAATCCAATGACCACGAAAATTTATAGGTAGAAACTAGACAATGAGAGCTATCCAATGCACGTTAAAACATGGATGAAGGTTTAGTAGAACTCGAGATATGACCTTCTGAAGGTACTGCTCTGAGTGAGTATAGCAGAGAACAAAACAGAGAAGTAAATGATGATAAATGTATAGGTTCACATATGATTACAACCACCTTGGCAATAAATATTTGCACAATGGGAGTAGAATGATAGATCTATGGAGTAAGCTCTTCAATCTCTACAAAATGACATGAAGTGGTCACGTATAAGGCTTGCTAATCGCCTCTTCCTTCATGCTCTTTTTATAGCTATTCTTGGAGGGAGTTTTGAATTCGAATTCGAATGGCTCCACCTAAAAGTGATCCCCAAAGTTAGGAGATATTCCCTCAGCTCAAAAATTCGTGGTTTTAGGTAGTTAGAGCCACGAGTTTTCTTTTACATCATGGATGAGGTAAGCCATCTTTTTCCTTTTTCTTTTTTTCAATTACAAGAGATAAAAATGAGCTCTTTTACAAGAGGTGTTCACATGACTACACATGTGACTTACAAATGAGGATAATATCAAGCATATCAAGCATGTAGGCTTGGGTAAAATGCACCAACAAAAGCCACTAGTGGACACATGAGTGTCATAACAACCAGCCCAATCAGAGTCAGAAAAAGCATGCAAATCTGCCGGTAGTGGTCCCCCCTTGGGATAAAACAACCCAAGTAGCCAAGTACCACTCAAGTAGCGAAAGATGCACTTAACCGCCTACCAATGCTTGACTCGTGGGCAATGCATAAACATGCTCATCTGTGGGACATCAAACTGAATATCTGGCCGAGTAATGCATAAGTAAATCAAGCATCCAATAGCCTGCTGATAGAGAACAACATCAAATGCATCTCCAACATCATGAAGAATCAATCGTAAACCTGTCTCCATAGGACTGGAAATAGGCTTGCAGTCTTCAAGGCCAAAATGTTGTAATAATGTGTCAATATATTTTGTTTGACACAAAGCCATTCCACCATCAACTTGCATAAACTGAATGCCGAAATAGTGATGCAAATGCCCCAAATCAGACATCTCAAATGAGGCATGCAAATCAGCCTTAAAATCAGCAATATGCTTCTCAATAGGACCAGTGAGCAGCATGTCGTCAACATAGACAACAATGATCAGAAGCACATCATTAGCATGCTTAACATATAAGGTGCTTTCAGTTGGACTGTTCTCAAAACCATGTGCAATTAGATAGGCATGTATCTTCTCATACCGAGCACGTGGTGCTTGCTTTAAACCATATAATGCCTTTTTTAACCTGCACACCTGGTTTTCATGCCCTTTTTGCACAAAGCCATGGGGCTGAAAAACATACACTTCTTCATGCAAGTCACCATTCAGAAATGTTGTTTTAATGTCCAACTGATGTACATTCCAACTATGATGGGTTGCAAGTGCACAAATGCTCCGAACAGTAGTCATACGGCATGTAGGTGCAAAGGTCTCATCAAAATCAATGCCTCTTTCATGTGCATAACCCTTTGCAACAAGCCTAGCCTTATACCTGTCCACTATACCATCAGGTTTACACATCAGCTTGTATACCCACTTAGTGCCAATGGCCTTCTTGCCAGGGGGCAAGTCACATAAAGGCCAAGTACCATTCTTCATTATTGTATCATATTCAGATTGCATAGTAGGCATCCAATTTTCTGAATTTTGTGCTTCATCAAATGAAACAGGCTCATTCTCATTACAGAGACTAGATGAAGCCATAGCATCGCAATCTGATGCAAAAGAGGCACTATGAGAGCATGATCGAGAACGATATGATAGAGATGCATCTAATTTACTGTCATGCAAGGTCTCCACCAGCCATTTTGGCATAGTTCTTGCCTGCTCAATATCAGCTCTCTCATCAATAAGTTCATCATGTACATCTGCATCAGAAATGGAATTATCTACATCATCACATGAAACCTGCAAAGGCTAAGAAGTTGCCTCATTGGGACCAGCATTAGACTATCCACCTGTAAAAAGAGGCAGCAAAGTATCATACATGTCTTTAGAGCTAACAGATCTCTCCTTAGTACATGAAAGTAATGGCTGAATAGCATCTTCCACAAAAACAACATCACGGCTAACCAGAATGTGTTTAGTCTGTGGATGATATAGACGATAGCCTTTACTTTCAGAAATGTACCCAACAAAAATACATTTTATTGCTTTATCATCCAATTTTCTGTGATGTTGTTCAGGCACTAATGCATATGCCAACCAACCAAAAACACGCAGATGAGCAACACATGGCTTGCGGTCATGCCAAGCCTCATATGGAGTGATAGACTGCATCGCTTTAGTGGGACACCTGTTCAGTACATATGATGCACACATGACAGCCTCAAGCCAAAAACTATGTGGTAAAGGCTGACTCTTGACCATACACATCGCCATCTCCATGAGTGACTTGTTCTTTCGTTCAACAACTCCATTCTGTTAAGGTGTATACAACACTGTACACTGGTGTTTTATCCCACGTTCAGCCAGAAATGCATTAAAATTAGAAGACATATATCCCCCCCCCTCCTCGATCTGAACGAAGGGTGCCCATTTTACATGCTGACAGATTTTCAGCCAAATCCAAAAACTGTTTGAAGCACATGCACTTTAGACTTTGCCTTCAATGGATATACCCATGCATGCCTGGAAAAATCATTGATGAAAGTCACAAAGTAAAGATAATTCCCAAAAGAAGGTGGGGCATAGGACCACAGACATCACTATGTACAAGCTGCAATTTCTGAGTAGCCCGAATTGAACCATCTTTTGGAAAGGATGAACGCTGCATTTTGCCCAAAATATAGCCTTCACAAACATGTTTTCTAGGTGTCTCAAGTTTGGGCGAAGAGGACATCATTTCACATTTTTGCAGGCATAGCAAACTAGCAAAATTTAGATGACCAAAGTGTGCATGCCAAAGCTTTGCATCTGACATAGCCTGAGAATCATTTACTGCACATGCCAAATCATTTACAGATCTTTCATAGTCCATGAGCTTATACAACCCACGACATAAAATGCCAGAAGCAATAATCACATCGCCATTTGACAAATCATGAGCTGTACACCTGTCATCAACAAATTTCACAACCAAGCCAATCTTGGCTAATGCAGAAATTGATAACAGGTTCTTCTTGATCCCTGGCACAAATAAAGCATCTCACAAAGTTAAAGAACTACCAGCAGCAGTAGTCAAAATGATCTTACCAACTCCCATAACAGGATAGGAGGAGTTGTTGGCGCATGTAACAGTATTCCCTGTAGGGGCAGGCTTGAGTGAAGAGAAGAAACTGCACTGCGAGGTAATATGTTTGATCACCCCACTATCAAAGTACCAAACATCTGAGTCTACTACAGACATGCACTGCTCATGAGAAGATGGTTCAAAACTGCAAACAGTAGTAAACGCCCATTCTTCTTCCTGCACAAGATTAGCAGACTCAGTTTTTGGTGTAGAGGCTTCTGCAACAACCATTCCAGCCTCTTTCTTCTTTGCCTCTTTTGGAGCGAGTTTTGGACATTTCTTTATGATATGATCATTCCCTTTACAGTACTTACAAAACAATTTCTGCTTTTCTGATTTTTTCTCATCTTTGTCTTGGTTCTTCGAATGTGCAGCATTTGCAAATTTCTGCTATAGTAGAAGAGCTCCATTTTCCTTTGCCCTTCTGACTAGCCAAGAAAGCTTGATTTGCAACACGCATAATGGACCTGTTCTGCCTGGACTGATCTTCCTGCAACAAAACAGAGACTAACTTCTCAAATGACAAGGCATTTGGATTGCCTTTCATCATCAACCGAAGAGTAGAAGCAAAACTCTGATATGAATCAGGAAGATCATTCAGAACGGTCTGCACAAGAGAGCTATCTGGTATAACCTCATCAGCAGAAATCAATTGTTCCTTCAAATCTTTGATCTTTGTTAGGAAACTATCTATAGAATCATATTCATTCATGTGCTCACTCTCCAATTGTTTTCGGAGGTAAGCAACATGAGACTCATTCGTAGCTTGGTACAATGTGGTAAGTGTATCCCAAGCATCCTTAGTTGTTCTGCAAGAGCGAATGTGAGGAATAATGGCACGTTTGACAGACAAAGCTATCAATGCATGTGCCTAGGCATCTTTGCCATCCCAATGAATCTGCTCTGCAGCAGGTGCAGCAAAAACTGTACCACGAAGAGGAATATGCAGAATAACTGTAACAATTGCAGGTGTGATAGGACATTTTTCGACACCCTACACAATGTTCCACAGTCCTTTTGCTACCAACACATGTCGCATCATATAAGCCCATAACGGGTAGTTGGTACCATCCAACTTATCCTCAATAGCCAACATACGGAATACATCATTGCTTTCAGCCATATACGGTGACTAAAATACCTTGATCCAAAAAATTGACTGTATCTCAAAAAGTTGAATAGAACTGCCCAGACGAATTCTGCTAAACCTGTAGCAAACTTCGAGATGCTTATACTGGCGAACAGAAACTAGTATATACCTTTGGCACAAAAAGATGAAATAGCTTGCACAAGCACTGCGATAGTGCATTCGAAGGCCGAAATGAGCTGAGATCACGATTTCGGCACCACAGAGCAAAGCAGTTTTGATCTCTGAAACACCCTGAGTATGCTCACCAAATTTCATGTGAATCTGAGATCGCAAACGGAGGAGTGTCGATGGCACCCTAGATGAAGCGACGACCTGCTCTGATACCAATTGTTGGAGTTAGACATCTATGGAAGCACGCGAACAGCACAAGGAAGAAGAAGAAGCTTGGAGCACAACACACAATACTGAATGTATTACTAGAGAATGTACAAAGATAAGTAGCCCATTAGGGCAATAGGCATATATACAAGCCGGGGGAAAAAAACCTCCTAAAGAGGGAAAAAAGTGCCACGGCGGTCCTAGAGTGTTCTGTTGATATATTTAGGTAGTGATGTGTGTGAACACTCTAGGACCGCCGGGGTACTTTTTTCCCTCTTTAGGAGGTTTTTTTCCCCCGGCTTGTATATACGCCTATTGCCCTAATGGGCTACTTATCTTTTTACATTCTCTAGTAATACATTAAGTATTGTGTGTTTGTGCTCCAAGCTTCTTCTTCTTCCTTGTGCTGTTCGCGTGCTTCCGTAGACGTCTATCTCTAACAATTGGTATCAGAGCAGGTCGTCGCTTCTTCTAGGGCGCCGTCGACACTCCTCCGTTTGCAATCTCAGATTCGCACGAAATTTGGTGAGCATACTCAGGGTGTTTTCGAGATCAAAACAGCTTCGTTTTGTGGTGCCGAAATCACGATCTGAGCTCGTCGGCTCCGAACGCACTATCGCAGCGCTTGTGCACGCTATTTTGTCCTTTTGTGCCAAAGGTATATACCAATTTCTGTTCGCCAGTTTAAGCATCTCGAAGTCTACTACAGGTCTAGCAGAACTCGTTTGGGTAGTTCCGTTCAACTTTTTGAGATACAGTCAATTTTCTGCATCAAGGTATTTTAGTCACCGACCATGGCTGAAAGCAGTGATGTATTCCGTATGTTGGCTGTTGAGGATAAGTTGGATGGTAACAACTACCCATTATGGGCTTATATGATGCGACATGTACTGGTTGCAAAAGGATTGTGGAACATTGTGCAGGGTGTTGAAAGACGTCCTGTTACACCTGTAACGACAGGTACTGCAAATACAGGTGTTGGAGCTGATGAAGATGGTGTCGAAGATGATATTCCGCAAATTCCTGTTCGTGGTGTTGTTTCTGTTGCACCTACTGTAGAGCAGATTCGTTGGGATGGTAGAGATGCCCAGGCACATGCATTGATAACTTTGTCTGTCAAACGTGCCATTATTCCTCACATTCGCTCTTGCAGAAGAGCAAAGGATGCTTGGGATACACTTACCACTTTGTACCAGGCTAGGAATGAGTCTCGTGTTGCTTACCTCCAAAAACAGTTGGAGAGTGAGCACATGAATGAAGGTGATTCTATGCACAGTTTTCTTACGAAGATCAAAGACCTAAAGGAACAATTGATTTCTGCTGATGAGGTTATACCAGATAGCTCACTTGTGCAGACCGTTCTGAATGGTCTTCCTGATTCATATCAGAGTTTTGCCTCTACTCTTCGGTTGATGATGAAAGGCAATCCGAATGCCTTGTCATTTGAGGAATTAGTCTCTGTTCTGTTGCAGGATGATCAGTCCAGGCAAAACAGGTCCATTATGCGTGTTGCAGATCAAGCTTTCCTGGCTAGTCAGAAGGGCAAAGGAAAATGGAGCTCTTCTACTAGTAAGCAAAAATCTGCAAATGCTGCACAATCGAAGAACCAGGATAAAGATGAGAGAGCTGATATTGAGCAGGCAAAAACTATGCCAAAATGGTTGGTGCAGACTTTGCGTGACAGCAAATTAGATGCACCTTTGTCATATCGTACTCGTTCAGGCTCTCATAGTGCCTCCTTTGCATCAGATTGCTATGCTATGGATACATCTAGTCTCTGTGATGAGAATGAGCCTGTTTCTTTTGATGAAGCACAAAATTCAGAAAATTGGATGGCTGCTATGCAATCTGAATATGATGCTATAATGAAGAATGGTATGTCATGGTCTTTATGTGACTTGCCTCCTGGCAAGAAGGCCATTGGCACTAAGTGGGTATACAAGCTAAAGCGTAAACCTGATGGTACAGTTGAAAGGTATAAGGCTAGGCTTGTTGCAAAGGATTATGCACAAGAAAGAGGCATTGATTTTGATGAGACCTTTGCACCTACATGCCGTATGACTATTGTTCGGAGAATTAGTGCACTTGCAGCCCATCATGGTTGGAATGTACATCAATTGGACATTAAAACAACATTTCTGAATGGTGACTTGCATGAAGAAGTGTATGTTTTTCAGCCCCGTGGCTTTGTGCAGAAAGGGCATGAAAACCAGGTTTGCAAGTTAAAGAAGGCATTATATGGTTTAAAGCAAGCACCACGTGCTTGGTGTGAGAAGATACATGCCTATCTGATTGCACATGGTTTTGAGAACAGTCCAACTAAAAGCACCTTATGTGTTAAACGTGCTAATGATGTGCTTCTGATCATTGTTGTCTATGTTGATGACATGTTGCTCACTGGTCCTATTGAGACACATATTGCTGATTTTAAGGCTGATTTGCATGCCTCATTTGAGATGTCTGATTTGGGGCATTTGCATCACTATTTGGGCATTCAGTTTATGCAAGTTGATGGTGGAATGGCTTTGTGTCAAACAAAATATATTGACACATTATTGCAGCGTTTTGGCCTTGAAGACTATAAGCCTATTGCCACTCCTATGGAGACAGGTTTACGATTGAGTCTTCATGATGCTGGAGATGCGTTTGATGCTGTACTCTATCAGCAGGCTGTTGGATGCTTGATTTACTTATGCATTACTCGGCCAGATATTCAGTTTGTTGTCTCATAGATGAGCAGGTTTATGCATTGCCCAGGAGTCACGCATTGGAAAGCGGTTAAGCGCATCTTTCGCTACTTGAGTGGTACTCGGCTACTTGGGTTGTTTTATCCCAAGGGGGGATCACTACCGCCAGATTTGCATGCTTTTTCTGACTCAGATTGGGTTGGTTGCTATGACACTCGTGTGTCCACTAGTGGTTTTTGCTTCATGCTTGGTAGCTCATGTATATCTTGGTTGAGCAAGAAGCAGCCTACTGTGGCCACTTCCAGTTGTGAGGCTGAGTATAGGGCAGCTTTCGCAGCGACTGTTGAGTGTGTGTGGCTCAGACGCCTTATGGCTGATTTGGGTGTTGGCCAGTCTTCTGCCACCACCATCTTCACTGACAGTCAGAGCGCATTGGCAGTTGCGAGGAACCCTGTGTTCCATGCTCGCACTAAGCACATTGAGGTGCATTATCACTATGTCAGGGAGAGGTTCTCTGCTGGGGAGATCAGCTTGGCATATGTGCCCACGCAGGAGAACATTGCAGACCTTTTCACGAAGGCTCTGCCTAGGGAGAAGTTTGAAGCTTTCCGCAAAGCTTTGGGCTTACTTCCTTTTGTGGAGTGATTTCCACATAGCTTGGCACTTCCTTATACATGAGTGCCAGCTCCTTGTTCACCGCATCACTCCCAGGGGGGATTTGTTGATATATTTAGGTAGTGATGTGTGTGAACACTCTAGGACCGCCGGGGCACTTTTTTCCCTCTTTAGGAGGTTTTTTTCCCCCGGCTTGTATATACGCCTATTGCCCTAATGGGCTACTTATCTTTGTACATTCTCTAGTAATACATTCAGTATTGTGTGTTTGTGCTCCAAGCTTCTTCTTCTTCCTTGTGCTGTTCGCGTGCTTCCGTAGTCGTCTATCTCTAACATGTTCACATACATCACTACCTAAATATATCAACAGTTTCTTTTATTTTTTGTTTTCTTCCAAACAAATAATAAACAAATTGTCTAGGGTTTTCTAAAGAATAAACCAAAGAAGCTTGTAAAGAAGGATTGTGATTTTATATTTGAAATTAAAGAACATGTTACAAATCTTCACACCATTTTCTCAACAAGATGAATAAAGAAATGTCTCTCTCAAGGATTAAGCACACTCACCTTTTCATCTTTCCCACACTTGATGATTCAAATGAATTTCAAACAAGTGTTTGTTACCATCAACTTGGAAGATCTAGCAAAATCCAAAGCTTTGCTTCAATGTTCCCTGGTAACAACACCAAAATATGTTTGCTATACTTTGGAGTTCTCCTCTCCAATCATCATAATATAAACGAAAAACAACCTCAAACAAATAAAAATGACAATCCCGAAAGTATACTAAGATCCTAGCCCCTTCTTCATCAACATAATCCATGATTTATCATCACAAGATCAGTTGAAACAGAGGTTTCACAAAAATTATGGATAATTCTATTATTTTTCTTGTAGATTGAGCTAGGAATAAAATTTTTTAGTGATTCTTTTTGATGCCTAAGGTGTGCTATTTTTCATAATAAAGAGATTGAAAACATAAAATTCAAATTTCAGTACCTATACCCCTGTGATGAGAAAATCGTGATTCTAACCGATTTACAGAGTCAAGATGAAACAATGCTTTGGAAGATGAAAAAAGCTTAGAAGGTTGAGATAGATTATGGAAGCATGAAACAATCAAAGAACTACAGGTCGCCATGATAAATCCATGAAACACACTCAAAAAATCAACTTGAAATCACCATTAAAGCTTGATGGTGAGATTAGGAAGAAGATGGAGCTCTCAGGTTCTCATTGATCATCAAAATAAAAGGTCCCTCACAAACGAGTCATAAATGACTTATATACCTTTTCAAGTGTCCGCTTTCATGCTTAAAATAGGTCCTCTAAACTTCTACAAAAAAAAATTATACTCACTTGAGAGCTCAAAAAAATCTACAAAAATTATGTAATTTACATCCCATTATGAAGAAGACTCTTCTTAATTTTTACAATAAATGGAGTAATCTAAACTATTATATTACAATATTTTCCCTTTTTCTTTTACAAGTGACTTTCCAACAGAGACAAAGCCCTAGAAACAAAGACCATATAACTACAACGATGTATATTGGACTAAAATCAAAGAGGAGATATATAAACATTTGGAAATTGATTTCATTTATGAAATCAAGCACACTCAATGGGGTTGTTTCCCATGGTGGTCATGTCAAAAGAGAATGTAAAAGTAAGAGTTTGCCATGAATCTAAAGAAGTCCATTGCAATGACTATCTACGAGAGTTATCAAGTTACAAACATGGATCATCTTTTCGAAACATGCAAGGATGTATATAGTACTCTTGATAGTTTTTCTAGCAATAATCAAGTATCAATTGTGCTAGAAGACCAACACACAACTACCATTGCTATTAACTAGGGAATCTACATATTCAAATTGATGTCATTTGGAATGGAAAATGCCCTTTGCCACTTTCAAAAAATTGGTCTGTCACTTATCTAAAAAAATCTTAGAAGTAGATGTGGATGAGTTGAATGCATATTTTGCATGAGGAGTCAAACACATCCAAACACTAAGTCCCTCTAAATTCTCAAAAATGTGTCTTCATAGTTAAACAAAGAAGATTTTGGGACATGTTGTCTCCAAAAATGGTATCTCAACCAAGGAAGCCAAAGTCAAAGCTCTAGTGAGTGGAACATTGTGTATATTATCATAGATTTATTAACATGTATGTAGTGGTTGCACATCCCCCATACACTTAAGTTACAAGATTTGAATGGATGAAAGAGCACAATAAACCTTTGAAGAGTTTAAACATAGATTAGTCATTGTACCACTAATGAAAATCACTAGATTGGAGTAAAATCTTCCATGTACATGTTGATGCATCCAAGTATGCCATATATTGCATATTAGTGCAACCAACAAACAAAAGAAAATTGGATTTTTTGATTGTAGAGCCTCATCATATTTATTGGTGGGGGAATGTTCATATGGGACACAACCCCTTGCATGTGGCTGCCCACTTGGTTGTAGGCTCACAAGTTGGTGCCTGAGATTGTTTGGCTCTATGGTTAATACATGAGTGTGATGTCCACCCTTTCATTGTTTTGTGGGTATGGGTCATGTCTTGAATTATCCATCAAGGAGCATCCTGGAAGAAACAATATGCCACCTTCTCCACATGTGGTAGGACTCTATAGAGTTATTGTTATGATATCATCACCAATGAACGCATTTCAACAATAGTTTTTGTCTAGAAGGATGTCTCTCGTAGAAATGGAATTTTTCCCTACAACCACCAATGTAATGATTGTCTCAACCGCTATGTTGCCCCTAAGATCACCACCGTGTGTACAATGGTTGTTTGCAACAATTACATCCACTATTATAGCCAAATCATCGCCTCAATCTAAATATTGAGCGCCAACTATTGAAGCAAAAATTTCTCGATATTTCTATCTTTATAGGTATAGAAATTGGCATTTAGGATATGAATGTTGCTACATGAATCAACGATAAGATGATCTATTTGAATGATGAACAAATGAAAAAGAAATACCAGTTAGAAAAGCTTACTAAAGAAATGGTAAGGTTGAAACACAACTATGATACCATCAAAGAAGAAAAAGAATCACTAAGGAAGGATAGTGTTGAACGAGGAGTACATATAAGTAGCTTGCACAAGATAATGAGCAAATTAGTAAAGTAAAACAATCAAGCAAAGAGTTGCATGCAACTAATGAAGAATCATGTGCTAGGGTTTATCGAACCAAAAATTAAGAAATGACGATATGAGAATGTATCAAAACCTCACGTTCTATCTAGTTAGTGCAAAAAATCCAGCCTTCTCAAACACTATACATGGACACTCTTGTTGAATTCAAGGCTTAAATTGAAAAAGGGTTGCAATCAAAAGATAAATTCATTATATAAAAGCAATTATAATAGAAACGAAACTTGAGCCTAGCACAAGTACTCATAGTCGATGAATGAATTCAACCTCACATGAATCAAGAAGAATTCATGAGAGTCCTTGAGGAGACAAAACCCTCTCGCTCAATAGATAATGAAGAAGTGCAATTTGGACCTCCTAAAATGGAGTCACAAGAGGAGCCAAATGATAGACCATCACATGTACGATAACTTGCAATGGAAGATTTAGAGTAACAAATCCAATTCCAATTCATAAACATCTCTTCAATTAGTTTGAGCAATCTCTTATCAATTTCTTAAGCAAATTAGTAGGTGGAGAGTTGAGATAATTATTCTACATTAAGTGCTTACAAACCTTGATACATGCTTGAAGGAGTGCGTTGATGTAAAGGACAACCTAGCAAAGAAATCAGAACTTCCGCATGTCCATTCTGCATTAGACCACATAGCTAGTAGTCATCCATAGATGAGTTGACTAAATTAGTTACCAAAAAGATAGGAGCACAATATTCACAAGGATTGAGGTCCTTCCTAGGACAAGACTCATGTGCGCAACCATTGCTAAGATGACTTTGATGTAGAGGGGACCATCCCAATTAGGGTTGCACTCACGAGAGCATAACCACCTCCACCAGAAACAAGACCACTATAAATTTGCACAATTGAGTAGAAGTGGAAAAATCATGGAATTGTAGATTGCTTTAACAACCGGCAACATGTGAGGCATCCTCTTGCCTATCAATCAACACCATATCCTTACGTGCCACGAGGAGAATAAGGAGGTTCAATGAGGAATCCTTACTATCAAGCATGATGGCCATCTATTGATCAAGGACCCATCAGGACCTTAACTAGTGTTGGACTAGCAACCTCCTCCATATAAAAATGTCATTGCAATGACTATGCTAATCTCAAAGAAAACAAGGAAATGGCCATAGTCCTAGTATAAAATGTTTACTCTCTTGAAGAAAACAAGAGTAGGTTTGGGATTTCCTATGGTGTACGTTATTTCAAGTACTAAAAGTTATACTTTTCATGAAATTATGTATTATGACAAATATCAATATTAGGAAAGATCAAATGAGGGAGAGTACTCAAACTTGACATAAACTAATGTTTTTGACCTCAAATGAGGCAATCCATGACCCCCTAGATGAGAGGACGTCATTGTTGCAATGGTGATCATAAGATATTAACTATGGAAAGATTACTAGTCAGATCAAAATCATTGAGATAGTCGAAAAATATGGATTATTTAGTAGCGATCTACGCCATAACTAGAATGCAAGATAAAAATAGAGAATCCCAAAATAATTTCAATGGAAATGTCCCATTTGATGAAGACTAAGAGTCGTCTCATGTGATAGTAAAAAAATACTATTTCATACAAGATTCCATACATGGAAGGTTAGAAAAAAAAAGGCCAAAAGAAGATGGGAGAATAGGTTCTACTCAATGTTCTTACTTCTTGATGCAATGTACTCCAATTCAAAATTAACAATGTTATCAAGTCCACCTGCTTGGAGCAAGTGTGAGATTGTTTCCACCTCTACAAATCTACAACAAAAGATCCCTCCTATTATTTTATCGCCTAACACCTTCTTTTGTTCTAAGCCCCTCCTCCCTCCTTTTCCGTTTCAACATATGTTCCACACTCACATGATAAAATACATTTTAAAACAATCTAAAAATTTTAAAATTAAATAAAATTTATTTATTTTAATATGTTGGTATTATCCATATTAGATTAACCTTTTTTCTTAAAATGGAGGTTCGGTGGAGGTCTACTCTTCCAGGTTTTAACTTTGAAATTGCAACTGTACAAGGAAGGGCATAGTATCCATGGGACCTCCCTTCTCCCACAAGAACAGGGGTTTACATAGCTGAGTTAAACTGTGGTCACAACTACCACGAAGAAGAACAAACGGTGCCATCAGCCACAAAATACAACTTTCCATGATAAACATGTCCCTTACATTGTGCCGGTGGAAGTTGAACCCTCGCCCTGTCTCAAAAGGCAATAGGCTCAACCACCAAAACAAACGGCTTGGGACATACTAACCTTTTTATACGGTTAAGCAACTTAGCAACGATTGATGTGGAACACGCTCATTTTAGCCTTTTATGCCTGGCTAGTTCACGGATGCGTGGCGAGCCGTTTATACTTCAATACAAATATTAATTCGTATATGCCCTGTTTAAGGTTGCGCGGCTCGTGGGAACGATATCTAAGTGCTGATGAAGTGAGTTGAGCGGCAATGCCAACAGGTAGGGTAGACAAATGGTAGTTCCGATGGCCACTTGGGCGTTCGGCGGGCCGGCAGAACTCTCCTTCCTCTCTATCCTCCGGCTTCCGCACACAGTCCAGTCTTCCCTTCACTCCAACTCTAGGAGCACATGCGAAGTCCTGACCTTACCTCACGTTTCCTGGAAGCGTTCATCAGCGGACGCAGTGTCCTGCGTCTGTTTTCTATTTGTTATGCCGGTAGCAAACGCCATTTTGCATTCGCCTTCACCTTCACCTAAGCGTGCATGGACATGTCCCTTTGCTGATATTGCTCAACGCCTTAATGTAGATCTGTGTCCTTCATTCCAAGATCTGGTGTAGGGTCTTTCTCTCGCGTTTTTCTAAGTTCTTCTGTGTACTGGCTTGTGTCGCCTTCTTCGGATGTACTTCTCGGACTTCTTCGACACCTCTATATTGATGCTTTGTTGATGTTCTTTCCGTATTGACTGAGGAGGTCCATGCGTGACCATACACTTCCGTTTTTGCCTCGTATGAGAGCCGATTCTTCTTCTCTCCTTTACGCTATTCTTCACTCCCCACGCTGGTCTGAACATTATATCCATACATTCAACACCAAAGCTCACATAGGCAACTGATATGGAAGCCAATGCGGGCCTTATAGCGGGCTCTTACAATCGTAACGAGCTGGTTGTCATCGGCGTTGAGCGTGTCGGTGTAAGGATTCAGTGGAAAGTTGCTTCCGATGGATTGCGTAGCATGTTTGCTGATGTCTAATCTATATGTTTGAATATTGCTTGCAGCTCAAACCACAAGCGGGTTTGGATGGTCAAGTCTGTAAGATCTGCCGCGATGAGGTGGGTGTGACGATAGACGGGGAGCTTTTCGTAGCCTGCAACGAGTGTGCCTTTCCCGTTTGTAGACCCTGCTATGAATACGAGCGCGCGGAGGGAAATCAAGTATGTCCTCAGTGCAAGACCAGATATAAACGCTTGAAAGGTGAACATTTGTGCGAACATTAGTACGTTTAGCTACGTCTGATGGATAATTTGAATGAATGTTGTTCTTATTATGAAGTGAGGATTTTGATGTATGTACTTGATTATATGACTAATAGATAAAGCTCTTCGCTCTCAGTGTTTCTCCATTGCTTTGCCCATTCGATACACCTTCCGTCTTACAAATTCAAATATCTTTGAATACGTTGGATAGTGCAGGCAGTCCTAGAGTTGAAGGAGATGAAGAAGAAGAAGATGTGGATGACATTGAAAATGAGTTCAACTATGATATAAGAGATCGCAGTGGGCAGCACATAGCTGAAGCAATGCTCCACGAGCAAATGAGTTATGGAAGAGGAGACGCGCATGATATCCCACATATGACATCCACTATGCCTTCTCAAGTTCCGTTGCTCACGAACGGTCTTATGGTGCGTGCAAATCCTTTCAGCATTGTAGCTTATTTTAGTTACTCAGTTGATGCTGCGTAAGAACTCATGTCTGCATCCAATTCTTTACATTGTGAACACGTGAAGTAACGGTGGACTATGGTAACTTCTGCTAAACAGTCTGAAGATATTTCTGGAATCCCACCTGAACATCATGCTCTCATTATACCTTCCTTTATGGGTAGCGGCGGCAAAAGAGTTCATCCCCTTCCCTTTCCAGATTCTCAACTTCCAGGTTTCCGACTTTTCAGCTCTAGAGCTTAGCTCGCACTTATTATCATTAAGTTTCGCACTCGGTGATTTGCTTCTTACTGTGGTTCATTGTTTGACAGTGCAACCAAGACCTCTGGGTCCTAACAAGGATTTGGCATCATATGGATATGGTAGTGTGGCATGGAAAGAAAGAATGTATAACTGGAAAGATCGTCAAGAAAAACTTGCACTAGTCAAGGCTAGTGGCGATGGAGGGGATGGGAATGATGATAGCATTGTTGATGATGATTTACCAATGTAAGTGAGGGGACTCTATGACTATCTTGGTTTTGAATGAACACTTACCTCATGTTCGACCTATTGTTCTAGTGCACTAAATTGTAAACATGTAATTTGGTGCAGAATGGATGAAGCCAGACAACCTCTCTCCAGAAAAATACCTATTCCGTCTGCCAGGATAAATCCTTACAGAATGATTATAGTGATTCGATTGGTTGTTCTTGCATTTTTCTTGCGGTTTCGGATCTTGAACCCTGTGCCTAATGCTTATGGGCTGTGGATGGTGTCAGTTATCTGTGAAGTATGGTTTGCAGTCTCATGGATATTGGATCAGTTTCCGAAATGGTTACCCATCAATCGAGAGACATACTTGGATCGCCTTTCTCTCAGGTGCTTGAAAATCTGGGGCTGAAGTTCACTTTGCAACTTTCTTGCCAATCAGTTTTATCATTTGGATAGATTCTTGAATGTTACTTGATAATGCAATTGTAGGTATGATAGAGAAGGTAAACCATCGGAGCTAGCTGCAGTTGACCTCTTCGTAAGTACTGTTGACCCGATGAAAGAGCCTCCTATTGTCACTGCCAATACTGTCCTATCCATCTTGTCTGTCGATTATCCTGTAGACAAAGTTTCTTGTTATGTATCTGATGATGGAGCTGCCATGTTGACATTTGAAGCATTATCAGAAACTTCTGAGTTTGCAAGGAAGTGGGCTCCCTTCTGTAAGAAGTATAGCATTGAACCAAGGGCTCCTGAGGTGTACTTTGCTCAGAAAATTGATTACTTGAAGGACAAAGTGCATCCCTCTTTTGTGAGGGAGAGGAGAGCAATGAAGGTGAGTTTTTTGTCTGTTAAAGTCAAGAAGAAAATTGTGAACATAGACTCAAATCTGAAGAATACATATGACCAATTGTGTTTCAGAGGGAATATGAGGAGTATAAAGTGCGAATTAATGCCCTGGTGGCAAAAGCCCAGAAGGTTCCTGAAGATGGTTGGACCATGCAGGATGGGACTCCTTGGCCAGGAAATAATGTCCGTGACCATCCAGGCATGATTCAGGTGGGATATTATTATTTCCTGTTTTCTGACTCTGTTTAACTGTGTTGAGTTTTATTATGTGTCTCACTGGTAATTAATTATCTCCAGGTGTTCTTGGGACACAGTGGTGGTGTTGATACTGATGGGAATCACTTGCCACGGCTTGTATATGTCTCAAGGGAGAAACGACCTGGGCACAATCATCACAAAAAAGCAGGTTCTATGAATGCCTGTGTAAGTTTTTCTTTCACTGAACTTGTTGAGCTGAATCAATCTAAGCAGATATAACTGTCGATAATCTATAAACAAATTTTCTTTGTTTGCAGGTGCGTGTGTCTGCAGTCTTGACAAATGCACCTTACATTCTCAATCTTGATTGTGATCACTACATTAATAATAGTAAGGCCCTTAGAGAAGCGATGTGTTTTATGATGGATCCAGCTGCAGGGAAGAAAATCTGTTATGTGCAATTCCCTCAAAGATTTGATGGAATAGATAGGCATGACCGTTATGCCAATAACAATACAGTTTTCTTTGATGTAAGATCTTCTTGGGGATGATCGAATTTTTTGCAGAAATGCTTAACCATTTCATCAGTCTAATATTGATGCCTGAATTTCTTGCAGATAAATTTAAGAGGATTAGATGGTATCCAGGGTCCTGTCTATGTTGGTACTGGTTGTGTATTCAATAGGCAGGCCTTGTATGGCTATGATCCACCAAAGACAAGGAAGCCACCCAGTCGAAGTTGCAATTGCTGTTCAAGCCTATGTAGTTGGTGCTGCTGTTTTGGATCAAGGAAGAAAGGCAAGAAATCCAAATTAAGCTTAAGACCCAAATTCTGGAAAAAGAAAAGGGGGAGTAAAAGGTCTGCTGATGTGCCTGTGCATAAGCTGGAGGGTATCGAAGAAGGTGTTGAGGGTAAGATTTTTCCTGTTGTTGCTGTAGGGTCAGATTTTATTTAACTTGGAACTGTCATAAAGCCCGATGAGAAAAATATGGCTTGCTAATTGATGTCATTGTTGTCCTTGGGTGATAATTTATATTCCATGTTTTCCTCTTTATCTTGGATCACAGCTTATCTAAGCTTGTTTTGAACTCCTAGGTATTGAGAGCGAGAGGAGTGCATCAATGTCACAGAAGAACTTTGAGAAGAAGTTTGGTCAGTCCCCAGTTTTTATTGCTTCTACTCTTTTAGAGAAGGGAGGGGTTCCTCCGAATGCTAGCCCTGCCTCTTTGCTGAAAGAGGCAATACATGTAATCAGCTGTGGTTATGAGGATAAGAGTGATTGGGGGAAGGAGGTCAGTGGCTTCATAGAAACCTCATTTTGATTTGTTTTACTTTTTATGCCCCTGATCTCACTTTTTCTTTCTTCTTATGGCTTTTTAGATAGGGTGGATTTATGGATCAGTCACAGAAGATATTTTGACTGGATTTAAGATGCATGTACGTGGATGGCGTTCAGTTTACTGCATGCCTCAAAGGCCTGCTTTCAAGGGATCTGCACCTATTAACCTGACAGATCGCTTGCATCAAGTGCTTCGATGGGCACTGGGATCTGTTGAGATATTTCTTAGTAGACACTGTCCGATTTGGTATGGATACGGGACTGGTTTGAAGTGGCTTGAACGATTGGCCTACATCAATACCATTGTGTATCCTTGGACATCACTACCTCTCTTGGCATATTGCTCTCTTCCAGCAGTCTGCCTTCTCAGTGGCAAGTTTATCGTACCTACGGTAAGACCATGTTCCTAGAAAGTTCTGAACACAGTTTAATGATTTATATCCCGTCTTATTTTCATCGCCAAAGTGACTTTTCTATGGCGTGAAATTTCAATGCTATAAATCAATTTGCATGTTTAAGCTGCATTTGGATTCAATTAGGATCACGTTTTTTGTCTAGATCTATAGCCAGGTTAGTAAGACCATGTTCCTAGAAAGTTCTCAACACAGTATAATGATTTGTATCCCGTCTTATTTTCATCGCCAAAGTGACTTTTCTATGGCGTGAAATTTCAATGCTATAAATCAATTTGCATGTTTAAGCTGCATTTGGATTCAATTAGGATCACGTTTTTTGTCTAGATCTATAGCCAGGTTAGTAGATTGCAGATACATATTCATCTCTTTCTTGAATACACATGCAGATAGATAGCTATGCGAGTTTATGGTTCATCTCCCTTTTCCTCTCAATCATTGCAACTGGCATTTTGGAGATCAGGTGGAGTGGGATTGGAATCGATGAATGGTGGAGAAATGAGCAGTTTTGGGTGATTGGAGGTGTTTCAGCCCATCTCTTCGCTCTTTTCCAAGGGCTTCTGAAAGTATTGGCAGGTATTGACACCAGCTTCACAGTGACGTCAAAGCAGGCCGATGATGAGGAATTTGCAGAGCTTTATCAATTTAAATGGAGTACTCTTCTGATCCCTCCTACAACACTCCTAATTTTGAACATTGTTGGTGTGATTGCGGGAATATCTGATGCCATCAACAATGGGTACCAGTCATGGGGTCCTCTCTTTGGAAAGCTCTTTTTCGCCATTTGGGTTATTATGCATTTGTACCCGTTCTTGAAGGGACTGTTAGGAAGACAGAATCGGACTCCGACGATTGTTATAGTGTGGTCGATTCTGTTGGCTTCTATCCTTTCACTTTTGTGGGTGAGGGTCAATCCATTTTTACCGAAGCAAACAGGACCAATGCTGGAAGAGTGTGGATTGCGGTGTGATTGAACTAAAATGTTCAGTAATCCGAAATTGTGACGTATCATGACACAAGCTGTTATTGGCGCTGCAGTGGGATGATCGATGTGCCAGTTGTTGGTACTGGGCGTGCTGTAAAGCAATGCGTGATGCATAAGAGGTGCATTAGTGGTAAAGAGGAGAGGGGCAAAGCCCCGTGATTAAGCATGTTAATATTCTTTTTTGGTGGATGGGGCTTGCGGTTGCTACGAAGAGTAGCAGGAGATGAGGTGCATAACGAGAATTCTCGTGGCGGAGGTTCGTTGAGGGATTTTTTGTTATGATGCCTTACTATGACGACGATGTATAATACTACGACATGATTCTTTTCAGTGACAAACATTGTATTGGAACCGATGATCGAGATTCGGGATAAAGGACGCAAGCGAAATTTTAATCAAATTCCAATTAAAGTAATATAAGCTTCCTATGCTGGCATGAAAGTTATGTAATAACTCTGCCCATGTCTGAGCTAAATGACTCGCTAATAATCCTGTCTGCTGGACTACTATTGAGCGTCCTAAGTTTTTCGCCAGTTCAATTCCAATGCATTTTTTTGGTATTAGATTCAGTTAATGCATTGGAATTGAACTTTGAGGCTGACCGTCAATCCTTCCCCATCCCAACTTTGTCACTGTCCTCTCCAGCGCTTTTGCTATTTGTGTGTGCTCGCCCCGCGTATACGCGGAAATGTGTTTTAACAGACAATGCACGCTTTCAGAGTTAAATAAATTGATGGGCCTCAAACTCTCAGCATAAATCAAAACATTGACAAGAATATCGACAAGAATATAGGTATGAGAATTAGAGCTGACCCTCTAGGCTCTTATTAGTTATCTTCCCATTTTCCTATGCGATCTAGCATTTTGTGAATTATTGCCAGATAATCCTGTACGAGGAGACTGGTATGATCACGATTCACATCTGTATCTTGAGAAAAGTGAATAAATATATTTGATGGCCGTCCATCTGTGGTTTCTGCGGGTTTGTCTTATAAAGTTATACCTTTTGTTAGGGGGGATTGTGGGCAACAGCTGTCTCTCTCCATTTCATTTCCATTGAATAAAGTCACTTGCCTATGCTAGTATGTAAGTTATGCAATAGCTCGGCCCATGTCTGAGCTAAATGAGACGCTAATAATCCTGTCTGCTGGACTACTATTGAGCGTCCTAAGTTTTTTTCCAGTTCAATTCCCATGCATTTCTTGGTATCAGATTCAGTTAATGCATTGGAATTGAACTTCGAGGTTGACCGTTAATCCTGTTTTAAGAGACAATGCACGCTTTCAGAGTTAAATAACTTGATGGGTCTCAAGCTCTCAGCATTAATCGAAACATCGACATGAATATCGACAAGAATATAGATATAAGACTTAAAGCTGACCCTCTTAGTTATCTTCCCATTTAGTATGCGATCTAGCATTTTGTGAATTATTGCCAGATAATCCTGTACGAGGAGACGGGTATGGTCACAATTCACATCTGTATGTTGAGAAAAGTGAATATTTGATGGCCGTCCATCTGTGGTTTCTGCCGGTTTGTCTTATAAAGTTATACCCTTTTGTTAGGGGGGTTTGTGGGCAACAGCTGTCTCTCTCCATGTCCATTGAAGAAAGTCACATGCCTTGCGTACCTACGCGGATGTGAGAATATTAATTGGCCTCATAGAAACGGAAAGTCTGCAAGCAGGAAATCAGAATCCAATTGGATCCAACGGTCGCTTTTCTGTTTAGTTTTCTTTGGTCTTTGTCTGGTTTCAGGACGCTGACGGCTTCGGACTTCGTGATCTTTAGGCAGGAGCTGTCTCAGTTCACTGAAAGCTTTGCTTTGACTTCGCTTTACGTCGAGCGATCTGAAACGGAGTGACCCTACAGCCTACAAGCCTTGCCTAGATAGTTCTTCGTTTCTATGTCATCTACAACTCGGGGAGCCTGAAAATTCACGTGAATTTCTTGATAGAGCGGCGTATGCAATAGCTCGTGAATCAGTCGTCCCTCTCTTACCTCGCTTTTTTCAATGAGCACTTGAAATTTTCTACAGGGGATGGGTCTTCTGTATTTTTTCACTTGAAATATTACTATCATAATTGAAATTTTCACTCAAAGTGAATGAAATCGAAGGCGTTTTATATCGTATACGATCATTGTTGAGAACGGATGTTCGTCATTCTTTCTGTGGATAAGGTCCCAGCCAAGCAGAAGCAAGGTTAAAAGCTCTAGTGTCCGTACATTTGGAAGCACAATCCTTTGCTCGACTCCCGCTTCAAAATGGGACTTCCGTGATGAGCATTATTTCTCCAGGAGTACTAGGTGGCAGGTGCCCCCCTTCGAAATTCCCACTCCCGCAAGACTCCTGTATCGAGTCAAGGAGAGCTCTTTCTTTCCTTTTGTGCCAAACATATATACAAGTGTCGGTTCATCACTACAAGTGTCTCAAAGTCTGTTATAGGTTTAATAGAGTTCAATAGGGTAGTTTTGTTCAACCATTTTTTTTGCATCAGGGTATTTAAGTTAGTGGCCATGGTTGAAAGCAATGATGTATTTCATATGTTGGTTGTTGAGTACAAGTTGGATGGCACTAATTACCTATTATGAGCATATGACACCATGTATTGTGTTGGTGCATATCAAGCCTTCACACATTGGCTTGGAACATTGGAACTTTGGAACCATGGAAGGACTAGCATGGATAAAGATTTATCAAGGCTTCACTTGAACCAAAGCTCATATGAACATATGCTTAGATGGTTTCACTTTTTACCCCTTTGTAAAAGTCTATATGACTTAGCATTTATTTGTAATCACTTGAAGTCACTCACCTACCTCATTAGTCGTGGAAAAAAGAATAGTTTAGTGGAGAGAATATCTCCCTACCTTTAGAGGAGAGATTCTAGGGAGCCTTAATTTGAATTTGAAATTCAAATGTTCACTCAATTCATATAAAGTGAAGAAGAAAAAACTCGTGACTAGTTCAGTCATTTTTTAGCTCACTCCCCGAGGCATATCTTCATTGTAACTGAGTGTGTTAGTGCTACTCCATAGCCTACACCACCACACCTCAATTAGCTATGCTTGTCATGCTATTGAGCTTGTACAAACTTATCAATCAATAGATATACACACATTTATCATTTCTGGTTCTCTGTGTTATCTTCTTCAAGTCTGTCAACTTCAACAGGGCATAACTCAAGATCTACTGAACCAAATCAAGAGATCTATAGCTCATTGGAACGAGCTCAAAGTCTACTACAAGCATACAAAATTTCAGAGGATTTCATTCAGCCATTTGGGAGAAATCCGCTTCGAAGTGCACACTGGTCTGTGTCTGCAGAGTTCCTAAAAAGTCGGGGGTAATTAGAACTTTGCTAAACTTATTTCTCAGTGCATAGTTTATCAATTGAAGTGATTCCACTTGTGATTGGTAGCTTACTAAGGTACTTTAATACTCCCAAAAGGAATTGTTCCAATTTTAAGTGTGCTGGTCACACTGAGTAAAAGTTTGAGCAGGTATCACTACAGGAATAGAAAGTTTTTCTTGATTTTTTAAGTACCAAGTTATCTGTTTTGGTTTGATCATTACCCAAACCATTTCCAAAGTACATATATGGTTTCTTTGTGTCATTTGGAAGCTCAAGGAGTCTACTAAGCATATCTGAAGAGAAAAGAGGGCAGGTGTGAAGCAGGTTTTGCAGCACCAATTGATCTTCTGAGTGCATCCAGCCATCACTTCCAACAGTGGTATCAGAGAATAGAAGGTAAACATGGGTGATGGTTTCCCTTCCTTCATTGACAAATTGGACAGAAACAATTATCAAGCTTGGTCATTGAGAATGAAGACCTATCTACAAGGGAGAAGTCTATTTGGATACATATCAGGAGATGAGGAATTGCCCTCATTCAAGACCAGAGGACTACCCACAAAGGATGAACATGAAAGACTCAACCAATGGTGTGCAAAGGATGCTTTGGCAAGGTCTTATCTCTTAAACTCTATATCTGACTTTCTTTTACCACATGTAAGGAACTGTAAGACTTCCCAAGAGACTTGGGAAACCTTGTCAAATTATTTTTCTTCCAACGCAAGGGCTAGGAAGAATCAATTATGGATTGAGTTCACAACCCTTAGGAAGCAGCCCAAGCAATCAGTCTCAGAGTATGTGACAAAGATCAAAGATGTGGCAGACCAATTAGCAAGCATTGGAGAGGAAATTGAAGAGGAGCAAATAGTCAAGCAAGTGACAAATGGACTCAAGGCAGATGATAAGTGGGAAAGTTTCACCACTGCAATGGACCTCTATATGGACATGCATACCCCTGATCTCACAACACTCATGGGCCAACTATTTACACATGAAGCAAAGTTTACAAAGGCTGGAGATCAATCAAAAGG
Organism: Ceratopteris richardii; assembly: GCA_020310875.1. Taxonomy (NCBI): domain Eukaryota; kingdom Viridiplantae; phylum Streptophyta; class Polypodiopsida; order Polypodiales; family Pteridaceae; genus Ceratopteris; species Ceratopteris richardii. The sequence continues at coordinate 207,308,939 of CM035406.1, read as the reverse complement.
TAATAACCCCTCTGCTGTCTATACTGAAAAAAAGGTTAAAGATAAAGGCAAGAAGAAACAGGATGAAGAAGGCTCTACCTCTCAAGCTAATTATGCAGGGAGAGGTAGGTCATCTAGAGGTAGGGGCAGAGGAGGTAAGTCAGGTAGGGGGAGACCCTACAATCAATCTCCATGCAATATCTGTGGATTGTCCAATCATACCACAGATGAATGCTACAAGAACTATAAGAATCAGAGAGGAAGAGGCTACTCAAGAGGTGGATACTCTCAAGGGAGAGGCAGATTCAACCAACATCAAAGCTACAATGGGTACAACAACCAATACAACAACAACTACAACAACAACCACAATGGTAACTACCAAGGTGGATTCAGAAATAGAAGAGACTACAACAACTACACAGAGGAGCAAGATGACTCCCTATTGATCATGAATATGACCTCCAAGATAGGTACAAATGATGATCATTTATTTTACATTGACTCAGGATGTTCTAACCATGTAGCTGGCAATGTGGCACTACTTTCTGATTTGGAAGAGCCCAAGGGCAAACATCAGGTACAAACAGGTGATGACACTAAACACTCTGTTGTCAAAATTGGAAATGTGAAGACATGTGATGGTAATCAGAACCTATTAAGCAGGGTACTCTATGTACCAACAATAACTAAGAATTTAATGAGTGTTGGTCAGATTGTGGAGAAAGGTTTGCAGGTCAGATTCACACAACATGGAGCATATGTGGAGGACCCAAAACATGGATTCAGAAGGATAGCCAAAGGGGAGAAATCAGGTAGATTATTTACATTTGAGCTAGAAGATACAAAAAACATTGCTTTGTATAATTACAAGGATCAGACACTTTCAGAGTTAGAAATATGGCACAAGAGATTAGGGCACATAGGAGAAAGAACTCTAAAGCAAATGTGCAGGGATCAATGTGTGCTTGGGATACCTAATGTGTCCAAGCAACACATGATTTACAAATGTGGATCATGTCAATTTGGTAAGTCTCACAGATTATCCTACTCAAGGAAAGGTTTCATGCATGAAGACTACCTAGACTTGGTACACACAGATGTTTGGGGACCTAGCAAGGACCCTTCCATTTCTGGTTCAAGGTATTATGTGTCCTTTATTGATGACTATAGCAGGTGGACCATTTTATACTTTATGAAGCACAAAGATGAAGTGTTTAATTGTTTCAAGAGGTATCTTGCACTTGTTGAAAATCAAACAGGTAGAAGCTTGAAGAGGCTAAGGTCAGATGGTGGAGGAGAGTACTTCTCCAATGAGTTTGAAGATTTCTTGCAGGAAAGAGGCATCAAAAGGGAGATCACTACAAGGTACTCACCTGAACAAAATGGGGTAGCAGAAAGAAGGAATAGACTTATAGTAGAAACAGCTAGGTCTATGCTTAATGAGAAAAAATTGCCAAATTACCTATGGGCAGAGAGTGTATCCACTGCCACTTATCTCATCAATAGGTTGCCATCCAAATCACTTGATGGCATGACACCATATGAAGCTTGGCATGGTAAGAGACCCTCTCTGGATCATTGCAAAATCTTTGGTTGTGTGGCATATGTGCATATTCCCTCACAGGTAAGGGGTAAGCTAGACCCTAAGGCTGAAAAGTGTATCTTCATTGGTTATGATTTGAACCAAAAGGGATACAGATTCTACAACCCCTCAAACAAAGGCTTCAAGGTAAGCAGAGATGTCATCTTTGATGAGAATGACTCTTGGTATGAAAATGAATGCAGGAAGATAAGTCTACCCTATGACATAGATGAAGATTTTCCAAAGCTTACTAAGGAAGAACCAACTCAGCAAGAAGATTCAAGCTCAGATGATGATACAATAAACCTTGAAGAGTTCAAGGCTTGGAAGTCCAAAGGGAAGATGAAGATGAAGCAATTAGAAGATAAACCAGAAACTTCAACCCAAGCAATGAGGAGATCTCAGAGAGAAAAGAAGAAGCCTATCAGATTTGGGTATGACACATCACTTGTAACTAAACATTCTGTATATCTTGCAAAAGACTTGTTGAATGAAGAACCAGGTGCCTATGAAGAAGCAATTACTAAACCAGAATGGAGAGAAGCCATGGATGAAGAGATAGAAGCTCTCAAGGAAAGTGATACTTGGGACTTGGTACCCAAGAAGGACTCTATGAAGGTGATAGGATCCAGGTGGATCTACAAACTAAAGAAGAATTCAGATGGAACAATAAACATGTACAAAGCTAGGTTGGTAGCCAAGGGTTTTGCACAAACCCAAGGCATTGATTATGAGGAGATATTTTCTCCTGTGGCCAAGATGCCAACTATCAGAGTTATGGTGAGTGTAGCTGCATCCAAAAATTGGAATATGTACCAATTGGATGTGAAGAATGCATTCTTGAATGGATGGATATCTAAAGAAGTCTACATGTCACAACCACCTGGCTATGAAGATCCAAAAAAGGTACATTATGTTTGTAAATTGAAGAAGGCTCTGTATGGTTTGAAGCAGGCACCTAGAGCATGGAATTACAGATTGACCACCTACCTCCTAGACCAAGGATTTGTGATGAGCAAAGCAGACACTTCTCTATTCATAAAGAGAAGTAGTACAGAGGTAATCTACTTATGTGTTTATGTTGATGACATCATCATTACAGGCAATGATGTCAATGGGATTAGACACATCAAAGGACAGATGATGAAAGAATTCAAGATCAGTGATCTTGGACTATTAAAGTATTTCTTAGGTCTTGAATTGGTCTACACAAATTCAGGTATCTACATCACTCAAAAGAAGTATGTACAGGATATGGTCAAGAAGTTTGGTTTGCAGGATGCTAAGGTATCTACTACTCCAATGGAGGTTAACCAAAAGCTAAGTGCTCATGAAGGAGAAGAAATCAAAGACATTACAGGATACCAAAGTATGGTAGGTAGTTTGAACTATGCTACCTTGACAAGAATTGACATAGCATATGGAGTAAGTGTGCTTAGTCAATTCATGCACAAACCAAGGGTACCTCACCTAGAGGCAGCAAAGAAGATCTTGAAGTATTTGAAGGGAACACAAAGTCATGGTTTGTACTTTCCTTATACATCAGATATTGACATAAAAGTTTACTCAGATGCAGATTGGGCAGGTTGCAAGGATGACAGGAGAAGTACATCTGGTTACATATGCTTTGCAGGTGATAAACCAATTTCTTGGTCATCCAAGAAACAACCTACAGTGGCATTGTCATCCACTGAAGCAGAGTATAGAGGGCTTGCCAATGCCACTCAAGAAGCTATCTGGTTGAAGCTTCTATATACAGAGTTAGGTCTACTCACAAGACCACCTATTATCTTTGGAGACAACACTAGCTCTCTTCACCTTGCAGCAAATCCAATTTATCATGCCAGAACCAAACACATAGAGGTTCATTACCACTATGTGAGAGAGAAGCTACTTAGCAAAGAGATTCAATTGACATATGTGTCTACTAATATGCAATGTGCAGATTTACTTACAAAGGCATTGGATGGAAACAAGTTATGCAGATTCAAATCCATGATTGGATTGCAGGAAGTGATTGAAGAATGAAAGAGAAAGCCAAAGTGTTTGGCTTGAGGGGGAGCTGTTGGTGCATATCAAGCCTTCACACATTGGCTTGGAACATTGGAACTTTGGAACCATGGAAGACTAGCATGGATAAAGATTTATCAAGGCTTCACTTGAACCAAAGCTCATATGAACATATGCTTAGATGGTTTCACTTTTTACCCCTTTGTAAAAGTCTATATGACTTAGCATTTATTTGTAATCACTTGAAGTCACTCACCTACCTCATTAGTCGTGGAAAAAAGAATAGTTTAGTGGAGAGAATATCTCCCTACCTTTAGAGGAGAGATTCTAGGGAGCCTTAATTTGAATTTGAAATTCAAATGTTCACTCAATTCATATAAAGTGAAGAAGAAAAAACTCGCGACTAGTTCAGTCATTTTTTAGCTCACTCCCCGAGGCATATCTTCATTGTAACTGAGTGTGTGTTAGTGCTACTCCATAGCCTACACCACCACACCTCAATTAGCTATGCTTGTCATGCTATTGAGCTTGTACAAACTTATCAATCAATAGATATACACACATTTATCATTTCTGGTTCTCTGTGTTATCTTCTTCAAGTCTGTCAACTTCAACAGGGCATAACTCAAGATCTACTGAACCAAATCAAGAGATCTATAGCTCATTGGAACCAGCTCAAAGTCTACTACAAGCATACAAAATTTCAGAGGATTTCATTCAGCCATTTGGGAGAAATCCGCTTCAAAGTGCACACTGGTCTGTGTCTGCAGAGTTCCTAAAAAGTCGGGGGTAATTAGAACTTTGCTAAACTTATTTCTCAGTGCATAGTTTATCAATTGAAGTGATTCCACTTGTGATTGGTAGCTTACTAAGGTACTTTAATACTCCCAAAAGGAATTGTTCCAATTTTAAGTGTGCTGGTCACACTGAGTAAAAGTCTGAGCAGGTATCACTACAGGAATAGAAAGTTTTTCTTGATTTTTGAAGTACCAAGTTATCTGTTTTGGTTTGATCATTACCCAAACCATTTCCAAAGTACATATATGGTTTCTTTGTGTCATTTGGAAGCTCAAGGAGTCTACTAAGCATATTTGAAGAGAAAAGAGGGCAGGTGTGAAGCAGGTTTTGCAGCACCAACTGATCTTCTGAGTGCATCCAGCCATCACTTCCAACATATTGGTGGTAAACGGACTTAGGAATATTGTGCAGGATGGTGAAAAACATCCTTGCAGATGGTGTTCAAGATGATGATGTTCAGATTCTTGTTTGTGCTTCGGCTCTTGTTGTATCTATTGTTGAGATGGTAGAGATGCTCAAGCACATGCATTGATATAGCCTTGCGTGTCAAACATGCCATTATCTCTCATACTCTCTTGCAAAATAGCAAAGGATGCTTGGGATACACTTACCACTTTATATTAGGTAAGAAATGAGGTTCATGTTGCTTATCTTCAAAAAGAGTTGGAGAGTGAGCATATGATTGAAGGAGATTCTATGGATAATTTTTTGACAAAGACCAAAGATTTAAAAGGGAAGTTGATTTTTGCAGATGAAGTCCTTCCAAATAGTTCACTTGTGCAGACCATTCTTATTAGTCTTTAAGATCAGAGTTTTACTTTTACTCTTTGGTTGATGATTAAAGGCAATCCAAATGCTTTAACATTTGAGGAGTTAAGTCTTTGTTTTGTTGTAGGAAGATCAATTTAGGCAGAACATTTTCATTGTGTGTATTGTAGATTAAGCTCTCTTAGCTAGTCAAAAGTAAATTTATCTCGAAGATTTTGAAGGATGGAAGAATAATTTTAAAGGATGGGCGGACACAAAGTGTTCAATCCGTGCAGGTTTTTGTTTTTACCTTAGCTAAGTTAAGAACAAGAACTTGCATTGAATGAACACTTTTTGTCTGCCCATACTTTAAAACTATTCATCCATCTTCCAAAATCTTTGAGAGAAATTTGTTTGTCTTATTTTCCAAATGACCTAATACCTCCATAGTTAACTGATACTTAATCCTTGTAAACAAATATGTAAGTCTTAGTTAGCAAGGCACGTAATAGATTGACTATAAAATGGGAGACAACCAAATGATTTAGTGGTCTAGATATCTATATGAAAGTATGCAAACCACAATAAACAAAAAAAAATCCGAAATCAAATATACAAAGCTACACATGCATACATACATACATATTCATACATACATACACATACATACATACACATATATACACACATATACATATATATAGCATACACATACGCATATGCATATGTATATATACATATATATACACATATAAAACACATATATACACATACATACATATACACATACATACATATACACACACATACGTATATGCATGCACATTCATATACAGATCCACATACACATACACATAAGCATACACATATATAAAATTATATGCATATATATATACATATACATAGGTATATTTATTTATTTATTTCTATTAATTGTCTTTTTTTCATGAACTTATAGGTTATTATCTGAAAAGTTTTTACCAAGTCAGAATATTCTTCCTACCTTACATGTTGAAATGAAGAAGATAATCAACAATATTGGTATAGATTATCAATGTATACATGCATGTCCTAATGATTGTATTTTATATAGAGGTGAATATGTAGACTCTTTGACATGTCCAAAATGTCAGTCTCCTCGATATAAGGACGAAGAAGGTAAAATCCCAAAAAAGGTATTGAGACATTTTCCATTGGCTCCACGGATTAGACATATGTTTCAAAGCCCCAAATTATCAAAGCTTTTGACATGGGGACATGATCATAAAAGTACTGATTGAATAATCAAAATTCCTCATGATAGTGTTGCTTTTCAACATATTGATTCTACATGGTCTGATTTTGCATAAAATCCATAGAATCTAAAGTTAGAAGTTGCATTAGATGGGGTTAATCCATTCTCCATGAAATCCAGTAAATGGTCAACATGGCCAGTGGTAGTCATAAACTACAATCTTCTACCATATCTTAGCATTAGAAAGGAACATTTAATGCTTTCACTTTTAATTTTGTGGGATTTGAACTCACGACCTACCAGCTAGGAGTATGATGGGCTAACCACTTGCCCCAAAAGCCATGGTTGAGGATTACTTCCTAATCCTCCCTCTTAGGGTGTGGTTCAACCATCTCCTGCCAGTTATATCTTGAGTCTAACACTCTCTTCCCCTTCTAGAGATCATTGTCCTCAATGATCAATCCTTGCTCTCCCCTTGGATTGATGTCCTCACCCTCGCACAGTCTCTTGAACCATCTTGTCCTCAACCTCGGTCTCTTGAGCCTTGCCTTTCCGCTTCTTGGCCACTTTGCCTACAGATTTGCCTTGCTCTCAACCTTGGTGTCTTGAGCCTTGCCTTTCTGCTTCTTGGCCACTTGCCTACGGACTTTCCTTGCTCTCAACCTTGATAACTTGAACCTTGCCTTTCTGCTTATTGGCAACTAGCCTACGGACTTGCCTTGCTCTTAACCTCGGTCTCTCGAACCTGGTTCTCACCCATGCTAGGTATCTTGGATCCCCAATCTAATTTCTCCATTGGAATGCTCGTTTTGAGAGCTTTCCAACGGTATATTACACATCGAAATCTGACCTACGGATTGGCAGATACACTCAAATCTTTGTTAAGCTTACCTTTGAAATCGACGCGCGCCTCTTCCTTCAACTTCGCCCAAGCCTACTTCCTATGATCTGATACCAATTATGGGATTTGAACTCACGACGTACCAGTTAGGAGTATGATGGGCTAACCACTTGCCCCAAAAGCCATGGTTGAGGATTACTTCCTAATCCTCCCTCTTAGGGTGTGGTTCAACCATCTCCTGCCAGTTATATCTTGAGTCTAACAAATCCCAAGAAAAAGACAAGTTAAAGATATGAATATATACCTTGCTCCTCTCATTGACGATTTCCAAGAGTTATGGAGAGGTATTAATGTCATTGATGTATCGAAAAGCATCAATGAAAGATATATTACGGCTTGTGGTATTGTGGCTTGGACTATTCACGATTTTCCATGATATGGTGTTTGTGCAGGTATTGATGTAATTTTTTTATTCAATATGCATACAAATAAATGTGAGTTAATCTAATTATATTTTTATCATTTTCATGATGCAGGAATATCTACTAAGGATTATAAACCTTGTCCATATTGTGATGATTGGTTGAGATCAATATATAGTAAGAATCTCAATAAAAATATTTATCTTCGACATCGAGGATTCTTGCCTCATTATCATCCATTAAGATCTAAAAGAGAAGCAATACATTTTAATGGAAAACTTGAAATAAGTCACTGTCCAAAACCTATATATATATACGTATGTGCATATAGGCATGTATGTGTGATGCATAATGTATCTACTCCATTTTATATTTATGTATGTGTATCTACATGATGTGTATGTATCTTTATATATATTATGATCCTCGTTGATTCGAGTAGCTATAAATAGAGGCATAAGGTTGGGAGGAGAGGCATCTCTCTAGTAGGTGGTCAGAGAAATAGATGCAATGTGTATATATACTTCAATCATATGTCTAAAAGGATGAATTAGAGTTTCTAAATTAGGGCTTGTAAAACCATATTATCAAAATTTATGTTTCTAAATTAGGGTTTTTGAAATAGGATTTTTAAATTAGAATATTTATAATAGGGTTTTTGAACTAGGATATATATATATATATATATATATATATAAGGTTTTTGAATTAGGCTATATATATATATATATATATATATATATATATATATATATATATATATATATATATATATATATATATATATATATATATATATATATATATATATATATATATATATATATATATATATATATATACACACACACACACACACACACACACACACACACACACACACACACACACATATATATATATATATATATATATATATATATATATATATATATATATATATATATATATATATATATATATATATATATATATATATATATAGTGTTATATATCTATATATATGTATACCTTTATAAATATAAATATAAATATATAAATAAATAAATAAATAAATAAATAAATAAATAAATAAATAAATATATATATGTATGTATGTATGTATGTATGTATGTACACACACACTATATGTATGTGCATCTATATATGCATATGCATGTGTGTGTATGTATGTGTATCTATATGTGCGCATGCATGTGTTGTGTGTGTGTATGCATGTGTACGTGTATATATGTATGTAAATATGATTATGTGAGTCTATGTGTGTGTACATATGATTATGTATGTGTACGTGTATATGAGTATGTGTATGTGTATGTGAGTATGTGTATTTGTCTATGTGTGTATTCATTATATGTGTGTAACTGCATGCATGTGTATGTGTGTGTGTAAATGTGCGTGTATGTGTGTGTATGTATAAATGTGCATGTATGTGTATATGTGTGTAAATGTGCATGTATGATGTATATGTGTGTGTATGCATGTATATGTACCTCTAGTCACACTCCTTTCTGTCTCTCTTATATACATACATACATACATACATACATACATACATACATACATACATACATACATACATACATACATACATACATACATACATACATACATACATAAACACACATACTCATATCCACATATATATACATGAAAGCAATGTGTACCGTGCATTATCACGATGATGAGCCATAAGTGTTCACATCTCTTTTAGACACCACTTATGCGACCATCCTATCCCAAACTCTGTCTCAAGTGAACTAAGTATGTAATTTTTATCCCTCTCATCATGCTCACTATATATATAAAAAAAAATCATGTAAATAAAACATAAGATATTTATTTCAATTTATATGTAAAACTTATACTTCCTTCCACTGCAAGTGGACAAGGTGTAGGTAAGAGTTGCATACTGGTCGCATTCTTCTCTTGAACTCCAATCCATTCCCTATATACACTATATTCCCCTCTTGCTCTATATCGCACTCCAGCCCTAAGGTACATGTGCTCTGCTCTCATGATCTGGAGGTGGTATAGGTGTCCTGAAAATAGATAGATAAAAATATGTGTTATAATATCATTAAAAAAATTTGTGAAAAAAAAAAACATACCTATGAGCAAATAACTATCTTCCTGCATGTGGAGCCACAGAAGAGCCCTCCTCCGATCACTGGGTAAGCATCTGGATCATAAAATCCAGCTCATCATCAGGCATCTCTGAGTACTCATGCATGATGATCCCTAAAGTATCAGGTGGAACTCTTGCTCTCATAAGACGTTTTATGAGAGTGAGTTTCACCTTTCTCTCTCTACTAGGATCCATAATATCTATACATATAAAACAAAATGGGTTAGAAATCAATATATGTACATGTACATATGTATGCATGTATATGTGTATGTAGGTGTATATGTGAGTGTGTGTATGTGTGTATGCATGTATGTATGCATATGCATGTGCATTATGTATGCATGTGTGTGTATGTGTGTGTACACATGTAAGTATGTATGTATGCATATGTATGCATTTATGTGTATGTGTGTGTGTATGTGTCTCTATGTGTGTGTCTATGCATAGATGTGTGTGTATGTATGCATGTGTGTGTGTATGTGTGTGTGTCTATGTGTGTATGTGTGTGTCTATGTGTGTATATACGTGTGTATCTGTATATATGTGTCTATATGCATGTGTATGTGTGTGTAAATGTGTGTGGATGTGTGTATGTGTGTGTGTAAGTGTGTATGTGTCTATGTGTGTATGTGTGTGTATATGTGTGTGTATGTGTATTTGTGTGTGTGTGTAAGTGTGTATGTGTCTGTGTGTATGTGTGTGTATATATGTGTGTGTGTATTTGTGTGTGTGTGTGTGTGTGTGTAAGTGTGTATGTGTGAATGTGTGTGTGTATATGTGTGTGTATGTGTGTGTTTCTATGTGTGTATGTGTGTGTGTATGCATGTGTATGTGTGTGTGTAAATCTGTGTGTATATGTGTGTGTATGTGACTATGTGTGTATATGTGTCTATGTGTGTATGTGTATGCATGTACGCATACATATGCATGTACGCATACATATGCATGTGCATTATGTATGCATATGTATGCATGTGTGTGTATGTGTGTGTATGCATGTAAGTATGTATGTATGCATATGCATTATGTATGCATATGCATTATGTATGCATATGTATGCATGTATGTGTATGTGTGTGTATGTCTCTCTACATCTGTGTGTATGTGTGTGTGCTTGTCTATGTGTGTATGTGTGTGTATGCATGTAAGCATGTATGTATGCATATGCATGTGCATTATGTATGCATATGTATGCATGTGTGTGTGTGTATGTGTGTGTATGCATGTAAGTATGTATGTATGCATATGCATATGCATTATGTATGCATACATATGCATGTATGTGTATGTCTCTCTACGTGTGTATGTGTGTGTGTCTGTGTGTATGTGTGTGTGCGTGTGTCTATGTGTGTATGTGTGTGTGTCTATGTGTGCATGTGTCTATGTGTGCATGTGTGTGTCTATGTGTGTATATATGTGTGTATCTATATATATGTGTCTCTATGCATGTGTATGCGTGTGTGTAAATGTGTGTGTATGCATGTGTATGTGTGTGTAAATTTGTGTATATATGTGTGTGTACGTGTGTGTATGTATGTGTATGTGTGTGTGTCTATGTATGTATGTATGTGTGTCTATGTGTGTATGTGTGTGTGTCTATGTCTATATATATGTGTGTATGTGTATATATGTGTGTGTATGCATGTGTATGTGTGTGTGTAAATCTGTGTGTATGTATGTGTATGTGTGTATGTGTGTGTATGTGTGTGTATGTGTATGTGTGTGTATGTGTCTATGTGTGTGTATATATGTGTGTACGTGTGTGTCTATGTGTGCATATATGTGTGTATGTGTATATATATGTGTGTATGCATACGTATTTGTGTGTGGAAATGTGTGTGGATGTGTGTGTGTGTAAGTGTGTATGTGTCTATGTATGTATGTGTGTGTAAGTGTGTGTGTGTCTATATGTGTATGTGTGTGTGTTTCTATGTGTGTATGTGTGTGTGTCTATGTGTGTCTATATGTGTGTGTATACATGTGTGTGTATACATGTGTGTATGTGTGGTATGTGTGTGTGTATGTGTATGTGTGTATATGTGTCTATGTGTGTGTGTCTATGTATGTATATATGTGTGTGTGTATGGATGTGTATGTGTGTGTGTAAATCTATGTGTATGTGTGTATGTGTGTGTATGTATGTGTATGTGTGTGTGTTTGTGTGTATGTGTGTGTCTATGTGCGTATATATGTGTTTGTGTATGCATGTGTATGTGTGTGTGTAAATTTGTGCATATGTGTGTGCGTGTGTGTTTGTGTGTGTATGTGTCTATGTGTGTGTGTGTGTGTCTATGTGTGTATGTGTGTGTGTGTCTATGTGTGTATATGTGTGTCTATGTGTGTGTGTATGCATGTATATGTGTGTGTGTGTGTAACTGTGTGTATGTTTGTTGTGTATGTGTCTATGTGTATGTGTGTCTATGTCTGTATGTGTGTGTGTGTCTATGTGTGTATGTATGTGTGTGTCTATGTGTGTATATGTGTGTCTATGTGTGTGTATATGCATGTGTATGTGTGTGTGTGTGTAACTGTGTGTATGTTTGTTGTGTATGTGTCTATGTGTGTGTGTGTGTCTGTATGTGTGTGTGTCTATGTGTGTGTGTGTCTATGTGTGTATGCGTGTATGTGTGTGTGTGTCTATGTGTGTGTGTGTGTCTATGTGTGTAAATGTGTGTGTGTATGTGTCTATGTGTGTATATATCTGCATGTGTGTGTAAATCTATGTATGTGTCTATGTGTGTATGTGTGTGTGTCTATGTGTGTATGTGTGTGTGTCTATGTGTATATGTGTGTGTGTGTCTATGTGTGTATATGTGTGTGTATGCATGTGTACATGTGTGTGTAAACCTGTGTGTGTATGTGTGTGTATGTGTGTGTGTCTATGTGTGTATGTGTGTGTGTGTGTCTATGTGTGTATGTGTGTGTCTATGTCTATGTGTGTGTGTATGTGTGTGTGTGTCTATGTGTCTATGTGTGTTTGTGTGTGTGTGTGTGAATGTGTGTGTATGTGTGTATTAGACACCTCAAAAGAAGCTCAAGCACCAATGGAGGTCCTCTCAAATCTTTTGTCAAGGTTAAATATTAAGTTCTTTACTTTTAAAGGGTTCATTCATGAAGATTCAAATGATCACATAAGGAGATTCATCTCCTTAAGCTGTGGATGTGGGATTCAACATCAAGAGGATGTTGTGCTAGTGGTGTTCCCTTGAACATTAGGACTTGCATGCAAACGGTAAAAGTAGTATGTGGACAAGCACTTCACCACCTGGAAAGCCTTGAAGACTTGCTTCTCTCAAACATTTCAGCCAAGCAACTCTTCAGAGTGAGCCTTCAACTCGAGAACTTGAACCTATCCATGTGAATCTTTTCATGAACTTCATACATGTACTAAATCACGTCTTTCCCATTGGTCGCATGCTCTCAGAGACTTCCTAGTTAAATAGTGGATAGAAAAGGCTCTTCCCAAGTCTTCCCAATAGAAGCTTAGGGAATCACTCAGATTGGATGCCACACTGAATGATTTTGCGGCAGCCGCCTCTCACATAGAGGAAGTTACAATGCATTTTGAAGGAGGGATTCAAGAAAACTACACCGAGCATTTGGACCTGATCTAGCAACTTAGGAGGGAACTGGAAGCACGAAAGATGCAACAAATTCAAAACAATGAGAAGTTTGTTTTGCCACCTACATGCTATAACAATGACTTAGTGGCACAACTTCATTGTGAAGTGGAGAAGTTGCAGACCACTCGAGAAATCTGTAGGAAAATTTGGTGTACCACATGCAACAATAGTGGTCATTCCAAGATGAATTTCCCAAACCGAGTAAGCTATCAATTTTTTGAAAAGGTGGCCATGAGGCGCGTGATTGTTACTACCTCAAGGGAGCTCAATAGAGAGGTAATACCCACGTTCTTGAAACATTTTATGCTATTACTTCAAATATGCATAACAGATAGGAGAATTATCTGAATCAACCTAGATATACTAGAACTCTAATGTGTTATCATTATGGAAAATATAGTCACATACAAAGCAAATGCTCTCTGCTTGAGGGCACACCTCCCTATGAACATTGTCATTATGCCAAGGATCATTACAAAAGGGATTGTCCTTGCAACCTCCCTACTCCAATCTATATGATTGTAGTCTCTCCAAGAGAAGAAAATATGAATCCACAATGCTATGTTGTTTCATAATCCACAGTAGCTATGATGACTAGGGCTAGACAAGTGGCATCAACTTGTATAGAAGAGGGGAGTCAAGGAAAAAGAAGAAGGCTAGAAGGATGATTTGGGAGGATCACATGGCTGCTGAAGAAGCCTATGACAAAGTGCGGACTTCACTGAAAGAACAACCTACTCACCCTCATGAGAATACATAGGAGGTGAATATCAAAGAAATTTTGAAGTGAATTGACCATAAGGTCAGTTTATTCCAACTTATAAAAATGGGTGCAAAGGTGAGAAATGATCTACTTGATGTCATAGAGTTTGCGTACCTAAGCCCACCACCTAATATAGATGGGCCCATGGTGGAGTTTTCCCTTGCATCACTGGCATACTACAATTTTTTTTTGACAAGTATCGTTTTAGATGGATGCTCTTGCATCAATCTAGACTGTGATTTTACTGTAAAGAAATTAAATTTGGACCTCACAAAGGAAACACCTTTTATTGTCACACTAGCACATCAACATCAATTCACACCACTTATGATCATTGAAAAGGTACTCATAATAGTTCAAGGTTGTTACTTTCTCCTAGATTTTGTTGTTATTACCCTACCACAAGACACAACTTACCCTCTACTACTGGGAAGGCCTTTGTTGAGGCAAGCAAAAGCATTATAGGATTGGGAAAGGAATAGGTTATGGATTTCTACAAAAGCTAATAATTAATTGCAAATACACCTGGAGGAAGGATGTAACACTACCAAGGCAACTAGGTGTACAATGGACACTCAAGTAATACCTGCTCTACCTCATGAAGATGATAATATGTTAAATTGGATGATGGGCAGTGTAGAATGTTGCATAGTTGAAATAAGTGAAATAAATGAGGATTCTAAGTGATAATTTGCACTCAAACAACAAGGAAAAAGATAAATCAAGTGATTATAGGAAACTAGATGCAAAAGTCCAAATAGGGCCTCATGTGGCCTAGGTTGGGTAGCTCTCTTAGGGTGGGCATCATCAAGCCCAAGTTGGGCACCTCTCATAGGGTGGCCTAAGTGGGCATCATGAGGCCTAAGTTGGGCATCTCTCCCAAGGTGGCCCAAGTGGGCAAAAATTCTCAGGTAACCAAGGTGGCCAATCTAGATGCTTAATTTTTGATGGTCAAAATGAATTTTTTGGGTGACCAATTTTCATGCAGGATGAACATGGGCGATTAAAATCTAGCACATCTCAAGAACTGGGCACTAGTGATTATCATGATGGGCCACCACAAGGTAGGCACCTAGGACGTACTAGGAAAGTAGGCAAGGAGCCTTGCCTTGGCCAAAATGGGTCAATTTTCTCTATGGAACTAACTCAGTACCTGCTTTCGAATCTATCTAGAACTAGCTACATACAATTGATCAATAATCCAATGAGTTAAATCTATCTTCAAAAGATTTTTCTGTGGTAAATATAGATTGAAAAAAATTTTCTTGTGAGGATTAGTAAAGCAATCTTTCCCTTGGGAATATGAAGTGTTGCATGCACACTCAGAGCTCTAGAGATAAGTTGAGTGTGATAGTACACATTTGTGCAAGCTTTAGGATCTTGCTTTTCTTCAATTCCTCTAGTATCAAGGAATGTTTCTAAGGGCATGGCTGTACCATAAATCTTAAAGGTTTTGTGTACCAATCTATGTTAGTAAAAATGTCTTCAAAGCTTGGTTAGTAAAGATGGTTAAGGTTTCTTGCGAATATTTGTTTGGGCTTGACTATAATGTATGAATCATGTAATAGCACTATGGGAAGTGTGCCTTTAGTAGGGGTGCATTGAAATATCATTTAGACTTGCCTTCTTCCAAAGGAACTTCAAATCATTTTAATTCTATACATTATTGAATTGTTGCACAAAGGATTGGAAATGACCCCACTTGTGGTCAAATTGTAACTTCACTTCCTAGATATATAGTATGTCTCCTAGGGGTCCAACTAGTCTTTGGAACCAATGCATTTTTTCATGGAATCTCTCATTTTTGTTGATAGGCAGGTCTTTTATAGGTATCTCTATTTTTCTCCAAATTCTAGGGGTGGGAGTATAGGATACTCCTCCCCTAGTATGGACCATTAGTCAATGGGCATGTTACTAGGGCCCACTAGTTCAATGATATTTCACTTTGACGAAACTTTTAGAATCTGCTAGGATAAGGAAAATGCATGTTGATATTGTCAAAGACAAAAGAAAATAGTATGGTGAGACCGAAGTCCCTTTCTAGTAATCACATGAGTTCCCCATACTAAGCCCTTCTTTTGCATTGTGTAGTTGGGTTCAAAACATGTCTAAGGCATGTGTCGAGAATGGCTTGTATGCATAATTTGGTTGTGCATGATCTCAACATGGTGTAGACAAGGTAAATAAATCTCATCTAGTTTTTTACATGGTTTAAGTTAAAATTACATGGTTTATTTGAGAATTTATGCTTCCTTATGGAATTACAAGGATACATGGAAGCATAAAAATTACAATTATCGAGGAAGGAGGTAGATTTTTGAGATGATGGAGCTACTTGAACATGATAAGGATACATTCTATGAGATGTATGGGATTGATCTTAGATCTATTTAGGCACTCATTTCCAAACAGACAAGGGGTTGTGAGTACAAGGCTTATATGTATGTTGAGAATGAGGTTTAATGAAGGTTCAAGTATAAAATGAATCCCTAGGTTTTTCTAGATGGGTGACTGGAATAATGGAGGCAAGATCTTCAAGAAAGCTTTCAAAACCCAGATGTGAGAAGCATTAGAGCATGCCTTTAGCAAATACTTAGGCATCTAGACTTCTTGTGTCCGTACTTTTTGGTTTCCTTGAATCTGGGCAGTCAGTTTCTAGAGCTTGGTGACTTGTCTTTACCATGGCTTTGTCTATGAAGTAGCTAGTTTCTTGCATTCTGCCACTCAGATTTTTCTACCTATTTGGTGGAGCTTGATTCTTGTGAACTTGGTTCAAAGTTGATTTTGGCACCTTCGTGTGTTGTTGCTCAATGGTAGTCTCTTGACCTGGAGTCACTCCTTTATCATAGATGTGGTTGATTTTTGGAAAAGAAGGGGGCTCCAACACTTGCATGGTTTGAGATCTAGGCATTATACACAATTGACTTGGGAGCACATACTAAGTGTGAGTCCTTGGAACATGAAGGGTGGTAACCTTCCTATTCATTGTAAGGCACTTCTTATTAACCTAGACCTAGAGAAGTCATTTCCTAAGGTCCAAGATTACTACGTGATCATATACCCAATCATGGCCCAACATGAAAGTTTTCGAGAGACCTTCATCATGCAAAATAAAGAGCTTGATTGTCAAGGGAATATCATGTAAGAGAACACGAACTTCTATCTCACCTAAGTAAGGGGTTTCTACACCTCCTAATCCAACATGAAATGCTTCCATTGGATTCAAGTATATGCCCATGTCTTGACAACAAGAATACTTGATGACACTTATGGTAACTCATAAATCAGTCATGGCTCTGATAAGTTTGATATAGTTCCTTGTCCTAGATCTAATGAAATGCATAATCTTCTATCCATGATGCTAGGATTGAAATGTGTGCACTTGGAACATTGCCATGTGATAAAGAGGATCATTGCAAGTGGGTAACAAGCCTTACTATCTTAAATTGATTTTTTTATCCTTTCTATAGCCTCTACTTGTGCTTCCTCTCAAATTGTTTATTCTTCTTCCTTGCACTTCTTAGGACTTGTCCAATCATTCAAGTATCTCCTTCATTAGGGGTTGGTGATAGAGTTTAGCTTGCATCCAATAATGCAGCTTGGTAATACTCACATTCTAGCGTGGATAGTTGAACAACACCACTCGTGGAAATCCTGTTAGTAACAATGGGTCCATATATGCATTTTTCCAAATTATGGACATGTTGCTTCAATCTTCACACCAATGCGAAGTCTCTAGATTTTAATTCTTTCTCCTTAAATAATATGAGCATAAAAATAAGCCTTTTGCCTCTTCTTGGCTACACATATTTCTGCTACTACATGTAATATTATCTCTCCTTAAAGTTCTAGATCCATGATCCTCATGGATAACTCATGTCCTTCCCATTGATACTCCCATGATACTTTCAATATTGGCATCAAGATATCTAGGGGTAACATTGCATGTTGTCCAAATACCATCTAAACAAGGGGTGGTATTGAGTACTTTCTTATAGGCCACTCGGTAAGCCCAAGTAACATGATGTAGTTGCTTGTCCCAATTAGAGCTTTGTTATCTATGAGTTTCATCAATACATTGCATAGGATCTTATTAGTACTTTGCACTTTTCCATTAGCCTATGGGTGATAAGGGGTTGAATTCTTGTGTATGACCATGAAATCTTGAAGTAGATATTCAATAACTTCATTCAAGAAGTGCATACCTTTATTGCTAACAAGATCAATGGGCAATCCATACCTTCTAAGTACGTTCTGAAATGAGAAATTGGCAATTTTTTGAGTATCATTCTACATGTGGACCATACTTCCACCCACTTGGTTAAGTAATTGATTGTTACAATTATGTATTTTGTGTGCGAAATCCTTGTAGGGGGGTTGATGGGTCATACAAAATCTATATCCCATTTTGAGAGAGCATGTCATCCCATCATCTCTCCTAAAGTCGTTTCATTGCATCAGATAGGGAATTGTGCTCTTTGGAAAGTATCATAATATTTCACATAGGTATGAGCATCCACACAAAATGTGGTCTGCCAAAGACATGAGAATAGGGTAGTCTTAATCATGTGATCAGGTCTAAAGTGTCCACCTACAACATCAATGTGTATAGCCTCTAGGATTTTGAAATAGTTGCTCTCATGCATGCATAGTCATAAATAGCCATAACTACCTCATTTGTACAGATCATCTCCTATCAAACCATGGTCCTAAGATTCATGTGCTAAATTTGTTAGCTTGCCATGCGATAATGAGGGGCATTGGGTTTGTGTAGCAAGCCTTACCATCTTATATTTATTTTTTAAATCCTCTCTATAGCCTTTGCTTGTGCTTCCTCCCGGGTTCTTTGTTCTTGTTCCTTGTGCTTCTTAGGGCTTGTCCAATCATTCAAGTATCTCCTTCATTAGGGGTTCTTGATATAGCTTAACTGGCATCCACTAATGTAGCTTGGTCCCTTTGAGCATGGCTAGTTGATCGACACCACTTGTAAAAATCCAATTAGTGACCATGGGTCCATATCCTCATTTTTCCAACTTGCAAAAATGTTGATTCAATGTGCATAATAATACTAAGTCTCCAGATTTTAATCCTTTCTCCTTAATATGAGAATCAAAATAAGCCTTTTTTCCTCTTCTTGGCTATGTAGATTCCTGCTGTGGCATGTAATATCACCTCTCCTAAACATTGTAGATCCATGATCCCAAAGATAAATCATGTCCTTCCCATTGATACTCTCATGCTACTTTCAATGTTGGGTGATAAGGAGCTAAATTTTTGTGTATGGCCATGAACTCTTGAAGTAGATTTTCAATAACTTCATTCAAGAAGTGCATATGTATGTCGCTAACTAGTTCAATGGGAAATCCATACCTTGTAAATACATTCTCAAATAAGAACTTGGCAATTGAGTGTCATTCTTACATATGGACCATAATTCTACCCACTTGGTTAAGTTATTGGTGGTTACAATTATGTATTATCCATGTAGAATCCTTGTAGGGGGGTTGATGTATGCTACAAAAGCTATACCCCATTTTGAAAAAGCATGTCCTCTGTTCATCAATCTTAAAGGCATGTCATCGCATTAGATAGGGTATCATAGAATAAGATAGCGTTAATCACATGATCAGGTCCAAAGTGTCCAATTGCAACACCAATGTGTGCAGTCTCTAGGACTTTCCAATAGTTGCTCTCATGTATGCAACACTGTAACTAGCCATATCTACCTTGTGTAGATTGTCTATGATCAAAGCATAATCCTAAGCTTGCTGTGCTAAATTTTCTTATCTTAGCATGTGATAATAGGGGCATTGGGATTGGGTAGCAAGCCTTACTATCTTAGATTGATTTTTTTCTAGTCCTCTCAATAGCCTCTACTTATGCTTCCTCTTGCATTATTTGTTGTTGTTCCTTGTGCTTCTTAGGAATTGTCCAAACATTCAAGTATCTCCTTTGTTAGGGTTCTTGATAGAGCTTAATGTGCATCCAATAACGTAGCTTGGTGATACTTGAGATTCTAGCATGTCTAGTTGAACAACACCCATCGTGGAGATCCTATTAATGATCATGGGTCCATATCCATATTTCTCCAACTTACCGACATGTTTCTTCAATGTTTAGACCAATACTAAGTCTCCCACTTTTAATAATTTCTCCTTAATATGAGCATCAAAATAATCCTTTAGCCTTTGTTGAATACATATATTCCTACTGTCGGATGTGATATTTTCTCTCCTAAAAAAAATAGACCCATGATACTTAAGGATAAGTCATGTCCTTCCCATTGATACTCTCCTACTAATGTCAATGTTGGGATAAAAGAATCTAGGGATAGTACCACATCCTAAATACAAACTAGAAAATGCTAGTATTGAGTGCTTTCTTATAAGCCACTTGATAATCTCAAACAGCATGATGTAGTTGTTTGTCCCAATCAGAGTGTTTGTTATCTATGCATTTTGTCAATACATTGGAATAAGATCTTATTAGTACTTTCCACTTGTCCATTAGCATGTGGGTAATAGGGGGCTGACTTCTTGTGCATGACCATGAACTCTGGGATTATATATTCAATAACTTCATAGAAGAAGTGCATACCTATGTCACTAATTAGTTCAATGGGATGTCCATACCTTGTAAATGCATTCTCAAATAAGAACTTGGCAATCATTTGAGTGTCATTCTTACATTTTGACCATATTTCTACCCACTTGTTTTAAGTAGTTGGTGGTTAGAATTATGTATTCTGCATGTGAACTCCTTGTAAGGGGTTGATGGTCCTACAAATTCTATACTCCATTTTGAGAAAGGATCCCCTCCCATCATCAGTTTTAAAGACATTTCATTGTATCAGATAGGGTATTGTGCTCTTTGACAAGTATCATAATGTTTCACATACGTATGAGCATCCATATGAAGTGTGGGCCACCAAAGACATGAAAATAGGATAGCCTTAACCACATGATCATGTCCAAAGTGTCCACCTGCAACAAAAATGTGTGCAATATCTAGGATTTTCAAATTGTTTTTTGTCATGTATGCATGGTTGTAAATAGCCACATCTACCTTATTTGTATAGATTTTCTTTGATCAACGCATAATCCTAAGCTTCATATGCTAAAATTTGTTATCTTGCCATGTGATAACGAGGGGTGTCACGATATAGTCCTTGGGTGGGAACACCTTTTGGATGAGGTGGCTTGATTTGCCACATGACATCAAATTGATGCATCTTTCATATGTATGAGTAGAAGAAGTGATTGAGAGTCATTTATTGATGGGAGTCATTTAGGAAGAGAGACTCGGACGATGGTTGGGAGGAAAAAGAAAGGACTATTCTCTGTGGGACAAGCTCGCTGGCTGCGTGTGGCTTACTATGACAACGATGTGACCTCGCGTGAGCACAGATAGAGTGTACGATAGTAAAAGGTTGTTAGATTGGTATCAGAGCGCGATTTGGGACTCTTTGCCGACGCTGCAAGCGCCTAGGATTCGAACCCTCGAGAGCCTAGTGCCCTATCCATCACACCAAGCCTCTTTGGATGAATTGAAGTCAGATTAAATGAACAATACATGATCATTTGCTGTCTACTGCTCGTGGTGCATCCGCCGATGCCAAAACGCCATTTAGATGTGTTTGAGGCAATATGAATGCTCATGTCAAGCATTTCTTGTACTATTTCAAGATCTACGACAAAGATAGGAATGATATTGGAGGTGTACATTGCCAAAAAAGGTCGATCGGGCATGGATAGAGAGTCAAATAATCAAAATCATGGGGATGCCGAGGATTGAGAGATGCATGATGATTGTCAAGGCAATGAGAAGTGCCAAGAGAAGACGACGCTCTCCTCTAGGACATCCTACATTATTTCGCAAGGAGGATTTATTTCCTCAATTTCCAGGTTTGGAGTATTTTCTAATTTCTATTAGAATTTTGATTTTTTTGAGAAGGACAATGAAGAGTTTAAGGACTAAGTTTTTGGAGGGAAATCATATGTATGGAGAGTATGAGATATGTAATCTCACCTAGAGTCAAGGATTCCCTCAAAATACAACAAAGGGTAAGCTTTAGGCACCTCCAAAGTAGCCTATTTTTATGATTTTTTACATAAATTTCAGGAGCTATTTTGGACAAGTAGCCATTTTGAGAAAGGGAAATGAAGAGGGATTTTTCTTGGTTTGGTAGGAAAAATCATGCACACCTATAGTCTGGCGTATTGACTTCCATATACAATCAAGAAATAAAAAATATACCTCAGTATAATGGGAGTTTGAAGCTCCACAAGACCACCTTCCATCACAGTTTGAGAAAAAATTCAGCACATGAATCTAAGAAATTCCCATTTTGGAAGAGGGAAAAAGAGGTGCAATAGCTATGGATGGATGGGAAAAAGTATATATACTGAGAGTAGGGTGTATGGAATTCATAGGCGAATCATTAGATTCATCAAAATAATAAGTTAAGGAGGAATTTTACTTCCTAAAACCCCCTTCCCGCACTTTTTGGAAAAAATTTCAGGTGTTAGTTTTAGTCGAACTCCAATTTTGGGAGTAAGAAAAGAGATCATTTCAAAGGCTTCCCATGGATTAGAGCATACATACATGAACTATGGTGTATGTATTACCATGGAGAAGAGAAATATCAAGAAAAATTCACATTTGGAATGGATTAGAAGCTTGCTATAAACTCCCATTTAAGTTTTTGCATAAAAGCAAAATCTTGATTTAGGCCTCTTTTGGGGAGCGAATTACCATGCACGAAGGGAGGATTTGGAAAGTTGAAAATAGGCCAAAGCATCTTCATATGTTTCTCTCTTAGATTGTGGAGAGAATTTTAGGATTTTTCATGATGGAAGAATGCTTTTGGGCACCCCAAAATCACATTTTCACACTTTTTCCAGCCCCTCCAACAGTCCACTAGTTTGGCATGTCCCGCTTGGAAAGGCCATATCTTGGGCTAGGAAACTTCAAATTGGACGTGCTATGGCTCATTTCGAAGAGCACAAGATCTAGTCTAAGCTTATTAAAGAAATTTTGGAAAATAATTATTCTTGCAGGTCTGAACAGGGCTGCAAAGTCTGAACAGTTTTTGGCGACTACCTTGCGGGAGCCATATCTTTCAAACCGGGAAGGCGATTTGAGTAATTTCACTTTGAGCTCTTTGCACATGCTATACATTTCAGTTTATGAACATTTGCAGGTCCTAAAGTGGTTTTTTCAGGTCTAAAGAAGGAGTACTAAGGCATTTTTTAACTAATTTTGCATTATTTTGGTAATCATGTGACCATGCTTTATGTTTTGGGAAGTGATCCAATGTTTTCAGACACTTCAAGGCTTATGTTAGGACCTGAGGAGGAAGGTGCAGAGGTCTCGAAGTTCATCGAGAAGGATTGGATGCATGCAATTCCAATACCAAACCATTCAGGGACGTATGCTTTATGCTTCAGGCATTTTACTTTATATTATGGCATGTTCTGTATGTACATGCATAAATTGGATTGCATACATCAAATGTTGATCATTGTTTAAATTCTTAAAGTATGGATCGACATGCAAGAAGTACACTTTTTGATTGTTTGCAGGAAAGAGGATTGCAGAATGGCTATGCAACACTGAGAATGATTGCTAGCATTTATTTTTATGTTTTGCAGGTTATGGAGTCCATATATGAGTTTATGGCGTGCATGCCATGGGCTGGTCAAGCCCTATGTTGTTTGGTGGCTTGTGTGCCACTGAGCTTATGATTAATTTTTTTTTGGGATTCCATTTCCTGGGAAAATACTGTCGAAATTTTTCCTACTACATGGCGTTATATACGCACTTGCCTTTAGGTAAGAATGTTATGGCATGATAACAACAACGAGTCGTAACAAATGAGAACTATGTCATAAAAAGAGAACACTCTCTTCAAAAATCAACCAAATGGCAGCTTATGTTTGAGATTCCTTTATGCGAGTATACATATATTACAAAAATGAAGTGAAAACATGTGATATTTTGACATTTTTTATCATTTTCTCATAAAAAAAGAGCTCAAAATGTAGTCAAAATTTCACTATATAAGACATTGACATGTCCAAAATCTATATGATAAGACATTGACATGTCCAAAATCTATATGATAAGACATTGACATGTCTAAAATCTATATAAAGAATGTAAAACTGAATAATTCTTATACAAAAATAACATTTTAGACATATTTTCAATGGGTGGATATCTGATTGTTATTCAAAATTGCTACAAAACATGGTTTCATTAACCAAACTACTTCGAGGCATTTACATAAGCACTGAAAATGTTAGAGAGTTTCAATGCAACTCACAACTATGTCGATCTATGCCTACACCCTCATCATCTGATGCACTTGATTCACTCTCATACTGTTGAGAGCTCTCTTCTTCTTCTTCTATATCCACAAGAGCTCTATCTTCATCCACGTACATACCAAATTCAGCAGGATCATGCACAAATCTTCTTGTTTGCCTATGATTTCCTGTACCACATACATCTGGAAGCTTTTGTTTTATCATATTGATGGTTGCTTTCCTCAAGTGACTTGTTTTTGTCAAGGAAAAATCATAAACAAGAATATCTACATCATCCATTTTAAGAGTGGATGTGCTTCGAATATTCTTTTTCTTTTTTGAACCTGTTTGTTTAGTATCACACACCATTTCTAAGTTATATTTCCTGTGAATGCATTACTACTTTTAGTGTAATACCAAATGCACCATCAAAGCCTCTATTCTTCTCTGATCAATATCTTTAGTTATCTCTAAAACCTTTGCAATCCAAAATGGTCTGGTAGCCTCATCACCATCAGCAAGTACTGCAATAAGTGTTCCAACATTTATCTCTATTAAATTTCCTTGCCATCTTGCTTCTGCCTGTTTTGTCATCCTTGGGCCTACATAAATATTTCTTTCTGGTGGATGTATAAAACTTTGAAGTGCATCTGCATTACATGCTTGGGCCACATTCACGGATCTTTGTGTACAAAAATCCCATGTGAATGGAACATCAACTGGCCAACGACCTGCAATTGTATACTGTATAATCTCTTCTTGATGATTGAAAAAGTCCTCCCACCAAGATACATCTTGATCTCCAACATATTTTTTTGCACGCTCAATATGTCTCTTCTTTTCAATGAGTGCATGCATCCAGCTTTTACTTTGATCAACCACATTTCCACATCTTTCTGTATTGTTTTTATCTTCATATGGTGATTGTTCTGCACCATACACTGTAGACAAATTAGGCACCTGCAATAAGAATCTGCATCCCTCTTTAGGCTCCCACCCAGGAGAAGATGAATATTGCTTTGCAAATAAAAGGGTTATTTCATCAACCCTCCTCATCAAGAATACATGGTTGAAACTAATATTGTGCAATGGAGCCAAAACCTTAGCACTGTTATCAAGGCCCATTGAGCAAAAGTGCTTAAAGTTATAAATCTGTGTGAGGTGTTGAACTTCTGGTTTTGGAGTATATGCTTCTGAAATCAGCTCAGATAAAATCGGAAGAGTAAAAGCATTGTTACGTGCCAACTTCTTAGAGAAAGTACTGAACATTTGATCAATGTGATCATGAGTGTGGCCAACCAGAAGGAAATTTACCTTAACCTTCTGAAATACCTGTTTTTCAACAAGCATGCTTAAATATCCAAAGACTGTAGAATTTTTATTCTCTCTTGCAGTATTATCAAGTTGCAAATATAGAGTTGGTGGCAAAAGACCCTTCCATGATTGCAAAATACGATGAATGACAGTAACTGTAAGGTTTGGATCATTATGCACATTTGGATATGTGAAGAAAACCTTGGACATTATAGTTCTATTGTATACCAAAGCACCAACCAAATGCATTTGCACAAGGACTTCATCTCCAATGTCCTTAGGGATGCCATAAAAATGTGGCAAACAAGTTTTTTTTTATCCATACCATCGATCAACAAACACATATAACGCTCCGGATTTCTGAGTGCTTTACTTCGATGATGAATTGCTTTCTTTCTCTCTAAAGCTTGACTCTCACGATGGTTGTTAAGAAGGTTTTTAAAATTATCCTTTTCCTGTGGTGTTGTAGCCCCCTTTGCCATGTTTTTCAAAGTGGCGCAAACTGAACATTCACCCATTCTAACTTTACGAGGAATAGACACATTGTTAAACTCTTCCTTCCATAATCGAGTAAAGTGACGATACAACACATACTTCTCATTTCTATTTTCCATGTCTTCTCTATATATTTGAAATACCTCTCGACGAGTAAAGTTATCTGACAAGTGCAACCTTCCAGTTGTAGGCATAACCTCACAATGCAAGCTAAAATAGTTCATCATCCAATTCATTGCATGACGTCCAACAGATCCTTTGGTCCCAACATGGAACGTATCCAAAATGAGATCCCCTTTCATAAGCCCCTGTTGAACACTATGTATTCTAAAATTTCCCACACCCATTGCAATTTTAAATGCAGCCCTACAACATCGCATCCCTTGACTAAAGAAATATTCAAAAGCAACACGTGTTACTGACATGTTATCCTCAATCATTTGCATGCGAGAAACAAGGTATATATCCTGCCTTTCACTATCTAAATGGAGGAATTTCTCTCTTAGGTGCTTTAGTTTCTTCATTCCTAAATTGTACAAACATTTCAAACCACAACAATGCTTCACAATATCCAATGCAATCTATCTATCTGAAGTAAGAAATTTAAATCTCTTTTGACTTACTTCACGAGGCCTTCTTTTAAAACATAGATTGAGCTTGCTTTGCTTTTCCGTTGCTCCACACGCACTTGAGTCAGAAGGGAGATCAATGGTTGGATCAGATGGGAGATCAAGAGGTGCATTTGGTTGAGCAGCATTGCACTGTGAATTGGATAACTTAAATGACTCAATAGAAAACATAGAATCATCAGCACGTTATAAACCATAGGGATCATCACCTATGTGGAAAGGGTCAATTGAGAACAATGAATCTGAAACTGTATCAATATGAGCAGAGGAAGTTGATGCCCAAGCATCCACTGAAAAGATTGAGCTCATCTTCACTCAATTCAAAGAAGACTGAAGATGAATGACCTTTTTAAATAAGTAGAAATCCGAGATCAAGTGAAGATGTCACATCAAATGTCACATCAAGTAGATATGAAATCAAAAGTTCATTAAAGTACATTAAAGTGCATTAAACATCAAATTACATTAAAGCCTAAAATTAAAGTACTTAATTACTCAGATATACACTAATAAGGAAACCAAAGATTTGATTCACTTTTGAAAGATGAGATACACAGTTGATTTCTAACTAGATATGAGTCATTGAGTCTTAGCATTATGAGTGAATCAAAATATATCCAAATTGAGTTCCAACTGGATTAGATATTAAAATTGTTTGGAGTAGTGCCATTGAAGACTTTACAAGAAGAAATTTTACCGTTGGTTAAGATTTCAAGGATTAGGTTTTATTGTGGTCTTGGATAGATCTCAAAGAGGTATATGAAAGTATATTCAGAAAGAATTATGTAAAAAAGAGGTACACGAAAAAGTATATGTAAGAATTATGTGTAAAAGCTACGATTTTCAAATGATTTTTGAATCTACAATAGATTTTCAAATGAATTTTGAATCTACGATTTTCCTAAACGTTGGATGCTATGAATAACTTCATTTGATTTTCTATTTTCTGCAAAGACAATGAGTGACGTTTGTTAATCAAGACGTTTGAACCCCAAAGTTCTTTGTTGAACGTTTATTCATACATTGATTTTCCTTTTCAACAATGTGTTACAAGATAAATGTGAATATGAACTGAAGTGAGAAGGATAACACTATAAAGATGTCATTAATCTCCCATATTCAACACAACTCAGACTTGATTTTTTCCCAAGCAAGAGATTCTAAGAAACAACTTATACATGAGATTAGACTTCCTCATGTACATACCATACTCTTGCCATTGAAGTGTAAATTACATGCAAATGTATATAAATAGTTGCAAGGTTCTATAAATATTTCACTAAAGTCGAGGTGAAACAGCCTATTTGTGTGAGTGGTATTTCTTGGTTAGATAAGTTGACATATATAGTTAGCAACTGGATTCATTCAGTTAGATCCAGTTAGTCTCTAGTTCAAGTTACCCAATTGCCTATAAATAGCAGAGGAGGAGATCATTCTCATTTTCAAAATCCACGAGCAAGAGAGAGCAACAGAGCACAGATAGCCATGGAGCACAGAGCTCAACAAACCAGCAAGGCAACTCTCATGGAGAAGAAGAATGTTGGCAAGAGTACCAAGAGGTAGACAAAATCATACCACAAAAAAAGATTCCTAAAAGATTCCTTTTGTATGTTTGAGTAAATAGTATGCTTTCTAGGTTTTTATTTTTCTTAGCTCATAAAATATAGATCCAATGAGGGTACAACTCGATGCAAGGCATCAACTTAATGGTGTAAGTCGATGCCAAGCATCGACTTTTAGGTGCAAGTCGATGTTGCGTATCGACTTTGGGGTCCAACTCGATGCCTGGCATCGACTTGCAACCTCAAGTCGATGCCAGGCATCGACTTTCACTTAAATTCAATGCCTGGCATCGAATTGCATCCTCAAGTCGATGTCTGGCATTGACCTGGAAGGTCGATACTTGACATCCAATGTGGCCTGAAAGTGGATGCCAGGCATAGACTTTAGGGTGCAAAGTCGATGCCAGGCATTGACTTGGACCCTCGAAAAACACATTAACATATGAGCTGATATTTCCAAGCCCTTTCAGGGATGCTGAGTCCAAAAGTGAGAGGCCCTTCAAGAAGCTGAAAGTGACAATGAGCTCTGTGGATCAGCAACGTGACAGAGGCATTGGTCACCAAGCAAAACCAAAGAAAATTATTGCATCCTTATCCTCTGAGAAGGCCAGCAATCCGGTTGGAATTTCCTCTGGTGGATAGAGTAGCATCAAAATTCCTGAGGATGATGCAACTAGGAAGGAAAGGTCGAGGGACGAAGAGGTCTTAAGGACAGATCGTCCACTCCGGGACATGACAAACCTGGAGTGGTGCCTTCAGTATGTGGAAGAAAAGAATGCAGTCCTACTTGTGTTCGTAGGGGCATATGGGAGAGGAAAGATCACGACAACACAGGGTTTTTAGTATGGCCTTGTGTTTAAACTGGATTATGAAGATGAGGATTCTGATAACCTCCTTGTTCTGGTAGAGACATCGAAAGGTTTAAGAAATGTTATATGCAAGATGGATTTCTTGTGCCCAGAGTGCTGTGTTCCAGAGAGGCTTGCAGAGATATACAGGGACTCAGATAATCTTATCAAGGACTTGATGCCATGGATCCAGGGCAACATCATTCCAACACAACAGAAGATGACAACCCCTGTAAAGGCAAGGGGTAAGCAGTGCATGCATAAAAAGTTCCTGAAGAAAAAGAAGAGAATTGCTGATGAGGAGTCTTTTGACTCAAGCTCTAGCTCTGAGGATATAATAGTTGCACCTGGTGGAGAGCTTGCCTCGGGTGTTCTTGGTACTGAGCAGAACAAGATGAGGGAGGACATAGCTAGAAGAAAAGTTGTGAAGAAGGGGCAGTTGTTCCACCTGCCAATCAATATCATCCATAGGCCACCAATAGATCCAGTCACAGGGAGGAGGCCCCTTGAGCCACACAATTTGCACGTGCAGAATCTTAAGAAGAAAATGAAAATAAATCCTCATGCTACTGTTGTGCCTTTCCTTGTCATGGTGGATCCGGAGGAGTGCAGCTCTGTGGAGGAGTTCAATGAGGGTCTGTTTGAGGATTATACACAATATGTGATTGGTGGTTCACACTCTACAGAGGCCCGCAGACAGCTAGTGAAGGAGCATCCCACCACATTCTTCTTTAGGTATGCAGAGTGCAAGATATATGTTGGTCTTACAACTGAGGAAGCCAAGCTTCTTGCTTGGGATCACAACAATGACAATGACTACAGGCAAAAAATGTCCTCCATAGAGAGAATTTGGTTCTTCCACCATGAATATGAAGATTGTCTCGTGAAGGAAGCTGGAAGAATACATCCCAATCTACGAAAGCAATGCCTTATTGAGGTTGGAATTGCACTGGATGAGAATTGGAAGTCTGATGCTTTGAGAAAATATGATCCATGGTTTCAACTGGCATTCAGAACAGGTGAGATCTGGGATCTGCAGGATAAAATTTTCACAATGTGGGAGAACAAGGAGGTCAAGGGCCAGAAGCAATGGAAGTCGAGGCCAGATCCACAGGTTGATCTGAAAGCAAAGGGAAGGAAATTTGACCTCTTAATTGAAGAGGCTCCTGAGGACATGAAGTTGACACCATCGAGGGCCCTTCAAGGAATCAAGGATGATACATTGATTATATCAACTTTGTCAAGAGTAATCTCCAAGGAGTTAAGCCTGGAGGAGATGGTGACTGAGCTCAATAAGTATGTATGCTATTCTCACATCCTTTTTCCCTCCTCCCATGTTTCTGGTCTAACCTAGTCTCTTTTTCATTTCTGTGACTGTAGTCATAAAGTATACATGAAGATTCAGGAGGTGATGATGAAGAGGCTGGGTTGCTTTTCTTGGGCATAAGTCGATGCCTGGCATCGACCTCGTGGCATAAGTCGATGCCAGGCATCGACTTATGTCCCAAAGTCGATGCCAGGCATCGACTTTCAGTAGAAAGTCGATGCTTGGCATCGACCCACACACAAAATCGATGCCATGCATCGATTCCTTATGTTTCGTTTGCTGTATTGAAGAGCTCATTTAATTGTCTTTCCACTTCATTCTGCAGAAACCAAAGAAAAGTAAGTCTGCAGAGCTACTAGATGATTGCCCCCCTGCATTCCTGGCTCACATTCAAAGAGCAAGGCATGAGAAATCTAGATTGAAAGCCAAGGAGATTGATTTTGATGATGAACCTGATCTGAAATGTTTCTCCAATCCCCTAGACCCCC
Source organism: Ceratopteris richardii (assembly GCA_020310875.1). Taxonomy (NCBI): domain Eukaryota; kingdom Viridiplantae; phylum Streptophyta; class Polypodiopsida; order Polypodiales; family Pteridaceae; genus Ceratopteris; species Ceratopteris richardii. The sequence continues at coordinate 207,277,833 of CM035406.1, read as the reverse complement.
TTAGGCCTGTATATTACAATGTCTCAGATTCGGAAGATGGTCACTGATTTTGCAGAGTTGACTATGTCTCCTCTTTGGAGGATAGTAATTTTCCATAGCAGAGACCAATCTTTCTCTGTTTCAACTGCTCTGAAGGCAAGATGTCATTCTGTGGAGTGCCTCACGTGGTAAGTAATCTTCTTTCTATCTCCATGGCTTTAATGATGCTCTCTGTCACTTATAGTTCTTGTTGGCAGGGTGAAGACAAACGTCAATCACACTCCTTTGCATAGGTTTGTGAGCTCCACTGAATGCATCACAGTTGGCTATTATGATGAAGTAAGCAAAAGGAGAGTCAGGGAGCATTGCAATGAGAATGGGATCTCAAATGTGCTCATGTTCACAGCCGTTACCAAGAAACTTCTTCATGTAGCTGGGGACAGGACTTTGGTTAACCCCTATCAGAAGCCACAAAAGCTCATAATGAGATTGCTTCAACTATTCTTCAATGATGAAGACTGGGTATTAGACCTTTTTTCGGGCACAGGTAATTTCAATTTTAACATTTTTCATTAGTCATAATGTTGATTGGCCTCTAAGTGGTTTTCTGCTGTTTCAGGAACGACTCTGGCTTGCTCCTTAAAGATGTTCAGACACTGCATAGCTGTGGAGAAGGATGATGCTCAAGTGAGCTTCATTAGAATGAGAATCAATGGGCTGAATGAATGCCCAGATGAAGACCAAGAGGTTGGAAGGAAGCACATTGCAGACACGGAGAGATTCCAACCGGCTTCAAGGGAGCCTGTTCCCCCACTTGCAGATGAACCGGGGGACATGGCTGACCTTGAAGAGCCAATCTTGGAGCAAGAGAGGCAGGAAATGTGTTCTAATGTTCCAGAGGATCCCATTATGCTTGAGCCTGAGGAAAGCTATGATCAGCTTCTATTGTAGATTCATATTACTCTTGTAAAACACATGAAATGTAAAACATCATTTTAATAGAAATATAATGCCGAGTTCTGCTTCCACTTTGTGTTAAGCTTGACTTATCTTGAACATTTCTCTGATGAATGCATGAATGTTTCTTAGTATAATTTTGTTGATTATAATCTTCTCTTGGGAATGCTTTTGTGAAATTTATTTCATATTCTGTGAATATGGCCCAGCATTCAATGACGATCTTAACTATACAAAGGGGATGATCTTAATTGCCTTGTTAAAATGTTCTGATTTTTGCAACACATGTACTCTGATTTTTGAGTAGCTTTTAATAAGCTATAATCTGTGCTTGTTGAGGTTATAGATGTAATGAAGGAGCTTCCCGAACTCTTACTTGTACCTTCAACTCTAATCTCTTGTCAAAGATCATGATGTGGGATTCTTGATCGTGCTGAACAACTAGTTTTCATGGCACCAAGTATTTTAACATATCTATCTTGACTACTTGGGATATGGGATCAAGCCTCTAGTCAGTATTTACAAGAAAGAACAAGTGATGCTTTCTAGATATTGTAAAATGCCCACTTTATTGCTTGATATCATGGTCTTTAGGTAAAAAGGAATAGAGAACATGTCTTTGTTCTCCTTTGTTGTGACTCAGTGTTTAACATGCCTTTTTGCAAACATCAATAAGGCCTGGGCATGCTTGTAAGCATGTATTTGATGGACTTAGGACCATCATAGTAGTATACATAAGGCAACTTCAGTAGTAATAGGATCCCTACACATAATCCTTATGGATTTAGACCATAGGATTGCTAAGGGAAAGAGCTACACCTTCACCATTAGTAATGTGCACAAGCAATCATATAGGTTATAGGAAGTTGCATATAGGCACGGGAGATACATTTATGATAATCTCCAAAATAGTGAAGATTTACTTATCTTCACAAGAGTCTCACAATAGGATTAGGAGACTATGGGGTATCATGATGAATACCCAAAGAGTGATTAGTTTCACTCATGCACATCACTTGAGCAAGTAGTGAAGCATTTCTGCTACACTACTAAGGAAACCAATTACATGGGATCACAAAGATGGGTTTCATGAAACAGCATCGATGGATGCTTATATGATTCGAGTGATGGTTAGGAAGGCCACAAACATGGCACTAGCTCTATGATATAGAGCATAGATCCCTTTGTCAGGAATAGTTGGGGTACCCAATACATATATGTATCTTGGGATCTACAGAGAGGTACCTAGACTTATTGGTTTGGAACAGAAGGGGATATCCATTGTCACATAGTTGACTAGAACCAAACTATACTAGTTCAAGGACATGGGACTCATTTGAGTCCACTCATATGATTTTAGGATATGGGATTCATTAGAGTCCACTTGCATATTCCATGACATGGAATATATATTCGGTTTTAGTGTAGGTATGGTACCGTGAATTGGAAGAAGTTTTCACTTGTATGGGATGATGAAAATGACTTCCCTTTGAGCACTCTTCTTCTATGGCCAGGGAGAAAAGGACTCATCATTCATGGCGTCATATCTCACTAGATTAGAGGAGATCTCTTAGCAGACATCTCCTTAAGATTGGCAATTATCCTTCATAGTTTACGGAAGATTTATTCTTCCAGTAGAGAATGTGATAGGTGATTTTATCACCATGGATATCACATACTCATTCTGATGTCTTTAGGAAGGATAACTCCATGAGTTTGAGTGGATCGTATAGATCCATGCATAGAGTATGGTTAGCATAGATAGCTCTTTAGTATGGATACACATGTGTTTATGGTATCATGTCATATCATTGCTGATCATTTTAGCAGAGGGCTTTGACCCTTGTTAGGAATTTATTTTCTCCACTCTTCACTACATACACCTTCATTAGTTAGTGGAGATCTATTCTCCATCTTCATGGGAATATATGTAATGAGGGATTGTACTTTACTTATGGAAGAGAGGACTAAATAAATTCATGAGTTTCTCTTTTAAGAAAAGGAGAAAGTGGGAATCAGCTCAGAGATCCATCAGAGATCTCACTTTAGTTCAATGGTCTCACTTTAGCTCCTAGTCTTTGAGAGAGAAAGAAGGAAAGGAAAACCTGATTTCTTCATAGGAGAAGAATAGATTATGTTTTCCTTTAGAGAGAAGAGGTGTTAAAGAAACATCTCTTAGTCTTTATTTTAGAAGGAATCATTTACTCTACATTTCAATGTAATTTTCCTTCACATGTGAGTCTCTTTCTCCACTAGTTTTGAAGGAAAACATGGAGAACTTATGTACATGTTCTCACTTATGAGCAGAGTAAATGGATTCAACAGAATCTCTTTCAAAGGGAAAAGGAAAGTGGAATAGGTTCCACTGCTAGAGCTCTTTTCCTTAGAAGAGATTGAATAGAGAGAGAGAGAGAGAGAGAGAGAGAGAGAGAGAGAGAGAGAGAGAGAGAGAGAGAGAGAGAGAGAGAGAGAGAGAGAGAGAGAGAGAGAGAGAGAGAGAGAGTTTCACTTTCACTTTTAGGTTTTCTAGATAGAAGTGGCACTCTTCTATCAAAGGCAAGATGGAGATTAGTTAATCATATAGATTGAGTCTCACTTGTAAACTCTAGAGAGAAACAGTTATGCTATTTTCAGTGATGGTCTTTGACTAGATGAGATAATCTAGTTATTGACATTAGTTAGACTGGGATAGACTGATGATACTTCTCTTTTGAGTTTCCAGGAGATGGGGATATGTCTAAACTATTAGGGTACCAAACTCTTAGTTGGTGTTACATCATGAGTATGATGAGTAAACATCAGTTAGGAGGATGGGTACTTAGGGATTATCTGAATCTCAAAGGGAATTCTTTCTGCATTCATATGGCAAACTACAGGGAAGAGAAATATTAGAGTTTGCACAAGTGCCAATAAATGCTCTTCCAATAGAACTTAGTCCAAAGGTAATAGATGAAAAACCACAGATTTCTTGGTTGGTGAAATGTAGAGATTGCATTTTACTACCATGAGCTAGATGATGGATTTGCATAGTTCACAAGATAGTTAAGTTAAACAATTACTTGTGGTTACACTCAATGTTAGGAAGACCTAGAGTGGTATGAGGGCAATCTATCATTTAGTCTTATATGGGTTTGGAGTCACTTGTTATGGGACTTTGTTCTATATTTCATAGGATTTTATGGTTTATTATCTCCATTAGGGTACGGTCAAGCTTATAAGCTTGGCACTTTACACTTGTTTTCCCTACTATTACTCCATAGAGTATACATCATATGGACTTAGGTCATTTTGGTGATGTTGTATGTTATGGGAGTGATAGTTTAGAGGATGAGTGTACATGGGAGATAGTAGGCACCACTTTGACGGTTTCCCACCTTTGAGATGATCTCATATGAGACTTCTTAAGGGGAAGGATACGGGGAAACAACACACAAAGATGACCATGTACATAGAGTACATGGGGTTCAGGGGAGTCCAAGCATATTCTTCTACCATTACGGACATTTCATTGCATTTTTGAAGACAAAAATGTTTTCAAGGGGAAGGAAATGTCACGATATAGTCCTTGGGTGGGAACACCTTTTGGATGAGGTGGCTTGATTTGCCACATGACATCAAATTGATGCATCTTTCATATGTATGAGTAGAAGAAGTGATTGAGAGTCATTTATTGATGGGACTCATTTAGGAAGAGAGTCTCAGATGATGGCTGGGAGGAAAAAGAAAGGACTATTCTCTGTGTGACAAGCTCGCTGGCTGCCCGTGGCTTACTATGACAACGATGTGACCTCGCGTGAGCACGAATAGAGTGTACGACAGTAAAAGGTTGTTAGAAGGGGCATTGGGATTGGAGCAAGCTTTAGTATCTTAGATTCATTTTTCTAATCCTCTATAGCCTCTACTTGAGCTTCCTCTTGAATCTTTATCCTCCTTCCTTGCACTTCTTTAGATCCTATTAGTGACCATATTTCCATATCCACATTTTTCCAACTTATAGACATGTTGCCACTTGGTTAAGTAATTGGTGGTTAAAATTATGTATTCTGCATGCAAATTCCTTGTAGAGGGGTTGATGGGTCCTACAAATTCCATACCCCATTTTGAGAAAGCATCTCTTCCCATCATCAATTTTAAAGGCATTTCATTGCATCAGATAAGGCATTGTTCTCTTTGGCAAGTATCATAATGCTTCACATAAGTATGAGCATCCACGTAAAGTGTGGGTCACCAAAGACATGAGAATATGATAGCCTTGATGACGTGATCATGTCCAAAGTGTCCACCTGTAACACCAATGTGTGCGATCTCTAGGATTTTCAACTAGTTTTTGTCATGTTTGCATAGTTGTAAATAGCCATATCTACCTCACTTTTATAGATCTTTCTCTGATCAAAGAATAATCCTAAGCTTCCTGGGCTAAAATTTGTTATCTTGCCATGTGATAACGAGGGGCATTGGGATTGGGTAGTAATCCTTACTATCTTAGATTGATTTTTCTAATCCTCTCTATAGCCTCTACTTGGGCTTCTTCTTGCATTCTTTGTTCTTCTTCCTTGCACTTCTTAGGGCTTGTCCAATCATTCAAGTATCTCCTTTGTTAGGGGTTCTTAATAGAGCTTAAATCTCATCAACAGATGTAGCTTGGTAATACTTCACCTTCGAACATGGATAGTTGAAAAACAACCCTAATGGAAATCCTATTAGTCACCGTGGTCCATATCCACATTTTTCCAACTTATGTACATGTTGCTTCATAAAACAATACTATGTCTTCACTTTTTAGACCCTTCTCCTTAATATGAGCATCAAAATAATCCTTTTGCCTCTTCTTGACTACACATATTCGTGCTACCACATGTAATATTATATCTCATATATGTTCTAGATCCATGATCGTCAAGGATAACACACGTCCTTCCCATTGATAACACTATTTTCAATGCTGGGATCAAGAGATATAGGACTAGCACCACATGCCCTCGAAATACAATATGAAAAAGGGGGTATTGAGTACTTTCTTATATGCCACTCGATAAGCCTAAACAACATGATGTAGCTATTTGTCTTAATCATATTGTTTATTATCTATGAGTTTCATCAATACATTGCATATTATCTTATTAGTACTTTTAACTTTTCCATTATCCTGTGGGTGATAAGGGGCTGACTTCTTGCATGTGACCATGGACTCGTGAAGTAAATATTCAATAACTTCATTCAAGAACTACATACCTCTATTGCTAACTAGTTCAATGGGCAATCCATACCTTGTCAATACATTCTCAAATAAGAAATTGGAAATTATTTGAGTGTCATTCTTACATGTGGATCATACTTCTACCAACTTGGTTAAGTAATTGGGAGTCACAATTATGTATTCTTCCTGTGCTCTCCTTATAGGGAGGTTATGGTTCCTAGAAAATCTATGCCCCATTTTGAGAAAGCATGTCCTCCCATCACTAGTTGTAAAGTCATTTCATCACATTAGATAGGGTATTGTGCTCTTTGGAAAGTATCATAACATTTCACATAGGTATGAGCATCCACATAAAATGTGGGCCACCAAAGAAATGAGAATAGGATAGTCTTGATGACATGATCAGTTCCAAAGTGTCTACTTGCAACAACAATGTGTGTAGTCTCTTGGATTTTAAATAGTTTCTCTCATGTGTGCATAGTCATAAATAGCCATATTTACCTCATTTCTATAGATTGTGTTTGATCAAAGAATAATCCTAAGACTCTCATGCTTAACTTTGTTAACTTTCTAAAGTGGCATTTGGTGGACAAGTACTTGATTTCAAGATGTGAACGAAACGAGTGCTCCACTATGGTGCCAAAGAGACATGATCGAGAGTTTCATGCTTCGTTAGGGGTCTAAAAACAAATATAGGTAGTGTTTTAATTATGTGTGCACATCCATCTCCATCATAGGACAATATACACCTAAGCATCTCAGCTCCTGTAAATTTTGTTGCTTAATGGTAACCCAATATTCCTAGGTGTAATTATTGTAGAAAGATTTCATGTTCTTCATAATCAACACAACAAGGTAAGATACCTTGTTGGTCTTATCAACATATGCCTCTTGCTAACAACTGATATCTCTAGGATTGCATTACATCTCCCTCATTGGTCTTGACAATTTTATAAGGGTCCAAAAGTTAAAATAGGCTCAACACTTCTATGTTGATGAGATAGGCATATGAAAGTTCATAAAGAACACCTTGCAGGGATTGTCCTCAAGTCCATCTTATTAAACATCCTATATTGTGTGGTTGATTTTCCAAGTAAAGTAAGGCTTGATGGTCAATAAAAAAACTTGAATTTATTGGCCAATAGATAGTGCCTAAACTTTTTCACCAAATGAACCATACCTAATCCCCCACATTTAGTTGTTTAATTCCTTCGGATTGTATTCATATGTCTATTGGCATAACAATGGGTAAATCAATATTTCCTCATTAGCATCCACATGACAGGGAATGGATTGTTATAGTATGGAGTTTTCAATATTGAAACTAAGTGCAATCATTTCTTAAGATATGGGAAATAAGTCTCACACTCATCATTCCATCCAAATTAGACAATAGATTATGAAGAGGTTTTGTTATGATCATATATATGTGGATAAAACATCTATAGTATCCATAGTGGCCCATAAAGGCATGTACCTATGTCATGTCCTTGGGTATTGGTAAATTTGCAATGGCTCTAATCTTATCCTTATCCATTTATATATCATTTTTCAAAACAATATGATATAATATCTTACCTTGGCGCACCATAAATACACATTTCACAGGGTTTAAGCACTCAATACTCTTGACACTTGTCAAATATCTGGCTAAGTTTTGAGATGTGATTCTTTCTCAAGTTGGAATGTTCACATGGATCATCCATGTAGACTTCTAGAGCCTTCCATATGAATTCCTTAATTACATAGCACATCAACCTTTGAAGGGCATCACAAAAAATGCTTTTGTGAGGATTTGTGAACATAAATGGCATCATAAAAAATGCATAGATGCCCCAATCACTAGCGAAAACCATCTTATGTTGGTCTTTTGGGGATATGACTACTAGATTGTAGCTTGAATATCCATCAAGGAAGCTATAAATTTCCTTTCTTGTGACTTGTTCTAACAAATGTTCTATGATAGGAAGAGGATAACTATCTCAAATTGCGGCTGCATTAACTTTCTTAAATATAATACAAACACATAATTTTTTGTGTTTCTTGAGCACAACTACAATACAGGATACCCATTTTGTATGCTCAATCTTGTAGCTAAATCCAACTTCTTTCAATCTATCTATTTCTTCTTTGATATTGGTAGCATAGTTATCATTGCATGTGTAGGGTCTTTGTTTTGTGGGTCTTGCCTCTGGGGTCATGGGGATCTGATGAGAAAAGATCTCTAAATCTACCCCTTTTAAATCCTTATAAGTCTACGCAAATATGTCTCTATATTCTTATAATAGAGCTACAAACTCTTCCTCCTCATCAGAGTTCACATATCATTTATGTAAGTGCATCTTTCCTCCTAGTTTTTTATTTTTATGACTAGTTTCTTTGTCATTTCCTTTCTATCATATGCTTCTCCTATTATGGCCTCTCTCTCAGATATTCTCACTAAGATTTTTCTTTCATTGATTTCATACTTCTCAAAGTTTTTAGGCACTTCAAATAATTATTCTTCCTCTTTGTGAGAGGGTTCTTACTCTTCATCATCATCATCATCATCATCATCATCTTCTTCTTCTTCTTCTTCTTTTCTCCTCTTACTTGGGGGATCATGGTTTCCTCAGTCATTATTGCATTTTATTATAGATCCTTGGCTCTTATAGAGCACAAGAATTGCTCTTAAGATTCACCAAATGTATCCATCCTAATGGGTTCTTCTTTCTCTAATTCATTCTCTTTGTCTACAACAGGTTCTTTCACGAATAGAGATACATTGTAACCATTATCATTGCAATGAGGGGTCCATTGGTCCTCCTTGACATGTGTATTCATGGTTACAAGCATTTTTGCCCAACCATGAGGCTCAAATTGCAAGTTTGGAAATACAATCAATGCATAGTCTGGGTCTTTTAGGGGCCTTATATTCTTTGATGTTCCTAGTATATTGACTTCTAGGCATTTTTCTTTTGCTTCAACTTTTTTACACATCCATAAGTGAGTGTCTTCGTGGATCCTATGAGGGATCTAACGTGTTCATTGACTATATAGATATTGAGTCTTCTTGCATCTTATGGATATGATTCCACTGTAGGGGTGGTACATATCTAAATGTGTACTCCTTTAGGTTAACATTGGTTGTAACCCCTAAGTGTTGCAAGTATAAGGAGTTGGTACCAAAATTTTGCATGATTTGTAGGTGACATAAAAAGGGTCTTCCTAGTATCATCTTGTAAACATTGGATTTTCCAAACTCACATATGGCAATGGTATGCTTGAAATTCACACCACATGTGATGAGAGTGATCCCTTCAAACAATCATAATGGATGCTCATTATGACCATCAACCATTTAGAGCTTCAACCTTGTAGGTATCAAGGCTGGTGTGCCCCACTGTATCCATAGAGATGTGGTAGCATTGACAACACCTGTGCCTGAACTTGTGATTGCTTTGGTTGTGTAATCCTCATAGGTTATGGGAAGATAGGCATTACTTTCTTCACCTTCACTCATGTCTCTTACTCTGTGTATGGGGATCTTTGGTACCTTTCTCTTGGATCCTATCTTTGTTTGGGTGGATTGGAGTTCTAGAACGTGATAATCCATATGTTTCCATAGCTCTGGTTTGAATTTTAGGAGCTCTTCTAAGGTGAGATGACAATGCACCTTATTAATTCTCAAAGCATCAGTATTTCAAGATAAGGTCAAATCTTCCTTTCTAACTAACATTGTGGGTGCTCTCATTTGAGGTGACTTTGATTCCCATGGACTTGTGAATTGAGGTAGCTCATTTAAGGAATTAGACTCAAAATCTAACCCTTCTTGTTGAAGTTCTATCTCACCTCCATATAGAGATGGGATGTTTGGGGGGAATTGATCATGCCGTTCATTGATCTCTTGATTATTTGGGTTCCCATGTTCTTTGGGCCACTTTCCTTTCTAGATTTCTTGTAAGAACTCTTGATAGTACTTGGTGATGGAGGGAGGTATCCCACACTCCATTGATTTATGAACATATGCTTCTCTCTAGGAGAAACATCTTCTCTCGCTATGGCTTGAAGGAGCCTTCTATGGGGCTAAAGCCTCGAGCTTAGTCACCAACTACTCTAATTATTCTAATAATGCTTGAAATTTTAGGTATGGGTTAATGGAATTTGAGAGATTAAAAAGTTTACTAGCTTCAAACATAACATGCACTAGTTCCATCATCTTGACAAAAATCTTGGTTCTTTGTATCTCTAAGTCTACTCATGGCTAACTCTTTTCTAGGTTAACTTCATTCGGCCCTACTTGAAGATGATCTTGATAAGCCTTGAACATCATGTCTAAGTTTTTTGGGGTGGGATTTGCTAATACTGATCTTGCTTTTGGGGTGGAAGAAACAAATGCCGAGGTCTAGGGTGATGGGTTTTAAGTTGAGGGAGTTTGAGATGAGAGTTCTAAGATATTTATCAAGCTTCTTTGATGGTATCTTCTAACTCAAGATCTGGTCTCTCTCCAAGCTGTTTGTGTGACTGTCTGAATAGGGGTTGTTTGTGTAAAACCTCTATTGGCTCTCTGTACTATACCTACCATGTTGAATGTTGATACTTTTGAAGCATTAGAAGGGTTCTTAGGAAAATATCCCATGAGGTATTCTTTGTTACAATTTCAACAAGATCAGTCACTCATAATAAATTGAGGTTGACTTGTAGGTGGGGGACGAGGGCAATTACAAACAAAGGGATCCCCTTGGCATATAAAGCATTAGTTCTCTAGGAACCTATTGTTTTACTTGTCTTATTTGGGGTCTAGGGTTTGGATTAGCATACAAGACATTTGTCTAATCTAGCTCACAATTAGGTTATGGCAAAGGGCTTTCATATTGATATGCCTTTGAATATTTAGGGGACTATATAAAGTATGTTGGTACTCCATCACTATGAGTTGAGTCAAAGCTATTAGCATTTTGATCATTATCTATGATTAAGGGTGATATAGGCACTAATGCTCGATCTTGATTCTCCTCGAACATTGCATATTTGACAAAAACCACAATGTAAGTGGGTGGTGGTTGCTCATCTAAAACAAGTTGATGTTTTTGTTGGGGTTGGTACTGCTGTTGATAGTTTTGCTAAGGCCTATATAACTGTTGTTGCTGATAGGCAAGGAAGTACTAATTATGATACCAATATGGCTGCTGATAAGTTTTTTACCTAACTATCTTCTTATTGTAGGGGGGATTTTGTGCTAAGTGATCGATGTAGTTTCTTTGTATGGTGCACTAGTTAGATCCTTGGTCAGCTGTAGCTTGAGGTTGCATGGGGTAGGCCTTTTCTAGGTGATCTCCTCTATAGGTATAGAAATGTTTGACAATGATTACTCTACGGGCTTGCCTATTCTACATGTTTTCTCCTAAGTTTTGGGCTACTAGTTTAATGGCTCTTCCACTGATGAAGATGATGTGGAAATAGTGATTGTGGAGTAATTTGGTCCTTGGTAGAGCTTCAAGAGTTATAGCTCCTCTTCTAGGTCATGCTCTATGTTGATGCATATATTGATACACTAGTCTAGGGTATCAAACTCTTTCAAATACACATATGACCTAAGATTTCCACTCAACAATCCATCTAAGAACAAAGACATAAACTTTGCCTATGTAGATAGCTTTGGATGGGACATCTCTCAATGTACTTCTTGAATCTACATCCTGGTAACCTAGCTATCACTTGGGGGTTTTCTAGAAGCTATGAATCAAGGACAATGTGTTATGCCCGATATCAGTTTTAGAGAACTCAATGATGAGCTTCTAACAATTGAGCTATCTCTCAATAATTTCTTGTATTTAGTCGTTGAAACCATGCATGGGTTGTGCCTTTCAAGGTTAATTCAAAGGCTTCAAACTGAGCAAACAAGTCCTCTACCTTTTTGGCTATAAGAACTTGTTTGAATTTGGCCATGATCATACGAATCTCCTATGCCATGGAGATAACTCTTCATAGCCTTCACTAGTATGGATCTCAAGATTCTTGAATGTTCTCTTGCTCATGGTAGAGGGAAGTCCTTTGTATCTCAATGTGTCTTACACCCTCTTTTTCTTTGTCACTCTGGTTGACTAGTACCTTGATTTGATCTTCTTCTACCTAGCTTGTGTACAAAGTATTTCTAAGTACACCAATCTTGAACTAGCTATGGGTATCTCCATGTTATATGCGCTCTTAGATTCACTTGTTTTTGGACTTAGGCTAGAGGGGTGACTACCTAACTGCTTAGACCATGGTTTGATAGTGCAATTGACACTAGCCTTAGAAGATCCTAAGCTTTGTCAATCCACCTTGCCAAGATACTTTCCCGAAGAAAAGTTCATGAATTACCTAGCCTCATCACTCAAACTCACTCACACACATTTTGGTCTTTTAATCATGAGTCACTTGTTCTTTTTTAATATGATTATTTGGTTCTTGTCTTTTTATTGGATTGTCAAAAATGACTTATGTGAGTGGTCTTCATTGTTTGATTGCTCGATTATGTTCTTTCCCTTAGATTTTATTTTTGATTTATTAGTCTTTACACGAGATTATTTAAAATGTCTTGCATGTTTTAGTTCCTATCACAAACCCAAGAACTAGCCCTAGAGCTACATACTTAGCCTAGGTTAGAATTGGCCAAAGCGATTTTAGTGGTTTCCCACCTTGTAACTCCTACCTTTTATGGTTCTTCCTAGCTCAAGATGACATCCCAAGCCTTCTCTTTACTTGCAAGAACCCTTTTATAGTACCTCATAACCACATGTGCATGTTGTATATGCTTGATAGACCCTAAAAATTCCTAAAAGATCATTAAGGTAGCCCAAAAATTGACCTAATGGATTTTTCTAACTAGTATGTCTAATGTGATAGACTAATTTTTTTATGATGGATAATGTCTATTGCGACAGAGGGGGTCTGTCATGATAGAGGTTGTCTATCACAATAGAGAGGGCCTACCAAAATTTTTGGCATGTCATGATAGAGTGATTTATCACAAGAGATGATGTCTATCATAAGTCTCGTCTATCACCAAAAAGGGTGTTTTATCATGATCAGGTGGGTCTATCTCAATAGAGGGGTCTATTACCATAAGGTAGTTTGTCACAATTGAGGGTGCCTATCATGATAGATGGGGTTCTTCAGCCTATGTAATGGAGTGACCTTGTTATGATAGATGGTGGTCAATCACAAGGGGGTGTCTTTCGTGAGGTTAGTTTAGCACAATAATTGGATTTTTCATGATAGAGGGTGTTTATCATGATAGACATTGTCCTTTGGGATGATCTATCATGATAACCCAAGCCTTATTGCACTAGAGTGGTCTATCATGATAAGATGGTTTGACATGATAGGGTGGTAAATGTTGTGATAGAGAGTGCTACATCATGATAGAGAGTGCTCTATCATGATAGAATGCTTGTGTGACAAAGTTGTTGGAGTTAGCTGTTTGTGGAAGCACGGGAACTACACAAGGAAGAAGAAGAAGCTTGGAGCACAACACACAATACTGAATGTATTACCACTAGAATGTACAAAGATAAGTAGCCCATTAGGGTAATAAGCGTATATGCAAGCCGGGGGAAAAAACCTCCTAAAGAGGGAAAAAAGTGCCCCGACGGTCCTAGTGTCTTCACACACATCACTACCTAAATAAGTGAACAAATCTCCCCTAGGAGTGATGCGGTGAACAAGGAGCTAACACTCATGTATAAGGAAGTGCCAAGCTATGTGGAAATCACTCCACAAAAGGAAGTAAGCCCAAAGCTTTGCGGAAAGCTTCAAACTTCTCCCTAGGAATAGCCTTCGTGAAAAGGTCTACAATGTTCTCCTATGTGGGCACGTATGCCAAGCTGATCTCCCGAGCAGAGAACCTCTCCATGTAATAATAATAATGCACCTCAATGTGCTTAGTGCGAGCATGGAACACAAGGTTCCTCGTAACTGCTAATGCACTCTGAATGTCAGTGAAGATGGTGGTGGCAGAAGACTGACCAACACCCAAATCAGCCATAAGGTGTCTGAGCCACACACACTCAACAGTCACTGTGAAAGCTTCCCTATACTCAGCCTCACAACTGGAAGTGGCCATAGTAGGCTGCTTCTTGCTCAACCAAGATATACATGAGCTACCAAGCATGAAGCAAAAGCCACAAGTGGAAACACGAGTGTCATAGCAACCAACCCAATCAGAGTCAGAAAAAGCATGCAAATATGGCGGTAGTGATCCCCCCTTGGGATAAAACAACCCAAGTAGCTGAGTACTACTCAAGCAGCGAAAGATGGGCTTAACCACCTACCAATGCTTGACTCTTGGGCAATGCATAAACTTGCTCATCTATGAGACAACAAACTGAATATCTAGCCGAGTAATGCATAAGTAAATCAAGCATCCAACAACCCGCTGATAGAGAACAACCTCAAATGCATCTCTAGCACCATGAAGATTCAGCCGTAAGCCTGTCTCCATAGGAGTGGCAATAGGTTTACAATCTTCAAGGCCAAAACACTGCAATAAAGTGCCAATACATTTCGTTTGCCACAAAGCCATTCCACCATCAACATGATAAACTGAATGCCCAAATAATGATGCAAATGCCCCAAATCAGACATCTCAAATGAGGCATGTAAATCAGCCTTGAAATCAGCAATATGCTTCTCATGAGGACCACTGAGCAGTATGTCATCAACATACACCACAATGATCATAAGTACATCATTAGCACGCTTGACATATAAGGTTCTTTCAGTTGCACGGTTCTCAAAACCATGTGTAATCAGAGAGGCATGTATCTTATCATACCAAGCACATGGTGCTTGCTTTAAACCATATAATGCCTTCTTTAACCTGCACACCTGGTTTTCATGCACTTTCTGCACAAAGCCACATGGTTGAAAAACATACACTTCTTCATGCAAGTCACCATTCAGAAATGCAGTTTTAATGTCCGACTAATGTACATTCCAACCATGATGGGCTGCAAGTGCACAGATGCTCCGAACAGTAGTCATATGGCATGTAGGTGCAAAGATCTTATCAAAATCAATGCCTCTTTCCTGTGCATAACCCTTTGCAACAAGCCTAGCCTTATACCTATCAATTGTTCCATCAGGCTGACGCTTTAGCTTGTAAACCCACTTAGTGCCAATGGCCTTCTTGCCAGGAGGCAAGTCACATAAAGACCAAGTATCGTTCTTCATTATAGCATCATATTCAGATTGCATAGCAGCCATCCAATTTTTTGAATTTTATGCTTTGTCAAATGAAACAGGCTCATTCTCATCACAGAGACTAGATGCAGACATAGCATAACAATCTGATGCAAAAGAGGCACTATGAGATCCTGGTCGAGTATGATATGACAGAGGTGCATCTAATTTCCTATCACGCAAAGTCTGCACCAGCCATTTTGGCATAGTTTTTGCCTCCTCAATATCAGCTCTCTCATCAACAAGTGCATCATGTAAATCTGCATCAGAAATGGGATAATCTCCATCATCACATGAAACCTGCAAAGGTTGAGAAGGACCAGCACTAGAATCTCCACCTGTAAAAAGAGGCAGCAAAGTATCATACATGTCTTTGGAGCTAATAGATGTCTCCGTAGTACATGAAAGCAATGGCTGAATAGAATCTTCCACAAAAACAACATCACGGCTAACTAGAATGCGTTTAGTCTATGGATGATACAGATGATAGCCTTTACTTTCAGAACTGTACCCAACAAAAATACATTTTACATCTTTATCATCCAATCTTTTACGATGTTGTTCAGGCACTAATGCATATGCCAAACAACCAAAACATGCAGATGAGCAACAGATGGCTTGCGATCATGCCAAGCCTCATATGGAGTGATAGACGACAACGCTTTAGTGGGACACTTGTTAATTACATATGCTGCACACATGATAGCCTCAAGACAGAAACTATGTGGTAAAGCCTGACTCTTGACCATACACCTTGCCATCTCCATGAGTGACATGTTCTTTCGTTCAGCAACTCCATTCTATTGAGGTGTATATGGCGCGGTACACTGGTGTTTTATCCCACGTTCAGAAAGAAATGCATTAAAATAAGAAGACATATATTCCCCCCTTGATCAAAACAGAAGGTGCCCATTTTACATGCTGATAGATTTTCAGCCAAAACCAAAAACTGTTTGAAGCACATGAACACTTCGGACTTTGCCTTTAATGGATATACCCATGCATGCCTGGAAAAATCATCGATGAAAGTCACGAAGTAAAGATAATTTTCAAAAGAAGGTGTTTGCATGGGACCACAAACATCAGTATGTACAAGCTGCAATTTCTGAGTAGCCCGAATTGAACCATCTTTTGGAAAGGAGGAATGGTGCATTTTGCCCAAAATACAGCCTTCACAAACATGTTTTCTGGGTGCCTCAAGTTTGGGCAAAGAGAACACCATTTCAGATTTTCTGCAGGCATAGAAAACTAGGAAAATTCAGATGACCAAAGCGTGCATGCCAAAGCTTTGCATCTGACATAGCCTGAGAATCATGTACTGCACATGCCGAATCATTTATAGATCTTTCATAGTCTATGAGCTTATACAACCCACGACATAAAATGCCAGAACCAATAATCACGTTTCCATTTGACAGATCATGAACTGTACATCTGTCATCAACAAATTTCACAACCAAGCCAATCTTGGCTAATATAGAAATTGATAACAAATTTTTCTTGATCCCTGGCACAAACAAAGCATCTGACAAAGTGAAAGAACTACCATCAGCAGTAGTGAAAATGATCTTACCAACTCCCATAATAGGATAAGAGGAGTTGTTGGTGCATGTAACAGTATTCCCTGTAGGGGCAGGCTCGAGTGAAGAGAAGAAACTGTGCTACGAGGTAATATGTTTGGTCACCCCACTGTCAAAGTACCAAACATCTGAGTCTACTGCAGACATGCAGTGCTCATGAGAAGATGGGTCAAAACTGCAAACAGTAGTAAACGCCCATTCTTCTTCCTACACAAGATTAGCAGACTCTGTTTTTGGTGTAGAGGCCTCTGCAACAACCATGCCAGCCTCTTTCTTCTTTGCCTCTTTAGTAGCCAGTTTTGGACAGTTCTTTATGATATGATCATTTCAATTGTAGTACTTTCAAAACAATTTATGGCTTTTTTATTTCTTTTCATCTTTTTCTTCCCTCTTCGATTGTGCAAAATTAGCACATTTCTGCTTGCTAGTTGAAGAGCTCCATTTTCCTTTGCCATTTTGACTAGCCAGGAAAGCTTGATTTGCAACATGCATAATGAACCTGTTCTGCCTAGACTGATCTTCATGCAACAAAACAGAGACTAAACCTGTTCTGCCTAGACTGATCTTCATGCAACAAAACAGAGACTAACTCCTCAAATGTCAAGGCATTTGGATTGCCTTTCACCATCAATCGAAGAGTAGAAGCAAAACTGTGATATGAATTAGGAAGACCATTCAGAACAATCTGCACCAGTGAGCTATCTGGTATAACCTCATCAGCAGAAATCAACTGTTCCTTCAAGTCTTTGATCTTTGTTAGAAAACTATCCATAGAATCACCTTCATTCATGTGCTCAATCTCCAACTGTTTTCGGAGGTAAGCAACATGAGCCTCATTCCTAGCTTGGTACAATGTGGTAAGTGTATCCCAAGCATCCTTAGCTGTCCTACAAGAGCGAATGTGAGGAATAATGGCACGTTTGACAGACAAAGCTATCAATGCATGTGCCTGGGCATCTCTGCCATACCAACGAATTTGCTCTATAGTAGGTGCAATAGAAACCGCAACACGAACAAGAATATGTAGAATATCATCATCTTTGACACCTTCTGCATCAGCTTTAATACCTGTAGTTGTAACAGTTGCAAGTGTGATAGGGCGTTTTTCAACACCCTGCATAATGTTCCACAGTCCTTTTGCAACCAATACATGTTGCATCATATAAGCCCATAATGGGTAGTTGGTACCATCCAACTTATCCTCAACACCAAACATACGGAATACATCAGTGCTTTCAGCCATGGCTAGTGACTAAAATACCTTGATGCAAAAAAATGACTCTATCTCAAAAAGTTGCCCAGATAAATTTTGCTAGACCTATAGCAGACTTTGAGATGCTTATACTGGCGAACCAAAACTGGTATATACCTTTGGCACAAAAAGACAAAATAGCCTACACAAGCACTGTGATAGTGTGTTCGGAGGCCTAAACAAGCTCATATCGCGATTTTGGCACTTGAGACTGCAATCGAAGGAGTGTCGACGATGCCCTAGATGAAGCGGCGACTTGCTCTGATACCAATTGTTGGAGTTAGACGTCTGGGGAAGCACACGGACAACACAAGGAAGAAGAAGACACTTGGAGCACAACACACAATACTGAATGTATTACCACTAGAATGTACAAAGATAAGTAGCCCATTAGGGCAATAAGCCTATATACAAGCTGGGGGAAAAAAACCTCCTAAAGAGGGAAAAAGTGCCCCGACGGTCCTAGTGTGTTCACACACATCACTACCTAAATATGTTAACAAAAGTTACTCTATCATGACATGGTGAAAATTTCATGCTTTTCTTTATGCATCTAGTGGGTTGTGGCCATGTTGGAGAGGCCTATTGCCCTTTGTATGTGCAATCTTGAAATGCCTAATTTTTAGTTTGTCATGATAGAAAGAGCATGACTCCTCAAGATCTATGAAAATGTTCGTTGTAATGTGTGTCCTCCTAGAGCAAATGATAACTTGAAAACAACAAAAGATAGAAAAAAAAGCATGCAAAATGCTTTCAATCTCTCTCTCTCTCTCTCTCTCTCCACGATAGACATAATTTGTCGCAGGGCTCTGTCTGTCATGATAGACGGTGTCTATCGTGATAGACGGTCTCTATCGTGGGGTGCTGTCTATCGCGATAGATAGTGTCTGTCACAATAGACGCTGTCTATCACGATAGACAGAAAAAATGCAATTTTTTAAGAAATTCTAACGATTTACAGTGC
Organism: Ceratopteris richardii; assembly: GCA_020310875.1. Classification (NCBI taxonomy): domain Eukaryota; kingdom Viridiplantae; phylum Streptophyta; class Polypodiopsida; order Polypodiales; family Pteridaceae; genus Ceratopteris; species Ceratopteris richardii. The sequence goes on along the minus strand of CM035406.1, from coordinate 207,258,700 downwards.
TCTAATGGTGTAGGTTATTGTGCCATGCATGCAAACAAAAACTACTAAGTTTCTATGTCTGTCACGACAGATAGAGGTCGTCATCCTAGGACCTGTGCAGAGTTCTATCGTACCTATGCAAGCTGCTAGAGATGGTGGTACAGCTAGAACCTGCAACAAAAGCTCAAAAACACACAAAAACAGATCACACACAAGCTCTCTCTTGCTCTCTCTCTCACAAGTGAAATGAGGTGGAAGGGGAATATGACCAAAAGACTGAAATTTTTGTGAAGATGGAGATGGAGGTGGGAGATGGTGAGGATGATAATGGTGATGATGGTGATGCAAAAAAAAATAAGAAAAAATGAAAAAAAAAGGAAAAGTAAGGATATTACCTGTGAATCCAATGTCACAACTCTACATCTTACCATCACACGCTCGTCCTCGAAGCTCTCTCCCTGGCAACGATGCCAAATTTGGTGTCACTCTAGCACAATGGAAACTACCAACATGAGGAGATCCACCTCATAATTGTAAATCCGTGGAGACGTGAGGACTAGTATGAAGACTATGAGCAAGTGATGGCACAAGTGTGTGAGTGAGAAGCACACAAACATGCACACACATACACACATGCACACATAAGGCAAGAACAAGGAGAGGAACAATGGAGTTCTTTGCATTAGTCAAAAAGTCTCTTACACAAGCTCAAATCACTAACAATCCAGCCTGCAAAATGAGCTCTCTAGCTCTTTTTATAGTTTTTTGACTAGGTTTGGCCCTATCCAGACCTAGTGTCCAGCCTAGTTAAAAATTAGGTTCTAGAGCTTATTTGAGGGCTCAAACAAAATCTAAAAATTATAAAAATTGGTGTCCTCAGCTTGAACAAAATGGAGTATATTCTACCAAAAACGGGATTTAAAATGTTTGTGTAGTGATGAAAATTACTCTTAATATGAGTTAACTTTAGAAAACAATGATTAGGCCTCTTTGTCGGATTGTGCTTGACTGCTCTTTGTGCCTGTATGCTCCTCTTATAGTTTGTATGCCAACATATATAGTCTTAGATTATCGCAAAAAATCCCACCTTTGGCAAGGTGAGATGATATTTCCCTTGCACAAACCATCGTATCTCACAATCAGATGAGCATAGGTCTAGCTAGCACTTTCAGTGCCTAAAAAGACAAATAAAGAGAAGTCTCAAAGGAAAATTTTGTGCATAATAAAGGAAGGTGTAGATCCACACAAGGATCAAGTAGGCTAGAGAGAGAGAAAACTAGAGGATATAAAGCAAAAAAAGAAGATGATGACTTGCCCATAGTAAGGCAACAAGAATACTCTAGAACATTGAGACCCTCACAAGTAGTAAAAACCATGAAAATATTGAAATCAGACATAACTCTTGATCTTTGATCCAGATCTTCAAGCAAACCCCCCAAGAGACTGTGAGACACAGGATGGAGGTTTGAGCAGTACATAGAGAGATGTCCAACCCCAAAATTACCAACTCATGCCAAGAAAATGCCACTATTTTTGGATGGTCACTTAAGTGGAAAACTTAGATCATACATGTATTTGAAAGAGCCAAGTACCCTAGACCAATGTGTTAGAATGGGCATTGACATTGAGGATAACCTAGAAGAATAATTGGAACTCTAAAGTCACTACAAGGGTTCACAATACTTTGCTAGTACCACTTCAGAAAACTCATCATCAATGGTAGAACTAGTTGAGTAAGTCACTCAAGCTAGGAGGAAACCTTCAAAATAGGCAAAATCAAAAGATGATTACAATCAAACATTGTTATCCATATGGAGGTGATCACATGGCCAATGCATGTCCCATGCAAGCCTAGAATGCACCAACCCCAGGCTCATATTACTACACTAGAGAGAGGAAGTATACCATCACGTAGCACATGATTGTTCATACAATAAGCAAATGATTAGGTAAAACTATTAACAACGTTATAGGTATCAACCTCAGTACCAGCCTCAATCTTATTACAAGAATCAACAACCTACCAACAACCTTATCAAGTTGAACCTAGACCAAACCTATATTAGGTCAACAATCACCACTCCTTGCAAATCTAGTCTCAATTAAGTATGCGATGATGGAAGAGAATCAAGATAGGGACTTACTAGTAGTGTCTTCTCTGATCAAAAGATAGTCCAAAACCAAATAGCTTTGACTCTTGACATGCTGATAATGTATGTGCATACTACATAAAGTCACTTTAGCTCCCCAAAATCTATCAGTATGAAGCCCCTCCATAGGAACATGATTATGTTAATGTAATGTATACAAAACCCAACCCTAGACCCATGATGAGGTAAGTAAGGGCACGAGATCCTAGATGACCATGTTTTAGATATCAAGGAGATAATTCTATATGAGAGTTTCCCCATCCTCCACATGGAAGAAAACCTCAATCTTTCATGATTCAAGGTTTATGTTCGGATTGCACCAAGGAATATCTCATCCATGATTGCCATAAAAAACCCAACCAATGCATGAAAAGTCAACCCAAACAACGTAGTGGGCATAGTGCAAGTTCCAATGGAAGCCCAAATAGGTTGATTCAAACCCAAGAAATTAACCAAGTGTAGGCTTTGAAACAAGCTAAACAAGTGGAATAAGAGAAAGAGCGAAATTCTAGTGAAAATTGAGAACCTAGTAAAAAGAAAGCTAGAGCATCGAAAGATACTAGAGAAAGAGTGAAAAGAAAGTGGGCAAAGAAACTAGTTGAACTAGAGCAAAGCCAAAATAGTGGAATCACATCTCAAACCCACTCACATATCACCCAATCCCCTCAAATCCTAACACGTACAACACCCTTACCTAAACCAAGTTTAGTCCTAGAATAAGCCGTTCTAGAAGATCTAGATATGATGTTCAGAGCATACTAGACACATGTTAAGGAAGGACCAAATGCAACTGAACTAGGCACATGTTATCCCAAAGTGTATCTCAAGGTTGAGAGAACAAGGTGATGCATCAAAATAGTAGAATTAGCTCAGGGTACGTTTGAGGCCAGTCAACTCTTCAACCAGACCAACTTAGTCAAACTAGAGTTGCATTTTCAAGAACTACTAGAACAATTAGGGCAAATGGTGACCAAGCTTGAGACTTTGGCACCTAAGAAGGTTCATTTTATTGGAGGTGAGAAAAGAAGTTTCTATCAAAGAGAAACTTATCTTCCTAACTCAACTGTGTGTGCAATACCTCTGTTCATTATAAAATACTCTCAAGAGCTCTTGTGAAACATCCAAAAAGAAAAGTGGGCTAATGAGCAAGCTAATCCCCCTCCGATTTCAAGAGATTGATGATCTAAAGGATTGATTTCCCCAAGACATTCCATCCCTATATTGAGATCAGGTAGACAATAAGTTAGAAGAAAGATTAGATTTTGAATCTAACTCTCAACAAGAGTTGCCACATTTCATCTATCCATGGGAGTCCAAGCCCCTTCAAATAAGAGCCTGCATGGTACTAATAAAAAATGAATATTCAACCATAACAAGGAATACAGAGGCTATGAAGAATGCTAAAGTGTAGTGTCATCTCACTTTAGAAGAGCTTCTAAAGATAAAACCAAAATTGTCAAAACATTTAGGAAATTAAGTTCTAGAAGTTGATAGCTCTGATTCAAAGGTAGGACCCAAAAGAAAAGTCCCAAGAAATTTAAATAGACAAAATAGGAGATATGAGTGAAGGCAAGGAAGGAAACACCTATCTTTCCATTGCGTATCAAGGTCACACCACCAAGCAATCCTAGATTTGGGGATGGGTGTTACCATTGCAAATATATCCTTATGGATATGATGGGGTGAACCAGCCTTACGGCCCATGAGAATGGAGCTTCAAATCGCACATGGCCACATTGAATGACTGTTAGGGTTATTGGAAGCTATCGCTCCAAGTACTTTTGGTGTAGAGTTTGAACATACATGTTCTATATGCAATTTTAGAAAGAACCACATGTAGGAGATGATATTAGGCATACCATTCATGAGACAACTACAAATAGTGCAAGACTAGGGTACCAACTACTTATACTTGCAACACTTAGGGATAACAACAAAAGTCAATCTAAAAGACTACACACATAGAGATGTACCATCCCTATAGTGGAGCTCTATCCACAAGAGATAAGAGGATTCTATGCTAGTAAACTCAGTGAAGTCTTTTGAACCATCATGGATGCATGAAGACACACATTTATGGATTTTTAAAGTAGCTGAAGAAGAGGAGACGATATTAAAAACTAGAGAAATAGAAATGTCCCAGAATGCTAGATTAGTACAGGACCCAATGTAGACACCTATGATTTTTCTAGATGAAGAATTTGAGCATGTTGGATGGGAACAAATATTAGAGACAATGGACATATTGGTAAATAAAGAACAATGGACTCCGCATTGTGATGAGGATGGCTATGATATACCCCTATTCATGTGTGAACACTTAGAAAAGCGAGAGGATGAAGATCTAGAATCTATCACTATGGATCCCTTTTGCATTTTTGAGGAGGATTACTTGTATCTGGTCGACACAAAACAACACAAAGTAAATGAGTTTAAGAAGGAAATATTCCTATACAAACAAATTGAACAAGAAGAAAAGAAAAAGAAACAAATTAAGAAAACCCCATAGGTGAAGGAAGATGAAGAATCATTATTCAAGGAAGTATCAAATTGAAGATAGGAAAATTGTAGTGAGGATGCTGAAAAAAGAATCTCTCTTGGAAAATGCATATGACCAACAAAGAAATGACTAAGAACATCATAGTAACAATTGAAAATCAAGAAGAATTAAACACATAGGAAATGACCTGAGTGCAGAGGAGGAATAGGAATCAATGATTCTTTTGTATGGATATAAAGATTTATTCACTTGGACATACCAAGGTTTGAAAGGTGTGGATCTTGACATTTTTCGCAAAGGACCCCTATGACTTTAGAGTCCAAGCCCACAAAATAGAAATTGTATATATATATTGGAACATATGCAACTAAATTAAGCAAGGAACTCGATAGATTGAAAGGAGTAGGGCTCATCTACGAAATTGAGCATTTTGAATGGGTTTACTGCATCATGGTTGTGCAAGAATAGAATAAAAAATTATGTTATGTATTAACTTGAAGAAATTTATTGCAACCACCATCAATGTTAGTTATCTGCTTTTGATTACAGAGCATTTATTGGAATGTTTAGCATGTAAGGAAGTATATAGTTTCTTAGATGGATTTTCAAGCTATAAACAAGTGGCCATAGATCTGGAAGATCAACATAAGATAGCCTTTCCATAAAATGGGGAATCTATGATTTTGGAATGCTGCCGTTTGGGCTCACTGATGCCTGAGCTCCTTTCCAATAGCTAATGTGTCATTTTTTTAAAGAATTTTTGTGAAAAACCTAGAAGTATATGTGGATGGTTTGTGTGCACATTCTTACATAAGAAAGAATTACATACTAGAGTTGAGATAGATATTTGAAAATATAGAGAATATCAAGTGTGCCTAAATGCCAAAAAATGTGTTTTCATGGTGCAACAAGGGAAAATCTTGGGTCATATAGTTTCAAAGAATGATCTATCAACCAACGAGGATAAAGTGAGAGCCATTGTGAATTTACCAAGACCTAGGATGGTGAAGGAAGTACAAGCCTTCATGGGCTATTGTGACTATTATAGACCATTCATACACATGTATGCAATAATATCCAAACCACTTTACAACCTTTTAACCAACTTTGAGTGGAAAGATGAGTGTGAAAAGTCATTCTCAAAACTTAAATAATCATTGTGCTCAGGCTAAAATTTAATGAATCCTAATTGGAACAAACCATTCTATGTCCATGTCGATGTCTCCAACTTTGCTATTGAATGCATGTTGGCATCGCCCACAAATAAAGGAAACATAGATTTACCAATAGCCTATGTGAGAAGACAACTGAACATAGACAAAAGGAATTACACTACGACTGAACATGAAGGGTTAGGCATGGTATATCTAGTGAAGAAATTGTGACATTACCTCTCGGCCAATAAGTTTAAATTCTTTACAATTCATCAAGCCTTACTCTATTTTTTCAGCAAGCCTTGCAATACAAGTGATTAGTAAGATGGTTACTCTTACTAATGAAATATGATTTTGAGGTATTAGTGAGAAAAGGAAAAACCACCTATGGGCTGATCACCTCTCATGACTTACTTTAAGAGAATCACTAAAATGAGTGTTGGATGAACTTCTCGATGCATACCTATTTAACCTAGAAGTAGTCCTAGCATTTTAACGTTTGGACCTTTGAACCACACTATAAGAACTAGTGAGCAAGAAGTTGTCTGATAAAAAAAGTACCATATACTAGCACAAAGCATCTATAAGCAAGACGACCTAGGAATTTTATCTCGCTACATGGATGAGGAAGAGCATCACAAGTGCTTACATTAGATACATATAGGTGCCCTAGGGTAGCATTACTCAAGCACAAAACTCTACAAACATTGAAACACTTAGGAGTATATACCCTGACAATGGAATAGACCTTCATACACTCATTAACTAGTTCCCTATCTGTACCAATACACCTCCAATAGAGTATGCCACTTTGTATCATGTCCCATTGGTACCAAATTGGAGAAGCACATTGGTCAGTTCTTTGAAGGCAAGAACTTTTTCGAAGGAGACAAAACTAGCTAGACAATGAAGCCTAGCTCTGGACGCTAGAGATTATGTCTTAATTGTAGACAATGTGTACAAATGCGATAGATAGAGATACAAATATTTATGATTGTGCACAAATGAGAATCATTACTTTCCAATCTTAGAATCCACATACAAGAGTGCTTTAGGTGAACACTTTGGACCTCATCGTGTCATTCTGGACATTCTATTTTCAAGTCTTTGGGGGCCATCATTCACATGGATGCTATTACCTATGTGAAACATTTTGATATATGTCAAAAGGGCTCAATACCCTATGAGAAACGATGAGATGCCACTAAGACCCATTATAGGAGTACTTGCAATTGGGAATAAACTTTGTAGGACTAATCAAACTCTCATGCTGAGTACATCATAGTTGCCAAGGATTACCTAATCAATTGGCTAGCAGTGAGAGCCACATGTAAGAATGATGCTCGAAACCACAATTGGATTCTTATTTGAGAATGTTTCATGAGATACAAACTTTCTATAGAACTAGTTAGTGACAAGGGAACACATTTCTTGAATGAATTCGTTGAACATCTACTACAAGGATTCGTGGTGATCCACAAGAAGTCAGCCCCTTTGATCCACAAGAGTTAAACCCCTTTCGATACTCAAGAAAATAGAGAGATTGAGAGTATGAACAAGAGAATATGTAATGTGTTGACCAAGTTAGTGGATAATCAAGATTCTGATTGGGACAAACTGTTGCATCATGTTGTTTGGACATACCGAGTGGCCAATAAAATGGTACTCAATGGAACCCATTTTAGATGGTCTTTGGTCAAAATGTAGTGCTACCCTTATATTTTTTGATACCTACCTTGAAATTAGCACAAGTGCATCATTGGAATGTTCATTAGCTACCATTAAGAATACTCGACTAGAGTGCTTAGGAGAGATGAGATTATGAAAAGCAGTAGGAATATATGAAAAAAAGAAGAGGCATAAAGATTACTCTGATGCACATGTAAAAGATAAGGGCCTACAAGTTGGTGACTTAGTATTGGTCTATACCCCAAAAAAAACATGCCCATAATCTAGGAAAACATGGTTATGGACCAATGATTATCAATAAAATTTTTACAAGTGGTATAGTGCAATTAGGAACCCTAAAAGGAGAGGTAATGACCTACATTAGTGGTTTTAGGGTGAACCTCTAACAAGAACCTCGTAAAAAACATGCTCACATAATTGAGTCAAGCTAGGAAGCATAAAAAAGAGGAACAATGAATTAGAGAAACATTATAGAGGCCCAAGAACATATAAAAAAATGAAACTGATATGAGAAGGGTCTTACCTAATCCTGATGCCCCATGATATCACATGGAAATGTGTCAAACACGAACACTGACCAATCCTAGCATTATAGATTAAAGATCATTCATCTTAGTTGAGAAAGGATAGGGCACTATAACCAAGATGATCAGAGCCTTGATTGATTCAAGAGTAGCTACAAGTGCCATTAGACACTCTTGTTTTCTAAACATGGGCTTACAAGTAAATCCAGAAGAGGTGTATCTTGTAGGCCTAGGAGACATGGAAAATTCAGGTTTAGGAGAAGAAAAAGTACCCATTCTTTTACATGAGGCCCCCTAATCATCAAGCTCTTAATATGCCATGATGATGATCTAAAAAATTTTGTCATAGGGGACAAGACTAGATTATGATCAGGTTGTTCGCTTGAACCTGAGGAAATGACTCCTACAAGTTGGGCTCAACAAAAATTGCCTAAAGATTGAATTGGAAGGCCACAAACCTTCTTGTTCCTAGTCCACACACACCCCATGTGACCCCACACCCTTAAACTTGGTGATTCAATCCCATCATGACACAAGGTATGTGTTGGAGCCCCCTTCTTTTCCAAAAATGCGTGATCCTATTACAAAAGACCAACGAGTCTCCGTATGCCAAACAAAACAAAGGAGTGTAACACAGTGATGAAGTGAAGATCAAGGATGAAACCACCATAGATTAAAAATCACCCAAAATAATGTAGAAATGGGTTAAGAAAGGAGAATCACCCCCTCCTACATTGAGATCTCATCCAATAAGATCGTGGAAAACTCTATGAACAACTAAAGATGGTGCCAAGAATCAATCAATAATTCAATGAGTATGGGTTCGCAAGCAGATTTTGAAGGCACAATCCAATATATCTCACTTATGGGTGTCAAAAGCTAGCCTACAAGCTTCAATCAAGCCTAATCGCTCAACTTTGCTAGAAAACCCTAGTTGAAAGTTGGAGTATGAACACTATTGGCGTTGTTGTTAGTTCTTTTCATGGGACTTTGAAGCTCTACAAAATTCTAATGAATCATGCTCTATATGGGACAACTCTAGAGAAGATGAGTATTTTTTAGCTCCATTTCCCAATCAAGAATTTAATCAATGCTACTTTTTGGTTCATAGTTTGCAAGCACACATTGAAAAGGGTGTTCTAAGAACCTTTGTGTTACCATCCCTCCTACCCAATAAATCATTAAATAAATTCCACCTCATGCACAAAATCTTCAAAGAGGCCCGCAAAATGTTTGGTACCCATGTACCTTTAGATAAGGAGGCCCTCCTCTTGAAAGAAATGAAGAAGAGTGAGGTCAAAAATGTCTGTTGTCACTTCAAACCTTTCTACTGCACTAAAAATTTGGATGCAACATTTCACCTTTCTTGGACACATTGGCTTCAGTTTATACATTGCATATAATGCATCATTGAAATACTTGAGCCCAATAGCAAACATTCAAAGAGGGATAAGGATTAACTTCTCATCAAAAAAAGAGGATGGGAGCAAAATCCACTGGTTGTAGTTGATAAAAACTTCACTCACACCATTACCTTAACCCATGGGGCCATCACCTAAGGTCCCACCACTCACGATTCCCCTTTCATGTCCTACTACCATAGAGACTTGGGTACAAACCTTCTAGGGGAATATAGTATTCGAACCCAATATCACACAAGTTAAAACCATGATGGAAGAAGCCTTTGTGTTTCTTGTCAATGAAACAACCACCCAAGATGTTAGCTTAGCTTTTTGATTTTGAAATCCGAGGTTTAAAATTCTTGGACACTCAATATGCATCTCATGAATATGAATTCCCAAGTTATCATGATTCCTAGACTCATAGGGAAGAATCACAACAACAACAACAACAACAACAACAACAACAACAACAACAACAACAACAACAATCAACATATGATGAAGAATAGCTTGACCATCTTGCCTAAATGGATGCCTTACAAAGGCTATACACATGTGTGGAAGTATTCCAAGCACAAAACCAACTCAGTGCCAAATAGAGCCATGCCTTATTACACCATGATTTAACAGAAAATGGCTTTGATGAAGCTTTTATTGAGACTATGAAATTATTGATATAATGTAAAAATATTAGGTGGGATTTTCAGCTCCAATTTCTTTGGAAGTTTTGGTGCAATTAGCAACCCTAAATGCTTGGCTAATTACTCAGGACTACACCTAATTTTATCTTTTCACAAGGAAGAACTACATGTGAACCTATGCCTAGTTATTTTGAGCATAATTACTTTCGATGAAAGTAAAAGTCAAGAGAGTATAGAATCTTGTGAAGTTGGGGAGCTGAACCCATGATGTACGTAGTAGGAAGAATCAATTCCAATCATCGTTGAAGTGTACGAACACTTTTAGGTGAGGGAAATTCAAAATTCAAACTCACATGATGAGCATAAACATAGATGGTTCAGTCATGGGGCAAGTGTGCCATTTTTGAGAGATTTTGAGTCACCTCATTGAGCAACTCATATATGAGTAGTGCACTACACCTCCCTTGTATCATATGTTCATTAGCATATACAATTTGATACATCTCCTCAAGCACATCTATGTCTACAATTTGAGTGCAACTCATATATGAGTAGTGCACTACACCTCCCTTGGTATCATATGTTCATTAGCATATACAATTTGATACATCTCCTCAAGCACATCTATGTCTACAGTTCTCTGTTGCATCTTCATCATTATAGTGATTTTGTAGACATGATTTCTCCATGTATACTTAGTCATTTGCTCCACTTTAAATTACTATAGTTAGCGTGAGCTCTCTACTACCTATGCATCAATCTTCATTAATTTTGGTTCAGCCAATCTCGAGATATGAAGTGGGGAAGTTGACTATGTCTGCACATCTTCTTGTTCCTGAAATGTCGGGATGACCCCCTTGAGTTGCAAAACTCATTTCTCAGTGTATAGTGCCTCTAAATTCATGAAATTACTTGCTATATTTAGCTATAATCATGAATTAGAGGCATGCAAAAGATCTATAGTCAATTCATACGAGGTTATGATCTCTAAGCAAAACATTGAGCATCTCCATTCCCCAAATAGAAGGTTTTCTCACATTCCTTGCATATGCAAGTCGTCTGTTTTGATGCAAACTTTTGGGAATAATGTTTCAAAGTACTTAGTGGTTATAATTGCATTAATGTGAAGCCAAAGGATTCTAGTAAGCATCCCTTGAGGCAACTTGGCAGGTCTAGAGCATGTTTTATGCAAGACTAGCTCATCTTTGGAACACAACTTTCCATCTCCTCACAATAGTATCAGAGCAACAACAAATCAACATGAGAGATTTCTCCTTCATCCATAGACAAAATAGATAGAGGAAATCACTTAGCTTGGTCACTTAGAATTGTGAAGAGATGGATAGGTATGTGCTTGAAGATGAAGAGGTGTTGCAAAATCCTTGATCTACACCAGCCAAATGAACTCCAGGAGTAGATGGTGGGCCCTTTTAGCTTGCCAATGGATGTATTAGACACCCTATGTACCTTGGAAGATCACTCTCAAAAAGATAGATCAAAACAGATAAGTTGGAGTTAGCTCAGAGGTGAAAACTTGCTATTCTTGGTTCATACACCTGTCCAGTGTTTTACATAATTCTCTGAGCACAGTAGCAATTAGCTTAATTCCTCTTGGGGAAGTCTAGGCAACTTAAAGAGCTAACTTTCAAGAGTAATCTCATCAAAAATAACAAAGCACACACTGAGAATGAGTTTTAACAAGTGATGACATCATCCCGATTTTCACGGGCTGCTACAGAAATAGACCAGTGAGCAGAAAAATCACCATAACTCAAAATGTAGAACTCCAATGATTATGAAAATTTGTATGGTTATACTAGACAGTAAGCTAAATCCCACAAGCTTTAAATCACTGAATGTGGATAAGTAACCACTGAGAAACACCTCTGACAAGATGAGTGAAAAAGTCGGGTACCTGACAGAGAGGTGAAGATGAACAGACCCTGTTGACTTCAAATGAACATAACTGAAGATTGCAACATCCAAATGACATGAAAATTTATGAGCATATAGTAGACTTATAGAGCTAACTTTACCAAGTTAAATCACTGAAAAGGATGCACCAAGCTCAGAGAAAACATCTCTGCAAGCTGACTGAGAAAACTGAGAGTAATGGTAGTGAGTAGTACACTTCACAAGAACATGGAAAGATGAAACCAAATAATCATGAAAATGAAAATATATTTCTTGTACAATACAATGACTTACTGATACATATGTGTGCCTTGTAATCACACCTTGATATGGCATAAAGCTCAGCTCTTGGAGGTCTTCACATAGGTCTCTCTAACCACGACTAAAACTGCCATCTATTTATAGTTGAGTTTGGGAGGCTAACTTCCCTCAATCACTCTCCAATCAATCAATGATTGATTTGATTCTCTACCTACCACAAATCACGAATTCGTGGCTCCTCTTTCCATTCTTGATCATGTGGACTCAACCACTTAAGATTCTCTTACTTTTACATTAAGTAAACTCTTCAAAAGTTACAAGAGGTAGTTCACAAGTGAACTTTACATAGTCTTCTTTTTAAAGCTTCTTCTAAGACTTTGTGAGACTCAAGCCAATACTTAGGCTTGTCATAGACTTGCTCCAACAGCTCCCCCTCAAGCCAAGTATGCTTGAGGTCTTCAATCTTCCAAGATTACCTACAAACCTATCATAGCCTTGAATTTGCAAAGCTTTGTACCATCCAATGCTTTGGTTAGAATATCTGCACATTGTTGATGAGTGGACACATATGATATTTGAATCTCTTTGCTTAGAACCTTCTCTCGTACATAGTGATAATGAACTTCAATATGTTTAGTCCTTGCATGAAAAATAGGATTAGCAGCCAAATGAATAGAACTCATATTGTCACCAAAAATAGTGGGAGTTCCAAACTCCAATCCAAGATCTTTGACTAATGTCTTCATCCACATAGCTTCTTGTGTAGCTATGGCAAGACCTCTATATTTAGCTTCAGTAGAAGAGAGAGCAACTGTGGGTTGCTTCTTGGATGACCATGAAATAAGCTTTGAACCTGCAAAGGTAAGATAACCTGAAGTGCTCCTTCTATCTTCCTTGGAGCCAACCCAATCTGCATCAGAAAATAGCTTCAAACCTAAATCAGATACATAAGGATAATAAAGTCCTTCATTTATGGTTCCTTTGAGATACTTGAGAATCCTTTTGGCAGCATCCATATGTGGTTTCCTTGGTGTGTGCATAAATTGGCTTAGCACACTCACACTGTAACATATATCCACTCTTGTCAATGTGGCATAGTTGAGACTACCCACTAGACTTTGATATGATGTGATGTCCTCTATGAGTTCACCTTCATGTGAGCTCAATTTGTGATTGACCTCCATTGGAGTACCTGCAATCTTACAATCTTGCATCTTGAATTTTGCCAACATGTCCTTAATGTACTTTCTTTGAGTGAGAAACAAACCATGATCTTTGTAGACAACTTCCAAACCTAGGAAGTAGGTAAGTGAACCCAAATCACTTATCTTGAACTCTTCTCTCATCTGATCTTTGATCTTCTTCATACCATCTGCATCATTTCCTGTCAATATAATATCATCTACATATACACATAGGTAGATGACCTCAGAATTACTCTTTTTAATAAAGAGTGAAGGATCTGCCTTGCTTGGTTGAAAGCCTTTGTCCTGCAAGAATGAAACAAGCCTGAAATTCCAAGCTCTTGGAGCTTGCTTGAGACCATACAATGCTTTGTTAAGTTTACACACATAATCAGGATAAACTTGATTCTCAAAACCAGGCGGTTGTGCCATATATACCTCTTCTGTTATCCAACCATTCAAGAATGCATTCTTTACATCTAGTTGAAGTATCTTCCAATTCTTGGAAGAGGCAATACTAAGCAAAACCCTAATAGTAGGCATCTTTGCCACAGGAGAGAAAGTCTCCTCATAATCAATTCCCTAAGTTTGTGCAAAGCCTTTTGCCACAAGCCTTGCCTTATACCTGTTAATTGAACCATCAGAATTCTTCTTGAGTTTATAGACCCATCTCGAGCCTATTACCTTCATGGATGAAGTCTTGGGCACTAAATCCCAAGTGTTGTTTTCCTCAAGTGCTTCAATCTCTTCCTTCATTGCATGCTTCCATTCTATTTTTGCTTTGGCCTCTTCGAATGATGATGGCTCCTCTTGGTTTATGTCCTGTGCTATGTAGATAGAATGTTTAGTTACTAATGAGGTGTCAAACCCATACCTTTCTGGTTTTTTCTTTTCCCTCATAGATCTTCTTAGGCCATGATGTGATGATTCTGCTTCATGTCCAAGTTCCTGCAATTTTGCTTTACCTTTAGACTTCCATGCTTTGATCTTTTCCATGTGAGATTCTTCATCATCCTCCGAGGTGTCTTGTTCTTCAATCTTTGATTGTTCTCTACCAAGCTTTGGAAAATCTTCTTCAAGATCATATGGTAAATTGATCTTCTTGCATGAATCTTCATACCATGAATTGTTCTCATCAAAAACTACATCTCTGCTTACCAAGAATCCTTTGTTGGTAGGGTTGTATAACCTGTAGCCCTTTTGATTGTTGTCATATCCAATAAATACACACCTTTCTGCCTTTGGATCCATCTTGCCTCTAACCTGTGAAGGAACATGAGCAAAAGCAATACATCCAAAAATTTTACAATGATCTAAGCTTGGTCTTCTTCAATTCCAAGCCTCATATGGAGTCATCCCATCAAGGGATTTTGAAGGCAACCTGTTAATCAAGTAAGTGGCTGTAGATACAGCCTCAGCCCATAAGTAATTAGGTAAATGCTTTTCATTTAACATAGACCTTGCAGCTTCAACAATCGTCCTATTCCTCCTTTCTGCCACTCCATTTTGCTCAGGAGTGTACCTTGTAGTTACCTCTCTTTTGATTCCTCTTTCTTGAAGAAAAGAATCAAAATCATGGGAGAAGTATTCTCCCCCTCCATCTGACCTTAGCCTTTTTAGTGATTTACCTGTTTGATTCTCCACAAGAGCCAAATATCTTTTGAAACATGAAAAAACTTCATCTTTGTGTTTCATAAAGAATAGGATAGTCCATCTGCTGCAATCATCAATAAAGGAAACATAATACCTTGATCCAGATATTGAAGCTTCCTTGCTAGGTCCCCATACATCTGTATGAACCAACTCCAAGAGATCTCCATGCATATAACCTTTCTTCATGAATGGTAACTTGTGAGACTTTCCAAATTGACATGCACTGCACTTATAAATCATATGTTGTTTTGACAAATTAGGAAGTCCAAGTACACTTTGGTCCCTGCAGATTTGCTTTAATGACCTTTCACCAATATGTGCTAACCTTTTGTGCCATACTTCCAATTCTGTGAGTGTCTGACTACCATAATTAAAGAGAGCAATGTTTCTAGTGTCCTGTAATTCAAATGTGAACAATCTACGTGTCTTTTCACCTTTTGCAATTCTTCTGAATCCTTGACTTGGATCTTCAACAAATGCTCCTGCTTTTGTGAACCTGACTTGCAACCCTTTCTCTACTATCTGCCCAACACTTATCAAATTCTTTGTAATGGTAGGGACATAGAGTACCTTACTGAGTAGGTTGATGTTTCCATCAGGTGCTTTGACATTGCCTATTTTCTCCACTGGATGTTTTGTATCATCTCCTGTTTGTACCTCATGCTTATTCCTTGGATCTTCTAAATCTGATAGGAGTGCCACATTTCCTGCCACATGATTTGAACAACCTGAATCTATGTAGAAAACATGCTCATCAAATTTACCTTGTGGCATAGCCATGTTCATGATCAATAATGAATCCTCTTTGTTTGAGTCTTCTGTGTAGTTATTGTAGTCTCTCCTTCCTTTGTAGCCTCCTTGATAGTTTGAATGATTGTAGTTGTTGTAGTTGCCATGGTAGTTGTTGAACCTTCCTCTTGAGTATCCATAACTTCCTCTATTGTATCCTCTGCCTCTTTGATTCCTAGAATTCCTAAAGCAATTTTCAATTGTATGATTAGTTAATCCACAAATAGAACATGAGTTGGAGTCTTGGGATCTCCCCCTGCCTTGTCTACCTCCTCTTCCTCTACCTCTGCCATGTCTTCCTCTACCTGCATAGTTAGCTCGATATGTACCTGCTTCATCATCCACTTTCTTTGCCTTTCCTTTGTTATCTTTGGACTTGATTTTATCCGTGTATAAAGCTGAAGATTGATTACCTTTAGAGCTTTCTCCATTTTTGATAAGCTTTGCCTCTTGAGTAAGTAGTTGTCCAATGAGTGTGTTGAAATCAGGTACATGCATGTCCATGTACAAATCCATAGCTGTGGTGAATGCTTCCCACTTATCATCTGCCTTCAAGCCATTGATGACCTGCCTTACAATTTGCTCTTCATCTATTACCTCTCCAATGCTTCCCAACTGATCCGCTATGTCCTTGAGCTTTGTGACAAAATCAGTCACATTTTGTTTGGGAGCCTTCTTGAGAGTTGTGAAATCCAGCCATAGTTGATGCTTCCTAGCTTTGGTACTTGAAGAAAAGAAAGCTTCAACTGCATCCCACACTTCCTAAGATGTCTTACAACTTCTAATGTGAGGCAACAAAAAATCTGAGATAGAGTTGAGGAGATAAGACCTTGCAAGTGCATCCTTGGAGCACCATGTGCTCAATCTTTCTTGCTCTTCTTGTGTTGGTTGACTTTTGTTCCTGAAACTTGGCATAACTTCATCTCCAGCCACATAACCATATAAACTTCTACCTTGGAGATAAGCTTCCATCCTTAATGACCAAGCTGAGTAGTTACCTCTGTCCAATTTGTCAATTGATGAAGGAAATCCATCTGCCATGTTGTCCAACCTTGCTCTGATACCACTGTGAAGAGATGGATAGGTATGTGCTTGAAGATGAAGAGGTGTTGCAAAATCCTTGATCTACACTAGCCAAATGAACTCCAGGAGTAGATGGTGGGCCCTTTTAGCTTGCCAATGGATGTATTAGACACCCTATGTACCTTTGAAGATCACTCTCAAAAAGATAGATCAAAACAGATAAGTTGGAGTTAGCTCAGAGGTGAAAACTTGCTATTCTTGGTTCATACACCTGTCTAGTGTTTTACATAATTCTCTGAGCACAGCAGCAATTAGCTTAATTCCTCTTGGGGAAGTCTAGGCAACTTAAAGAGCTAACTTTCAAGAGTAATCTCATCAAAAATAACAAAGCACACACTGAGAATGAGTTTTAACAAGTGATGACATCATCCCGATTTTCACGGGCCGCTACAGAAATAGACCAGTGCATAGAAAAATCACCATAACTCAAAATGTAGAAATCCAATGATTATGAAAATTTGTATGGTTATACTAGACAGTAAGCTAAAACCAACAAGCTTTAAATCACTGAATTTGGATAAGTAACCACGGAGAAACACCTCTGACAAGATGAGTGAAAAAGTCGGGTACCTGACAGAGAGGTGAAGATGAACAGACCCTGTTGACTTCAAATGAACATAACTGAAGATTGCAACATCCAAATGACATGAAAATTTATGAGCATATAGTAGACTTATAGAGCTAACTTTACCAAGTTAAATCACTGAAAAGGATGCACCAAGCTTAGAGAAAACATCTCTGCAAGATGACTGAGAAAACTGAGAGTAATGGTAGTGAGTAGTACACTTCACAAGAACATGGAAAGATGAAACCAAATAATCATGAAAATGAAAATATATTTCTTTTACAATACAATGACTTACTGATACATATGTGTGCCTTGTAATCACACCTTGATATGGCATAAAGCTCAGCTCTTGGAGGTCTTCACATAGGTCTCTCTAACCACGACTAAAACTGCCATCTATTTATAGTTGAGTTTGGGAGGCTAACTTCCCTCAATCACTCTCCAATCAATCAATGATTGATTTGATTCTCTACCTACCACAAATCACGAATTCGTGGCTCCTCTTTCCATTCTTGATCATGTGGACTCAACCACTTAAGATTCTCTTACTTTTACATTAAGTAAACTCTTCAAAAGTTACAAGAGGTAGTTCACAAGTGAACTTTACATAGTCTTCTTTTTAAAGCTTCTTCTAAGACTTTGTGAGACTCAAGCCAATACTTAGGCTTGTCATAGACTTGCTCCAACAGCTCCCCCTCAAGCCAAGTATGCTTGAGGTCTTCAATCTTCCAAGATTACCTGCAAACCTATCATAGCCTTGAATTTGCAAAGCTTTGTACCATCCAATGCTTTGGTTAGAATATCTGCACATTGTTGATGAGTGGACACATATGATATTTGAATCTCTTTGCTTAGAACCTTCTCTCGTACATAGTGATAATGAACTTCAATATGTTTAGTCCTTGCATGAAAAATAGGATTAGCAGCCAAATGAATAGAACTCATATTGTCACCAAAAATAGTTGGAGTTCCAAACTCCAATCCAAGATCTTTGAATAATGTCTTCATCCACATAGCTTCTTGTGTAGCTATGGCAAGACCTCTATATTCAACTTCAGTAGAAGAGAGAGCAACTGTGGGTTGCTTCTTGGATGACCATGAAATAAGCTTTGAACCTGCAAAGGTAAGATAACCTGAAGTGCTCCTTCTATCTTCCTTGGAGCCAGCCCAATCTGCATCAGAAAATAGCTTCAAACCTAAATCAGATACATAAGGATAATAAAGTCCTTCATTTATGGTTCCTTTGAGATACTTGAGAATCCTTTTGGCAGCATCCATATGTGGTTTCCTTGGTGTGTGCATAAATTGGCTTAGCACACTCACACTGTAACATATATCTACTCTTGTCAATGTGGCATACTTGAGACTACCCACTAGACTTTGATATGATGTGATGTCCTCTATGAGTTCACCTTCATGTGAGCTCAATTTGTGATTGACCTCCATTGGAGTACCTGCAATCTTACAATCTTGCATCTTGAATTTTGCCAACATGTCCTTAATGTACTTTCTTTGAGTGAGAAACAAACCATGATCTTTGTAGACAACTTCCAAACCTAGGAAGTAGGTAAGTGAACCCAAATCACTTATCTTGAACTCTTCTCTCATCTGATCTTTGATCTTCTTCATACCATCTGCATCATTTCCTGTCAATATAATATCATCTACATATACACATAGGTAGATGACCTCAGAATTACTCTTTTTAATAAAGAGTGAAGGATCTGCCTTGCTTGGTTGAAAGCCTTTGTCCTGCAAGAATGAAACAAGCCTGAAATTCCAAGCTCTTGGAGCTTGCTTGAGACCATACAATGCTTTGTTAAGTTTACACACATAATCAGGATAAACTTGATTCTCAAAACCAGGCGGTTGTGCCATATATACCTCTTCTGTTATCCAACCATTCAAGAATGCATTCTTTACATCTAGTTGAAGTATCTTCCAATTCTTGGAAGAGGCAATACTAAGCAAAACCCTAATAGTAGGCATCTTTGCCACAGGAGAGAAAGTCTCCTCTTTCCATTCTTGATCATGTGGACTCAACCACTTAAGATTCTCTTACTTTTACATTAAGTAAACTCTTCAAAAGTTACAAGAGGTAGTTCACAAGTGAACTTTACATAGTCTTCTTTTTAAAGCTTCTTCTAAGACTTTGTGAGACTCAAGCCAATACTTAGGCTTGTCATAGACTTGCTCCAACAAGAATGGAGGCTTATCTTCAAGGGAGAAACATTTATGGTTACATTTTTGGAGATGAGATGATGCCAATCCTTAGAAGCAAAGGACAACCAACTCAAGAAGAGCAAGAGAGGTTAACCACGTGGTGCTTAAAGGATGCTCTAGCCAAAGCATACATTCTTAACTCAATCTTAGATTTTTTTACTTCCACACATCAAGAGTTGGAATACTTCACAAGAGAGTTGGAATGCTCTTAAAGTATTCTTCTCATCAAGTACCAAGGCTAGGAAGGATCAACTATGGATGGAGTTCACCACACTCAAGAAGATGCCCAAGAAAAGTGTGATTGATTTTGTCACCAAGATGAAGGATCTAGCAGATCAACTTGGAAGCATTGGAGAAGTCATTCACAAAGAGCACATAGTAAGGCAAGTGATCAATGGAATAAAGGCAGATGAAAAATGGGAAGCTTTCACCACAACCATGGATCTCTACATGGACATGCAGGTTCTTGATTTCAACACCCTCATGGGAGAATTGTTCACACATGAGGCAAAGCTTATGAAGAATGGAGACAACTCAAAAGGTAATAAATCCTCTACCCTATATAAAGATAAGAACAAGAATAAAGATGGAAAAGGCAAAGGTAAAAAGTTTGATCATGAATGTAGTACCTCTCAAGCAAATTTTGCAAGTAGAGGTAGAGGTTCAAGAGGAAGAGGCAGAGGAGGAAGACAAGGCATGAGGAGATCCAAGGCTCGTCTCCGTGTGCGATATGTAACTAATAACATTATTGAGAATTGTTTTAGGAATCCTAGAAACCAAAGAGGAAGAGGATACAATAGAGGAGGCTATGTGAGCTCAAGAGGTAGATTCAACAACAACAATGGCTACAACAACAACTCATACAACACCAATGAGTATCAAGGAGGATATAGAGGAAGGAGAGACTACAACAACTATGCAGATGATAATACTCAAGAGGACTCATTACTTTTGATGAACATGAGCATGAAGCAAGGTAAAGCAGATGAAAATGTATTCTATATAGACTCAAATTGCTCAAATCATGTAACAAGGAATGTAGCTCTACTCTCAGACTTGGAGGACCCAAGGAATAGACATGAAGTGTAAACAAGAGATGACACAAGGCATCCAGTGGAGAAGATAGGAAATGTAAAGACTTCAGATGGTAATAAGAACCTATTGAGCAAGGTATTGTATGTGCCAACCATAACCAAAAATCTCATAAGTGTTGATCAGATTGTGGAAAAAGGATTATAGGTCAGATTCGCAAAGAATGGAGCATTTGTTGAGGATCCACATTAGGGATTCAAGAGGATAGCAAGAGGAGAAAAGTCAGGTAATCTATTCATACTTGAGCTCCAAGATACTAGGAATATTGCATTGCTTAATTATGATAGTCAAACATTATCAGAATTAGAAATTCGGCACAAGAGGTTAGCTCGTATAGGTGAAGGAGCTCTAAAGCAAATCAGTAGGGATCACAGTGTGCTTGGATTACCAAATATATCCAAGCAACACATGATTTATAAATGGCATAGTGCTTGTCAATTTGGCAAGTCTCACAAGCAACCATTCACAAAGAAAGGGTACATTCATGGAGACCTGTTGGACTTAGTCCATAGAGATGTATGGGGGCCAAGCAAGGAGCCATCAATATTTGGATCCATATATTATGTATCATTTATTGATGATTGTAGCACATGGAAAATACTATACTTCATGAAACATAAGGATGAAGTGTCTTCATGCTTTAAGAAATATCTTGCGTCAGTAGAAAATCAAACAAGAAAGACTTTGAAGAGGCTAAGACCAGATGGAGGGGAGAATGTTTCTCCCATGACTTTGATTCTCATCTTCGAGAGAGGGATTAAAAGAGATATTACAACTTGGTATACTCCAAACCAAATGGAGTGGTAGAAAGGAGGAATAGAACCATAGTGGAGGCTTCAATGTCAGAGCTAAATCAGAAGAAGTTGCCCAATTACCTATGGGCATAGGTTGTGTCCAACCATCTATTTGATCAATAGACTCCCATCAACAACATTAGATGGGATGACACCCTATGAAGCATGGAATGGAAGAAGACCTAACCTTGATCATTGCAGGATCTTTGGGTGCATAGCATATGCACACATACCTTCACAAATTAGAGGCGAATTCGATCCAAAGGGAGATAAATCTATATTCATTGGCTATGAACTTGATAAAAAAGGTTATAGGCTATATAATCCAAGAAATAAATGTTTCATTGTTAGTAGAGATGTTGTGTTTGATGAAAATAAATCTTGGTATGAAGATGATTGCAAGAAATCCAAACTTCCCTATGATCTAGAGGAAGACTTTCCGACATTGTCAAAGAGGAATGAACATATACATGAAGACTCAAGTGATTCTGATGAAGACCAGAAGACCCCAAGAAGAGAAATCAACCCTTGGAACCCTAAAGGCAAAGCCAAAGTGAAGGAGATGAGAGATGTAGCAGAATCATCAACAAACTATAAGGTCTACTAGAGAAAAAAGGAAGCCAAAAAGGTATGGTTATGACACATCTTTAGTCACTAAGCATTCCATTTACATTGTTGAGGATACAAACTCAAAAGAACCATCAACATATGAAGAAGCAAAGAAGAAGCCATAATGGAGAGATGCCATGGAAGAAGAAATAGAAGCTCTACAAGAAAATCAGACTTGGGAACTGGTTCCCAAGAAACCATCTATGAAGGTCATTGGTTTGAGGTGGATTTACAAGGTAAAGAAGAATTTTTATGGTTAAATTAACATGTATAAAACAATGCTTGTAGCCAAAGGGTTTGCTCAAATCCAAGGTATTTATTATGAAGAGACATTCTCACCTCTAGCAAAGATGCCTACAATTAGAATACTTATGAGTATAACATCTTCCAAGAATTGGAATATCTATCAAATGGATGTTAAAACCGCTTTTCTAAATGGTTGGATTTGAGAGGAGGTATACATGGTTTGACCTCTTGGCTTTGAAGATCAATCATATGCAGAATTTGTATGTAGGTTGAAGAAAGCCTTGTATGGCTTGAAGCAAGCTCTTAGGGCTCCGAATCATAGGTAACTCACTTATTTACAGGATAAATGATTTATGGTGAACAAGGTAGATCCTTCCGTCTTCATAAAGAGGAACCACTCAGAGGTCATATACCTTTGTGTATGTGGATGATATAATCATTATAGGTAATGTGTAGATGGAATCAAGAGGATCAAGGCTCAAATGAAGGAAGAGTTCAAGATCAGTGATCTTGGTCTTCTCACATACTTCCTAGGTTTGGAAATCGTATATACAGAAAAAGGTATATTCCTAACTCAGAGAAGGTACATTGGAGATATGTTCTCCAAGTTCAAGATGGAAAATACAAAGGTTGCTGGTGAATCCATGGCGATAAATCACAAGCTAAGTGCTCATGAAGGTGAGTTAACTAAAGATGTGACTAGTGACCAAAGCTCGGTTGGAAGCTTGAACTATGCTACTCTAACTAGGGTAGATATATGTTATGGACTTAGTGTGCTAAGTCAGTTCATGCACATTCCAAGGAAGCCTCACATGGAAGCAGCCAAAAGAATCCTAAAGTATTTGAAGGGCACAATTAATGAAGGGCTATACTACCCTTATACCTCTGATTTAGATGTCAAATTATTTTTTGATGCAGATTGGGAAGGATCAAAAGATGATAGGAGAAGCACCTCTGGCTATCTTAACTTTGCAGGTGCCAAATTGATCTCATGGTAATGAAAGTAGCAACCTACAATTGCTCTCTCATCAACTGAAGCTGAATACAAAGGACTTGCAAATTCTACTAAAGAAGCTATGTGGATTAAGACCCTCTATTCTGATTTAGGGTTGAATACTTCTACTGAACACATATTCGGAGACAACATTAGTTCATTACATCTTGTTTCTAACCCTATCTATCAAGCCACCACCAAAACATTGAAGTTCATGAGTAAAGAGATACAACTCTCATATGTATCTACCAACCAACAATGTGCAGATATGATGAAAAAAGCATTGGATGGAGGCAAATTAAGCATGTTAAGTCAATAATTTGTTTGTAGAAAATCATGAAGAATTGAAGACTCAAACATCTTTGGCTTGAGCGAGATCTGTTGGTGCAATTAACAAGCCTAAATACTTGGCTAATTACTCAGGATTACACCTCATTTTATCTTTTCACAAGGAAGAACTACATGTGAACCTATGCCTAGTTAATTTGAGCATAATTACTTTGGATAAAAGTAAAATTCAAGAGAGTATAGAATCTTGTGAAGTTAGGGAGCTGAACCCATGACCTATGTGGTAGGAAGAATCAATTCCAATCATCCCTAAAGTGTAGGAATACTTTTAGGTTAGGGAAGTTCAAAATTCAGACTCAAATGATGAACATAAATAGAGATGATTTAGTCACGAGGGAAGTGTGCCATTTTTTAGGGATTTTGAGTCAGCTCATTGAGCATACATTGAGCTCAATTCATGTATGCTTAGTCCACTACACTTCCCTTGTATCATATGTTCATTAGCATATACAATTTGATACATTTCTTCAAGCACATCCTCTGTATATAGTTCTCTGTTGCAGCTTCATCACTACAATGATTTTGTAGACATGATTTCTCCATGTGTACTTAATCATTTGATCCGCTTAAACTTAGTATAGTTAGAGTGAATTGTCTACTACCTAGATATCAAGTTTCATTAATTTTGGTTCAACAAATCTCGAGATATGAAGTGAGGAAGTCAACTATGTCTGCACATCTTCTTGTTCCTGAAACGTCGGGATGACCCCTCTGAGTTGCTAAACTCATTTCTCAGTGTATAGCTTGCTATCATTAGGTATAATATTGAGTTAGAGGTGTGCAAAAACTCTTTGGTCGATTCATCCCCTGTTATGAGCTCTGAGCAAAACACTGAGCACGATGGTGTGCAATACTCCTTCAATGCACGATGGCTCCCGCAAATTTGCATTGAAGCAGACTTGAACCAGGTCCTCCCCTCGAAGATCTCCGTAAATTATGGCGATGGTAAGAATTGGGTGCAAGAGATTACCTACAAGAATTTGCCCAATGCGTGCTTCCATTGTGGGCACCAAGGTCATAGGATCAAGGATTGCCCCCTGAAGCAAAATTCTAATAAAAACAAGCTTAAACCAGATGGAGCCTTGGATCCTTTACCGCAAGCTGGCACTCGGGGGCTTCCCCCTCCGATGGAGGAAGAAGAGGGCACGCGTGTTGCAGAGACGGATTCAGAAGGGTTCACCGAAGTAAGACGTAGGAGGAAAGTCAGCCCTCGAAGATCATTAGTAAGGAACGTTACGACCATTGCTCCTTCAAATAACATGTACTGCAGCTTAGAAAAGGAGATTAATGAGGTCGACCTCCCTAGGGATAACCTTTATGAAGATGATCCAGCTGACAATTCTATTGGATGCTCTACCAGCAAAAAAGACAACCAAGAAGGCTACACCACCATTAAAGAGGATGGCTTCACTACTAACGATGAAGACAACCTAGACAGTGAAAGCTCCTCTCTTGGCCCTACTCTTCTAGTTTGCTTACCAAGCTTACCTCAACAAAAGTCAAAGCTTAAAGGGAAAAAACCGTCGGGCATGCCTTGGAAGAGCCCCCTCAAGAGTAGGATCCTAAATCAAGAAGCGGGGAGGAAAAAAGAAGATCAAAAGAAGAAAAAAGTTCGGGTCCCCCCCTGAAAGAGGGCAACCATCAATAATGAAAATCACTTCGCTAAACATCAGGGGTTTGTCGGACCCTTCAAGAGCGGAGATTCTTGGTCAATGGTTCAAAGAAAAGTGCCTCAACCCTGACTTTATCTGCTTACAAGAGATTAAAATCAACGTAGAGGATCTCCAGAAACGGCTTAAACGCATTTCTCCGAACCACCTTTGGCTCTCCACTTCGCACCCTAGGGGGGCAGGGGGAGCTGCAATCGGTATCAGTCACTCCTGGTCTGGTAGATTGACATCTACTTGTGAAGATCGGAATCATCGGTGGATTGCTGCCTCTATCGGGCCACCTAATCAGTTCACTGTGGTCTCAATTTACGCCCCTAATAGTGAGACAGATAGAATTGACACTTGGACTTCCCTTGACTCCCTCTCTCACAATGTTTTGCTTTGCGGGGACTTCAATATGGTGGAATTTCCTGAGGACCGTTGGAATAACAAGGGGAAAATTATTGACGGTAAGGAGAACGAGATATGGGATAAAATCAAGTTCCATCTCGACCTATTCGAGGTGAAAGACATGAAGGGGTTCTCCTGGTCTAACCTCCAATTGGGGGACTCTCTGAGGAAAGCTAGACTTGATAGATGTTACATCGACCAAAACACCATCCTCCAGTGGGGTATTCCTTCGATTTCCCAACACATGGACCTGACTATCTCGGACCACTACCCGATTACTCTTTCCTTCAAACCGATCCCCATGCTCCGAAAAGCTCCTTGGTTTCAAGCTTGCCAAACGTCATTTTCCCTCCCCTCTGTCCACTAAGAAATTTCCACAGTTTGGGTGGAGGCTTTTGCCCACTGTAATGAACCGGCTAAGTGTTGGAGAAGCGCGGTGGAAAGGACTAGACAAATTCTGATCAGGACACATAAGGCCATAAGAGATATCTAGAATAAAAGGAGAGAAATGGTGTATCGGAGGCTCTCACGTCTTGAAGAAGAAGTGAACAAAGGTAACTTGCAATGCCAACAAGGGCTTCTAAAAATTAGGGGAAGACTAAGACTCGAGGAAGAGGTTCAAAGGAAAAATCTACAAATATTTTTCAAAGATTGGTGGGCGGGGAAGGCTGATAAACCTTCGAAAGAGATGTGTAACATCCTTAAAAGAAAACAAGCTAGGGAAGCCATCCCCTTCTTGGTCGACAACAACGGGATTGAATGCAGCACGGAAGTTGAGAATAGATCTATCATCGTCGAGCGCTTCACCCATCTTCTCAGGGTCTTGACCCCTCTTTCCTTGCACAGGCGTGATTGCATGGCAGCCATCTCAAGGGTTGCTCAACCTAGAATCCCTCCGAACATGATTTCTCTGCTGGATGCTAACATTTCAGAGAACGAAATTATCAAGGTTATTGATACTCTCCCCAACGGGAAGAGCCCGGGCCCTGATGGACTCACCAATGAGTTTTTCAAGTCCTTTAAACACGTGGTGGCCACCCGGCTGCGTCTTGTGTGGCAAGAGGCTCTCTCCTTCGGTGCCCTCCCTGAGTGTATTAATAATGGTGTCATCAAATTAATTCACAAAAGAGGAGATAAGAACAAAATTGAAAACTGGCGGCCGATTACCATGCTCCAAGCTGGGTACAAGATAATCGCCAAAGTAATCGCCAATAGAATCTCATGTCATTTAAAGTCATGGCTTTGTGAGGACCAGAAAGGTTTTATCAAAGGTAGATCTATACTTGAAGCAATTGTTGATATTTGAGAAGGCCTTGCATTTGCTGAGGAGTCTGCTCAAGAGTTGATATTCATTAAGATCGACTTCGACAAAGCATATGACAGATTGGAATGGGACTTTATTCTTCAATCTCTAAAACATCTTGGGTGCAGCCAAAAGTTCACGAAGATGGTTTCCACTCTACTCGGAAATGCCTCAACGAGAATAAACATCAACGGTAAGCTCTCTGAACCCATACGTTTAAAAAGATCTATCAGGCAAGGTTGCCCACTGGCTCCATTACTCTTCGCTATCGCCTCGGATGGCCTCAATCGCCTTTTTAAGCATCACTTGGATGTTGGAAATCTCAAAGGTCTCTCCCTACCCCTTGGTCACTACCA
This sequence comes from Ceratopteris richardii, assembly GCA_020310875.1. Taxonomy (NCBI): domain Eukaryota; kingdom Viridiplantae; phylum Streptophyta; class Polypodiopsida; order Polypodiales; family Pteridaceae; genus Ceratopteris; species Ceratopteris richardii. The sequence goes on along the minus strand of CM035406.1, from coordinate 207,231,183 downwards.
GGTGATTGCTAAACTCTTTGCCGATGACATGAATGCCTTTGTTCTTAACGAGAGAAATTGCATTGAGGTGTTTTGGAACTGCCTCGACACCTTTTGTAAGGCGTCAGGTTCAAAAATCAACCATGCTAAAACTGCTTTCAGAGCAATCCATGGGCCTCCGCCCCAACTGTTGATTGATCAGGGGTGTCAAGCTATCCCTAGCGGCCAAGTCTTCCGTCTCCTTGGCATTCCGATGGGCCTCAACATCTCGATGGACCAACGGTGGAACTGGATTCTATCCAAACTGGATAGCAAACTTAATCATTGGAAAGGTATGCAAGCTAACTTGGCAGGGCGTGCAATGGTTGTCAACACATTTATGCTTTCTACGATTATTTACTACATCTCGTGTTGGAGACCTAAGGAGAAAGAATTGGCCTAAGTGGAAAGGATATGCAGAAACTTCATATGGACTGGGGACCCCAATAGGAGGGGGATTCCCAAAATCAAATGGGAAACTTGTATTAGCTCAAAAGACTCGGGGGGCTTGGGTATTTTGGATATCACTGGGTTAGCTGACAAGCTGGCGGCAAAGTGGTTTATCAAGGCTTGGTGTAATAGAGAGTCCTCCTGGGCTAAATTGATCTTCAGAAATTTGAAAGACCTTACCTTAGTTGGTCTTCCCAGTTGGAAGGACATTGGGACCCTCACGCTTTTGTTCTCCCCCCACCCGGTGTCCCCTAAAGGCTCTAGCCTCGTGTGCTCCTTATGGAAGAGTTGGAACAAAGCCAAACAATTCATCAGAGTCAGTGATGAGTGGAAGTGGGCTGCTGGGATAAGACAAAATGACTCTATCTGGTTCTCGGTCAGCGGCTTAAGGGAGGTGGAGTCTTGGAACCTCCAAACAGCTAAGCGACTATGGAACAAGGGGTACAAACAGTGGAAACAACTCTGGAAACAAGAGACTGGCCAGTGGATTAGGTTCGAAGACCTAGACCCAAGACATAGAATTTCTCTCGAAGAATGGACTCTTCTTCAAAACAGGTAGGTGTTCAACATGGGACCACTCAACTACCCGCCTTCTCTGTGGACAGGATCTTCCTTGCCTAGAGGGCCTCAAATGGAGCAATGGTAAGAAACTATCCAGAATTCCCAACTTCAAAGAAAACTTAGATGTTCATCACACTCTTAACAAGGTGTGGTGCCTTTCTTGGACCAAACTTCGATGGGAACTTAAGTTCATGTCGATTTGGCACCCCCTTATTGAGATCAAGAAATCCGTTCTCATGTGGCAAATCTTGCATAAAGGCATCTGGTACAATGCAAGGGCCGATTGCCCCAAGTCCCGTGTTATCTGGCATCATGTGACACGGATTCTGCATCTCTCGTACCAAATCAATTGGCAACAGGCGTTGTTGGGTGAGGCGGTTGGCTGCTCTTCTAGGCTCTGGAATGCCATCAGAGGCGAGACTCTTTGGAAAATTTGGAGGGAGCAATGTGCTATCAACTTTGGCCAAACCCCAAAGGAATGGTTGATTGAGAAATCCTTGTTTCTTCTAGGTAAAAGAATCTCCCGAGACAAGAGATCTCCTCCATTTAGGCACCACTGTATTTATCTCCTCGTAGATAACAAGCTGAAACCCAAATGGGTCCCCCATGAAGGAGATAATAGTTTTGTACACCTCATTTGTAATGCCCTATAGCCTACCGAACTCGTCCCCTGCTTTGTGGGATTTGGGGGGTCCCATGGGCACTAGTCCCATTCACCTGTAACTTTTCTTCATTATTTTAATTAAAGTCCGGGAGATTAGGCCATGGCCGAACTTCCTTTTTATAAAAAAAACACTGAGCATCTCCATTCCCAAAATAGAAGGTTTTCTCACATTCCTTGCATATGCAATTTATCTCTTTTGATGAAAACTTTTGGGAATAATGTTTCGAAGTACTTAGTGGTTATAATTGCATTAATGTGAAGTCAAAGGGGTCTACTAAGCATCCTTGAAGTCAACTTGGCAGGTGTAGAGTAGGTGTTATGCAACATCAACTCATCTTTGGAACACACCTTTCCATCTCCTCACAGGCATCCCCTCATTGAGGTAGAAAAATCAGTTGTTATGTGGCAAATCCTCCACCAGAGAATTTCGACCAATGTAAAATCTAACAAAATGCCTGTCAATTTTACGTCCACTTGTACTATATTTCACTCAAAATCTAACAAAATGCCTGTCAATTTTAGGTCCACTTGTACTATATTTCACTCTGCTTGTACAAAATTCTGTGTCTTTCACGCAAAAGTGAAGGATATGTGTGTCAAATTCAAGCTCGCTTCGAATCTTCAGCTAGCCGTTGACGATTTGGCGATAGCCGTTGTGTTAAAGAAGCGTTCATATTCTATACATATAATTACTGAAGCGACCATCCGAGGTCTATAACGCGACCCCAACGGCTCATACTCAGTGCCAGGACTCTCTCTCTCTCTCTCTGGCATTCTACAATCATGGAACAGGAAACACCGTCTTTGATGCTTAAGACGGCTGCCCCCGTTTCTGAGGTCTAACTCCTGAAATCTACGCTACAGAATCTCACAAATAAAAGGAAACGGCCCGAATGTTAAAGGATTCCTTGAGTCGAATCTCATGGTTATATGTTTGCAGGTAGGCGACGAGAATGCTGAACGCTCGCCGATCAAAGAGAACTACGCATCGCTGCAGGTAACACAGTTTGAATCTTGAAGTCATGAGGATTTACCTGTAATTACGCCGATTGATGACTATCGTAGGAGATAAACGACTCCAAAGCAGAACTGCTCGCCAGAGTACAGAGTCTACGAAAGGTTTGCATTCTTTGTCATCCCCAACATACAACTTCGAGCGTTTAAGTGCCCAGATTGTCATATTAACATTGAAATTCCTGGCGACCAGGACATCAGAGATTGGAGAGGGAAGCTTGATAGTCAGGTTCTAAGTTACAGACAGGCAAGGCGCTTTTTGTGCTCTTTCTGGAGTCAGAGCGTCGATATTATGGTAGTGCTAAAAGATCCGCCTTTTCTGTTTCACGTTTTTGTCGCTTCTCAGGAGCTTGGCGAGCTGAGAAACACGCTAAATATTGAGGTCGAGCAACTAAAGCTGGTGAGTTCATCGTCAACATTCGTTAATCGACCCTTACCTCAAAACTAGGGCAGATGGAAATTCTTCTCCGTGTTGATGCAGGATTTCCAAGACCTGCGACTTACCCTCAAGAAGCAACTAGATACGACCACTAAGTTATCTGATATGGTATTTGTCTCGTTTTGTGAGGACGAATTCTTCCTTCCCTTTAAGCTCGCTCACTTGTTTTCTGCCATTCTTGAACAGTTACCGAAATGCAAGACCTCGCCGCCCGCTGCAGAAAAGAACAACAATTCTCCTGTAGAAGCCAATCGGGAATATGGAGAAGGGAATGATACTTGCAGTCCTCCTAGCAGCGAGCTTAAACCTGTGCTTTGTCTATGAAAGTGAAAGAGCTGCGCTTTGCATGTGAATGTGCAAGAGCTTTGTCGTCAATCTTCTCTATGACGACTTCATCCTATAAATTAGTTGTGATGTCCATTCAACTAATTGCTTGAACGCCTGAAGCAAGGTGTTTGTAAGAGTATATAAAGTGATTTGAGTAATACTGTTCCTTCATGTGGCATAACTACGTTTCTGTAGAATGTAGTTATGGAGGCTGTCGGACGGTCATACTATCCTAAGCAACAACTCGCTACCATGCAACCCCAAGTACTGACCTGGTCTCATAAACCATGATGCAGCTTGAAACTTACTTCTCAATTGAGTTTATGTATTCAATTTTAATTGAACTTTTGATATAGCCACCAATCACATTCATTGAACCTCTTGCGTAGAATAGTCCCTCGTATTGTGTGTATATATGTGTGTGTGAGAGAGAGAGAGAGATCATAAAAAAAGAACTACTACATTAGGAGATTCTAGAAATATTACTAGTGCATGTATATGCGTTCAAATAAGACATTGTAGAATTCTTTTGTTTTCATGCTTTTCGTGACACGGTGATAACAGAAAGCCCACTCTACTTACTCATATTTGCGATTGCAAGTGATGGTTTTGGGAAGATAGATGGGTAGATGAATTGATACATAGATGTATAGATATAAACTTGGCTGTATAGATAGATAGATAGATAGATTGGTGGATGTTTGTTGCAAGAAAAATAACTATATACTCTCAATTAGAGTAAGCTTGTAGAGAGAGAGCCTCATCATACATATTTTAGAAAAATCCCTTGAAGAAAGAATGCATACAATGAGTGCTAAGAATGAAAACGGAACATAAATATGAAATGAAATTGGTCAGTAATAGATAGATAGATAGATAGATAGATAG
>CM035406.1:207206822-207221822 GCA_020310875.1 Ceratopteris richardii | reverse complement strand
GCAAGAAAGGTCGGAATATTCTCAACTCCTCTTCGTCAATTCCTAGCTTAGGCTAAGAACGATTAGAAGTAGGAGTAAGTCAGGGCGACGATAGGCCACTATCAAGTTGAAGACTACCTAAAAACTCAAGTTCAAGCTAAAAACTTAATCTCTGTACTGTCGACAACATAAAGGAAAGAACCTAACGTGGAACGATCAACCTGAAAGTACGAAGAACATTCAAGTATTCCGGACGACGTAATAGCAGATAAGACTTTAAACACGAGGAATAACTAAAAAGAATCAAGTGACTGGTACCAAGTGATCGGCAACGAGGTTGTACTCTGAAAAAAAAAGGTTTGGGCTAATCCGTTGGGCATATGAACCTTAGATCAGGACGACACCTAGTAAGAGAGAGACAAAGCCTTAGGTCTTCAGAGGCTAGTGTCAATCACACTGCGAGGTCTTGGGCCCAGCAGTTGAGTCGCCACTCTCATTACCCTAGCTCTGATACCAGTGAGTCAGAGATGTCTCAAGGCATGGACAGACCTACGGGAAGTTCATGTGTGCCTTACTTGTACAGGGTAGAAGGCCCTTACAAAACACAGTTGGAATACCTTAGGACCAACCGATTAGGTGCTAGCATCTATGAGGACGGCCTAGGAAGATCTGTGGTCCAGATTAAAAACCCTGACCAATCCATAGGACTAGAGCACCCAGCTGTCAAGTTTGAAAACGGTGCATACCTGGACAAGGAAGGAACCATATACGTAGTCACCAGTCATCCAGATAGGACAGATGAATTTGGAAATGTAATTTCAGAAGCGGACTTGGGCGACGTGGAACAAGGAAACATGGGAGTGGAACCTAGAACCCCTCGAGGTAAATCAGTTCTCACTAGGATTATCACACCTGAGTGGGTCCCCCAAGATAACAAGTGCATAGATTTGCTTCTCAATCGAGAAACGGACGAAGCCTTTTGGGGGTATAAACCGGATCACCCAATTGATATAGGAACAATCATGATCTATGAGTTTAAGGATCCGGATAGCCCAGGCAGAGTGACCTACCTAGATCATGCTTCAGAACGGATCTTTGTGGTGACAGAAAATGATAGGCATGCCTACACTTGGAAGGGTGAATTTATTTTCCCCCAACCAAGATCAAATGTATCCTATGGTCACCCTGGGGCTGGAACTTCCCAAGCTCATGGTACGCAAAGAGATAGAAGTAGGGATAGACCAGAAGTAAGTTTCGCCAACCCCGTGGGCAGAGAAAGAACGAGAACAGAGACGAATAGGGTAGAACCTGAAATGCATAGAGCCCACAGGAACCAAAGAAATGTAGATGGATTTCCTCTGCCGAGGCCTAGAGAGCACACAAGAACTTTGAGACCCACCCAGCTAGTTAAGTCCATGAAGAACTACTTTGACGGCACAGGAGATCCCTATGATCATGTGGCGGAGTTCAAGCAAGTCTTGAGAGCTGAACAAGTGGAGGATCTGTTCACGCAGTACAATGCCTTCGGTCTAACCCTTAGGAACACAGCACTTACGTGGTTTCAGCCATTAGATGAACGCCAGTTCAGGAGCATAGACCAACTCCTAGAGGCTTTCATCGTAGAGTTCTCTAAGAGTGGCATAAGACACAATACATCCTCATTGATTCACAGCTTCAAACAGACCCCCCAAGAGACTGTCAGATTGGCCGGAAGAAGATTTAGACAATATCTTGAAAGGTGCCCTATTTCGGAGCTACCCACATCTGCTAAACAAGTAGCCTTATTCCTTGATGGATTGCTGAGTACGAAATTGAGATCCTATGTGTATCTAAAGGACCCTAGGACCATAGAAGAATGTGTACGCATGTGCATTGACATTGAAGATAACCTAGGGGAAGAGCTAGAGCTTTCCAAAATCTACAAAGATTCAGATAGTGCATCTAGCCACTCTTCCACGCAATCTACATCAATTGAGGAACTCGCTGAGAAGGTAGCTCAAAAATTAGGTGTAAATAGCAAACAAATCCCAAGGTTTGCCCCTGTGAAAAGATGCTATACATGCGGTGGTGACCATATGGCGAACGTCTGCCCTATTATGGCCCAACCCCAGGTTAACCCTAGTAGCCAGTACTGCACCATAGAACGGAAGCACACAAACCACACTGCGCAAGATTGCCCATACAACAAGCAGGCAGTTAGGCAACCCTACCCTCAACCCTACCAACAAGGCAGATACCAGAACCAGTATCCTCCCCCACCACAATATGCTAGACCCCAACAAACCTACCAACCACAATATCAGGCCCAACAGAGACCCCAACCGGTGCTAGCTCAACAGCCTCCAAACCCCTCTAACGTGATTCCAGTAAAGTATGCTGTTGCAGAAGAAAACCTGAATAGAGCTATAGTCCCTGTAACATCCTTGATCTCTGAAAATGACCCAAGTGATCATAGCTTTGATTCTACCCATGTGGATAGCCCCCAGGCTTACTACATGCAGTCTCCAGAACATGGTGAGTCCTACTATAGTGAAGAGCCGAATGAACCTAGTTGGGAGTCAGATTACACGAACGTCATGTATGCAAACCCCAACCCTAGGCCTCAACCTAGGCAAGTAAGACCTCCATTCCCAAGAGGACCGTGCTACAGATGCCAAGGAGATCACCTCATTCGTGATTGTCCCTTACCTCCACCTACACAAACCCAGTCCGTGACTATCCAAGGCTTTTGCCAAGACTGCGGAAAAGAGCATCTCTTACGAGATTGCCCAAAGAACCCCAATAGCATGCCAAAAATCACCCCTATCAACGTTGTTGGGTTAGTGGTAGACTCCTCAGGAATGGTCACTTCCACTGCACCAGTACAGGTAGTCACTAGGGCTCAGGCATTGCAGCAAAACCAAGGGGCAGGCCAGGAAAAGAGCCCAGATGCTAGCGATACTGAGAGCCAAAATAAAAAGAGAACAAGAGCTTGGAGAGATAGCCGCGAACGCATGAAAAGGCAATGGGCAAAGAAGATGAGTGAACTTGAGGAAAGTCTACGAGAAACCAAGGCTAAAATCATAGAGATCACATCTCAACCGCACTCTCACACATTCCCACCGCTACCATCCCCATCACCCTCCATCCCTTCACCCTCTAAGACAGCCCACGTAACCCACCCACCACCCCAAACAGGATCGGTATTAGCTGATCCCACTCCCGAAGACATAGACATGATGCTTAAAGCATATCAGGCCAGAATCCAAGAAGGGCCAAACGTCACGGATCATGACAAGTGCTATCCTAGAGCTGACCTAGAGATAGAAAGAACCAAACTATGCGCGAAAATGGTCGCATTGGCTCAGACTATGTTTGAAGCCAGTCGCCTTTTCAATTACTCAGGCTCAGCCAAAACACAATTACACTTGGATGGATTCCTAGAGAAGTTAGAGAGGATAATTGCAAGATCTGACAAGGAAGAGAAAAATCAAGACCAAGAAAAAGCAAGCAAAAACATGAATCATTCCCAATCGGAAGTTTATGTGGCCAATTCCACTAAACCAGACAGTTTCCCCTCCTTAGAAAGAATAGAGCGGCTAATTGCACAGTCAGAAAAGGAACTTACCCCTCAAAGAAAGGAAAGGGCAAGAGAACGGATAAGCCAGCCTCTTCAGGAAGCCCATGTGCCTCCTCGAGAAGCTTATCTTCCCCCCCAAAAGGCAGATGAGCCTCCCTCGGAAGCTCACGTACCTCCACAGTCTGCCTACATTCCTTCTCAGGGAGTGTATGAGCCTGCTCGGAAGAGTAATAGAATAAGCAATCCTCCCCAAGAAGCTTGTGCTCCAGCCATTTATGAGAGCAAGGAGAGAGCCAACGATAGAACAAGCCCTCCTTCCCAGGTTGCTTATGTGCCCAATTCCACGGAGCCAGACACTTCTTCTTCTATGAATCGGTTTGCACCAGACTTCCTACGAGAGATTCAAGAAGACAAATGGGATAACGAAAGCGAGGTCGCCCCTCCTTTTGAACTTGTGGACGATGCACACGACCAATTCCCACAAGACATCCCATCTATTTACGGGGAACATGAGAGTGCTCAGTCTCATGAGAGATTGGACTTTGAGTCTAATTCCATACAAGAGTTACCCCACTTCACAGGCCCATGGGAAGCAAAGTCCACATGTATGAGAGCACCCACAGTCATGGTAAGGAACGACGACTCAGTCATACCAAGGAACACGGAGGTAGTAACGAACACCAAGGTGCAATGCGATCTCACTTTGGAAGAACTGCCTGAGGATAGACTAAACGCGCGGAAATGTGCAGCCAGTCGAGTAACTGAAGTTGCAAAACCTCATTCCCGGGCAGGATCCCATAGGACAGTGCCAGAAATTCCCTTGGATAAGATAGGAGATATGTGTGAAGGCGAAGAAGGGAACACCTATCTTCCCATTACCTACCAGGAGTACACTACCAAGGCAATTTTGGACTCAGGTGCAGGAGTTGCAATTGCCACCACCTCCTTATGGAAGCGTTGGGGCAAGCCAGCACTCAGGCCAACGAGGATGAAATTGCAGATGGCCGATGGTCACATAGAGAGACCCCTAGGATTGCTAGAAGGAATAAATCTCACCACTTGTGGTGTTGAGTTTGAGCATAGCTTTGCTATATGTGACTTCAGCAAAAATCATGCTTATGAGATGATTTTAGGAAGACCATTTATGCGACAGTTGCAAGTGGTACAGGATTGGGGAACCAATTCTTTGTACTTGCAGCACTTAGGTGTTACGACCAAAGTCAATCTCAAGGATTATTCTCATAGGGATGTACCTCCTATCCAGTGGAATCCCATCCATAGAGCCAAAGATGATACGGAATCCGTGCATTCCATAGGGTCAGGATCCTCATGGATGCATGAAGACACCCACTTATGGATGTGCAAGGTAGCAGTAGAAGAAGAGAAGAGAGAGAAAGCCAGAGAGGTAGGTGCGAAAGAAACCCATAGATCAATCCAAGACCCAGCCTATGCACCTGTAGTTTTTCCAGACGAAGAATTTGAACCTCACGGTTGGGCAGAAATTTTAGCAACAATGGATGTAGCCATCAATGAAGAACAATGGACACCTCACTGTGATGAGGATGGCTATGACATTTCAGTCTTCTCCATAGAGCCAATCATGGGAGAGGCAGTTCTAGAAGAATGCGAACCTAGCCCTGATGCATTTGAGGATGCAAGTGACTCCGATCTCGAGTCAATTATTATGGACCCACCATTTGCATCAGATGAAGAATACTTCCATGAAGTAGAATTTCAACCCCAGAGGCATGGAGAGGTTACGACTAATGTAAGATTAGCAACACATGTGACCCCGACGGAAGAAGGAAAGAAACGAAAGAAGAGAGAAGCCTCACCAAAAGAGGAAGAATCTTTGTTTGAGGTCCCAGAAAATTTTAAGAAGTATGAGATAGATGACAGGAGAGTCATGATTAGAATGCCTAAACGAGAGGCACAATCAGGAGAGGCCTATGATAACAAAGAAACTACCAAGAAAATCGTAGTGGCCCTAGAAGAAGGAGAGGAGAGATGCACGTATATAGGCCATGACCTCACAGAAGAAGAAGAAGAGCACGAATTGGTTGCCTTGCTAAGAGAATACAGAGATGTATTCGCTTGGAGTTACAAGGATTTGAAAGGGGTTGACCCGGACATATGCTCGCACACCATCCCCATGACCTCAGATGCCAAACCCTCTAAGCAAAAGCCTTATACATATAATGATAATTACGCTGCTAAGATCAAGGAGGAGATAGATAGACTGGTCGAAGCTGGATTTATCTATGAAATTGAGCACACTGAATGGGTATCCCCCATCGTAGTGGTGCCCAAGAAGAATGGCAAGCTGCGTGTGTGCATTAACTTGAAAAAGGTTAATGCCGCCACGATTCGAGATAACTATCCGCTTCCTATCACAGAACATCTCTTAGAAAGAGTGGCAGGCAAGGAAGTGTACAGCTTCCTTGATGGATTTTCTGGCTACAATCAAGTAGCCATAGCTCCAGAGGATCAGCATAAGACAGCCTTTGCCACAGAATGGCGTATTTTTGCTTTTAGAGTAATGCCATTTGGGCTTACCAATGCACCAGCCACCTTCTAGAGGCTGATGTGCCATGTGTTTAAGGAGTTCCTGAGGAAGAGTTTAGAAGTCTATGTTGATGATCTTTCTGCTCATTCCAATGTTAGACAAACTCATATTCCTGAACTCAGACAAATCTTTGACAAATGTAGAGAATATCAAGTCTGCCTGAACCCAGAAAAGTGCGTTTTTATGGTCAGGCAAGGTAAGATTCTAGGACACATAGTGTCAAAGAATGGCATATCTACAGACGAAGAGAAAGTGAGAGCCATAGCAGAGCTACCTAGGCCAAAGAATGTCAAGGAAGTACAAGCTTTCATGGGGCATTGTGGTTATTATCGACGATTTATACACATGTATGCTGTCATTGCAAAGCCCATGTACGGACTTCTGACAAACTTTGAGTGGACGGATGAATGTGAGAATTCCTTCCAAGAGCTTAAACGAAGATTATGTTCAGCACCAATCTTGACCACACCAGATTGGAATAAGCCATTCCATGTTCATGTTGATGCATCCAATTATGCTATTGGATGTGTACTCGCACAACCTACTGGTGAAGGAAATATGGATCTTCCAATTGCCTATGCCAGTAGACAATTGAATGCGGCTGAACGGAATTACACCACTACGGAGCGCGAAGGATTAGGCATGGTATATGCAGTCAAGAAATTTAGACACTATTTGCTTGCAAATAAGTTTAAATTTTTTACTGATCATCAGGCATTGTTGTACCTAGTGAACAAGCCATGCAATACGGGAAGATTAGTAAGATGGTTTCTCTTGCTAATGGAATACGATTTTGAGGTTGTGGTAAGAAAAGGTAGGACTCACTTGAGAGCAGATCATCTCTCTAGGCTCACATCGGGAGAAGCCCCACAAGGAGTGTCAGATGACCTTCCTGATGCTTACTTGTTTAATTTGGAAGTTATACCGCAGTGGGCTAAGCCATTGGTACCAGTTTTGACCTACGGGCCTAATCATCCAGTCGTAAACACACGGAATAGAGAGGTTGTAAAAGCCCAGAAGTACCACATCATGGCAGGAAGCATGTACAAGCACACAGATCAAGGGATCTTGGCTTGTTGTGTAGAAGAGGATGAGTACGCTAAGTGGTTGCAACTAGCACATGTAGGTGCGTTAGAGCAACACCATTCAAAGCAACGAACGTTGCAGACTCTAAAGAGATTCGGAGTGCATTGGCCAACTATGGAAGCGGATGTCCAAAAGTTGTGCAAGGAATGCCCAATCTGTTGCACTAAACCACCAGTGGAACATGCCACTCTTTATCAAGTATCCATTGCGCCAGATTGGAGCGAACCACTAGTATCATTCCTGAGGACAAACACATTCCCTCCAGACATGACTCTGGCTAGGAAAAGGAGTTTAGAACAAGAAGCCCTGGATTACTCACTCATTGGTGATAATCTATATAAGCGCGGTAAAGATGGTTACCTGAGGTTATGTGTCCATGAAAGTGAATATCTCAAGATCTTGGAAACTGCTCACCAAGGCGTAGCAGGAGGACACTTTGGACCAGATCGGGTAATCAAGGCAATATTATTTGCGGGCTTCTGGTGGCCTACACTTCACATGGATGCACATACCTATGTGAAACGGTGTGATGTCTGTCAAAGGACTCAGTATCCTATACGCAAAGATGAAATGCCACTGAAACCTATGATGGGTGGACGTGCATTCTCTAAGTGGGGAATAGACTTCGTAGGTCCTATTAATCCCCCAGCTAAGGGTTCTCATGCAGAATACATCATTGTTGCGACAGATTATCTCACCAAGTGGGTAGAGGTAAAGGCTACGACAAAGAACGATGCTCAAACAACGGCCAAATTCTTGTTTGAGAATGTATTCACGAGATATGGGCTACCCATAGAGCTTGTAAGTGATAGAGGCACTCATTTCTTGAACGAAGTGATTGAAAATCTACTCCAAGAATTCTTGGTAATACACAAGAAGTCTGCCCCTTATCACCCTCAAGCTAATGGACAAGCTGAGAGCACTAATAAGATTTTATGCAATGTACTAACGAAATTGGTGAACACTAAACGCTCTGATTGGGACAAACAGCTACACCATGCTGTTTGGGCATACCGAGTTGCCTACAAAACGGTACTCCAAGCCACCCCCTTTCAGATGGTATTCGGTCAAAACGCTGTGTTACCTTTGGACTTCTTGATCCCTACATTGAAAGTAGCACAAGAGCACGAATGGACAGGTCATGAGCTCTCCTCTAGGATCTTTGACCTTGAACGATTAGGGGAAACAAGACTGAGAGCCGCTGCAGGAATATATGCAGCCAAGAAGAGACAGAAGGCATATTTCGATGCCCATGTGAAGGATAAGGGCTTGAAAGCAGGAGATTTAGTTTTAGTTTATACACTAAAACAACACGCCAGGAAGCTAGAAAAGAGAGGCTACGGACCTATGATCATCAATAGGATCTCCACGAGCGGAGCAGTACAACTAGCCACGTTAGAGGGTGACGTTCTCCCAAACTATATTAGCGGTTGCAGAGTCAAGTTGTATCAGGAACCCCTCACGGAGGAAATGCTCAGCCAACTCAACACTGCTAAGAAACGCAAAGAGGAAGAAAAGCGCATTCGAGAAGAGGCTCAAGCAGAGGCTTTAGAACGCATCAGAAGGATGAAGTTACGCAGACAAGGCCGAGATATGACTACAATAGTCGACCATGCAGATCAAGGATATCCCATGGCCATGTGTGAAGTTGCAGGAACAAGCTCGAGTAGAATAATTGATAGACGTCCTTTCATAACCATAGATATAGGACAAGGACAGAGTGCAAGGACCGTAAGAGCCTTGATTGACTCAGGTGCCGCCACTAGCGCTGTTAAATTGTCTTACTGTCAAGAGTTGCAGTTAACTGTCAATCCTGTGGAAGCATATCTCATAGGATTGGGAGGCGTGGAAACCCCTTGCATGGGCGAGGTGGAACTTCCCCTCTACATTCACGATGAGGCAATGACCGTTAAAGTACTAGTGTGTCAAGATGAGGATCTCACTGAACCTCTCGTCTTGGGTCAGGATTGGATCTATGACCGAGCAGTCAATCTAAACCTAAGAAGTGGACTTCTCCAGGTTTGGGTCAGTCATAGTCGAGTTACAGTAGAATTAGACAATGGAGCACTCAAGGAACTAGGAAAGGCACAGACTCCTGGTCCTTCCAGGGGTACACATGAAGATGACCATGCTGTTCTTGTTCAAAACCCTGTGTTGCAGAGGAATGACATTTGCAAAAAAGGAGTCAGGGATGCAACGGATCTCCCTTCTTTTCCAAAGGCCCGAAGGAGGCAGCAACCAAAGGCGGATCACAAGCAGAAGAAGCAGAGTACTACCTATGTCCGAGATCAAAAATACCTGCGCAGCAGAATGTCCCAGAAAATAATCCAGGTGTGGGTGCGGAAAGGCGAACGACCGGGTGCACCACCGTCAACTACGCGGGCAAAGCCTCTTATTAGTAACCAACAACACGACGCTAATAAGACGTCTTTCAGAAGTTCTTCTGCTAAAGTAAAATCTATTTGGGTGCCCAAGAAGTCGATGAAGGCAAGCCCACAATCTAGACAAATTTGGGTGCCTAAGGCTTGCTTGAGGGCACAAGTAGTTACGCCAAGGCCACAACCTATGCAGCATAACCCTTCTACGAGTACAACCAGAATTCCCTCGTGCTCAACACTTAGGAACACACCAAGACCCATGGGCATGCATAAAATCACTTATAAGTGGGTCCCTAAAAGGCCCCATTCCCAAACGGCGACACCGACACAGCTCTCTAGAGTCCCTACGAAACCGAAAGCAAAGCCCATCCACTGCATTTGGCAGTCTAAGACCTGTAATAAACCCCCCGACCCCGATTTGTAAATTCACCCCACTTACTAACGGCATTAGTCTCCTAGGAATACACAAACGTTAACTACACTCACTGTCTTCGTGCACTTACTAACCACTAACTCATCACCTGCCTCATGTTAATGTTGTAACGGGGACAGCAACGGATTTATTCTGTCCATTACGATGTTAACACATGCTTCTATATTCTCACAGAATCAGAAGACAAGCAGTAAAATGGCAGAAGCGACAGGTTCGGGCTCACAAGTAGGAATACTTACTGCGGGAATTGATGTGGATAGTATACCCGTGGATGTGCCCCCGACGGAACGACCAGTGGAGATGCTACACCTTCTGCAACTCCCGGTGCCAGATCCACCTACAGGCATCACGGAAAGAGTTCATGCCAATTCTCATTGGTTCAATGGCATGCCCGGTCCATTAGGTGAGGCCAAGTATATCTGGGAGTCTAAATGCGAGTATGACAGATCATGGGTGCGATTCCAATTTTTCTCCAAGGAGTTCGAGACTTTACAGAACACCGAAGATCTACAGACCATATGGCAACGAGCAGGATTGGCGGAATATTTTGAAGCCCCACTACCTAAACCCGATCTCCTCCGATGTTACTATTTGGTCTCCACATTACAAGCTAATGAAGATAAGGACCAACCCGGATCATTTGTTCTCCCCTCATTGCTGGGCAACAACGAGTTGAAGAGATTTGAACTTACTGTGGAGCTGGTGAGTGATGCTTTAAATATGCATGGCACGCATGTACCCTCAGAAAAGGATGCTCTCGTTCCCACCAACATGAAGGACAGGAAACTAGTGAAGCTGAAAGACATGGCAGCACTCACCCCAAATGTGTCCATCCCTCTCCGAATGTGCATGCAACATTTCGCCTTCCCCGGTCAAGACCGATTCACGCAACCACACAAGAAGATCTGGTTTGCTCTCTACTTGGCGGAAGCAGGTGCGTTACCTATTAAGCTACCAGTGTGGATTATAGATCAGTTGTATGAAGCAAACAAACGGGCTTCTAGGAAATTAGTGGTGAACGGATGCTGTGCACTCACACGCATCATTTACCGATGCTTGGCATATGATGTCCCCATTGAGGGTGCCTTAACTTGGGCACAATTACAAATGTTTAAAAGGCTCAAGACATCCACACATCAGTCCAAGCGCATGAGGGGCGCGATCCCGTGTGTCCAGACAAGGGAAGTCTTGACTACTCCTGAGGCATCACCATTAAGAGAGGGCACTGTACCTCCCTTTACCATTAGGATACCCAGGTCGGAATCTGACACTACGACACAACCCACCCCATCGGCTCCTCCTGTTACACCTGAATTCGAATTTGCTGCCACTGGAGAGGCTGAAGGACTGGACCCCCAGGATTTCGAAGCATTCCTACAAAGCACACAATTCTCTGATGTGGAGTTTTATTCAGAGGCAGAGGAGCAGGGCACATCCTCACGAAGAAGAAGAAAGTCTACAGATGGTAGACATGTCCATTGGAGTGACGCTCAGCAAAGTCAACAACACGGACACCCGGAAGAAGAAGAAGCGTATGAAGAGGACACCACTGAAGCCCCAGCATATACAGCAGAACTCCGAAGGCTGTATCAGATTATGGAAAGAGTGCGATCGCAGCAATTACTCACTGAACAAAGCAGCAGAGTACTTATGACTCAGTTGTTGGAAGAAGCGAGAGTTGACTCAGAGTACAGGGAGGGTCTCTTATTGATGGCAGAAACATATGGAGTTGTAGAAGTTGTGCGCACTGCCATTCAGAGGCCTTCAGTTCAATATGACCCACGAAGGTTCCAGACACGACCTCGCTCAGGTAAAAATATCCAAATTCCGGTTACAGTTGCAGAAGAGCCGCCTACTACACCTGAAACTATCAGGACAACCTCCCAAACAGCTAGCCAACAGCACCCAGCCACCCATGAGGAGTCCACCGAACCACTACCACCTACTCCCCCACCATCACCTCCTAGAACAGAGACAGCGGAAATCCCATCGACCACTCAACCCACTGACCCAACCTTCATCTTTCGTACTCCCATCTCTAGTGCCACCCTATTCTCTACCATTGATAACCCGATCTTTGACGCAAACCCCATCACTACACAACCCACTGAAACCCTTCCCGAGCCTGCCCTAGGACAACCATCCCCAATGCCTTTAGCCACGGGCCACCGTGACCCCAGATCCACATTCATGGGCTTCCCTACTACCACGCAACCCTTTCCACCCTTCTCAAATTTACGACCCCAACCCCCGATATCCCTTTCTCCATTTCTACAATCCCTCCAGGACATTTTTGCTAGAGCTTTTCAACCAGGCTCTCAACCATTCCCTGCCTTTTCAGCTCCCCACCCCACTTCGCATCTATTCACCACTTCCACACACACACCACCTACCATACCAATGTATATGGCAGGCCCCACACTAACACCCACTCCGGAAGGCATGGATATTTCACCACCCACGGCACCTCCACCCACGGTTTCACCTCCTCCCATTCCCCCTCCACCAATTTCACCCACACACACAACTTTCGTAGACACATCATTCACTGTCTCCCTTCCCCAATTCCCTTCCCATGCATCTTCCACGATAAACACCCCCCACTCATCTATAGGTAATGCATTGGACACCATGTTGGCTTGTATATCAAATTTAAGAACAGATTACATTCAGCTCCAGCAACAAAACGCACGCCTGCAAGAGCACTCAGCGACACTACAGCACCGCCTTGCGGCACTAGAAGAGGAGAACGCTCGCCTCCACACACAGTTCCAAACCCTCCAAGACGCCCATAATATATTGGAGGTACAGCTACAGAATGTAGATCAAGAAGCAGTGCAGGTGGTAGAAGGTCACCTACGGACACAGCTGGAACGCAACTCAAAACTTCAGCGAAATATGGCGCTACTTAAACAACATCTTGCGGCTGCTCAGGAAGAGAACAGACGTCTGCAAATACAAAATCAAGAGAACCTGGAGGCAGCTATTGAGAGCACACCGGGGGCACCCATCAGCCCATCCAAGTTTCAAGCAGTGACCCCCGATAATATCAAGATTATATTGGAAGATTATGCCATGCTGCTCGAAGCACATGATAAGCTATCGGAGGAGCTAGGACAACTGAAGCAGGAACACCAACAAGGACCAACAGCTGCCCCTCCAACCACCCCCTCTGCGGCCTCGCTTCTCTCAGACGCAGAGGCCATAAAAGATCTCCAGAAACAGGTAACTGAATTGCAAACACGCCTACTACAATATGAGAGACCATCTTCCCCTCCGGAGGCTCCCACGGACGAAGAAGTTGTGCAAATTCCTGTGGAACAAACGTTTGATGAAGAATATGATCCGCAACCATTCCCAGGAGGCCAACAAACAGAGGAAGCGCAGGACACGTTCGAGGCACCACGGCCGCCATGGTTACGACAAGTGGAGGAAATCGGGAGTTCGCACGAAGAGCGCACCGTAGTGCAAAATCAGGCCATGAGGGTCATAGAGGAGACGGTGTTACAATCAGCTTACTTTCAGAACCTGTCATCGCGACGCCTGATTCTCTCATCGGAACTCCAGTACAGGCCATATTATATTCTCTTGGCTGATTATAATGCAGAAATACAAAGAGTCACGGGTCAGATTCCTACTTTTGCGACCCAATTTCAACCCGAAGACCTTCCTCCAGAGGTGCGAAAAGGCAAGATTCGTCAACCCACATGGCGGCAGAAACTTTTAGAGACCTATCCAGAAATGCTACGCACATGGAACAACGCGCCGTTGCACCTCCTGTACAACCCATGCTACGGTCCAGTCCCCCGCCGCAGGTCGTGGAAGGCATTTAATATCAAGGTACAGAACAATGCGCAATGCAAGGAATGGCTGAACTACCCGTACATCGCGCCACCACAAGGACCACCATCGGTAGCATATATGATGGGAACCATTCGCCACTGGATGCCGCGCTTGAAGCCCATGCAAGATGTAGCAGCGCAAATGATGCTTAAAATCTTAGATATGATGCAAGTAGTGTTGAAGACCTTTAGAAATGCAGCCGCACCACAGGTACGTCTTCCGGGGTTTAGCAATGGAAATTACGACTTGGTGTATGACATGAGCACCACCCCCAGTATCCGTGTGGCTTACGCTTGGCATGCACGCATCAAATACCTCCCCGCCTGCTACAAACAGACCTTCGAAGAAATGTTCAGATCAGGTTTCTGGGAGTATCACTCGGAGATTTTCGCACCAAAGCCGACACATCTGCTTCAACTGTTTGCTTGTGAACAAGCAATGTATTCAGAGTTCTACACCACCCCGCAACCAGAGACCCCCGGTGCAATAAATTGGGAGGCATTGGAAGCCGATCTAGCAAGAGGCTTAAGGATAGGCGAACATGAACTGGCCACCAATGTCATCCAATATTACATCGACCACCCGCGAGAACAAAGGTCTGTCAGGGGCGACAGACGCTAGGAAGGGGGGAGTGTTGGCACACAAAGCAACAGAGGAATCATGCACGATACGGCAACAAGGTCAGATCATTTTTTCCCATGGGTTATGTACAACTCAAGTGATTTTAATCACTACACAAACATTGTAAATCCCGTTTTTGGTAGAATAGACTCCATTTTGTGCAAGCCGAGGAGTCCTCGAGCTTGAGGAGTATTAGAAGTACCATCGTACCAAATTTCATAATTTTTAGACTTCGTTTGAGCCCTCAAATAAGCCCTGGAACCTAATTTTTAACTAGGCCGGACAGTAGGTCTGGACAGGGCCAAAGCTAGTCAAAAACTATAAAAAGAGCTAGAGAGCTCATTTTTGGGGTAGATTGTAATTGAAACGAACTTGTAAGAGCATTTTGAAAGTAATCTAAAAGCTCCATTGATTCTCACTCTTTGTCTTGCCTTGTGTGCGCGTGTGTGTGTATGTGTGTGCATGCTTGTGTGCTTCTCACTCACGCACTTGTGCCGCCACTTGCTCGAGGTCTTCATACCATCCTCACGTCTTC
>CM035406.1:207194322-207201822 GCA_020310875.1 Ceratopteris richardii | reverse complement strand
TGTTGGTGAGTTGTTTTACTTATGCTCATTTATTGTTTTTTTTTTAGATTTTTTATGGCTCTTTTACCATTGTAAAAGCTTAGAGCTTTACACATGTAAAAGGATAAAGAGATAGTCCAAATTCCATGAATTTATGGTGCTTGAGTTGCAATCATTTAATCCTTCAATCACCCAAAAGTAGATCAAACTACATCTTCACTTTTCCTAGATTGTAGGAAAGTGAATTGATTCCCTCCAAGAACCTTTAGTGCCTTCATTTGAATTTAAAATCCACTTATAGAAGTCTTGGAGCACTTCAAAAGTCTATATAAAGAGTTCAAATCACGTGTCCATTACATGGAAGTAGTATACATACACTTGTGATTGTCATTGTTATGCTCCTTCATTTTTTTTGCATCATCTTCTTCAACAATACTAAGCTTGCATAGGCTAGTGGTCTCTGTACATAGCTTCAAATTGGATCACAGAGGACTCATTGGAAGGTTATTGGTTTCTATTTTATGCTTGTAAAATTTCAAAGCATTTCTTGTAGTAGATTAGGAGAAATCTTAGTTTTTCTATCTCGGGTTCAATCTTTACGTATTCCTGAAAAAATAGGAGGTACCACTGCTGAGTTTTGGCTCATTCCAAAAGCATATTTTTCTTATTCATTATAATCTTGTGCATTCGATACACTCAACCCTATCTATATCACTCCCATAAAAGGATTGTTTCCAATTCTAATCACGCTGGTTGCCATGAGCATTTGAATTTCAGTGTCTCCTCCAAAGATAGTAAGTTTTTTGAGATGATCGATGCGCAAACCTATCTGTTTTCTATGGAATCTTTCTCCTTGATGTGAAAAAGCACATAGTGTGTTTTATTGCACTTATCGCATGCCTATAAGATTTATTTGAGTCTCCATAAGCTCAAGGGATGCTCTTGTGCTGGTTGGTTGGACCAAACTTCATCACTTTGCAACTCACTTTTCTACCTCCTACAAGCTTCTCCAAGTTCTTTCAGTGGTATGAGAGTTAGATCAAGATGGGTGATGGCTTTCCCTCAATGATCGAGAAACTTGATCAACATACTATGCGGCTTGGAAAATCAAAATGGAGGCCTATTTGCAAGGTAGAAATATTTATGGAATTGTAGCAGGTGATGAAGCTATGCCTATTCCAAGATCCGAAGGACGACCTACACAAGAGGAGACAGATAAGCTCACACTTTGGTGTGCAAGGAATGCTCAAGCAAGGTCATACATACTAAACTCTATCTTTGACTTTCTATTACCACGTACTAGAGGATGCAAGACATCTCAAAAGACTCGGGATTCCCTAGAGACTTTCTTTTTTGCTAGTATCGAAGCAAGAAAGAATCATCTTTGAACCGAGTTCAACCAAAGAAGAAACCTAAACAAACCATCATGGAGTTTGTCACCAAGTTCAAGGAGGTTGCAGATCAATTAGCATCCATTGGAGAGATGATTGAAGAAGAGGCTATCATGAGGCGAATTCTCAATGGGATTCGAAGTGATAAGTGTTGGAGATAGATGCCTGCGGAAGCACACGAACAACACAAGGAAGGAGATTGGAGCACAACACACAATACTGAATGTATTACTAGAGAATTTACAAAGATAAGTAGCCCATTAGGGCAATAGGCATATATACAAGCCGGGGGAAAAAACATCCTAAAGAGGGAAAAAAGTGCCCCGACAGTCCTAGTGTGTTCACACACATCACTACCTAAATATATCAACAAATCCCCCCTGGGAGTGATGCGGTGAACAAGGAGCTGACACTCATGTATAAGGAAGTGCCAAGCTATGTGGAAATCACTCCACAAAAGGAAGTAAGCCCAAAGCTTTGTAGAAAGCTTCAAACTTCTCCCTAGGCAGAGCCTTCGTGAAAAGGTCTGCAATGTTCTCCTACATGGGCACATATGCCAAGCTGATCTCCCCAGCAGAGAACCTCTCCCTGACATAGTGATAATGCACCTCAATGTGCTTAGTGCGAGCATGGAACACAGGGTTCCTCGCAATTGTGAATGTGCTCTGACTGTTAGTGAAGATGATGGTGGTAGAAGACTGACCAACACCCAAATCAGCCATAAGGCATCTGAGCCACACACACTCAACAGTCGTTGTGAAAGCTTCCCTATACTCATCCTCACAACTAGAAGTGGACACAGTAGGTTGCATCTTGCTCAACCAAGACATACATGAGCTACCAAGCATGAAGCAAAAGCCACTAGTGGACACACGAGTGTCATATCAACTAGCCCAATCAGAGTCAGAAAAAGCATGCAAATCTTGCGATAGTGATCCCCCCTTGGGATAAAACAACCCAAGTAGCCGAGTACCACTCAAGTAGTGAAAGATGCGCTTAACTGCCTGCTAATGCTTGACTCCTGGGCAATGCATAAACCTCCTCATCTGTGAGACAGCAAACTGAATATCAGTAATGCATAAGTAAATCAAGCATCCAACAGCCTGCTGATAGAGAACAGCATCAAATGCATCTCCAGCATCATGAAGACTCAATCATAAACCTGTCTCCATAGGAGTGGCAATAGGCTTACAGTCTTCAACGCCAAAAACAGCAATAATGTGTCAATATATTTCGTTTGGCACAAAACCATTCCACCATCAACTTGCATAAATTGAATGCCCAAATAGTGATGCAATTGCCCCAAATCAGACATCTCAAATGAGGCATGCAAATCAGCCTTAAAATAAGCAATATGCTTCTCAATAGGACCAATGAACAGCATGTCATCAACATAGACAACAATGATCAGAACCACATCATTAGCATGCTTAACATATAAGGTGCTTTTAATTGGATTGTTCTCAAAACCATGTGCATTCAGATATGCATGTATCTTGTCATACCAAGCACGTGGTGCTTGCTTTAAACCATATAATGCCTTCTTTAACCTGCACACCTAGTTTTCATGCCCTTTTTGCACAAAGCCACGGGGCTGAAAAACATACACTTCTTCATGCAAGTCACCATTTAGAAATGCTTTTTTAATGTCCAACTGATGTACATTCCAACCATGATGAGCTACAAGTTCACAGATGCTACGAACTGTAGTCATTCGACAAGTAGGTGCAAAGGTCTCATCAAAATCAATGCCTCTTTCGTGCGCATAACCCTTTGCAACAAGTCTAGCCTTATACCTGTCAATTGTACCATCAAGCTTATGCTTCAGCTTGTATACCCACTTAGTCCCAATGGCCTTCTTGCCAGGAGGCAAGTCACATAAAGACCAAATACCATTCTTCATTATAGCATCATATTCAAATTGCATAGCAGCCATCCCATTTTCTGAATTTTATGCTTCATCAAACGAAACATGCTCATTCTCATCACAGAGACTAGATGCAGCCATAGCATAGCAATCTGATGCAAAAGAGGCACTATGAGAGCCTGAACGGGTACGATATGACAGAGGTGCATCTAAAAGGCTTAGAAGTTGCCTCATCGGGACCAGCACCAGACTATCCACCCATAAAAAGAGGCAGCAAAGTATCATACATGTCTTTGGAGCTAACAGATGTCTCCTTAGTACATGAAAGCAATGATTGTACCCAACAACAATACATATTACTTCTTTATCATCCAATTTTCTGCGATGTTGTTCAGACACTAATGCATATGCCAAACAACCAAAAACACACAGATAAGCAATAGATAGCTTGCGATCATGCCAAGCCTCATATGGAGTGATAGACTGCAGCGCTTTAGTGGGACACCTGTTAAGTACATATGTTGCACACATGACAGCCTCAAGCCAGAAACTGCATGGTAAAGCCTGACTCTTGACCATACACCTTGCCATCTCCATGAGTGACTTGTTCTTTCATTCAGCAACTCGATTCTGTTGAGGTGTATACGGCACTGTACACTGGTGTTTTATCCCACCTTCAACCAAAAATGCATTAAAACCAGAAGACATATATTCCCCCCCTCGATCAGAACGGAGGGTGCTCATTTTACATGCTGACAGACTTTCAGCCAAAAAAAAAACTATTTGAAGCACATGAACACTTCGGACTTTGCCTTCAATCGATATACCCATGCATGCGTGGAAAAATCATCAATGAAAGTCACAAAGTAAAGATAATTTCCAAAAGAAGGTGTCTGCATAGGACCACAGACATCACTATGTACAAGCTGCAATTTCTGAGTAGCCCAAACTGAACCATCTTCTGGAAATGAGGAACACTGCATTTTGCCCAAAATGTAGCCTTCACAAACATGTTCTCTAGGTGCCTCAAGTTTGGGCAAAGAGGACACCATCTCAGATTTCTACAGGCGTAGCAAACTAGCAAAATTCAGATGACCAAACCGTGCATGCCAAAGCTTTGCATCTAACATAGCCTAAGAATCATGTATTGCACATGCCAAATCATTCAAAGATCTTTCACAGTCTATGAGGTTATACAGCCCATGACATAAAATGCCAAAAGCAATAATCACATCGCCATTTGACAGATCATGAACTGTACACCTGTCATCAAAAAATTTCACAAACAAAGTGAAAGAACTACCATTAGCAATAGTCAAAATGATCTTACCAACTCCCATAATAGGATAAGAGGAGTTGTTGGTGCATGTAACAGTATTCCCTGTAGGGGCAGGCTCGAGTGAAGAAGAGAAACTGTGCTGCAATATGTTTGGTCACCCCACTGCGATAGATAGATGGATAGATGAATTGATAGATGGATGGATATATAGATAGAAAGTTGGTTGTATAGATAGATAGATGGATGGATGGATGGATGGATGGATAGTTGTTGCAAGAAAAATAACTGTGAACTCTCAATTGGAGTGAGCTTGTACAAAGAGATAGAAAGTTGGATAGATAGATACATACATAGATAGATAGATAGATAGATAGATAGATAGATAGATAGATAGATAGATAGATAGATAGATAGATAGATAGATAGATAGATAGATAGATAGATAGATAGATAGATAGATAGATAGATAGATAGATAGATAGATACATACATAGATAGATAGATAGATAGATAGATAGATAGATAGATAGATAGATAGAT
Organism: Ceratopteris richardii; assembly: GCA_020310875.1. NCBI lineage: Eukaryota > Viridiplantae > Streptophyta > Polypodiopsida > Polypodiales > Pteridaceae > Ceratopteris > Ceratopteris richardii. Next base: position 207,196,766 of record CM035406.1, on the reverse strand, counting down.
AGATAGATAGATAGATAGATAGATAGATAGATAGATAGATAGATAGATAGATAGATAGAAAGTTGGATGGATAGATAGTTGGTTAGATAAGATAGATAGATAGATAGATAGTTGGGTAGATAGATTGAAAGGTAGATAGAAAGTTGGATAGATAGATCCAAAGATAGATAGATTGATAGATAGATAGATGGATAGATGTGAAGATAGATGGGAAGATAGATGGATGGATGAATTGATAGATAGATATTTAGATAGATAGATAGATAGATAAATAGATGGATGGATGGATGGTTGTTGCAAGAAAAATAACTATGAACTCTCAATTGGAGTGAGCTTGTACAGAGAGCCTCATTATACATATTTTAGAAAAATCCCTTGAAGAAACAATGCATATATTAGAATGCTTAGAATGAAAATGGAACATAAATATGAAATGAAATTGGTCACTAGTAAATAGATAGATAGATAGATAGATAGATAGATAGATAGATAGATAGATAGATAGATAGATAGATAGATAGATAGATAGATAGATAGATAGATAGATAGATAGATAGAAAGTTGGATAGATAGATAGATAGATAGATAGAAAGTTGGATAGATAGACCAATTGATAGATAGAAAGTTGGATGGATAGGTAGTTGGTTAGATAGATAGGAAGCTGGATATATAGATAGTTGGGTAGATAGATCAAAAGAAATTTGGATAGATAGATCCAAAGATAGATATCTTGATAGATAGATAATTAGATAGATGGAAAGATAAAAGGATAGATAAGTTGATAGATAGATACATAAATAGAAAGTTGGATATAAAGATAGTTAGATAGATAGATAATTACATAGATAGATAGATAGATTGATAGATTCATAGATGGACGGATGGATAGATAGATAGATGGATGGATGGATGGATGGATGCATGGATGGATGGATGGATAGAAAGGTGGATAGATAGATAGATGGACGGATCGATGGACAGAAAGGTGGACAGAAAGATAGATAGATAGATAGCTAGCTAGATAGATAGATAGATAGATAGATAGATAGATAGATAGATAGATAGATAGATAGATAGATAGATAGATAGATAGATAGATAGATAGATAGATAGATAGATAGATAGATAGATAGATAGATAGGTAGATAGATAGATAGACAGATAGATAGATAGAGAGATAGATAGATAGATAGATAGATAGATAGATAGATAGATAGATAGATAGATAGATAGATAGATAGGCAGACAGATAGACAGACAGATAGACAGACAGACTTCATTCACATTTATAAGTACAAGAACTTAAATTAAAAACGTTTCCTTCCTTGTATAAAGTAAAAGGTACATTTCAGGGTAATCGATATGATGTAACACGAGAAGTGCACGATGTTACGATTAGCATAGGTGGATAGATAGTTAGATAGATAGATAGATGGAAAGATAAAAGGATAGATGAGTTGATTTATTAGATACATAGATAGAAAGTTGGATATATAGATAGTTAGATAGATAGATAGTTGGATAGATAGATAGATAGATTGATAGATTTATAGATGGATGGATGGATAGATAGAAGGATGGATGGATGGATGGATAGAAAGTTGGATAGATAGATAGATGGATGGATCGATGGATAGAAAGTTGGACAAAAAAGATAGATAGATAGATAGATAGATAGATAGATAGATAGATAGATAGATAGATAGATAGATAGATAGATAGATAGATAGATAGATAGATAGATAGATAGATAGATAGATAGATAGATAGATAGATAGATAGATAGATAGATAGATAGATAGATAGATAGATAGATAGATAGATAGATAGATAGATAGATAGATAGATAGATAGATAGGTAGATAGATAGATAGATAGATAGATAGATAGATAGATAGATAGATAGATAGATAGATAGATGTTATAATCGGTATGCCATTTTGTCACCATTATAACCCATGCATTGACTACCATACACATACCTTCAACTTTGAATTTAAAGGTCAAATCATTACTTTGTCTGCACGGCATGATTTCCAGCCATTTCAATTGATTAATCATACTCAAGTAAAACGTGCATTTAGGAAAGGATTCAATTCATGCATTGTTTTTGTCAATGTCATAAATGATTACACTCATACACTTCCTGATGCACATAAATCTTTCATGACTACCTATAAGGATTGTTTTATGTCTGAGTATCCCTCTCAACTACCACCATCTCGAGGAATTTTTTACCATAGCATAGACTTAGTCCTTGGTAGTTCTCCTCCTCATAAAGCACCTTATAGACATGTCCCACTACATCAAAAGGAAATAGAAAACCAAGTAAAAGACCTACTACAAAAAGGACTTATAAGGCCTAGTTCCTCCCCATTTGGAGCACCAGTTCTCTTAGTCGAGAAGAAGGTAAAACTTATCAAATGTGCATTGATTATAGAGCC
>CM035406.1:207186822-207189322 GCA_020310875.1 Ceratopteris richardii | reverse complement strand
AACAATAAACAATGGCAATCCTTCACCACGGCTTATGATCTCATCATGGATGTGCAAACTGTAGACTTCAACATCTTTCTTGACAATTCTTCAATCAAGAGGCCAACAATAGCATAAAGGAAGGCAACTGCTATCATGGTAATTCAACTAGTGCTCTATATGTAGATAAGAAGGATAAGAAGCTGAAAGGCAAGAAGAAGGAAGAAGATGAAGAGGAGACTTCCCAAGCCAACTTCGCAAGCAAGAGCAAGTGGAAAGGGAAGAAGACGGGACCAAAGCATGACAAAGCCAAAGGTAAGAATGTTCAAACTTGTGCCATCTGTGAAAAGACCAACCACACGACTTATAATTGCTTGTTCAATGGGAAGACCCAGAAAGGAGTGGAAGAGGTGGAGATGGCAACAGCAGAGGCAGAGATGGACATAACTTCAACAATAACAATAGATGCTATAATAGAAGGGACCTCAACAATTATTCAGAAGATCATCACATGAAGACTCATTGCTTCTTATGAATCTAAGCCACAAAGAGGGTAAAGAATATCATTTGTTCTACATAGATTCAGGATGTTCAAATCATGTTGCAGGCAACATTGCTCTTCTATCTGATTTGGAAAGTCCAAAGCATAGACATGAAGTACAAACAGGGGATGATACAAAGCACAATGTGGACAAGATTGGTAATTTCAAAGCTTCCAATGGAAAGATAAACATTCTAAGTAAGGTTCTCTATGTACCCACTATTACTAAAAACCTAATAATTGTAGGCAAAATAGTTGAAAAAGGCTTGCAAGTTAGGTTCATCCAACATGGACCTTTTGTGGAAGATCCATGTCAAGGCTACAAGAAGATAGCTAGAGATGAGAAGCATGGTAGGATCTTTACTTTTGAAGTAGGAGAAACCAAAAACATAGCTCTATTCACTTTTGGGTCTCAAACCCTAAGTGAGCTTGAAGTGTGGCATAAGAGACTTGCTCATGTGAATGAAAGAACCTTGAAATATATATGCACGGATCAAAGTTTTCTTGGACTACCAAACAAATCAAAGCAACACATGATCAACAGGTGTGATGCATGTCAGATTGGGAAGGCACAAAGACAACCATTCGGTTAACCACAAAGGCTACATCCACAACAACTTATGGGACTTAGTACATACAGATGTATGGGGACCAAGTCAAGAACCTTCATGGGCAAGATCAAGGTATTATGTCTCATTTATTGATGACCATAGAAGATGGACTATTTTGTACTTTATCAAGAGTAAGAATGAAGTGTTTGATTGCTTCAAAAAGTATATAGCACATGTGGAGAATCATACAATTAGGTCACTCAAGAAGCTCAAATCTGATGGAGGGGGGAATACTTCTCCAAAGAGTTTGATGAGTTATTGCATAATAAAGGTAGCAAAAGGGAAGTGACTACCTCAACTAAATGGAATTGTAGAGAGAAGAAACAAGACATTGGTTGGATCAGCCAGAACAATGCTTGAAGAGAAGAGGTTGCCACATTATCTATGGGTAGAGGCTATTTCAACTACTGTATGCCTTTTCAATAGACTACCATCCAAATCACTTCATGGTATGACTCCTTATGAAGTATGGCATGGAAGAAAACCTAGTCTTGGATATCGCAAGGTGTTTGGTTGTTTAGCTTATGTTCACATCACAAATAAGAGGTAAGCTAGAGGAAAGGGCAACAAAGGCAATGTTTATTGGATATGATTCAACTCAGATGGGTTATAGGTTCTATAATCCTTCAACCAAGCAATTCACTACAAGTAGAGATGTTGTGTTTGAAGAACACAGGTCTTGGTATGATGAAGACAAACAAAAGGTAACTCTACCATATGATCTTGATTCTGATTCTCATCAATTAGGAAGGAAGCATGATACACAGGTACAGGATCCAAGAAGTGATACGGATGATGACCAAGATGAAAGGGAAAAGTATTACTAACTATGGAAGTCAAGAGGCAAAGCAAAGATGCAAGAGTGTGGAGAATGCTCTAAGAAATTTCTTAGAAGATCAACAAGAGAGAAGAAACAACCAGAAAGGTATGGATATGATTCCACATTTGTTACAAAGCATTCAATCTACTTGGCAAAAGACTCAATTTTAGAGGAACCCTCAACCTATGAAGAGGCAAAGGGAAACCCTGATTGGGAAAAGGCCATGAAAGAAGAAATAGATACATTGAAGGAGACAGACAATTGGGCAATATTGTCGAATCAAAAGGTAATTGGTTGTAGATGGGTATGTAAAGTTAAAAGAAATTCAGATGGATCAGTTTGCAGGTACAAAGCAAGACTAGTTGCCAAAGGATACTCACAAAATCGTGGTATAGACTATGAGGAAACATTCTCACCAGTTGCAAAGATGACTATAATCAGAATATTGATAAGTGTAGCTGTTGCAAGGAATTGGAGACTCCTCCAACTTGATGTGAAAAATGTATTTCTAAATGGTTGGATAAGTGAAGAGGTATACATGTCACAACC
>CM035406.1:207129322-207181822 GCA_020310875.1 Ceratopteris richardii | reverse complement strand
TTGGCAAAGAAATTCTAGTTTGTAAGCTCAAGAAGAGCTTATATGGACTAAAATAGTCTCCTAGACAATGGTACCAAAATTTTGATGCTTTTATGAAGTCTCCGGCTATTCTTGAAGCAATGAGAATAATTGTCTCTACACAAAGAGATTCTCATATGGAAGCTTGATATGCTTGATACTTTATGTTGATGGTATGTTGATTGCTAGGAATTCCTCTTATGACTTGTCAATTCTCAAAGAGAAGTTGAATCGGAGATTTGATATGAAGGATTTGGGGGATTCCAAACATATTCTTAGCATGTGCATTAATCGTGATAGCAGTAAAAGTTGCATATACTTGTCTCAAAGTGGGTACATATCCAAAGCACTTCACAGGTTCAATATGCAGGGTGGAAAGGCATTGAGTACATACTCACATATGTGAAATTGAGCAAGGATAATTTCCCAAAATTCAATGAGGAAAAGGAATTCATGAGCAAAATTCCTTATCAGTCTGTTGTTGGTAGTCTCATGTATGCTATGGTAGCTGCGAGACTAGACATTGCATTTGCGATGGGAGTTGTCAACACATATATGTCTACTCCTGGAAAGAAGCATTGGAAAGCACTCGAGATTATTTTGAGATATCTGACTAGCACTAAGGACAAGTTTATATGATTAGGTAGAGGGAAATCATCCATTATTGGTTATAGAGATTCTGATTATGCTAGTTCTATAGACAATCATAAGTCTACATTAGGGTACATTTTTCATTTTGTCGGAGGTGCTCTCTTGGAGATCTCATCTTGAAGAACGTACAACTATTTCCACCACAAAAAGAGAGTATGTTGTAGCAAGTGAGGCATGTAAGGAAGCATTGTGGCTTTCTCCTCTTGCTTGTGATATGGGTCTACCTTAGCATGTACCTCATTTGCTCAGTGATAGTCAGAGTGTCATTGCATTGGCTAAGAATCTGGCCTATCATGCAAAGACCAAGCCCATTGAGATGTGGTATCACTTCATTCGAGATTGCTTAGCAATTGAGCACATTATTCTTGAGAGGGTTCATGTAACTTGAGATAATGCTACAGATGCTTTGGCTAAAGCTCTACTAGAGGATAGCTTTTGACACTATGATGGGGGTTACTTGATTCATCATCAAGTAACATCCCCATCATATTGGAGGTATAGTTTCTATACTTACACTCAGGTACTCTTTATCATTCTTTGTTTTTCTACAATAGTCAATGGCCATATTGGCCTTTACTGGGAGATTCGTATCATTAGTGTCCATGTGAAATGCCAAATGGCTTCCGAAGACTTTTGTGTATGCTCTTTAATAAAACATATAATGGCTTGGTCAACCATAGATTGTAAGTTTGATTGCATTTGTATGACCTAAGAAGTCTGTGTTTGTGGTATTTGTACTGTGTGTTTTTCCTATGTATTCAACACCTCGTGTGTGGAGTACTATGTGTGGCACCGGAGTTTGGGTTTCTACTACAAGGGTATCATTGTAGAGCTCTTGAGAAGGAGACTCCACCATTGTGCATCACTAGAGAAATACTTCATTGAACTTGCCTAAACTTTGGTAAACCTTTAAACAATTCACATGATGGTATCTTGCTAAGATAGGATGTATCCATATATCTTTGATGCCAAAGTGTGGAGAGGGATTCTTGAGTTAGGAAGCATGAGAGCTTGTATAATCCTTTGTCTTCTATGCCTTGGGCTAAGGCGATTCATGCAAAGGTTATGTAAAAATAGTACATTGGATAAAGCTTTGCATTCTCCTTAATGATTTGTAATATGGAATTTGCCTTTGCCTTAAATTGAGAGGCTCTTGTTATGGCCTAGGTAGACTTCTCTTTTGTGTTCTTCTAGATTGTAAAAGGAATATTCTTGATCCTTGCACATGTGGCAAGGTGTACTGCTATCAAATATCCATTCTTGGGAGGAACTTGAAGTAATCAAGGTGTTTTCTTCACTTAAGATGAAGAGGTCTTTGCTAGAAAAATGTGATCTATGTGTGGAAGTCTTGGGAAACCTCCAATGAACCTCCTATTTTTCGGAGCTACTGTTCTGCACACAGCTCGATGTTGAAGAGAGCGCCGACTGCTGTTCGTGAGACACTACACGGAGTACTCAGAGTATATCTGACCGCCCAGCCGCGTCAATGAACCCCCTATTTTTAGGAGCTACTGTTCTGCACATAGCTCAATGTTGAAGAGAGCGCCGACTGCTGTTCGTGAGACACTACACGAAGTACTCAGAGTATATCTGACCGCCCAGCCACGTACTATCCTTTTTATCTCTCTCTCAATTATTGAATGAGTCCTATGAGCTACACATGGGTTCCACATGGCACTCATGTGTAAATACATCTAAAATGAGGTTAAGAGATGGTTCCCATCTCTCCCTTATTGACTCCATATAACATTTCCTTCCCCTTAACTCCATTTTTGTCCTCAAAAATGGTACTGGAAGGTCTAAGAAAGAGATAATCAAAGGAATAGTACTCCCACTAGATCCCCATGCAATAAAATATATGGTCCTTTCTCCGTGTTGCTTCCCCATATCCTTCCCCTTAAGAAAACTCTTGGGAAGGTAATCTAAAACTGGGAAACCGTCTCTGAAGGGTGCTAACCCACTCCCATGTGGCACTATCTTCTGAACTATCTTTCCACTTGACTAGACACTCTTTATATAAGTGACTTCTCATCCATTTCTCTCGAGTGAGTAGTATGCTCTCAGGCTCATGTGGAATAGATTGAACAGAAATAGGCTCTACTACCTCACTATCTGGAATGAGGTTGTCAGATTCACCCAGCCTTTTCTTAAGCCGGCTAGCATGAAAAACTGGATGGATTTGACTATTCTCTGGAAGTTGGAGCTGGTAAGCCATCTTTCCTATCCTCTTAAGTATTTGGAAAGGTCCACAATACCTAGGAGATAGTTTTGGACAAGGTCCCGTCTTCATGGTTTCAGATCTAGATGGGACTCTAAGATAGACCTGCTCTCCTACCTCAAAGTTGACATCTCTCTTTTGAGGGTCAGCATAGGCTCTAGCTCTATCCTGAGCTCTCCTAATGTTGTCCTTAGCAAGTCTAAGCATATCATTCATCTCTCCCAAGAAGTCCTTTGCAGCTTGAACTTTCTCATTCTGCAAGCCTACTGCATAAGGAGCTCTTGGCTGAAACCCATACATAAGCATAAATGGACTATGCCCAGTGGAAGAGTGCTTGGCATTATTATATGCAAACTCTACTATAGGTAAGTACTCTTCCCAATTAGTTTGCCTTTCATTCACATATGCTCGAAGCATATCCTCTAGGATTTGGTTAATTCTCTCTGTTTGCCCATCCAACTGTGGATGCTCGATCGTACTCATGCTAAGTTTCGTATCCAACCTTTTGAAGACCGCTCTCCAAAAGTGGCTAGTAAACTTCGTATCCCGATCGAAAACTATGTCTAAAGGAAGACCATATAACCGGTATAGGTTCTCCACAAAAAGTCTAGCCAACTCTGGTGTCTTCACTGTAGTACGTGTCGGAATAGACCTAGCTATTTTGGTCAACCTATCCACAATTACCCAGACTGAGTTGTGCCCTCTCTGTGTCTTAGGTAATCCGACTATAAAGTCCATGGAGATACTCTCCCACTTCCCATTAGGAATATCCAATGGGTGGAGTAGTCCTCCAATCCTCAACCTCTCAGCTTTGTTGACTTGGCATTTAGTGCACTTAAGCACATACTCTAGGACGTCCTTATGAAGTCCAGGCCAATAAAACTGCCTCTTGACAATATCATAAGTCTTGTTAACTCCTGGGTGTCCTGCACTAGGTGTGTCATGACACTCATACAAAATATGCCGTCTCATCTCAATATCTCTAGGGACACACACCTTACCTTTATATAACAGATATCCATCATGGACACTGTAATTCTTCCACTTGAATCCTTCTTGAGTACTCGTCGATACTCCATCCTCACTGGAAACCCGTATATCACGATCCCCATTCTCAATGGCTTCCCAAATCTCGGAATATGTAGGATCAAGCCTACATTTCCCTCTAAGGGACTCAAGTAGTTCACTAGTGATCTGAGTAAAACTTAGTCCATTGAGCATAGGCATGCGGCTAAGTGAATCAGCCACTACATTAAACTTTCCCTTCCTATACCTAAGCTCATAATCAAACTCCTGAAGGGTCTCTGCCCATCGGGCCTTACGACCTTTAAGGTCTATTTGATTAAAGAGCCACTTAATGCTCTCTTGATCAAACACTATCGTGACTTTGGCACCATATAAATAATGACGCCACTTCTTCAAAGCATGGACTATTGCATACAACTCCTTCTCATAGACAGAGTAATTCTTCTGAGCCGGTTCTAGTTTCTTGCTCTCAAATGGTCGACCATCCTGTACTAAAACTGCTCCTATGGCAAAGTCACTCGCGTCAGTCTCAACCACAAATGGTTTGTTGGGATATGTTATATGTAAAAGTGGAGCTGTAGCAATTACTACTTTCAACTTTTCCATACTTTGCTTCTGCTCGTCTCCCCAATGAAAGGCTTTCCCTTTCCCTTTAAGCTGTTCCGTCATCGGGATAACAATCTTGGCATAGTTCTTAATGAATCTTTGATACAAACCTGATAAACCTAGGAAGATCAGCAGCTCTTCGAGGTTCCTTGGATGTGGCCATTCCATAATAGCCCTTACTTTTTCAAGATCCATCTGGATTCCATCCTAGGAGACTATATGCCCAAGGTATCTAACCTCTGTCTTGAAAAAATCACACTTTGATTCCTTAGCAAAGAGTGAATTTTCCCTTAGCACTTGAAATACCTTCCTCAAGTGTTCCAAGTGCTCCTATTCTGGTGCACTATAGATCATAATGTCATCTAGAAAGTCTACTACAAAGTGTCCTAGATAAGGCCGTAAAACACTATTCATGAGCTTCATGAAAGTCGCAGGAGCATTGGTGAGACCAAAAGGCATCACCAAAAATTCATAATGCCCATATCTAGTCCTAAATGCAGTCTTCAGGACATCCTCTGCCCTAATCCTGATCTGATGATATCCTGATCTAAGGTCAAGCTTGGTAAAATACCTAGCTTGATGTAACTGATCAAATAGATCTTCCAATCTAGGCATTGGAAACCTATTTTTGATAGTTACCTTATTAAGTGCTCTATAGTCTATACATAATCTCATAGAGCCATCTTTCTTTTTAACTAGGAGCATTGGCGATCCCCATGGTGAGTTACTAGGTTTAATGAAGCCCTTATCTAAATAATCCTGCAATTGCCTCTCAACCTCCTCATGCTGAGAAACACTAAGCCTATAAGGTGGTCTGCAAATAGGGTTATTGTTAGTAACAATGTCAAAGGCATGGTCAATGTCCCCTCTGTCAGGTGGTAGCCCTCTAGGTAAGTCACTGGGAAAAAAATATCTATACTCAAACATAAGATCTTTAAAACTTTTAACCACACGCTCTGATACCAAATCTTGGGAAACCTCCAATGAACCTCCTATTTTTAGGAGCTACTGTTCTGCACACAGCTCGATGTTGAAGAGAGCACCGACTGCTGTTCGTGAGACACTACACGGAGTACGCAGAGTATATCTGACTGCCCAGCCACATCAATGAACCTCCTATTTTTTAGAGCTACTGTTCTGCACATAGCTCGATGTTGAAGAGAGCGCCGATTGCTGTTCGTGAGACACTACACGAAGTACTCAGAGTATATATGACCACCCAGCCGTGTACTATCCTTTTTATCTCTCTCTCAATTATTCAATGAGTCTTATGAGCTACACATGGGTGCCACATGGCACTCATGTGTAAATCCATCTAAAATGAGGTTAAGAGATGGTTCCCATCTCCTCCCTTATTGACTCCATATAACAGGAAGACTTATGAATTGTATCCAAATGTACATGCCTTGAAGCTATTCTTCTTTCAAAACAAATTCTTGATGTGACCTAGTTTCCTGCAATAATTACATGTAAACTTCTTGTTATAAAAAGTATTGGATTCTTGCTTATGAGTATTGCTAGATTGATGATTAGGGTTCTTAGATTCGTTAAAGGGGCCCTTGACTTTCACCATTGTCTCTCGAGATGAGGAAGACCTATGGCATGATTCATGTAGAAGCAAACGTCTTCAGACTTCTTCCCAAGTCAATACTTGACCTCTATTGTAGAGCATTGTAATAAATGTTTTTTATGAATTTGGGAGCTTGTTGAGAAGTCTGAAGGCCATTCTTAACTTGAGACTTGCTTGCCACAAAAACTGAGCTTGCATTGGTAGTCTTCAAAAGTGGCAATGACTTTTGTGATAGGGTCCTTATATACCTAAGTACTAACCTAGGGACTTGTGGAGAAAGAGACTATACCTCAATCCCCCTCAAGTGCATATAGTGGGGATTCACGCTTTATTTATCAATCCAAGGAGTATCAAAACCGAGCCGAGTGTATGAAGACATGCATTCAAGTGATGATCAATGCAAACGAGCTTCCCAAAGAGTGTAAACAAGGCTAAGAGTATTCCAAACAAGCTTCCACTGTCAGTTATGGTGTCGGGATACTTGGAGCAGCAGCCAACAATAAATTGGGCTTTTCTCTCAGCTTTGAACTCCGAATATAGTGAATAGCATATGCATTTCGAAGCTCTCGTGAAGACGCATCCAATGGTTATATTTTCACTCAATTCTGACACTTCTGCTTCAAGTTATGAGCAAAATACTGAGTCACGAGAATGACCTTCCTACACTTCAGCACTTCCTACACTTCACACACACCTTGACAACAACAAACAAACACTTTCATGGATAGACAACACTTCCTAACACTCTTTTCAAGCAACACACAAGCACACAAGCTCACAAAGAAGATGATACAGAGAGGAGAAGACACAAATTCGAAATTTTGTGCTCTTGATTCTCACAATGGCAAAAAGTCTCTACAAAGAGTCACAAATTGACTCATATACATGTGCCCTAAAAATGGTCCTTTCACACAAGAGACCGGCACTCCTACTAATTTACATGGGTAAGCTACTAATCTCCAAGGGTATGCATCTAGAGGACTCCTCTAGTGCATTTACAACGGAAAATATGTTACAAGATGGTTATGATACAAAAATAAAGTGTCCAAATCAGAAAAATTTTGGGGCCCATCTTTTTCTCTATCTTTTGCTCTTCTTAGCTCTGCAACAGTCCTCTAGCCTAATTGCTAGGTTTTGGAACTTGGCTTCTAGGGCATAAATTTTGGATGGATTTTTGTCTTCCCATAAGTCTTGAAGGGCCTCCAAGCTTCATGAGATGTTTTACAAGAGGTAATTTTACCTTTGATTTAATAAGAGGTAATTTTACCTTTGCTAAAAAGGTAATTCTACTTTTCATGAGATGGTTTACAAGAGGTAATTTTACTTTGCTAAAAAGAGTTGCCCTAGGGTGCACTTATGCTTAACATTCCATATGTTCCATGCATCAGGCTCACTAGCCTTGTCAGGTTCTAGAGTGGTGGCATCTACAACCTCATATAGGAGGTTTGTATACAAGTAATCCTTGATATTGTCCATCCATAATTTATAATTGGTTCCATTCAAAAGTTCCTCTTTAGGCATTAACATTGGTGTGAATGATTGTAGATACAACATGCTACATGACAAAATCTTGGAAGTTGTAGACATTGTATAACCCTTGTAGAAGAAAATGAAAATTCAAGAAATTTACACATCACCACATGCAAAGATATTGCGAGTTGATGCCAAAGAGTAGGAGCTTAGAGTAGCCCAATTTGACACTTTGAGACCCATGGATGGCTTACATTAGCCTACCCAATCACACACACACAAATTCTTTCTTATATTGCTTGGAGTTACAATGGTTGTAGGGCATTTAACACTAAATAGTGTCAAAAAACAAGGGTAAAGTTTTAAAAAAAAAAAATCAAGAATCTGTAGCTCGTTTCCCACGCTCCGCTTCCCTCCTTGCTCCCCCCGGCTCATCCCCTCATGCAGTGCCCCAACGCCTCCCCCTCCCTAGCTTGCACCCATTTGCACTACCCCAACAGCCCCTTCACCCCTCCCGCTCCCCTCTCCCCCTCTCATCCTCCTCACCTTCCCTTTTTTGTCACTTCATCCCCACCTTCTCCCTCCCCTCCGACTCCTACAACCCCTCCCCCTTCCTTTCCCTTCATCCCTACCCCCCCTGGTGCGGCTTGTGGAAAGGTGTCGGTGGGTTGCTCCTCAGATAGTTGCATCTGTATGCCTTTTTCCTCTACCTTTTTCCTATTTTCCTATGTGTGGTAGACATGAATGATCCAAGAGTCTGCTACATAGAGGGACTCACATGAAGCCCCCTCACACGACTCCATTCCATCACCCATTTAGCTCTCCCTTATCGATGAAGGTATAGTGATCTTGGTTTCCAAAGCCGAATGTGTGCAAGCACCATTAGTTATCTGTGAAATCATCAAACTATGCCCTAGTTGTGGCAAGCTCAGGGGCCTTTAGAGAAACTTGTTTGCCGAGGTTGGCAAGTTAGTTGATATCCAAACCCTAGGTTGCAATTTCTATCAGCTTGAACTTGGGTCTTCGGAGGCCGCCACCAAGATGATCACCTTATCACCTATTATGGTTTGGTTGGCCATGCCTACATTTGCCCATGGAATCATGGCTTTGATCCCTCCACATCCTCATCTTCAGTTTTCATTCCCAAGGAAGCACGCGGGTTTCCTATGATGTCCTGCTTCCCTGAACTTTCACATGAATATTTACCCCTCTTGCCCTAGATTGGTGGATTTGGCACCTTCTTGGAGGTCTCGAAGACCGTGGCCTCTATTGAGGCCAAGGCAATAGGCCTCCCGTTGGTGCACATTCTCATCTTTGGCGCTACACATCCGTCGTTGGAGATTGAGCTTTCACTTCTTTCAAGAGAGTGGTTGATTCAAAGGTCGAGTATTTTGGCTTTCCAAATGAGTGTTTTATTTATCGCAAGGTTGGTCACCTTGTGAAGTTGTGCCCTTCTATGACTAGGCATTGAACGAGACAACCTTTGAGGTAGCATGCTCAGTGGCTACCTGTGTAGGCATCGCATCCTCCTTCCCCCTCTTTGACTCCATCAAGCTCCTCACCACCAAAGGAGTGTGGGTCTCATCAACACTTTGATGCTCCAACTACCAAAATTGTTCCCTCATCATCTAGCACGGGTTGGTGATAGATTGAGCATCGATAGAAGTTTGGACGGCAAACCCATTTAGTGGTCCAAGAGAGATTCGTTCCCATGTGGAACTATTTCAGTGCACTTTGAGAGGATTTCCTTGTGGCCTATGGCATGGTTTTGGAGCAAGAGCCCCTAACTGGTATCCCCACTACTTTGGCATCCTTTGTTGGGCCATCATCCTTGGTCCTCGATCATCTACCTCTCTGTGGCCTCTTCAACAACATGGTACCTCACCTCTTGGTCCTTAGCAATCCATAGATAGTGACTTTTTGGTGAGTCAGGTGGACCATGAGGGTCAATCACCCTCGTGCCCCCTTTCTCGCTAGGTACATCACCCTTGAGTGCTATTTCACTAGGGCTAAAGTTTTGGTTACGAGTTCTCAAGGTTTTTTGGTCGGTAGGAGGACTTGCTTGCTTCACCTTTTAGGGTCCATGTTTTGGCTCTTACGACGTGCAGCCAAGCGACGTTGGAGTCAACCCTTGCTTTCTTGTTTCCTTTATGCAAGGCCATGCAATTGCACTGGTCTCTTGGGAGGCATTACACTTTGTTTGTGTTCAATTTATTGAGTTTTCCCACCACCTTGGGGAACTAGATCTCACTAACCTTTTCATGAGGGCTTGGGATAGAGCTCAGTTTCTATTTATTATTGGTACTGAGGAGAGTTAGTTTATTCTATATGTGATTGCAGATAGTTAGACTACACCCCGACATATGTATATACATGAGGAGGAGCTCTACCAAGAGTAGGCATGAGGGTTACATGAGTCTACTTGGCTCAGCCTATGTCGGATTTTACTGGAGCACTAGCTTCATATCAGGAACGTTTGGAATCCAATTACTCTCCATCCAAACTAGTTTCAAAGATGGCCTTATTTGTTGTTGCTACAGCCTCTTGGTTTGCCTCATCTCATGAGGTTTCTCTCATGGAATGTCCAAAGATTAGAGGGCCTCAATGTTTGCGCTATAGGGCTTGTGTTTGATTGGATCTATGCCAGTGTTTGGTTGGCGGTTCCATTGACATTGTGATGCTTTAGGAACAACGTCTTTCCTTGAGCCATACATGATAGTACAGATAGTTTTTGCAGAGACATGGGGAGGTCTCTCTCATGGAATGTCCAAAGATTAGAGGGCCTCAATGTTTGCACTATAGGGCTTGTTTTTTATACCAGTGTTTGGTTGGCGGTTCCATTGACATTGTGATGCTTCAGGAACAACACCTTTCCTTGAGCCATACATGATAGTACAAGCCCAATTGCTCTTAGGGTGGTGTTCTATATCTATTGGGGATTCCTTACAGTCTGTGGTCTTGGATAGAGGGGGATTATCTCCGATAGGGCCATTTGGTAGATCTTGCAACGTGGGGATAAGAGATATGGGTTCTTGACTTTGTATGCCTTGAACCGGGCTTCAAGAGATTTTAAGTGGTGCTTCATCATCTATGATTGGGAATAAAGGTAGTTCATCAATAAGAGTAAGTGGATCACAAGTATGAGCAACAATGATGTTGGTCATCCCAACCATTGCGGATACGATTGCCAACCTTCACAAAAGGTAAGTTTGATGATATGAATTACACCCTATGGAAATTTACCTCTATCCTTCATACATATGAGCTTCTAGAAATTGTTCTTGGGACTGATCATGAGCCCCAAGAAACACGATCCAAATAATCCCGGTCAAATGATTCATCTGATGTTGCTCTTCTCCTTGGAAATGTAGAAATGCGGATATACTTTGAGCTCTACTTACAAGTACTATTGATAGTGATCTGACTCTCACTCAGCATACTACCAAGGCTTGTGAAGCATGGAACATATTGAGAAATCGATATGAAACTCAGAATCAAATATGGATTCTGAACTTGGCGAACCAACTAGTAGTAAAAAGGTTTGTTGATGGGGAGCCCACAAAGGCATTGATCACTCGCATAAAGAATCTAAAAGAAAAAATCGTTGGAGCCATTGTATAAAATTCAAGCAAGGAGCTAGCTCGATTTTGTTTTTGAATCTATCCACCAAAGTTTGATGGTTTGGTAACTGCCCTTAATACTCAAATCAAACCTCAGCCTCAGACTTTTGAAGAATTCAGTGCATTAGTCATGGAGTAGGAGTTGTGGCTCAAGGCAAGGAGTGGCGAAAACAAAGGAGATTATGCATTCATAGAAAATGTCAAAGGAGGCAAATTGGACCCTTCAAAAGATGGAGATGAAAAGAAGAATGACAAAAAGAAGTTCAAGAGAGAGTACAAGAAGAAAAGCCACAAAATTCAAGATTGTCGCATCAAGAAGGTAGAAGAGAAGAATGGCTCCTCAAAAGGTGGCAAGGGCAAGGATTCTACCAACACTCTAGAAACAACAAAGCTTGAGTTATTTGTTATGATAGAGGAGATATGCTCCTTGGCTGAAGATTCAAGAACAAATGACTCATGGGGTTTGGAAAATGGTGCATCTCATCACATGATGAACAGAAAAGACCTTTATAGCTCCTTATAGCCTCTAAAGGAACCCATCATAGTAAAGGTAGCCAATAATGCAAGATGTCATGCAGAGGCCGAAGGTATAGTTTCTTTGATTAATTCTAATGGGGATATCAAAAAGCTTTCAATGGTGGTATGTTCCACAAATCAAATGAAATATGCTTTTAATGGCTTATATGAGTAATCAAGGTCATGAAGTATCCTTCAATGAGACCGGAGCTAAGATTATGGATAGTAACAACAACATTGTTGGGATTTTCATAAGGAGGAAAGTGCATGAGTTTTTTGCTCTTACAACCACTACAAGTGTTGGCACAAGTAAGCTATGGAGTGAGACATTTAACCATATCGGATACCTTGTGCTAAAGATGTATCACAAGGGTATGGAAGCACACCTACAATTGACTACAGACATGAAGGAACCATGTAAAGCTTGCATGATGGGCAAGCAACAGAGGAAGGTGTTTCCATAAGAAAGCAAGAACAGAGCAACTTATCCTCTAGAGTTGGTGCATGCCAAGGTGGTTTAGTACATTTGGTATGATACGTTGAGGTTTGATTTGAGTATTAAGAGCAGTTACCAAACCATCAAACTCAGGTGGACAGATTTGAAGACAACGTCGAGCTACCTCCTCACTTGATTTTGGTACACCTGCTCCTGCCATTTGATCTTGTAGATTCTTTATGTGAGTGATAAACATCTTTGCAGTCTCCCCATCAGCAAACCTTTATGCTACTAGCTGATTCTCCAAGTTTTGAATCCGTGTCTGATTACGAGTTTCATATTGATTTCTCAATATGTTCCATGCTTCACAAACCTTGGTAGTATGTTGATTGAGAGTAACAACACTATCAGTAGTACTTGTAACTAGAGCACAAAGTGCATCTGCATTTCTACGTTTCCAAGCACATAGAAGATCAACATCAAGAGGAATCATTCGACCAAGATTATTTGGGTCTTGTGTTTCTTGGGGCTCATGATCAGTCCCAAGAACAGTCTCCAAAAGCTCATATGGATCAAGGATAGAAGTGATTTTAAACTTCCATAGGATGTAGCTTGTACCATCAATTTTACCTTCTCTGAAGAATGGTGGTCGTATTCACAACGTTGGGATGTCAGACATCATTGCTGCTCTTGTTTGTGCTCCACCTACTCCTGTTGACGAACCACCTTGGTTCCCAGTTGTAAATGATGACGTACTACTTGACATCTTCTCTCTTTTGTCATTGAAACCTCTCCAATCTCTGCACCACTCAGAGCCTCGTCAGCTCTGATACCATGTAAGAAAGATAATAGCACAATGGAATAGACCAGTAGACAGAGTTGAGAGAAAAACATAGACAATAATGGATGCAAATTGAGAGATAGAGAACTCAAATTCTCAAATTGCCAAGCATAATGCAGCTACAACGATGGTGTTATCCACCCATGCGCTCCCAATGTGGAGCTTATATGGCGATCTAGACAGACTCTAGATGAAGGGCTTACTAGTGTGCAATGCTATGTAAAGATCAACCTGGGCCATGCTTATATAGCTTCTAGAAGGGGTCGGTATAGATAAACGTAGTCGAGAGATCTAAAATAGTCGGCAAAATATAGAATCTAACAATATCTCCATGACCAGAAGTTCTATCGTCTCGTCCCTACAGGTTGGGGGGATAGGCCCCCTGGACCTCGCAAAAGGGGGGCAAGTCCCCCCTTTGCACTCCCCCCATTAAGGTTCTATGGTGAAATCGCACAACACCACAAGGCCTTTATTTTCGCATTGAATGGCGACCCAATGGAAAGGAAGTTTATGCCCTACCTAACCTAATGGCTAGACTCACCGAGATCATCTATAACCATCAACAGTCACACATAGACCTGATCTAACTTAGAATTTAGGGTTCCACAAATGTCTGGGCTCTCACAATGGCTTCTCCTCACAAGTGAGGGCCTTACAACTTAGAGCACCATGGATGATTTTTGATCACTTGGGGGTGGACTTAATGGCTTTATCTTATGCACTTGAAGCCCTCATCCGCATTTGTGGATATGTTGATCTAGCAGTTTCCCCGCTTCATCTCAAGGTTTTGATTTGTTCATTGTGTTTAGGCTCCTCCACTGAGAAGAGGCACATCAACTCTCTGTAAAATCCACACGTAATTAATCTGTCCTTTTGTGCATATCCATGCCACCATCCTTCGGGGCCTTGCGCACCATCTCTAGAGAGTTGCATTGCATGTATGTGTGTTTTGGATTCTTGTTTTGGCTTTTGAGTGATAGTTCTAGAGCGCAACCAGACGACTAAGAATCGTGTTGTGAAGGCAATGAAAGGATGCAAAAAAACTCTCGTGAAGCAAATTATAGAATCCGCCAACTTGGCGAACCCCTTGGCTCAACTTCATGGATCGATGTGAGCAATCTCTATAATAAAAAGGTTATCACTAACAATAATCTTCGTCCAATTGTCTCTCTACAACGCTTTAGCCCGTATAGAGAGTCTTCTCTATGATTAGTAGAGAACATCGACTTCTCTGGCAATAACAGAGAGAGAGTGCCATTTCTTTCTCTCATGTACAGAGAGAAACCATGTAGAGAGAGAAAGTGAGAGAGAGAGAGAGAAACATCGATTTGAATGTCTATGGATAATGGAAGTTCTTCGTGAGTGAATCACACGAGTATATGGGTGACATCATGGGTGATGTCAAAGGTAAGTTGACCTGGCAAATACTTTGATTAAACTTGTGAGTTAGAAATAATCGGGAACCCGTGTCATTTTTTCACGAAGAGAGCTTCGTATACATCATTAAAGTCATAAATCTTATTTTTGGCTTTTTTCCAAAGCTTCAAAGGGAATCTAGAACATTGGTTTTGTTGTACCAATCTTCAGCTTGCAACAACTTTATCATTGGAAGATATTTGTGGACCACAAGTCCAAAGGCCCATTAAGTTTTGGTGTAAGTGTCATCATTACATTCTTTCGTTTGACATTAAGCATTCACCATTGTAATCCACCATCCAAGCATCTCTTTGTATTGACCGAAGGTTACATCCTTTCTCGAATTGTAAACTCTCTCTCCATAAGTACCCTTTCTTTTTGGCACTCCAAGCACTAAGTGTCATCCACTCTTGTAACTCTAACCTTAAAAAAAAAGAGAAATTGTGTGTGTGCGTGTGTGTGGGTTGGCTACTCTAAGTCACCCTTGTCTCATCTATTTCCAACTTGTGTGCAAGGGCTAATCTAAGCCCAAGTATCTCTTGGCTCGTACCTCAAATGGCACCAATTACAACCTTTAGAAGGATATCATAAAGGTTTATTTGTACACAAATTTGCTTTATGAAGTTGTAGAAGGACTTGACCTTGCCCCTAATAGGAATAGTAACCCTGATGCCTGGCACAGGTGGAATGTCAAGGATAAGACAAATTTAGGTCAATTACTTGTAGCTTGTGATGAGCGCACCAAAGGTCACATCACATCATGCAAGACTTCAAATGAAGCACGAAAAATACTTCAAGATATTTATGAAGAATCTCCATCAACGTCTTCAAAGCCTACACATGTTTTATGACCTGCAGAAAGCTTTTCTTGACCTTTCTTGGATGTATTTGATGAATTGGCTAGACTGAAATTTCCATGCAATCTTCCACTCCATGGATTTGAGTTGGAACTATTGCTTGGTGATGCATCCCGTCCACTCAGAAGTTGAGATTCTACAGTTGATTTTTCAACATTTTCTTTGTCATTTGGTTCAAGATTCTTCTTTGGCATCTGCATAGAAGCTTGACATTTCATCAAATACCACATCTCTGTTCACCTTTACATGTTGTGTGAGTGGGTTATAACATTTATATCCCTTTTGCTCAAGGGAGTATCCAATGAAGACACACTTTTCTGCTTTTGGATTAAGCTTCCTCCTCAATTCATCTGGGACACGTACATATGCAATATAGCCAAAAACTTTCAGATGTGATAAGTTTGTCTTTTTACCTGTAAATTTCTCTTCAAGTGTAACCTGATATACAGAAGTAGTCTGAGTTCTGTTCATGATGTATACAACAGTATGCACAGCTTCTCACAATAACAATGAGGCATATTCTTCTCAACCATTAAGGCTCTTGCTATTTCTGCAATATGTCTATTTTTGCATTCAGTAATGCCATTCTGTTGTGGTGTGTACTTGCATGAAAATTGACGCTGAATCCCATGATTTTTTAGAAAACTGTTGAACTCATTTGACAT
Organism: Ceratopteris richardii; assembly: GCA_020310875.1. Classification (NCBI taxonomy): domain Eukaryota; kingdom Viridiplantae; phylum Streptophyta; class Polypodiopsida; order Polypodiales; family Pteridaceae; genus Ceratopteris; species Ceratopteris richardii. The sequence continues at coordinate 207,165,912 of CM035406.1, read as the reverse complement.
GTATTCACCTCCTCCATCAGATCTTAATGTCTGAATGTACTTCCCTATCTGCTTTTCCACCATGGCTTTAAAATTCTGGAAGTGAGTGAACACCTCGCCCTTCTCTTTCATGAAATATACCCATACTTTGCATGTATGGTCATCAATGAAAGTAACATAAAACCTGCAACCACCCATCATGATGTGGTCTTTGCAGGACCCCAAACATCTGTATGTACTACTTCTAGTACATTCTCACTAACATGCTTGTCATGTGATGATGCTCTTGATTGTTTACCAAATTGACATGCTTCACATACCTTTTGCATTTCTCCAACTTTGAAATTTGGTAGTCCATTGACAATCTCCTTTGACTGCATCAATTTTAGCCTTTGCAAGTTTGCATGTCCAATCTGTTTGTGCCACATCTCTATATCTGCAATAACTCCTGCACCTTTTGCAAACATGGCTACATTCATTTCAAAAATCTTCACATTTAAGGTGAACATCCTACCCACTTTGTTTCCTTTGGCAACCAATCGTCCATCCTGCTTGTACTCTTCTACATATAATCCATCAGCATTGAACCTGACTTGTAATCCTTGGTCAACCAGTTGTCCAACAAAAACCAAACTCTTTGTTATATTTGGAACATGCAGCACATCAGCAAGATGTTTTACCTTTCCATCCTCCATCAATAGTGCTATGTTTCCTGTATGCTCAATAGGATGTGATGTGTCATCACCTATTTCAACATATCTAGGAACTGGCAATTTCTGCAAAGTACTAAACCATTCCGCATGATTGCTCATGTGATTTGAAGCACCTGAATCAACATACCAGACATTATCATTTGATTTTGAGACACCAGTAGACATCATATTCATCATGTGATGTTGAACCATGAACAGCTTCTCAGAATCATTTGCACTTGTGGATGCATAGTTATTATGCTGCCTTCTGTTATTTTGATTCTTCAACCTGCAGTCACGTTCAAAGTGTCCAGGTTTACCACAATTCCAACATCCTTTACTGTCATTACCTGAATCATTTCTTTGGAAATTTCTGTGGCCTCTTGGGCTTCCCTTGCCTCGAAATTGTCCTCTTCCTCCTGCATGATTCTGTTGTTGACTTTGGTCTTGGTTACTATTTCCTCTTCCACTTCCAAAACCTCTACCTCTGCCTCTACCTCTACCAGAGTAGAATACCTGCTCAGAACTAGATTTTCCTTGGGAGTTTGAATCCTCACCAAGATTCTTTTCTTCAATAATAAGCATAGATACCAGGTCAGCAAAATTCGAAATATTTTCCCTGGTCTGTATAGAAGTTCTGAACTGCTTATATGCAGCTCCTAAACCACGAAGACACACTTCCACCTTATCATCATCATCTACATTCATGCCAATAGATGCAAGTGACTCACATATGCTTTTGATTTTCAAGGTGTGGTCACTTACCGACATGCTCTTCTTCTCCAATGTATGAAGCTCGTTCATGAGTTGCAATTTCCATGCCTTTGTATTGGTCTCATACAATGTGACCAAACTGTTCCAAGCCTGTTTTGGAGTCTTGGCATCCTGTATGTGTCCAATCATGCTATCCTGTATGCTAACAGATAGCCAATACATTACCTTTTATGATCCTTGATTCCATTCCTCAGATGCTCTTAACTGATCTGTAGTTCGATTCCTTTATGGTAACTGTGGAGCATTTTCATTCTCTCCTTCGATGTACTTGCAGTAGCCTTTTCCTATCAAGAAATTTGTCATTCTGAATCTCCAAGCATGGAAGTTGTAGCACTTCTGCTTGAACATTGTCGCACTATGACGTGACAGTTCGATCTCAGAAAAACACAGTTTTTGTGTATCAACAATAGATGAAATCGGTTGAAATTCTGGATTTGGAATATATGAGTGTTGTTGAACATGACGCAAGTTACAGTTTCTAAAACTCACCTAGTTTTTCTACGGGCCCCACCTTGCAAGCTTGAAACAGATGTCGAGATGGCATTGAAACTTCGATCTGACAAAAACAAGTGACCCTAAAGGGCCCTAAAGGGATAACTCTTGAAAATATTTTGAGGTCTTCTACCTTCACGCCGAGTTTTGTAGCAAATGGAGGTCCTCTGTGAATCGGGTTTTCTCCATGCCTTGCCATGTACTCTTCATTGTCGCCTTCCCCACGAGCTCTCTACAACCACGCTGGCTCTGATACCATGCCACGAGGAAGGGGGTAAGGAAGAGAGCTCACACACACACTCTCACTCTCAAGGAGAAGCACACACATAGATTGAGGCAAGGAAGAATGATCTTCTTCTTCTTCTTCTATTACATAAAAAGGAATGTGCAAGAATGACCTGAAAAAATAAGAATACAACAAGTGCAATATATAAAGATCGGTACATAAGGAAAAACCTAATGTCTACGAATGAGTGATCTGGCAAGGAACAAATGTGCCATCGGTAGATAAATCTAATAAAGCTCAATGAAGTATCCCTCACATATACCATTGTGACCACTATACATGTCAGAGAAACGAAAACTGGTACATGTCATCCTGGATCATCACATGTTGAGCTTGATATCTTAACAAATCCCACACCAAATAATAGACTTCGGCATAAGAAGATATAAAGAATAAAAATAGAGTAAATGCATAACAAAAAGAGAGAGAATTTTATTATCTGTGGAGATGTATAAGCAGTGTTAATAGCTTCAATATCTATCAAATAGCTTCAATATGAAGCAGTGTTAATAGCTTCAATATCTATCAAATAGCTTCAATATGAAGCCTTATCCACCTGACCACCCTCGAGCTGATCTCAATCCCAATCCCAATCACAATCCCAATCTCAATCCCAATCTCAATCTCAACCGCAATCTCAGAAGCCGAAAATGATCGTAATCAATGTACGACCATCCTCCCTCCCTATCTCCCAGTCTTTGTTTTTTTTTTTATCTCCCCTTTTTGGTAGTGTATGACCAATCGTGCCTTCCTAGACATGCACTCTTTGAATCTGTATGATAGCATCTTTTTGCATGTCTCATGCAAGACTTACTGACCACCCATGCGTCTACTTTTCATGTCCACCTCAAGAATTGTACCTGCAAAAATAGAGGTGATCCCTGCAACATACTCACATGCACGTCAATCACCCAAAATAACCCACATGCACATGTGCATTTTCTAAATCTGTAAACATGAATAAGATGAATCAAGGCTCTTTTTTCTTTAAGTGTCAAAAAACGACACTTTTCCAAACCTTGTAACTGAAAAACGGTCAGGAATTAGCTTAAGCTTGTGAGACACAAAAATATGTAGTTCTTCAATTTGTACAATAGTGTTAGAAACACCTTAGGTCCAAATCCGTTTCCAGATATCACTTTTGGGCCCTACAAAATCAAAAATTCTAGAGAGAGATGAAAAAACATGAAAAATCTCTTCATTAACCTATCTTCATGCAACCAAATGAGACCTGAAGCATAGGAACTACAAAGAATTCAATCATGCCTTCATCTTCATGCTCAAATTTGACACACAAATTTCATGCAAGAACTTTCTAGAGAGAGAATGTAAAAGCTTCTTGCTACAAAATTTTGCAGACATGGTCTGAATATCCTAAACATAAAATTTCATTATTAGCTACACATCTTTTTTTTTTGGAAAATCAATGTGGCATCTTACAATTCTCCCCCTCTTTTAAGAACTTTATCCTCAGTTGGAAAGAAGGATAATGTTCCATAAACTCATCTAAATCAACCCATGCTGAACCTTCAATAGGATATGCAAACCATTTAACTAAAATTTCCACTATTTCACGATTCCTAAGATGTCTTATTTTCCTATCCATCTCCTCTGTTTACTCAGCTCAGAGGCTTGACATGGCTTCATTCTTGTAACTTCAGGGTGCTTGTGGCTCTTGCCCCTTGCACACTTTGTACTATATTCCATTAATCTAATTTTCCTTAAAAAAAAAAACTTATAGTTCAAGCTCAAAAGTGGCATCTTCCTCAAATTAGATTTGTTTTGAAAAATGTGATCAGCATTAGGAACATACTTTTTAAGTAATCCAACATGGAAAACTAGATGAATTTTCAAAGTGTTAGGCAGGTCAAGTAAATATGCAACAGAACCAACTTTCTTTAAGATTTTAAAAGGACCAGCATAACATGGAGACAATCGACGATCTTTGCCTAAAACCAAATTTGATTTAGAAGGATTCACTCTCAAAAAAAACCAGATCATTTGCTCTAAATTCCAAGGGTCTCTTTTTGAGATCATAATATTACATCTGACGTTTCTGTTCATCTTTTATGTTCTCTCTTACCTTATTCAGCTCCAAATCCATGTTTTCAAGCATCTGTTTGGATATCTCAACCTGATTTTGGGAATTAAAAAGTGAATGAGGTAGCAAACAATTATAGCCATACATTGCTTCAAAAGGTTTCATCTTAATAGATGAATGCCATGCACTATTACATGCATACTCAAACAAAGGCAAATACTCAGTCCAATTGTTCTGCTTATCATTCACATACATACGTAACATATCCTCAAGCACCCTGTTAACCTTGTCGGTCTCATCATCAGTTTGAGGATGAAATGCAGTACTCATGCGTAATTCTGTTCCTATGGATTGAAATGTTGCTTTCCAAAAATTAGATGTAAATCTTGCATCCCTATCAGAAATTATACTTTTAGGTATACCATGTAACCTAAAAATTTCTTTTATGAAAAGTTTAGCTACATGCAAAGCTGTATCAGTTTTCCTCATGGGAAGAGAATGTGCCATCTTTGTAAAATGGTCCACGACAACAAAGATGGTATCATGCCCACTTCTGGTCACAGGCAACATGAAGGTTTCACTTTTGCATAAGTCCTAGAAAAACAAGGGTGTGCAGAGAAAGGTGCATCATGTCATGTAGAATCTTTTCTTTCAAAACAGATTCCGAAGAAATACATAAACGATAATTACAATACAAATCATTATTTTTCAAATGAAATTTTCCCTGAAACATAGAACCTAAATTTTTTTCCAAAAATTTCAAGATTGTTGCATAAAATAAATCTTCTTCAATCCTTTTTCAATATCAAAATCAGAGGATAAAATAGAAATTGAATTGCATAAAGTTTTATGACTCAAAGCATTGGCCAGTTTATTTTCTTTTCCTACTAAGTATTTAATATCAAACTCATATTCACTTAACAATTCAATCCATCATTTTTGTCTGTTTTTAAGTAAAGGTTGAGTAAATATATATTTAAGGCTCTGACGATCTGTTCTTAATTCAAACTTTACTCCAAGCAATATGTATCTCCAATGTTTAAGTGCATGAACAACCGCAAGCATTTCCAAGTCATGTGTTGTATAATTTAATTCATCTTTCCTTAGTTTCCTTGACTCATAAGCCACTACCCTTTCTTCTTGTGAAAGTACGCATCCGATTTGACTTTCACTAGCATCACATGCAACAACAAATGGCTTCCCTAACTCAGGTATCTTTAGCACACAATTTTTTATAATTTTCTGTTTCAATTCTTCAGATGCATTTTGACACTCATCATTCCATGTGAAGTCTCTATTTTTCTTTGTCAATTCTGTAAGAGGATTTGCAATTCGAGAAAACTCCCTAATGTGTGCCCTCTCATATTGCCAAACCAAGGAAGTTTCTCACATCTCTCACACATTTGGGTGTAGGCCAGTCAACTATGCTTTTAACTTTCTCAGGATCTATGTGAATCCCTTCCTTAGAAACAACTCTCCCCAAATAATTCACTTCCCCTTTCGCAAAAAAACATTTACTCATCTTATCATCATCCTTATAATACACAAAAATATCGTCAAGAAAGACTAATATTCATTGAGATATCCATGAAACATATTATTCATCAAACACATAAATGTTGTAGGAGCATTTGTCAATCCAAATGACAAAACTATGAACTCATATGTTCTAAAAGCGGTTTTGGGTATGTCCTTAGACTTTACTCTAATTTGATGATACCCCTATTGGGGAATCAATCACAAATTAGACATAAATTTGAAGTTCAAAGAGTCGAAGAAGAAAAGCAAATGCCTATGTGAAGGGACAATTTCACACATGTAATATATATTTGTAAAGTTAGACTTAACTTTAGTTCTAGAATTTTCAAAAGTCATGAGATTGAGAAAATCTATATAAGTTAGTTTGTATCAACTGATGCAGTTAGAGAGAGAGATAGAGAGAAAATGAGAATGAGAGATTTTGTATGATTGAGTATAGTCGGGCTTCTCTAAGAGAGAAAACACCTGTAAAGTTTTCAGTTTCCATAGCTATCAGAAGAATTAATAGAATTTCTATGTATGAGACTCTCTCTTCCATCTCCATGCTTTGCCTACTGTGTAATGATCTCAAAACTTCAAGTTTCCCAAGCAAGTCAATGCGTGGCATCGAGATTGAGATGATAAGTCATTATTTTATCTATCTGCTTTAACCACTGTTGTAAAGTTTTTCAAAATAGGAGGTTGTTGGACCAATTTGATGTCTGGCATCGAGTTGTAGTTGATAACATCTTATTTTCTATCCTTATGAATCACCCGATGAGTTTGTGCATGGAAAAGTGAGGTTTTATGCGGGAAGTCGATGCCCGGCATCGAATTCATGATGAAAAGTGGACTTTTATGCACCAAGTTGATGCTAGGCATTGAATTTGCAGTATAAGGACATACTTTTGGCTAAAACAGGCAAGGTTTCCTATTTTGGCAGCTCATATAGGGTCAACTTGTGAAGGTGATAACTTGGTGTCTAGTGCTCAATTTTTAGCAAGTAATAGCTTCTTGGAAAGCTCTTCTCTTCTACTTGTATAAAACAAAAGATATTGTCAAAACAATATTTGTGCTAAGAGAAAACATTGAAGGTATGTCATTTTAGTGACTAGAAATTTCTGTAGAAGCAAAGTTCTCAATTTAAGCAATCTTTTCTCAAAGTTTGTAAAGCATTGAGTTAATGGTGACCATAGAGGTTGTCTAGTGTCACATTAATTCATTTCTTGTGATGTTTCATACATCATTAAGTGGTATCAAAGTAGAAAGGTTCTAGAAAGCAGAAGGCATCAAAGGTACGAGAAGTTTTGGAAAGTTTTCATTAAAGTTTGAAAGTTGAAGCATTCAAAGACACATGGCATCAAAAGATTACTTCAAAAGTATATTCATACACAGAAAACTCCAAAAGGTATTATTCTTTATCCTTTAAACTCACAAGTTGAGGGAGAAGCAAAGAATTATGGCAGATTATATCTCCATTGACAAACTGGACAGAGATAATTATCCTGCATGGGTAATGAGAATGGAAGCCTTACTTATGATTAAGGATCTCATGGTGTACACAACATGTGAAGAAGAGAAGCTTGTATTTGAAGATGAAAGCCGACCAAAGAAAGAGAAACTGGATGCTTTTAAGGCATTGGTTGAAGAAGGATGCAAGTGCAAAGGCCTACATCTATAATACAATTTCAGATCATTTGCAACCACACATCAAAGGATTGGAATCAGCTGAAGATATATGGAATGCATTGGAATATCATTTCCAACATATTAACAAAGCAAGGAAAGCAATTTTATGGTCAGAGTTTACAACATTCAAGAAGAAGCCAAGTCAAAGTATTAGTGATTATGTCACTAAGATGAAGGATCTAGCAGATAGTCTTGGTCCATAGATGAAGATATTGAAGATCACAGATTGATTGCTCAATTGCTTGCAGGTTTGAGAGGAGATGAAAGGTGGAAAACTTTTGTCTTCTCAACAGAACTTTCTTTGAATCATTATGTTCCTGATTTGAATCAATTGCTTGGTTTGATGCTCACATTTGAGCAAGACTTGAAGGGAGATGGAGATAAAGGACAAAGTTCTGCAATGTACATGAAGAACAAGAAGAAAGGAGATAAAGGTAAAGCAAAGGGTGAAGAGGAATCAAGTTCTCAAGTTTATTATGCAAGAGGTAGAAGCACTGGCAGAGGAAGAGCAAGAGGCTTTGGAAGAGGAAGAGGTAATCAGAATAACAACAAGAAGGCTTTTTGGATCTATGGATTGAGTAATCATTTGGCTCATGAATGTTGGCATAATCTGCAAGGATCAAATCAAAATTAGAATAACAATAGCAGAGGCGGAGGTGGAAGATATCAAAATTATTCTCAGAGAGGTAGACGAAATCAAAGAGGAGGCTATGGTAGAGGTGGAGGAAGAAGTTGGAGACAGAATCAATCCTACAACACCACCTACTACAATTATGCAAATGACACATAGAATGAAATTCATACATCATTGATGATGAATTCAATCAGCACATCAGATAAAGAAGATCTAAAGGTATTTTACATTGACTCTAGATGTTCTAATCATTTGTCAGGAAACATAGAATTGATGTCAGAATTGGAAAAAGGCATTTCTAGTCATACAATTCAAACAAGTGATAATACAAAACATAGTGTACATTCAAAAAGAAAAGTGAACTGCAAGAGTGGAGCAAATTTGCTAACCAATGTGTTGTATGTTCCCACAATACCTCAAAGTTTTATTAGTGGTAAGAAATAAGGTAGACTCTTCAACTCAAGTTTACAAATGGAGTATTTGTTGAAGATCCAGAGAATGGATATAATCAGATTGTTTGTGGTAAGAAATAAGGTAGACTCTTTACTTTAAGAGTGCAAGGGAACATTGGTCAAGGTTTTCTCACACATGGTGAAGGAGTGATTACAGAAGTTGATCTCTGGCATAAGAGATTAGGTCATTTCAATGAAAGAGGAATTAAAGCTATGGTTGCAAATTAGTCTGTACTAGGATTACCAAATGTACAACATCAACATATGATTTATAAATGTGAAGCATGTCAGATGGGAAAAGCACATAGGTTACCATTTCAGAAGAAAGGATTCAAACATGATGGAGTACTAGAGCTTATTCATACAGATGTATGGGGACCAACAAAAGAAGGAACTATCAGTGGCTCAAGGTATTATGTTCTTTTCATTGATCATGCTACAAGATGTATAACTTTGTATGTTTTGAAGGAAAGATCAAAAGTGTTTAGAGCTTTCAAGCATTTTCATGCATATGCAGAGAGAGTCACAGGTCTAAAGCTTAAGAGACTGAGGTCTGATGGAGGGGGAGAATACTTCTCCCAAGAGTTCAATGATTATCTTTGGAATGCAGGTATTAAGAGAGAAATAACATGTAGGTATACACCACAACAAAATGGTGTAGCAGAAAGAAGAAACAGGACTTTGGTTGCATTTTCTAGAGCTATGTTGAAGGAGAAGAATTGTCCAAATTATCTTTGGGTTGAGGCTGTGAATACAGCTACATATCTTGTGAATAGATTACCAAGTAAAGATCTAAATGGAATGACTCCATATGAATCTTGGTGGGGTAAGAAACCAACAATAGATCATTGTAAAGTGTTTGGATCAATTGCATATGCTTATGCGCCATCACAACTTAGACATAAACTTGAACCAAAGGCAAAAAAATATGTGCTCATTGGTTATGATGAAAAGAAGATGGGTCATAGGTTGTGGAATCCTCTAACCAAACAATTTCTTATTTCTAGAGATGTTACATTTGATGAACAGAAAAATTGGTATGCAGATCAAATTCATACACTTGAAGAATTTGAAGAAGAGGTAAGAAGATGTGAGAAAGGAAAATCAAGTGTGCAGGTGAATGGAGATGAAGAGAATATGCAAGAAAGTACATCCAGAAGTGGATTAACAAGAAGAAATGAAGAAGCTCATATATTTGATGAAGAGGTGTATCCAGACACATATGAAGAATGTGAACCAAGAAGGTCAAATTGGATGAGAAGGCAACCAGAAAGGTATTCTTATGATACTTCTTACATAACTCAGAATAACTATGCATATATGCTCAAAGATGATGAAGAACCTCATAACTATGATGAAGCAAAAGGTAAGAAGCAATGGGAAGAAGAAATGAAGGAAGAATTCAATGCACTAGAGGAGAACAAGGCTTGGGAACTTGTTCCTAAACCAAATGGTAAGAATGTAATTGGAAATAAATGGGTTTATAAAGTGAAGAAGCTTACAGATGGAAGTATAGCCAGATACAAAGCTAGACTGGTGGTGAAAGGCTATGCCCAAATTTATGGCATAGATTATGATGAGACATTCAGTCATGTAGCTAAGATGTCAACTATAAGGACAATCATTGCTATTGCAGCTTCAAAAGGATGGACTCTAAGTCAGTTGGACATAAAGAATGCATTTTTGAATGGATACATATCAGATGAGGTATATATGGAACAACCTCAAGGTTTTATAGATTCCAGGTATCCAAATTTTGTTGGGAGATTGAGAAGAACACTCTATGGATTGAAGCAAGCTCCAAGAGCATGGAACTATAGATTGGTGAAGTATCTCAATGATCTTGGATATCAAAGTTCAAAAGTAGATCCAAGTCTACTCATCAAAAGAACAGAGGAAGGTACAATCTACATTTGTATTTATGTAGATGACATTATAATCACAAGTACTTCAAATGAAGGAATCAAGGAGGTAAAGAGATTACTTGAGAAAGAGTTCAAGTTCAGTGATCTAGGAAAGTTATCATACTTTCTTGGTATGGAAGTTTCTTATATAGATCATGGCATATATGTATCACAAGAAATGTATCTTCTGAACTTGTTGAAGAAGTTTGGTATGGAAAATTGCAGAGAAGCTTCAACTCCACTTGAAGTTAATCACAAGCTCAGTAAATATGATGGTGTTGATAACAAAGATACGAGGAAGTATGAATCTCTTGTGGGTAGTTTGATTTATGCTACACTAACAAGACTTGATCTTAGTTATGCAGTGGGAGTTTTGTCACAACTCATGCATTGTCCAAAGGATCCACATTGGATTGTAGGTCAAAGAGTTCTCAGATATATCAAAGGAACCATAAAGGAAGGATTATATTATCCTTTTACTTCAGATTTGAAGTTGAGAGCATATAGTGAATCAGACTGCACAGGTAATTAAGATGACAGAAGATCAACTCATGGCTATATGATATACATTGGTGATAAGCTTGTAAGTTGATGTTCAAAGAAACAACATACAATAGCATTATCATCAATTGAAGCTGAGTACAAAGGACTTGTAGAAGCAACTAAGAAGGTCATATGGATGCATACATTATTCAAAAGCTTGGGCATTAATCAAGGTATACCTACAATACATGGAGATAACATGAGTTCAGTTTATCTTGTAGCAAATCCAGTATTTCATGGAAGAACAAAACATATAGAGATACATTATCATTTCCTGAGAGAAAAGGTAATGGAGAAAGAAATTGACGTGGAGTACATTTCTAAAAAGGATCAAATAGCAGATATAATGACAAAGAGCTTGGATGGTGTGAAGACTAGCAGACTCAAAAGTATGGCAGGAGTAAAAAGAAAAGAAGAAGATATGAAGGACCAGAGAATGTCAATTAGTGATTGAGGGGGAGTTGTTGGAGAATCAATCACAAATTGGACATAAATTTGAAGTTCAAAGTCTAAGAAAAAAAGCACATGCGTATGTGAAGGGACAATTTCACACATGTAATATATTTGTAAAGTTAAACTTAACTTTAGTTCTAGAATTTTCAAAAGTCACAAGATTGAGAAAATCCATATAAGTTAGTTTGTATCAACTAACATGGTTAGAGAGAGAGAGATAGAGAGAAAATGAGAATGAGAGATTTTGTATGATTGAGTATAGTCGGGCTTCTCTGATAGAGAAATCACCTGTAAAGTTTTGAGTTTCCATAGCTATCAAAAGAATTAATAGAAGTTCTATGTATGAGACTCTCTCTCCTCCATCTCCATGCTTTGCCTACTATGTAATGATCTCAAAAGTTCAGGTTTCCCAAGCAAGTCGATGCGTGGCATCCAGACTGAGATGATAGGTAATTATTTTATCTATATGCTTTAACTACTGTTGTAAAGTTTTCAAAACAGGAGGTTGTTGGACCAATTTGATGCCTGACATCGAGTTGTAGTTGATAACCTCTTATTTTCTATGCCTATGATTCACCCGATGAGTTTGTGCCTAAAAAAGTGAGGTTTTATGTGGGAAGTCGATGCCCAGCATCGAATTCATACTGAAAAGTGGACTTTTATGCACCAAGTTGATGCTAAGCATCGAATTTGTAGTATAGGGACATACTTTTGGCTAAAACAGGCAAGGTTTCCTATTCTGGCAACTCATATAGGGTCAACTTGTGAAGTTCATAACTTGGTGTGTGGTGCTCGGTTTTTAGCAAGTAATAGCTTGATGGAAAGCTCTTCTCTTCTACTTTCATAGACCAACACATCTTGCCAAAATAATATTTTTTCTAAGAGAAATAAGCAAAACATTGAAGGTATGTCATTTCAGTGACTAGAAATTTCTGTAGGAGCAAAGTTCTCAGTTTAAGCAATCTTTTCTCAAAGTTTGGAAATATCTTAAGAAGAAAAAACAAGTTGGGATTAGAACTTGCACAATAACCACCCCATATCAATGGAATCATCACCATAGACAAAAGATGAATATAAGCCATCATGAAAATCATGCAATTGATTCAGCACCTATTTATACTACAAATCATTTCTCATTCATCATTGATATACATCATCATAATCATGTTCCAATACCACACATCAAGAACTCTAGAAAGACCAAGAGCTATGAAGATTCAATTCCAAGAATACCCTGATATCTCATGGCTAAGCTCAACATATGATGATCCTGGATGACACATATCAATTTTTCATTTCTTTAACATGTATAGTGGTCATGCCAGTATATGTCAAGGAAACTTCATTGAACTTACCAGATTTATCTACCAAGAGTCATGGCACATTTGTTTCTTACCGGTCACTCACTCACGAACATTAGGATTTTCCTTATGTATTGTTCTGTATATATTGCACTGATTGTATTGTTGTTTTAGGTCATTCTTGTATATTCCTTTTATGTAATAGAAGAAGAAGAAGATCATTCTTCCTTGCCTCAATCTCTATGTGTGTGCTCCTCTTTGAGTGTGAGACTGTGTGAGTGAGCTCTCTTCCTTATCTCCTTCCTCGTGACATGGTATCAGAGCCATTGTGGCTATAGAGAGCTCGTGGAGAACACCGATAGTGAAGAGTATGCGAGAAGGCATAGAAAAAGCAAGGTTAACAAACGACTTTAGATTTCTCAAAGGTTTTTGTTTTGGAGCCATCTCGACCTCTATTTCAATCCCATGAGATGGAGCCCATGGAAAAAACAGTTCAGTTTGCAAAATTGTAACTTACATCTTGTTAAGCAACACTCAAATATTCTAGATCCAAAATTTCAAGTGATTCCGTCTATTGTTGATACACGAAAACTGTGTTTTTTTGAGATCGAACTATCACATCATAGTGCGACACTGTTCAAGAGTAGCGCTTGCATCTTCGACTCTACTATGAGCTGAATTTGGAGATACTGAATGACTCCCCCTCCATGTTGAACATTCTTCATTTGATGTAGATGCCTCTGGACCTGAAACCTTTGTGCTTGATTGTTGAATTTCTCTTTGATTTGTTCATGCATAATCATCACAATCATCTTCAAGAATCTTTTCCTTTCCTTTATCTTCATACCATGGTCTTAGTTCATCAAAGACCACATCTCGCGAGACTCTTAATTCCTTTTTTCTAGGGTTGTAACACTTGTATCCTTTTTGTTATGTCGAGTAGTCAATGAAAATGCATTTTTTTTACCTTGGTTCCATCTTTGTTCTAACTTCTTGTGGAACGTGAACAAAGCAAACACATCCAAACACTTTGAGGTGTGTAAGATCAAGTTTCTTACCGGAATATACCTCCTCTGGAGTCAAGTGATGTATTCCCGATGTTGTGCACCTATTCCTCAAGTAAATGGCAATTGTGGTAGCTTCAGCCAATAGTACAATTGTACCTTCATCTCGTTAAGCATGCATCTTGCAATTTCAGCAATTTGCTTATTTTTCCTCTCGGCTACTCCATTTTGTTGTGGTGTATACCTACAAGTGAATTGCCTTTTGATCCCATTCTCTTGTAGAAAATCTAAAAATTCTTTGGAGAAGTATTCTCCTCCACCATCGGACCTTAAGGTTTTGATAGATCTTCCTGTTTCTTTTTCAACTTCAACTTTGAATCTTTTGAATATAGGAAACACCTTTGATTTTTTCTTCATACAAAACAGCCATACCTTTCTTGAGTGATCGTCAATGAAGGTGACAAAAAATCTATTACCAGCCATTGATGCCTCTTGGGTTGGTCCCCATACATCCGTATGTATCAAGTCCAAGTCATTTGGGGGCACATAAATGCTCCTCTTGAATGGCTACTTCATTTTCTTTCCTAGTTGACAAGCTTCACATAACTCATGTAGTCCAATGCTATTAAATTTTGGAAAACCTCTTACCACTTCATGTTTACTCATGTCCTTCAACTTTGGAATGTTGATGTGTCCAATTCTTTTGTGCCATAAGTCCAGCTCTGAAATCTTCTTGTTCCCACATTGAATGTACATGACCTTTACATGAAATCTTCTCTACCATTTGTCCTACTGAAATCAAGTTCTTTGAAATTGTAGGAACATGAAGAACATTAGATAGTACCTTTGCGCTACTTGTATGTCCAAGCCTTGTATCTCCAATATGTTCAATCATGTGTTGAGTATCATCACCTGTTTCAACACATCCTTTTCCACTTGGTATCTGTAGATTAGTGAACAAACTTCCTTGCATGACATATGGTTACTACAACCTGAACCAATGTACCATTTTTTGTCATCTTCACAAGAGCTTCTATACTCATGTCTCATTGCAAGTAGTGTGTCCTTGCTTCCTTCACTTGAGGTGCTTGCATAGTTGCTCTGGTTCCTTTGATTGCCTCCATTTCATCTTCCATTCTTCAGCCAACAATCACTAGCATAGTGTCCTACTTTACCACAATGATAGCATGTTATAGCTTTATGAGAATTGTAGGAGCCTCGGCCTCTTCCTCTACTTCTACCTCGACCTCTTCCTTGTGTGTTGGCATTTGATGCATCCTTGTTGTCTTCTAAATTGTTTTGCCCGTAGTTGGAGTTGTTGTGACCTCTTCCTTTTCCTCTTGAGCCTCCTCTTGAGTTCCTTCCTTTACCTTGACCTGTATATAACATTTGGTTGTGGTTCTCCTTTCCTTTGGGACCACCAAAGCTAAGCTCTTCTGTGACAAGATGAGGGATTAGTTGTTCAAAACTTGGATATGCATCTTTCAAGGTAATGGAAGTATAAAAGTCTTCCATCTTTCATCTTCTCTCAATCCATTGAGAGTATAACACACAAGATCTTCATCTTCAACCGTTGTGCCAATAGAAGCTAAAGCATCACTTAACTCCTTAATCTTCCAAGTATATTCAGCTATGGATTGACTCGAACTTTTCTTGATTGTGTTCAACTCATTCTTGAGTTGAAGTTTCTTAGCTTTGGTATTTGTTGAATACATCCTTTCAAGAGCTTCCCAAGCATCCGTAGCTTTCTCTAGATGTTGAATGTGCCCTACCATGGCATTAGTAATGACTTGTGAAATGAGTAACATGACTCTCTTATTCCTATGTTCCCATTCTTTTGCTTGCCTCCTTTGGACTTTGGTGGCCATCGCTTGATTGATTTGAGGTTGAGCATCATCACGACTCACAATACCCCACAAGCCTTTGCCCATTAGCTAGTTGGCCATTCTAAACTTCCATACGGGATAGTTATCCTTATTCAATTTCTCTACTTGTTGACCCAAGCCATCTATTGAAGACTATCAAAATCTTTGAGACTTACCTCGAATAGTTATATTGTCCTTTGCTCTTGCGCTTGTGAAGTTCCCGGTTGTTTTGTAGCTTCTTTTTTGCTTTCCTTTAACTCTAGCTCTGTTGATGAAGCTTCAGCATCAAGTTTTCTCTGATACCAACTATGGAGAATGAGTTCTCCTATGCACAATGAAAATGTGTAGTGAACCCTTGTATGTCTAGCACTTCGACAAACAGTTGAACCTTAGATAGCTTGGTGCTCTCAATACAAAACTCAAATGACTTTTGCCTTTAACCAATCAAAATAGATAAACAGAGCTTTCTAACAAGCTATAAATAACGTAATTTGGACAAGTTTTGATTAGGGAACACAACTGACAAATATGAACTACCTGTCCACACAAGTATGTTGAAGAACTGAACTTCACTCTCGGACTGATAACTCCTTGAATATATATCCTTTGAGGAAGCTATTTGATATAGAGAAATTAAACACAAATATCTTTCTAACAAGATAAAAAACAAGTAATTTGGATGAGTTTTGATCAGGAAACTCAACTGACAAAAATAGACCACCTATTCACATAAGTATATAGAAAATCTGGACTTCACTCTCTGATAGATATCTCACAAATTGTAAATCCTTTGAATCTAATATTTGAGATAGAGAAAATGCATGCAAACAACGTTCCAATAGGACAAAAATCAAGAAATTTGGATATGTTTTGGTAAGGAAACATAAGTGACCAAAATAGACTACCTATCTACATAGGTATGTTGAAACACTATACTTCTCCCTTTGACTGATATCTTAGAGAATATAAAAGCTTTGAAGGATATGTTTGAGTGTTTAAACGCAAGAAATGGTTACATATACACTTTTCAATGAGTAAACAAGATACACTTTCCAATGAGTGTTTAAACGCAAGAAATGGTAAACAATATACACTTTCCAATGAGTGTTTAAACGCAAGAAATGGAAAGTAAACAAGACACACTTTCCAATGAGTAAATAAGGTGGAGAAAATAAACAAGATACACTTTCCAATGAGTGTTTAAACGCAAGAAATGGTTACATATACACTGAGATATGAGCTTCACAACAGAGCTGTGTACAAAAGGACGTGCGACTGGAAGGAGTCTATGGGAAGACAAATGACAAATGCATAGATCTGAATATGGGAGGCCTTGCCTCTTTCTCTCCTTGTTTAGAGCGTGCTCCCACTCCACTTTTATAACCAATGATCATGTGAAGAAGTTTGTGCCTCCTTCTTAACTCACCACTTTGCCCACTACATGCCACTAACTACAAGGCAGATATTGTATCTTTTACTCATCATGAATTTTGACTAGACTTTTTTCTTTTCTTTTTTCTTTTCTCTTCTTTTCCTTTATCTTTATATTTGGTAATTTTATCCAAGCATAGCTCATATGAAAATGAGCTTGTACATTTATCTTCAACACTCCCTCTCAAGCTCATTTGGGAGTTATCTTCAACCATGTCCTGCAAATTTAACACATCCTTGAAACCTTTGAGTTTAGAAGCATCCAAGAGCTTTGTAAACAAACCTGCCACCTTCTCTTTGGTTCTGATGAACTTTATCTCCATATCTTTGCTCAATGCCTTCTCCCTTACATAATGGTGGAGCTCTATGTGCTGTCTCCTTGCATGAAACATAGGATTGCTTGCCAAGTAAATACTTGACATGTTATCAATGTATATAGGGATGGTTCCAACTTGCACTTCAAGATTAGCCAAAAGCTTTTTAATCCACATTGCTTCACATGTGGCAAATGCTAATCATGTATATTCAGCCTCCATGGATGAAAGTGAAACAGTGGGTTGTTTCTTTGAACTTCATGTGATAGGTTTGCTTCCTATCATGAACACATAACTTGAGGTTGATCTCCTGTCTTCCTTTGAACCTACCCAATCAGCATCGCTAAAGCCTTTGACCTGCAATTCTTCATCAAACTTGTAAAACAAAGCATGATTAACTGTATGCTTTATGTATCTCAACATTCTCTTGGCTACATTTAAGTGTTCACTTGTCGGGGCTTGCATAAACTGAGAAAGTACACCAAAAACATAAGATAAATCAGGTCTTGTAATGTTTGCATAGATTAATTATCCTACAATGCTTCTATATGTCGTTACATCTTCCAATAGTTCTCCATCATTTGAGCAAATCTTTGTATTTGTGTCCATGGGTTGAGTGAGTGGTTTGCATTCACTCATTCCAAATCTGAAAAGAACATCCAATAAGTACTTCCTTTGCATCAAGTAGATGCCACTTTTTCCATAAACAACTTCAATTCCTAAAAAAATATTTCAGCTCTCCAAGATCTGAAATTTTAAATTCCTTACCAAGCTTCCTTTTGATATCTTTAATCCTTGTAACATCATTTCCTGCTATGATGAGGTCATCGATGTATATGCAAATATATACCTCTCTATTTTCTTCCTTCTTCATGTACAATGAAGGATCTACACTACTTGGGTTGTATCCACACTTAATAAGATATTCTACCAATCTCTGGTTCCATGCTCTTGGTGCTTGCTTCAACCCATAAAGAGCCTTTTTCAACCTACAAAAAAAGTCTGGATGGTTTTTGTCTTCAAATCCAACTAGTTGACTCATGTATACCTCTTCTTGTAGTTCTCCATTAAGAAAAGCATTTTTTATGTTGAGTTGATATAATGGCCATCTCCTTGAAGCACCAATTGCTATTAATGTTCTGATAGTTTCCATCTTTGCAACAGGGCTGAAAACTTCATCATAATCTATGCCTTATATTTGTATAAATCCTTTGGCAACTAATCTAGTCTTTACTTTAAACACCCATTCGTTTGGAACAATCTTCATACCTTCTTTCTTTGGCACTAGCTCCCATGTGTGATTATCTTTGAGAGCTTTGATCTCCTCTTTCATAGCTTGCTTCCATTCCTTTTGTGTCCAAGCTTCTTCATATGTCTCAAGCTCTTTGTCTTTGATAACCTGCATCATGTATGCAAAATGTGTCACCATGAAACTATCATAACTCAACCTTTGAGTTGGATACCTTGTCCTTGAAGATCTTCTTTTATTGCCTTTAGAAAGTTGCTTCTTTAACCTATTTATCTTTACCATCGGAGTGATTACCTCTTCATATTCTTCTTCACTTGCATCTCACTTCATATTTATCTTTACCATCGGAGTGATTACCTCTATCTCACTGTTTGGAGTAGCACTTGCTTCTTCGACTCTACTATGAGTTGAATTTGGAGACACAGAATGACTCCCCCTCCATGTTGAACATTCTTCATTTGATGTAGATTCCTCTGGACTTGAAACCTTTGTGCTTGATATTTGAATTTCTCTTTGATTTGTTCCTACATAATCATCACAATCTTCTTCAAGAATCTTTTCCTTTCCTTTATCTTCATACCATGGTCTTAGTTCGTCAAAGACCACATCTCGCAAGACTCTTAATTCCTTTGTTCTAGGGTTGTAACACTTGTATCCTTTTTGCTCTGTCAAGTAGCCGATGAAAATGCATTTTTCTTACCTTGGTTCCATCTTTGTTCTAACTTCTTGTGGAATGTGAACAAAGAAAACACATCCAAACACTTTAAGGTGTGTAAGATCAGGTTTCTTATTGGAATATACCTCCTCTAGAGTCAAGTGATGTATTCCCGATGTTGTGCACCTATTCCTCAAGTAAATGGCGGTTCTGGTAGCTTTACCCAATAGTACAATGGTACCTTCATCTCGTTGAGCATGCATCTTGAAATTTCAGCAATTTGCATATTTTTCCTCTCAACTACTCCATTTTGTTGTGGTGTATACCTACAAATGAACTGGCTTTTGATCCCATTCTCTTGTAGAAAATCTAAAAATTCTTTGGAGAAGTATTCTCCTCCACCATCGGACCTTAAGGTTTTGATAGACCTTCCGGTTTCTTTTTCAACTTCAACTTTGAATCTTTTGAATATAGAAAACACCTTTGATTTTTGCTTCATACAAAATAGCCATACCTTTCTTGAGTGACCATCAATGAAGGTGACAAAAAATCTATTACCAGCCATTCTACTTTAACACAATGATAGCATATTATACCTTTATGATAATTATAGGAGCTTCGGCCTCTTCCTCTACTTCTACCTCGACCTCTTCCCTGTGTGTTGGCATTTGATGCATCCTTGTTGTCTTCTGAATTGTTTTGATTGTAGCTGGAGTTGTTGTGACCTCTTCCTTTTCCTCTTGAACCTCCTCTTGAGTTACTTCCTTTACCTCGACCTGTATATAACATTTGGTTGTGGTTGTCCTTTCCTTTGCTGTGACAAGATGAGGGATTACTTGTTCAAAACCTGGATATGCATCTTTCAAGTTAATGGAAGCTATAAAGGCTTCCATCTTTCATCTTCTCTCAATCCATTGTAACACACAAGATCTTCATCTTCAACCGTTGTGCCAATAGAAGCTAAAGCATCACTTAACTCCTTAATCTTCCAAGTATATTCAGCTATGGATTGACTCGAACTTTTCTTGATTGTGTTCAACTCATTCTTGAGTTGAAGTTTCCTAGCTTTGGTATTTGTTGAATACATCCTTTCAAGAGCTTCCCAAGCATCCTTAGCTTTCTCTAGATGTCGAATATGCCCTACCATGGCATTACTAATGACTTGTGAAATGAGGAACATGACTCTCCTATTTCTCTCTTCCCATTCTTTTGCTTGCCTCTTTTGGACTTTGGTGGCCATCGCTTGATTGATTTGAGGTTGAGCATCATCGCGCTCACAATACCCCACAAGCCTTTGCCCATTAGGTAGTTGGTCATTCTAAACTTCCATACAAGATAGTTATCCTTATCCAATTTCTCTACTTGTTGACCCAAGTCATCCATTGAAGACTATCAAAAGCTTTGAGAGTTACCTCAAATAGTTATATTGTCCTTTGCTCTTGCATTTGTGAAGTATCTCCTCTTTTGCTTTGCTTTAACTCCAACTCTGTTGATGAAGCTTCAACACTAGGTTTGCTCTGATACCAACTATGGAGAATGAGTTCTCCTATGTGCAACAAAATGTGTAGTGAACCCTTGTATGTCTAGCACTTGGACAAATAGTTGAACCTTAGATAGCTTGTTGCTCTCAATACAAAACTCAAATGGAGTTGTGACTTTAGCCAATAAATTTAGACAAATAGAGTTTTCTAACAAGCTATAAATAACTTAATTTGGACAGGCTTTGATTAGGGAACACAACTAACAAATATTTACTATCTTTCCACACAAGTATGTTGAAGAACTAAATTTCATTCTTGGATTAATAACTCCCTAAATATATATTCTTTGAGGAAGATATTTAGTACAGAGAAAGTAAATGTTGATATATTTAGGTAGTGATGTGTGTGAACACACTAGGACCGCCGGGGCACTTTTTTCCCTCTTTAGGAGGTTTTCTTCCCCCGGCTTGTATATGCGTCTATTGCCCTAATGGGCTACTTATCTTTGTACATTCTCTAGTAATACATTCAGTATTGTGTGTTGTGCTCCAAGCTTCTTCTTCTTCCTTGTGCTGTTTGCATGCTTCCGTAGACGTCTAACTCTAACAATTGGTATCAGAGTAGGTCGTCGCTTCATCTAGGGCGCCGTCGACACTCCTCCATTTGCAGTCTCAAATTCGCACGAAATTTGGTGAGCATACTCAAGGTGTTTTAGAGATCAAAACTGCTTCGCTCTATGGTGCCGAAATCGCGGTTTGAGCTCATTTTGGCATCCAAACACACTATCGCTATGCTTGTGTAGGCTATTTTGTCTTTTTGTGCCAAAAGTATATACCAGTTTCTATTCACCAATATAAGCATCTCAAAGTCTGCTACAGGTCTAGCAGAATTCGTCTGGGCAGTTCTGTTCAACTTTTTGAGATACAGTCAATTTTCTGCATCAAGGTATTTTAGTCATCGGCCATGGCTGAAAGCAGTGATGTATTCCGTATGTTGGCTGTTGAGGATAAGTTCGATGGTACCAACTACCCATTATGGGCTTATATAATGCGACATGTATTGGTTGCAAAAGGATTGTGGAACATTGTGCAGGGTGTTGAAAGACGTCATGTTACACCTGTAACAAGAGGTACTGCAAATACAGGTGTTGGCGCTGATGGAGATGGTGTCGAAGATGATATTGTGTAGATTCCTATTCGTGCTGCTGTTTTTGTTGCACCTACTGCAGAGCAAATTCGTTGGGATGGCAGAGATGCTCAAGCACATGCATTGATAGCTTTGTTTGTCGAACGTGCTATTATTCCTCACATTCGCTCTTGCATAACAACAAAGGATCCTTGGGATAGACTTACCACATTGTACCAGGCTAGGAATGAGGCTCGTGTTGCTTACCTCCGAAAACAGTTGGAGAGTGAGCACATGAATGAAGGTGATTCTATGGACAGCTTTCTAACAAAGATCAAAGACTTGAAGGAACAGTTGATTTCTGCTGATGATGTTATACCAGATAGCTCACTTGTGCAGACCGTTCTGAATGGTCTTCCTGATTCATATCAGAGTTTTGCTTCTACTCTTTGATTGATGATGAAAGGCAATCCAAATGCCTTGTCATTTGAGGAGTTAGTCTCTGTTCTGTTGCAGGAAGATCAGTCCAGGCAGAACAGGTCCATTATGCGTGTTGCAGATCAAGCTTTCCTGGCTAGTCAGAAGGGCAAAGGAAAATGGAGTTCTTCTACTAGTAAGCAAAAATCTGCAAATGCTCCACATTCGAAGAACCAAGACAAAGATGAGAAAAAATCAAAAAAGCAGAAATTGTTTTGTAAGTATTGTAAAGGGAATGATCATATCATAAAGAACTGTCCAAAATTGGTTGCAAAAGAGGCAAAGAAGAAAGAGGCTAGAATGGTTGTTGCAGAAGCCTCTACACCAAAAACGGAGTCTGCTAATCTTGTGCAGGAAGAAGAAGGGGCGTTCACTACTGTTTGCAGTTTTGACCCATCTTCTCATGAGCAGTGCATGTCTGTAGTAGACTCAGATGTTTGGTACTTTGACAGTGGGGTGACCAAACATATTACCTCGCAGCACAGTTTCTTCTCTTCACTCGAGCCTGCCCCTACAGGGAATACTGTTACATGCGCCAACAACTCCTCTTATCCTATTATGGAGTTGGTAAGATCAATTTGACTACTGCTGATGGTAGTTCTTTCACTTTGTCATATGCTTTATTTGTGCCAGGGATCAAGAAGAATCTCTTATCAGTTTCTGCATTAGCCAAGATTGGCTTGGTTGTGAAATTTGTTGATGACATATGTACAGTTCATGATCTGTCAAATGGTGATGTTATTATTGCTTCTGGCATTTTATGTCGTGGGCTGTATAAGCTCATATACTATGAAAGATCTAAAAATGATTTGGCATGCGCTGTAAATGATTCTCAGGCTATGTCAGATGCAAAGCTTTGGCATGCACGCTTTGGTCATCTGAATTTTGCTAGTTTGCTATGCCTGTAGAAATCTGAAATGGTGTCCTCTTTGCCCAAACTTGAGGCACCTGGAAAACAAGTTTGTGAAGGTTGTATTTTGGCAGACGTCTAACTCCAACAGTAAACACAAATAGATTTCCAACAAGATAAAAAACAAGTGATTTGGATGAGTTTTTGTCAGGAAATGCAACTGACCAAAATAGACCACCTGTGCACATAAGTATACTTAAAAACTAGACTTCACTCTCTGATAGATATCTCACAGATTGTACTTCTTTTAAATGCAATATTTGGGATAGAGAAAGTACATGCAAACAACGTTGGAAAAAGACAAAAATCAAGAAATTTGGATATGTTTTGGTTAGGAACTTAACCGACCAAAATAGAGTACCCGTCTACATAGGTATGCTGAAACATTGGACTTCACTCTTTGACTGATATCTCACAGAATAGATAAGCTTTGAAGGATATGTTTGAGATGGAGAAAGTAAACGAGATACGCTTTCCAGTGAGTGTTTAAACGCAAGACATGGTTACATATATACTGAGATATGAGCTTCACAACAGAGCTATGTACAAAATGACGTGGAGATGGAAGGAGTCTATGGAAAGACAAAATGACAATATGACTAGATCCAACTATTGGGAGATCTTGCCTCTTTCTCTCCTTGTTTAGAACATACTCCCACTCCACTTTTATAACCAATGAGCATGTGAAGAAGTTTGTGCCTCCTTCTTAACTTACCACTTTGCCCACTACATGCCACTCACTACAAGGCAGATATTGTATCTTTTACTCATCATGCATTTTGACTAGACTTTTTTCTTTTCTTTTTTTCTTTTCTCTTCTTTTCCTTTATCTTTATATTTGGTAATTATATCCAAACATAGCTCATAAGAAAATGAGCTTGTACATTTATCTTCAATAGGAAAGAGGCATTAATTTTGATGAAACCTTTGCTCCTACTTGCCGAAAGACTGTTGTTCGTAGCATTTGTGCACTTGTAGCTCATCATGGTTGGAATGTACATTAGTTGGACATTAAAACAACATTTCTAAATGGTGACTTGCATGAAGAAGTGTATGTTTTTCCGCCCCGTGGCTTTGTGCAAAAAGGGCATGAAAACCAGGTGTGGCATTATATGGTTTAAAGCAAGCACCATGTGCTTGGTATGAGAAGATACATGCATGTCTGATTGCACATGGTTTTGAGAACAGTCCAACTGAAAGCACCTTATATGTCAGCCGTGCTAATGATGTGCTTCTGATCATTGTGGTGTATGTTGATGACATGCTACTCACTGGTCCTCATGAGAAGCATATTGTTGATTTCAAGGCTGATTTACATGCCTCATTTGAGATGTCTTATTTGGGGCATTTGCATCATTACACGTTGACGACATAATGGCTTTGTGTCAAACAAAATATATTAACTCATTATTTTAGCATTTTGGCCTTGAAGACTGTAAGCATATTGCCACTCCTGTGGAGACACGTTTACGATTGAGTCTTCATGATGCTGGAGATGCATTTGATGTTGTTCTCTATCAGCAGGTTGTTGCATGCTTGATTTACTTATGCATTACTCGGCCAGATATTCAATTTGCTGTCTCACAGATGAGCAGGTTTATGCATTGCCCAGGAGTCAAGCATTGGCAAGCGGTTAAGTGCATCTTTTCCTACTTGAGTGGTACTCGGCTACTTGGGTTGTTTGATCCTAAGGGGGGGATCACTACCGCCAGATTTGCATGCTTTTTCTGACTCTGATTGGTCTGGTTGTTATGACACTTGTGTGTCCACTAGTGGTTTTTGCTTCATGCTTGGTTGCTCATGTATATCTTGGTTGAGCAAGAAGCAGCCTATTGTGGCCACTTCCAGTTGTGAGGTTGAGTATAGGGCAGCTTTTATAGCTATTGTTGAGTGTGTGTGGATCAGATGCCTTATGGCTGATTTGGGTGTTGGTGAGTCTTCTGCCACCACCATCTTCACTGACACTCAGAGCACATTAGCAGTTGCAAGGAACCATGTGTTCCATGCTCGCACTAAGCACATTGAGGTGCATTATCATTATGTCAGGGAGAGGTTCTTTGTCGGGGACATCAGCTTGGCATATGTCCCCATGCAGGAGAACATTGCATACCTTTTCACAAAGGCTCTACCTAGGGAGAAGTTTGAAGCTTTTCGCAAAGCTTTGGGCTTACTTCCTTTTGTG
Organism: Ceratopteris richardii; assembly: GCA_020310875.1. Lineage (NCBI taxonomy): Eukaryota > Viridiplantae > Streptophyta > Polypodiopsida > Polypodiales > Pteridaceae > Ceratopteris > Ceratopteris richardii. The sequence goes on along the minus strand of CM035406.1, from coordinate 207,140,461 downwards.
GAGTGATTTCCACATAGCTTGGCACTTCCTTATACATGAGTCCTAGCTCCTTGTTCACCGCATCACTCCCAGGGGGGATTTATCGATATATTTAGGTAGTGATGTGTGTGAACACAATAGGACCACTGGGGCACTTTTTTCCCTCTTTAGGAGGTGTTTCTCCCCCGGCTTGTATATACGTCTATTGCCCTAACGGGCTACTTATCTTTGTACATTATAGTGGTAATACATTCAGTATTGTGTGCTGAGCTCCAAGCTTCTTCTTCTTCTTCCTTGTGTTGTTTGCATGCTTCTGCAAACGTTTAACTCCAACAAATATTGTAATCAAACAAAGGTAGGAGATATATGGCCTAGAGAAATCCAGGATAGATCGCACGGGTCATGGTGGAGAAAGGATCATCAATCACAACCTCTCATTTCAAACATTGTAACGACTTCCAAAAGGAGAGATGACTGAGCCATTCCCTTCAAAGAAGTAGATTATTATCTTCTATGTTTAATCAAAGAATAGCATCAAAGCTTACAAATTTTAGAAAACTACACCACACCATATGAGTCAACTTTAGAGTATATAAGAGCTCCAAGAATTAGAGCCAAATGGAAGAATGAGAACAATGATATCTTAGTGTGATGAGTTGAAAAAATTGGAAATGACATGCACATTATTAGATAAAATAGTTTGGCAAATGCATTAGGGTGAAAACGGGAAAAAAAGGGCCGTGTAATTTCAATTAGTTGTGCTTAATCTAGATTAAAGTTGTCAAATCCTTTAAAAAAATTTGTGTAAGCTCATTTAAAACATATCTTATGCAAATTTTGAAAGAGAGAGAAACTCGTGTGATAATCATAAAAGTTTTGTGTGATATCTTACGCCTCAAAGTTTGTCCTCATCGGACGTTGATCAAAATTCAAATTTTCCTCTTGTTCATGAACCTATATGATGTGTGATGATGATGTTTTGCGCTTTTCTACTCTACTTTTCATAGCAGGCCTGTTTCTCTCTTTCACATCATTTTAGATACTTGTCGGTCACTCTTCATAGCAGACCATGGAGAATCTTAACCCAAACACTCTCGTTGAGCTTTCAAACAACCAAAATCATTGTGATAAGTTCCATATCAACATTGCAGTTAGTCATGAGTATGCAACGACAAGAAAAGTATTCCGAAGGGCTCTTCATCCTCCTGAAGTGGATGGATTGCGAAAGGAAGGCAAGAAACATATCGACATATGGATAGATGGATATGTTTATCCAATTGATCCACAAACTAGAAGGTATCCCCCTTTTCATAATCTTCATGATCTGATTAGATTTGTAGGAGATGGTGAGGATGGTTTATGAGGCTATTGTTCAAGGCTCCGAGAGATTTCAAGGAATTATGTAAAATACATAAACTATCTACAAAACACACTACATCAGAGGGATTTTCATATGAGGGAGCTAGAAAACAAATTATGCACTTTATCTTCTCAGTTAGTCTTTTAAAAAAATGAAAGAAACTCCTATAGGTTTGAGAATGTGGTCAAAATGAGTAAAACCTTTTTTAGATTTGACTGAAAAATCTAGCCAAAAAAAGAAAAGAATGAAAATTGTAATAGATCATGTGACAAATGTGTTAGGTTTCAATATGTTGAGCAATTTTGAGCACGTACATTTCTGTAATGAAATTATGAGTCAAAATGATGTTTTAAGACTATTGAAATTGAATGAAAATACATGCTTGAAATGCTTTGTTTTCCAAAAACCCATGACAAAAATGAATCTGTTACTAGAACCATCTCAAATTCAGGAGATTTGTGATAGCGTCGGAGTGAGTAGGAAAGGTTATAGAGAAATTTCAAAAGTTTGGTGTGAATTTTTAAAATTTAACAAAGTTAAAAGTTTTGCATTGCCTAGACCCCATCATGTAGGAAAGTTTTGGCTCTGCTTGAATAAGAAGATCACATCATTATTTGGTGAATATAAACATATTCACGATAACATGCCTTACGAAGTGGGAAAACAACAGTTACATTTCACTTACAATGCATTTAACAATGTATGGATAGATATTATAAAACTTCAAACATACATGGTCCAGTTCTATGATATAAAAGAACATGACTGTTTTGGTCTGTTGAAATTTGTAATCAAACTTGATGAAGCTGAGCTTAAAAAACATCAAAAGATAGAGAGAATAAGTATTGCACTAATGAACAAAGCTTTGGACTTGGGAAATTGGATACTCCATCTCTCAAAGTACAATCAGAAATGGAGTTATGGTGGGTTGGTTGTTTCAAGTTCCATTTAAGATCCATAAAACACTTAAATGGTTATTCTCACAGACAAACATTCCAAATGTTATCCAAAGGCATCATGCAGGAGAATTGTTGAATGTCAAAGACTATGGGAACTTTAAAGTTGAGTGGCATTTGAGTGGAGACCTAAAGACGCTCAAATGCATGTTTGGTATAAGTGGAGGGGCAAATTCTAAGTACCCTTTCTTGTACTGCATGCAAAGTCCAGGCACAAGAGGATGGATTTCTAGAGTCAAGGAAGAGGAGGCTTCTTCTAGAAAAAATGTTATTCTTTATAACTACTCATCTTCTGCCATGATTTGGGATCCCATACTTCCAATAGCATTGACAAATGTACACAGATGTACACTACATGCAGAGCTAAGGATCATTGATAAGTTGGTCCGTCTCCACTTGGATGATGCATATTCTATCAAGCCTACAACTCTTGTAGATGAGTGCATAGAAAAATGTGAATGTCTACTTTCAAAAATGGGATTTCATGGTGGTGATGTTCATCTAAGAAAGGATCCAAATCTTTCACAAAATACACGTGATGTACTACAGGATGTCTCAATGGGAGGTGCAAAAGCAAGGAGATTCTTCAGCAATCATAATGACAAGCAACTATATGCCATGTGCATTTGTTGGAAAAAAATTTGTGAGATCAAGACTAATGTAAAAAGCAAACCAGAAATAGAAAAAAAGAGAATGGAGGTGTGGGTCAAACTAGATAATTTTTTAAAGCTCATGAGGCAGCAGGTAACATCAAATAGTTATGTGACAGATTTCAAAAAGGCGACCACAGAGCTTATAGAAACCATCATAGAGGCATGGAATGCCAAAGACATAACATACTACTTGGTGAGTTTCAAAGATAATTTATTCAATTTATTTTTCTTTAATTGAAATAAAGATCTGATGAAACTCTTCTGTGCTTCTAGCATATTCTTCTTGTGCATGGTGCATTCTTTGCAGAAAAAGAAACACTTGCCATATGGAACACCCAAGGCATGGAAAAACCTCATTATCAAGCAAGGACAACCTTCTTTAGGTGCACAAGGAAAGGGGGAGGAGTAACAAAGAGCAATGCCTTCAAAGAGCTTTTTGATTGGTTCTTTAGAAGACAATTACAAAGGACCTCATGCCAAATTTTATCAAAAGAATATGACTATCACCAGACAGAATCATCATGTGTCAATATCACAAAATGAAAAAGACTACATTTCAAACAGAGCTTTATTATTTGCAATGTCTTTTATTTCTTTGAGGAATAAAGATGTCATGTATGTACATTTCATGATGTATTAAGCTTTGAAAAGAACATGTATATTACCATCAAATGACTTTGACCAGAGAAAAACAGATCATGGATCAATAACAATTAATATTAGGACATGGATCAATTACACCAAAAAAATTACATCCTTCACATTTGCAATGTCTTATATCCCATTGAGCAAAAAATGTGTGTATGTATATTTGATGAGTAATACATTCCTTCAGTCTCTTTAATGAGCTTGGCTCTGGCAAATCACCTCTATATCGGAGGAACTCTTTTCTCCTATAGCCAGCAATGCTTTTTACATCTGACACCCCTGCAGCCATTGCATAGCTTGAATAACAAAGAAAGTACCCTTCCCTTGAAGCATTGAGTCTTGGGGCATATCCAAAAATTCTGAATGTAGCTGCTCTTTCAAGCAGCAAAACTCTGAAAGTGTTAAAGGTTATTGGAGTAAAACACATGTATTTTGATAGAGTCCTCAAGGAGAACAATGCAAAGTCTGGCTCTTCGCTATAGTGCTTCTGAATAACACAAAAAGAATTTGGGTTCAATTTTGGAAGATAGTGGATGATTGAATGAATATCCACCTTTGTTTTTCCTTTCTCTTCTATGATTTTTCTTGTTCCCTTCCCCCTGCCAAGGTAGTTGTCTTCATCCAATATAGTTAACAATGGTAAAAATAGAAAAACACCATCAGAAGAAGTCCAAGCGCACTTTAGGAGTCATGAAAAGTAACCTGAAACACAAACAGAAGCAAAGCAAGAGACATGGCCGATACAAGCGATTAGGGTCTTTAGAGAAATTCAAATGGTCCTAATCGCTTGCATCGGTCGTGTTCAATATCTCTTTCTAAATTATCTAGAAACATATAATTTTTGCTGAAAAAGGTGAATTCTCACATGGCCAGATGTCTATTATCAATGCTACATGCAACTTCTAGACAGGATAAGGCCCCATAAATTCATGAGAATAGATTAAACTACATACCTTGACCTCATCTTCCTCAATGAGCTCTTTTGAGTCAATATACCAATCGTCAACTCACTTTTGAAACCTATTTAAGCTCCCCTATTCACTTTCTCTCATTTTTTTGTCAACACTTTCCTAGCGTCGAGTTGCCATTGCCTCCAAGTTTTTTAGTTGCTTCTAAAGAATTTCTTTAGAGAACGCTTTCTATGTGAGGTAATATGGACACGACCGATCCAAGTTATAAGGGACATCAGGGTGTTTTTCGATGACCCTTATTGCTTTGGTCGGTCGTGTTTCTGAAACCGTGTTCTGCTTTATCATAGCTTTGAAATACGGGATTTGTGGATGACCCTTATCGCTTGGATCGATCGTGTTGGTTAAATGGGATCGAGTCCTTGATTATAGCTTGGAAATAATGTTTTGCTTAGTGAAGCATGAGCTGTTATGCATTGTAAGCTATATTCGAATTAGTATTGATTGATATGTCATGATGACTACAAGCACGACCAATGCAAGCGATTAGGGACATTTGGGAATTTTTGGATGACTCTAATCACTTGGATCGATCATGTTTCTGACATTGGATAGAGTCCTTGATCAAAGCTTTTGAGAATAAGTTGCTTTACCTTTCCACTTTCATGCCTTAAGACTCTCACTTTATGCAGGTTATGGCTAGGACAAAAAAGACAGCAAGGTAGTTGTACCCTCAAGGTGAGGAACAAAATGTCTAGGAGCAGAATGACAAAGGGTCGGCTCCCCAGAAGAGTCAAGGCAATGCATCATAGAAGTCTTCAAAGAAAAGGGTCAACTACCATGTAAACTCCTTGAGGGAAATCAGAAGAGCTCAAACGTATGTGGGACTCCTGATCCCCAGACTTCCTTTTATGAGAGTTGTCAAGCAGATCACAGCCAATCTCTGTTCTATGATGAAGACCACATCCTTTTTATCAATGTGAAGTGGCAAACTCAAGCACTGCTATGCTTGCAAGAAGCTACTGAGGACTTTGCAATTGACTTTATGAATGATGCTTATTTATGCACAGCTCATTCTCACAGGGTGACACTGATGGCAAAGGATTATTTGATTGTATCAAGAATAAGATATAAGTTTGACAAATCTCTAGTGCCTATTGATCATCGTTATCAAAAATTCTTCGATATTCTCAATATACCTCCAGCACGAGCATGCAAGTCAACAGTTGTAATTGAAGAGGTCACTCATGATCATGAAACAAGAAATGCAGCAAATAGTGAGGAGGAGAGGAAAAAGCAGGGATTATTAACAAAGGAAAGTGTTATCTTAAACCAGATTCAGAAGCTACAACAGGCAAATTAAAGAACTTCTAAAGAAAGGAGATGGGCAGGTAATAGTTAATGTTGCAATGGCATGGCAAGATGGATATTTCCTTGACATAAGACCAGAAGACAACAAAATGTTGAGGGAGTTTCATGTTGAAATATCAGATAGTGTAGTCAACATTTCACTCAAGTATTATCTGCGGCCCATAAAATGCTCTTGTATTGCTTAATTTTCTAGTTCTTAAGCTGAATTTTTATTTCTTGAATTGTAGAGTCCTTCTGCAACAATGTGAGGAAGCGGTTCAAAGAAAAGTATTTATTGTAGATCCTCTTGTGACAGTGTTTTTTGTATAAACATGGAGATGTGAAATCCTTTTTTAAGAATTTTACAAAAGAGGTAGAATGCGTTATCTACCCATATATTGAAAAGTAAGTATTAATCTTCATTTTGAAAAGTAGCATTTGTTTCATTAAAGAAAGTATATTTACATGCAACTCATTGACAGGGGTCATTGGAGTCTTATTATTGTTGACTTCAATGCATATCAAGCTCTTTTCCTAAATTCTCTTAAATCACAATATGGGAATTGTAAAGTGTAAGTTGTTATACATTTTGTTGTTCTCTATTTAAGAGCCATGTCATCCATTCTGATTTTGACTTTACAATGCAGTGCTGCTAAGCTTCTGAAGATGCAAATTGATCAGAATTTTCCTAGAATCAATAAATTGAATGAACAATAGCAATTTGGATACATACAAATTCATGTGCCATTGCAGAAAGATGCAATGTCATGTGGCTGGAGAGTGATTGCAAATGCTGTAAGATTCTTGGAAGGAAGGTTTTACAGTCCTGAATTGAATTTATCAGACTATCCAGATGCATGGATCATCTTGATCAGAGAGAGAGCAATAAATGGCATTATGAAACATGCAATCTACCCCAATGATCGAGACTCACCTCCACCCCCTCCACCAGATAAAAACAAGTCTGAAGAAAAAAAGAAAGGGCAACATCTTCACTCACCATTGAAGCATGGGACCAAGAATAAGAGTCAAGGTGGAAGCTCCAAAAAGGGCCACAAGCATCAGAGGAAAGAGGGCTCCAAAAAGGATAGAAAGGGAGGATGAATCATTTTTTAACCTAAGATTGTAATCTATTGTAAAACCAACATAGGTTGGAAGATTTATTTATGTAGAAATTGTATGTACTTATGCCAATCTTCATATGGAAGATGGTCATTGTAACCATATTTATATGCCTTGAGTAATATAATGTTGTATTGAACCTCTTGAGAGTTGGATTGGTCATGTCACAAAAATGATTGCATTGTGGGTTTTTTATTTCATCCTTGTTGAAAAGTTAAATTTGGAGAAGATAGAGAAGAAGGTAAAGAAGAAAGAGGACACGACCGATACAAGCGATGCAGAGAATCGGAGAATTTTGGATGGCCCCTATCACTTGCATCGTTCGTATTATCCAATCTTATCCATTTAAACATAGCATCCCCTTTAAGCAACTTTGCATGAGATGAGTTGAGTTGCAAGTTGTTCTTATAGTCATTAGTCAAACCTTTATGCAAAAGTCATGTTTTGAAGTCTGTTTCGGTAGTTTCTTATACACGATCGATCCATGCGATTAGGGTGATCCGACAAGTTCACATTGCGCTATTCGTATGAATCGGTCGTCTTCTCTTATCTCGTCTACATTGTAATATGAGTTAAGTTCATGTTCTACATATTTTGAAATATCACTTGGATTGAAATTTGCACCAGATTCTCCACCCTCTTTAATATAACTTGTTATGTGCACCATGGATACTTTCTCTTGCATACATTGGAATTTGCACTAGGTTCTCCACCCTCTTTTATATAACTTGTTATGCACACCATGGATACCTTCTCTTGCATACCTTGAGGGTAGACAAGTATGGATAGACTCAAATCATTTAATTGAAACTAATGTGCACCTTGGATAGATCTTAATTGAAATCTAGATCTCTTGTTCATCTAGAATTTACTCATCCAAGTTCCTGTATAATTATTGCATAGTTGAAATCTCATCAGAGTGTTGAGATTAAACAAAAAAAAATGCCAATATGAGTTACCATCCTGCAAATAAAAATCAATGGAAGTATGAAATAAGGGTCCTAAAAATTATGTAAGAATTTCTTGGTTTATATTCTTGAGTCACCTAGAATTTACTCATGCAAAATTTTGTATTATCATTGTACAATAAGAACCTCATCAAAATCTTGAAATTAAACAAAAAAATGCCAATATGAATATAGGCATTAACAATACATAATTTAAGTGATGATATCAGTGAAATTCTTTGTCACCATCTTGCAAAGAAAAATCAATGGAAGTATCAATAGAAGCTTCTATAAGAGGGAGATATATTATGTAAGAATGTCTTGGTTTTAATTGTTACAATCTTAAGGGTTGGAACTTAATCACCCCTGGTGGTAGGCAAGTTATGCAAGATAATTTTTTCTCTGATCTAATGTTAATTATTGCATCATCAATTGAGAATCTAAACTGTGATGATACCTCATCAAAGTATTCTACGAGCTCCCTTACATTTCTGAGTTTCCAATTTGCAGTGACAATTATTTTCCTTGATTGAAAATCTAGATGAATCAATACTTCTAACTCAAATTCTAGACAGCTCTCCTCTGATTCCAAGGCTATCCAAAGTCCAAGCTTTGTTTTCCAGCTTCTATAGTCATAACCTAAAACCAGAGATTGTCGACATATCTGATATGAGATTGAAAGAGAATTTGGACTAACTTTACATAAAATGATATCACCTAGCTTTTATAGAAAACTTGAAATCGTTGAATGATCAGGAGCATCCCAATCTAATGAAGAGGTGCAAAGAGAAGGCACACGTACAAGATTTCCATAAGAACTCCTCTTTGATGGCACTTGATAATCTACATAATGGACAAATAACTGTATGTTATTGAAAATTTGAACAGATTTGTCTGCATACATAAGTTTTGCATATTCCTTATGAAGAACTCTGAATGTTCCTGTTAAACATTCAACAGGTTGCCATTCCACAATATTGGAATGAAAGATATCTGCAATACAAAAACATATATGTTGTTATACAAAAACAATTGGAATGATAGAAGAGCATTGTAAAACTTCACTTGCAGTACGAAGGGAATTGCAGATGATTTTCTAGAACAAGATCCTTAGCAGTGTACACATATACTCGTGCAAACCAACCGTATCTCTTCAATTTGAAACTAAGAATACGTCCCTTCCAGTGGTTAACTTTATGGGCACCTCTACAACTAGGAAGCATAGTCACCCATTCATTTACTTTCATAGAAAGAGGTTTCCACAAAGAATCGTCTCTTCTGTTGTAACCCTCACATGAGGTTACACAATTGGAAGGACTTCTCTTTTGGCACGCTTGACTTTATGGGCACCTCTGCAGCTAGGAAGCATAGTTATCCATTCATTTACTTTAACAAAAAGAGGTTTCCACAAAGAATCCTCTCTTCTGTTGTAAACCTCACATGAGGTTACACGATTGGAAGAACGATGAGAAGAAGAATCCATTTGAACTAAGAAGAAGAATGCTCAAAGAGAGAAATCGACATTCACAAACTTTGGCAGTGTTTATAGAGAAAAAGGCTTTGTACACGTGGAAACTTTTTATTTGATGTAAACCATGTTGCCGAATGATCATGAAATTTTGTGAACCCAAAAATATTTCGTATCTTCAAAAATCAATTCTTTCTTGGGAATTTAAGAATATGCTATTGAAAAATTGTACACTGAATACGAGAATCTTCATCACTTAGCGGCACTTTTAGAGAATATTGTATTAAAAAAAGAATTTCTTCATACAGTTAAAAGAGATAGCAATGTTATATTCTTGTACACGTGGAAAGACTCTATTTGTCAATTTCCTTAATCCATCATTAGCAAACAACCCCTTTTCAGCCGTTTTTCTCCCTAATGGCAAATCAAGAAGAATGTTATAGGATATTCCAAAAGCCTTGAGCCCAATTTAAGGATGAAATCTATGATTCAAATATATTATGCATGACCAAACCAAGAGATATTGCACATTGGATGGAACCACGACTTCCTCTAGTTAAGATCATCTAGGCAAGCACATTATCGGACATGAAAACGTCAACACAAATGGACCAAAATAGGTACATGCTATTTTCAAATGAGTTTTTGGTATCTTTACTAACATGATTGTGAAGCATATGCTTGGATACCTCCCTAGTTGCAAGTACATCTTGCCCTATCCCTAGTTGACATGCATTTTACTTGTCAGTAGTTTGAGATCAAAGTGTCCAATAATCTGCATACACAACATGGCTAAACTACCTATACATTACTAGAAAATCACAAGGAGTAGCTCCATCTCTTGAGTATATGTTGGAGACCTTCCACTATCAAAGGAATATATTGCATGATGTACCTATGACAACGTGTTATGCTTTTGAAAATATTTGAGGGTCTAATATCTTTCAAGAAGATCAAAGCACCATATGTATAAAGATTTTGTCTCTATAATGGCATCCAACCAAACCTTTGACCTCCGCAACATACCAAATAAAAGAACCTTTTTCTCCTATTTTGATAGATTGTACTATCTCCCTATTTATTATCTTAAGGCATTTTATGAGGCCTTGGCCATTGAATTCTTTGAATAATATTCAAAGATCTTTAGTCATATCATTTCTCCTATGATCATCAAACTCTTGGCTACCAAAATCAACCAAGTTGCACTACAAGGAATATGAGCACGTAGCGATGGTTAAGGCGACACAATTTCATCGCTATAAAATTACAAAAAGTGTTGCAAGAACCATCAAGCACGGATCGTCGATTAAACGACAAAACGATGTTTTTTTGAAGTGTGGCATGATAGAATGTGCGACACTCGCAGTGAGTGTTGCTAAAGCGATGGTTTAAAAAAGCAACGCTTTTTTGCATCGCATAAGCAACACTTTTTTGCATTTCATAAGCAATGCTTTTTTGCATCGCATAAGTGATGCTTTTCGCATCGCATAAGCAATGGTAAATAACATCGCTTATGCGATGCCAATTGCAGTGCTTTTTACGATGCCTTACCATTGCTTGCAAGACGGCTTGCCGATGAAAAAAATAAAAACATTTGAGGCTCTTCGATCGGCATGTTCACACATCTGATTGAAGAGCTCTCCAATGTTCGCAATTGCGCTATGTTTACAAGTTGAAACAAGTATATGCAAAATTGTTATTTTGCCTAATCTCTATCTTATTGTCTCTCTCTATCTTTGTTTCTCTCT
>CM035406.1:207114322-207124322 GCA_020310875.1 Ceratopteris richardii | reverse complement strand
AACCAGAATAAACAATGTACAAGATTAAAATGAGCCACTTCTCAAGTGTATATAACACAATGGATCCCTTATTTGTAGGGATTTTTGCTCATTTGAAGAATGAGATCATGAGAAATTTCCAACTTGCCCTTTTTTTCCTCACTTTTCTCTTAATTTTCTCTCTTTTCTTTGCTTCTCAACCTCACATCTCTCTATTCCGTGGATCATATGCATGTGTAAGAGCATCTGGAGAAACTAGAAGATGCAAAATATCAACAAATTAAATTCTTCAAAAATTGAGTGCCTCAATTTCCTCTTAATAGAAAGTGAATATTGGCTTAAGTTCAACATGAACATGTAGAAGTTTCCACTCATCACGTTTTGATATATACAAGGGAAGGGGAGAGAGAAGAAGAGGGAGGCTTTTCTAGTTTTTCACCCTCCAACATGCTTCAATTATAGTTATCTTGCTTCATTGTACCTTGATTTTGCACCCCTATTTCCACAATGAAAAAAATATTTAAAAATCTTTTAAACTTCTTCCAAAAGCTCACGAATTCCTAAGTTGATATAAAAGGAACCATGATCGAGGCTCGCTTCCACAAACACATAGGAATACCACCTTTTGAGTACACTAACATCCTCTTTCTGAAAGTAAGACAACGTAGCAAGCTTGCAATGAGGTCTACAAAATCCTAAAATACAAATATAGTTTCGCATTAGGTATTTTCTCAATTTAAATTTGTCAAGGGTGAATATACAACACTTGTAAAAAAAGTTGAAATCGAGTTATATGCACTAGCAAGGAGCCTATATGAAATTATTAGAATGATATGAACTTGTTCATGAACTAGGAATCTATACACAATTTCAATGAGCCCTCAAGTCCCTTGTTGGCCCCATATTCCCCCTTACGAGGAGGGTTATCCTCAATAGCCACGATCCAACCCCAAGCTAAGACGAAGGAAATCTACCTATAGGACCCTTCCAAGCGTTCTATTATCTTCCTTGTCCTCTCTCTCTCTCTCTCTCTCTCTCTCTCTCTCTCTCTCTCTCTCTCTCTCTCTCTCTCTCTCTCTCTCTCTCTCTCTCTCTCTCTCTCTCTCTCTCTCTCTCTCTCTCTCTCTCTCTCTCTCTCTCTCTCTCTCTCTCTCTCTCTCTCTCTCTCTCTCTCTCTCTCTCTCTCTCTCTCTCTCTCTCTCATTTTTCTCTTCTTTTTGAAATCAAGAGATCCCAAAAATAACTAGTTGACATAGCAACCAAAGATACACATCCAAAAATATTCTAAAAAGAGAAATTTTGGAAAACAATAGGCATAGAGAACTTAAAAGCATGGGGAAGAGTTTGGACACCATACAAAACATGAAGTTCTAGGTGTAAATGGCATTAAAAAATTAAAATTGGCACAAAACATTCACCTTCAGTAATCACAATGGCAAAGTAGCCCTACACGCAAACAAATTTTTTTGGAAATGGTAGGGCAGCTTGGCAATTCACCTTTAACTTATTTTGATGACTTTAGGACCCAACATTTTCACATCTAGTAAATTGCAAAAAATGATGGTAATTCAACATAAAAGCAAGTTGAAGTCAAAGGATGAATTTTATAGAAAAAGAATAAATCAAAATTGTAAATTCTATCCTTGTAACTTAGATTTGCCTTGTTTTAATTTCGATGTTAGTTCTCAAGTCACCGAGTGTGCACATTTCATAAGAGCATGTGATTGAGAGTAAGAGTAGCAAAAGAGGACATTTAGGGTCTACACTTTTATTCTTATCGAGCTTAAGTGGAAATGCGCGTCCTTACTCATAAATTGATGCAAAATCAATGTATGCAAAGGAGAAAGAACTTATATCTTTTGCAATCATCTATATTGTTCCAAAAGTATGACTTCACTCAATCGTCATAAGAACCTATATGCCTACTTGCATAATGTATGTGATTGTGATTGAAAAGATAGTAATATAATCCAATTCATGTGATTAGCACAAATAAATTTTACTGACTCACATAAGACCATCACATCCATTCACTCTATCAAAATGCGAAGGAACAAAACAACCAAAAAAAAACTAAGATTCCAAAATCCAATATTGCCAAACAAGGTCAGTTACCTTTTAGGTGTAGTAATTTCATTGAAAAAAGGACAAGTGTCCGTAGTAATCACTTCTAATGGAATACCATTATCGTACAAGCTCTAAACTCTTCAATTGTAATAGTCTTGACAAGTTTGGGTATGATGGTGGTGCTTCTAATCCATTGGATTCAAGGCTATCAATTTATAATGAAGCACAATCAATATGATCCAATGACAATTGGCCATGGTTGATTATCAATGTCAACATCAACATCAAAATCAGGCTTAAGGGCAGGTAGGTAAGGTCTACATCAATTTGTGTGATTCATATCATTTATTAGCCCTTAGATCAAATAGATCGTCCATGACTTGATGCAATTGGGGGGGGGGGAGCAAAGAAAGAGAGAGAGAGAGAGAGAAGAGAGAGAGAGAGAGAGAGACTCAAAGTTTGGGTTTCCAAGACTATCCAAGAGTGGCAAACGGATTTTCCCTCCCATGGTGCACATTTTGATGACTTTAGGACCCAACATTTGGGGGCACAGAAAGAGAGAGAGAGAGAGAGAGAGAGAGAGAGAGAGAGAGAGACTCAAAGTTTGGGTTTCCAAGACTATCCAAGAGTGGCAAACGGATTTTCCCTCCCATGGTGCACATTTTGATGACTTTAGGACCCAACATTTGCACATCTAGTAAATTGCAAAAAATGATGGTAATTCAACATAAAAGCAAGTTGAAGTCAAAGGATGACTTTTATAGAAAAAGAATAAATCAAAATTGTAAATTCTATCCTTGTAACTTAGATTTGCCTTGTTTTAATTTCGATGTTAGTTCTCAAGTCACCGAGTGTGCACATTTCATAAGAGCATGTGATTGAGAGTAAGAGTAGCAAAAGAGGACATTTAGGGTCTACACTTTTATTCTTATCGAGCTTAAGTGGGAATGCGCGTCCTTATTGATAACTTGATGCAAAATCAATGTATGCAAAGGAGAAAGAACTTATATCTTTTGCAATCATCTATATTGTTCCAAAAGTATGACTTCACTCAATCGTCATAAGAACCTATATGCCTACTCACATAAGACCATCACATCCATTCACTCTATCAAAATGCGAAGGAACAAAACAACCAAAAAAAACTAAGATTCCAAAATCCAATATTGCCAAACAAGGTCAGTTACCTTTTAGGTGTGGTAATTTCATTGAAAAAAGGACAAGTGTCCGTAGTAATCACTTAATGGAATACCATTATCGTACAAGCTCTCAACTCTTCAATTGTAATAGTCTTGACAAGTTTGGGTATGATGGTGGTGCTTCTAATCCATTGGATTCAAGGCTATCAATTTATAATGAAGCACAATCAATATGATCTAATGACAATTGGCCATGGTTGATTATCAATGTCAACATCAACATCAAAATCAGGCTTAAGGGGAGGTAGGCAAGGTCTACATCAATTTGTGTGATTCACATCATTTATTAGCCCTTAGATCAAATAGATCGTGCATGACTTGATGCAATTGTGTTGTGGGGGGGGGGGGCAGAGAAAGAGAGAGAGAGAGAGAGAGAGAGAGAGAGAGAGAGACTCAAACTTTGGGTTTCCAAGACTATCCAAGAGTGGCAAATGGATTTTCCCTCCCATGGTGCTTCAAAGAGTTGCAATTGGTGATTACAACAAAATATACTAGAAAGATGAACAAAAAATCCAATCCCCATGGATGGCTTGATATTTACAATGAACTTATGAAGCCACGATTTACATATGAGACAAGGGGGAATTCGATTCATGCCTAAGACAACCTCCACCATTGATCCATATCCACTTTCCAATGTTTATTCAAGCAAAATCCACAAAAAAAAAAACAGCCGTGCCGATTTTAGAACATGTTTTAAATTAATATGCACGTCAAATTCACCCCAAATCCAATTACTTTGAATTTTAATCATCATTCACTTCCACATATATCAAAATCAGCTCATAAGCCCCAAAGCTTAAACTCTAGTGTCTAAAATGTGAACCCTATGAGCTAGTGATTTCCATATAGCTTTCACTCATATGGGAACCTTATGAAATTGGAGTTTCACTTCTAGGATGTTAAGTTCTTGAGAGGTGGACAATCAAGATGTCTCAAAACAGTTTATTCCAAATGCATTCTTAGATCAACGAGGATTTGAGAAAGACATTGAGAAAGTCAAGTACTTGAAGAACTTCCACAAAAAGGTTAACTTTCTTTTTGCTATAGGAGAATACATAAGCTCTAATCCATCAATGATCAACTAGTAAACAAAAAGGTATTAAACTCTTGATGTGCTACGTGCAAGCATGAAACACCATATATACTAGGATGAATCAAAAAAATACCCAATTCATCCCAAAATGAGAGTGCAACTATAAGCTCTAGTTTTGCAATTTCCATTCAAATATAAGTGTCATAACTCAAAGGTGCAAGCCCCTTGATCTGCATCCTAATCTTAATGTCTAATCATACAAAACATGAGCTTGGTATTCAACTATTTCTTAAAATAATGCCATCATGAGTTGTTTCCTGCTGATCCATGATAAGACACTTACTCCAACTGAGAAGCAACATCTACGAGCTAACTTGCCACAACAAATATCTTATTATGAATCAGAATATCCAATGAACCCCTTAAGGTGCAAGGTGATGTTGAAATCTAGGAATCGCTTCACATAATTGTGAAATGTGTTCCTTTGCACCCATGGTTCTCTCAAGGCTAATTTAAGAACTTAATCAACGCTCTAGTAGAGCATGGTATATCAATACTAGTGTTTAAAATAAAGCAAATCCACTTTATATTCTTCCCCATATACTAGAAGCTTTTATCACAGGCAAAAGACTAGTAAAAACCATCATCTGTTCCAATCACATATAGATTCCATGTAGTCACATCCACTTTGGAAAACAATAGAAGTTTCATCGATTTACTTCTGTGGCAGAAGCTTACACATGTGAAACGGTGCCATAAACAAGTACTTCAATAATGCTGAGCAGTTCGAAGTATGTTTCACACAAACAGCATCTGTGAAGCAACACACATTTTAACAGGAGCATAATCATGCATGTAGTGTCTTGTGCCACAAACATCCCTCAAGATCAAAGCAACCTTAAACACCCATGTAGTCCACTTACTACCTATATCATATCACAATCAGAGAAATAAGACAGTAGTAATAAATTATCTCTTTACACTAAAACATATTCAGTTTGCTCATGAATTACCAAAAATTTTTAACATGTTCATATAACAAAAATTCCAATATTTCATTAGGCTTTTGAACTTATTTTGTCTACAATATACCACCATGTGGGACACTGAATCAGTTTACTGGAAACAAGATTAAAAAAATTTAGCAATTGAATCATATTTACTTCAGCCACGAGGGCCGAGGCAAAATTGGATCTCAGCAGATTAGTACAATGGTCATGAGAAAAGAAAACCGAAACCATTACATGCAATAAAGAAAAGGGCAATATCAAATTTCATATTGGCATTCAAATGGACGTTTGATATCCTCCCTTGAAACAAGCATTTGATTATTCTTATTGAACTTGACCTCCAATATTCTCCAGCCCTACACCACCTCATACATTCTGCATGTATAAAATAATAGATATGAATCAAATCCAATACCATACACAACAGAAAAAAAAAAAGTAGACTTCCAACAGCACTTAGTGTCATTTTTGTTTCTTGCTAGAAGACAAACATGAAATAAGGCCAGGAATGCAAGGGGGCAATATGGGGAAAAGGGGGGAGTTGGAGAGAGACCCCAAAAGAAAAAAAGGGGGGGGGGGGGGGGGGGGGGGGAGAGAGAGAGAGAGAGAGAGAGAGAGAGAGAGAGAGAGAGAGAGAGAATTTTACTTCAGCCACAAGGGCTGAGGCAAAATTGGATCTCAGCAGATTAGCACAATAGTCATGAGAAAAGAAAACCGAAACCATTACATGCAATAAAGAAAAGGGCAATATCATATTTCCTATTGGCATTCAAATGGACGTTTGATATCCTCCCTTGAAACAAGCATTTGATTATTCTAATTGAACTTGACCTCCACTATTCTCCAGCCCTACACCACCTCATACATTCTGCATGTATAAAATAATAGATATGAATCAAATCCAATACCATACGCAACAGAAAAAAAAAAAAAAAAGTAGACTTCCAACAGCACTAAGTGTCATTTTTGTTTCTTGCTAGAACACAAACATGAAACAAGGCTGGGAATGCAAGGGCCCAATATGGGGAAAAGGGGGGAGTTGGAGAGAGACCCGCTTGGGGGGGGGGGGGTGTGGCACACAAATACACTGAAATCTCACAATCTTATGAGCATTCTGCAGACCAGACCTCACAATTTATGAGTGTTCTGCAGACCAGACCTCAAAATTTACGAGTGTTCTGCAAACCAGACCTCAGAATTTATCAGTGTTCTGCAGACCACACCTCACAATTTACGAGTATTTTGCAGATCAGCCCTCAATTTACTAGCATATTGCAGAACATACCAATTGATAAGGTTAAAACAGCAAAAAGGTTGTGTATTATAATTTTCAGTGTGGTGTAGTGGAAAGCAATGTTTTCGCAAGGGCAGTGGCAGCAGGTTAGCAACAGGGGAAGTCAGGAGTTGCAATAAAGTGATATATTTTTCAAAATCAATTTATACATCTATTTTGATATTTTGGGTCCTTCGACACACATAAGGTAAGATATGACTAAATATAGCATAAAATATAGCATAGGTCACATAATATAGACTATTGAGTCTCACTAGTCACTACATGATTCACCCTTCATGGTGAAGTCAATAGTTAGAATCCAGATCAATCATCATAGAAGAGACATAGAAGTTGAAGATGCACTTTTTGTTTTGTTTTGTTTTTGTTTAAAAATTTTTCACACACACATGCACACGTATGTATGTATGTATATATATATATATATATATATATATATATATATATATATATATATATATATATATATATATATATATATATAAACTTAATTTCTATTTTTTAATTTATTTATGTTTTTGAATTTAAATATTGATTATTAATTTTTAGTGTGGTTCATTTTGTATTGGTTTTCCTTCTTGCTTGTATTTTTCATGTCTCATATTGATCTTATTTTTTGTGTAGTCTCTTGCTTTTGTTTGTTGTTTTTTCTAATATGTATGTGTTTGTGTTCTCTATCTTGTGTTCCTAAGTTTGGATAACTCTGAACTTATGAAGGTATGTATAGAAGAGTACCCTTGGCTTTGAAGGTCAGGGATGAAACTTTTGTCCAAGCTGTGAGCGTTACAAGGAGAACATGGGAAATCCAAAATTTCAGTCTATCCCAAGATGATAAGGCCCAAAAAGAAAATCATATATAAATGAATCTCTACACTTTTATAGATTTTTGTGCCTTCCTTCTCCATATTTTTTGTATTGCATGTTTTCTAACATTTTGGACAAGATTTTAAATCATTTCTTATCCCTTCTAAAGAAAAAAATATTTTTGGGAATTTTTTGCATTACAAAAAAAATGCCTGTAAAGGAACGTATTGCGAACATGGCACTGCAAAGTTGCTAAGCGTTCACATCGTGTTGCGATGCAACTATGGTGTAGTGGAAGTCCTCTTTGGAGATCAAGTTCACACGAGTCAAGGGATAACATCCATCCTTCTCATAAAGTCAGTGCCTTGAACACTTGAGAGAAATCTTAGTTCCCCTTCCACAGCTTTATACTTATCGTTGCAATTGAATGACTCTGCCACCTCAGCCACAAAATGTAGGATGCCTTGGCCCTGTCTTACTCATTTGCCTGATCCCAATATTTTTTGTCATGAGCATAGCCTTTTATCCTCTTGATGTTGCAATTTCTTAGCAGAGCATCCAAAGGCACGGCTATGTTGATGAAGCAACTTCAAAATTTCATGCTTCAGTAGAACTGGAACACTGCACGATCCAATTTCCCAGGTTATTCATAAGTGAAATAAAGGCTCCAAACGTTCGTGCATGTCAAAAGCCAATCTTTCAGAGTCGAGTGCATAGCACGCCCTTTTCATGTCTGGAAGCCATGGACACTATCTATCCGTACAAAAACAAGAGTTATCTACGTTCAGGTTAGGGGAAGGAATGTATGAAGGGTCACATAATTGTGTCCAGGACAATAGTTGGAACTTGATGCATTTGAACACAGTTTATCCAAACATCAACCAGTTACCCCTTCATAAGGAATGAGATCCTTTCACTTAGGTAATCAGGTAAGATCCCTTAAAGTCATGAGCTTGGATCACTCTTGCATCCGTGGTTCCTACTTGCCTTTACGTTCTTATGATATAGCATACCTTTGTGAGGGATTCTTCCTCATATCAATCAACAAATTTACTACACAATCTACTGCAAAAGCATACCATAACTTTATCGTCATCTTCTAAGGCTGGCAAACCACATCTGATGATCTACAACATCAATCACTAGTTCAACATCATCATTTCCAGAAATTTCTTGCTGTGGGGCAGCTAGAATGGCTGTTGGATTTTGTTCATCCAAGAACTTCCTTCAAAACCCTATTTCAGAAATCTAGCGAATGTCACCTTCTGGTAAAGGATAACCTGAGAAAATACTCTCAAAAACAAGCATCACTTAGCTTTACATTATTTTCTGCTTAGAAGTCCAAGTGTTCATTACTGCCAGCCCTGGGTAGCACATGTTCAGGCTCATTTTCAGACACTACAGGTAGTTGCAAATGTGTACATCTCTATTCAAGTCTACACCAGAAGTAGAAGTTTCAGCTAGAATCGCTCATTGCAACCACATAAGAAATGTGCCCAATCTTTCAGAATTGAAAGAGCCAAATTCTATGGCCCATATCACCCTGTCTCCATAACCATGTCTCCATAACCCATGAATGCACCCTTGATAGATTCTTATCTGACTTGGCTCTCAATTCATTGCCTAAATATAAAACTGAATCACAAGCAAAGACCTAGAAACGGCTATACAAGACAGGTTTACCACATCAAACCACGTAGGGAAATCTATTTGATAGAAAAAAGTTGGAAGATTCGCATCTAAACCCACCCAACACACTAGCTGTAGGAATTTTACCCCATAGACCTAATAATGTGACAAAATACTTACAAACAGAACAATCGTGACTGACCAGTGTATGAATAGAAGTCCAAGAACTAGAATGTCCCTACTAGCCACAGATCATAAACATCTACGGCCAAGAGTTTTGCACCCCTTGGCAGCATTTCTATATTTATCAATGCACTGACGAACAAAAGGTAGTTTTAAGTTGCTTTTATAAATCAAAAGCCAGCTGAAAATTTCCCTCATTAACGCTCACATCCGCAGTGACCTCAAGAGCTTGAGATAACTGTTCTCCTACTCAATGTCTTTCAAAGACATAAATGTGACACCTACAAAAAAAAAAATTGAATTCGACACTACAGCAACTACCTATTTCAGACACTTGAAAGCTCTATCATGTAATCCTGTAAGTCCTTGACAGACTCCCAACACTCCTATCAACTCAGATTCTTATTTGGGCACAAAAATTTGAACTAGCACAAAACACAAGAAATTTCCAGCTTTTGACTGCTCCATCGTGTCCCATCACTTTTCACAAAACTGAAGTGTCTTCCACATCTTCCGTTACCAGGATAGAACGTTTGAAAAAAGATCCATTGCAAGAACATTCAGAAAACGGAGCTGAACAATGTGTATGACAATGATTGTTCCCATTGAATACACATTGTTCCCAAACAATGATTGGCTGATGTCAAACATGGACAAAAGGCTCTTATAACTGTATTTTCTGGCTAGAAAATGGAAACAGTTTGCAAAGAAAACATCACCCACCAGAAACAGTGTCTCCAATCGATTCATTTCTGAAAATTTAAAGAAAACACCCAACAGGAGTTCGGTTCTCTGTATA